>CM033427.1:74240501-75440501 GCA_019425775.1 Rafetus swinhoei | reverse complement strand
ATAAGAGTCCTCTTCTTTTGGTATAAAAAGAAGTCCAAACACAAAATAGTCATCAGCCCTCTGCACTAGTGTTTGTCTTAGTCTTCCTCAGGTTTAATTGTTGGTCCTTTCTCCCCAGGATTTGTGATGATCTCCCTCCTGTTAAAAGGCTAAGTTTAAACTGGGCATTGGTACACAAACTAATGTAATACCAGCAAAAATTTTAGAGCAGACTGGGCTCTGAAACCACCTCAGAATCATCACCTGGAAATTGATACTGGGCACGAGACAAAACCTGTGCAAAAATCTGTACTGCAAAATATAAGGAACATGAGGATGCAAAAAAGCTTTGTTTCATCAGTTTTGGTGCAACAGTGAAGAATTAGGACCAGATTTGTTAAACTTTCATATTGTAAATAAAGCAAATTAAAATTTTGTTGACATATTTCCTGATAAAAATGGCTTTCCAAATCATGCAAAAATTCTAATATAAATGTATCTTGAAGTTCTCCAATTTTGTCAAAACAAAAGAAAATTCATTCCAATTCAATATGAAAAATAAATTATATTGATTCAATTTGATTTGAATCAAAATTAAAATCTTGGAGTTTTGGGTGTCATTTTTTATCCTCCAGTGAAAAAGGGGAGAGAGAAAGGAGGAAAAGCACTCATAAAAACCCTCTAGGGGACTCAAAAGAACTTTCATGCCAATTCAAATCAAACACATTTTCATTTTTAATCAAATCAAAACATTTTTAGTTTTGAATCAAATTGAAATAAATCATTTGGATACAATGAAAATTTCAAACATTCCATGAAATCATTTGAAAACAACAAAAATTATTTTGTTCCTTTGATATTTTATGGAAAATAAAATTTGATCAGCTCTAATTGTGAATATAAAGGTCTTGGGCCACTACTAATACTAAAGCAGATGATCTTTAAAAAAAGACAAGATTCATTTAATGTATATAGGAAATTTCAAGATTAAAGTGGATCTCTATACATCTCAAACGCTCAAACAAAATTTCCAGTTTCACTGAGAGACTGTCTAAAAATTTCATATTGGAAAATTTGAAGAATGATTGTCAAATTAGATGACCTGATTAAACACTGGATTCCATATCGATAATGGAGACGCCAGGCCCAACAGAGCTTAGACTGTGATTAAAACCTATAAGACCTGAACAAGGCAGTCAAGAATGAACAGTAAATAGTACCTACATTTGACAGTGCAATAAATAAAATGGCTGACACCCAGTCACTGAGCATCCTGATACCATATGTGGGTCCTGGCAACTACATCGGGACAAAGAAGGTTCATTTCTAATTATGTTTAATATACCCACAGGCCTTGTTGGGCCTGTTTTGAAGAAGGAAAATAATAGAACATTGCTAGTCATCCCCCAGCTTAAGCCTCTCCAGCGCATTATTGACAATCTACAACATATCCTGGAAAACGATCCCTCACTCTCACAGGCTTTGGGAGACAGGCCAATCCCCTACCTGAATCAAATCCTTTCCATCAGCCATACATCACACCTTAGATTCACTCACCCAGAAATCTACCCTTCCAACAAACCCCATTGCCAACTTTGTCCACATATCTATACAAGTGACAGCATCACAGGACCTAACCACATAAGACACAGAGTCCCAACATAGTCCATCAGTATCCAATAAGCTGTCCACACAGAACTACCCACAGTGCTGCCAATCTCTCAGCCAGTGTCTGGCTCTGCACAGCTTGAAGTC
The DNA here is from genome assembly GCA_019425775.1 of Rafetus swinhoei. Taxonomy (NCBI): domain Eukaryota; kingdom Metazoa; phylum Chordata; order Testudines; family Trionychidae; genus Rafetus; species Rafetus swinhoei. The sequence continues at coordinate 75,438,767 of CM033427.1, read as the reverse complement.
TCAAGAGGAACTGACTGATTCTGGTCCTGCAGCTTCTTTTATAGGGCTTTCCTGGCCCCAGATTGGCTGCTTTCTCCACTACCACTCTAGCCTTCTTGGGAGGACCTCTCTATCATCTTTTTGGGGTGGAGGCCTCAAGGCCTGGTCCACCCCATCACAAGCACCTTGCAGGAACTTTTGAAAATTCAGAATAGCTGTTCCATTTGTGTATACAGAAATTGCATTTTAACATTGCTTTCTTAAACTCTCTGAATACCCTCCATAATAAAAAGAACTAAATTATTTTCTAGTGAACTAGTTCTATGAATACAAATATCAACTACATTAGAAAGGAGAAAAGGTTAATATGTGGCTTATACCACTGGAACCTCAATCTATTTTTCCAAATTAAAATGAAGTTATTACTTGTGATGTATATAAAGTTACCATCCATCAATCCTGCATTTTTTCAGGCAAATAAATGTGCTTTGACAATGAGCAGAACAGTTTGAAAGGCTGTGGGAGTAGTCATCAAACCAACTTCTGTCTAAAACTACAGAAATCAATCCTTAAATTTCTTAATGACTACAAATCAATTTTATATTTTTGTATGGGGTAAAAAGGACATCTTTAAATATTTTTGCTCCTTTCTCTGAAGAGGTAAGTTATTTGGATTGAGAGTGGCTTGATCTACCTCTCATGATAAAAACTGTTAAATTACTGATTTTTCTAAAACTCGTGACAAGTATATTGCTATCTTTAGTGTCATTTTACCAGAACCCATCAATGAAATTCACCCATCTATGAAAGCCTACACATGTCTGAGATGGATGGGTTCCTATTTCCTAATATAAAGAACCAATATTCTCTTTTTAATTGCATGAATCACTCAAATTCCTTACTGAGAACCAACCCTCTCTCCAACATTAGACTCTCATCCCTCATGAACAGGGTTATCCTAACTGCATCCCAACCCATGTACTACTGAAGCTGGGTAAATGGGCATAATTTACAACACAATACAAAAAGGCCAACTTTTGATGTGCAGAAGACTGTAAGAGACTGTATTAATGCAGTGCTACACTGCAACCTTCCAATAAAAGGAATTCATGTTTCTTTATTTAACTTCTCTGTATATATGAATCATAGAACCATAGAGCTGGAAGAGACCTCAGAAGGTCATCAAGTCCAACCCCCTGCTCTAGGCAGGACCAATCCCAACTAAATCAACCCAGCCAGGGCTTGGTCAAGCCGAGACTTAAACACCTCCAGGGATGGAGATTCCACTACTTCCCTAGGTAACCCATTCCAGGGATGCTTCACTACCCTCCTAGTGAAATAGTTTTTCCTAATATCCAACCTGGACCTCTCCCACCACTTGAGACCATTGCTCCTTGTTCTGCCATCTGTCACTACTGAGAACAGCCTCTCTCCATCCTCTTTGGAACCTCCTTCAGGAAGTTGAAGGCTGCTATCAAATCCCCCTCACTCTTCACTTCTGCAGACTAAACAGACCCAACTCCTCAGCCTCTCCTCATAAGTCATATGCTCCAGCCCCTAATCATTTTGGTTGCCCTCCTGGACCCTCTCCAATGCGTCCACATCCTTTTTGTAGTGGGGGGCCCAGAACTGGACACAATACTCCAGATGTGGCCTCACCAGAGCCAAATAAAGGGGAATAATGACATCTCTGGATCTGCTGTCAACGCTCCTCTGAATGCAACCTAATACGCCATTAGCCTTCTTGGCTACAAGGGCACACTGTTGACTCATATCCAGCTTCTCATCCACTAACCCCCAGGTCCTTTTCTGCAGAACTACTACTTAACTGGTTGGTCCCCAGCTTGTAACTGTGCTTGGGATTCTTCCGTCCCAAGTGCAGGACTCTGCACTTGTCCTTGTTGAACTTCATCAGATTTCTTGTGGCCCAATCCTCCAATTTGTCTAAGTCACTCTGGACCCTATCTCTGCCCTCAAGCGTATCTACCTCTCCCCCAGCTTAGTGTCATCCGCAAACTTGCTGAGGGTGCAATCCATCCCCTCATCCAGGTCATTAATAAAGATACTGAACAAAACCGGTCCTAGAACCGAACCTTGGGGCACTCCGATAGAAACCGACGGCCAACCTGAAATCGAGCCGTTGATCACTACCTGCTGGGCCCGGCCTTCTAGCCATTTTTCTATCCATCTTACTGTCCATTTATCCAAATCGCATTCCCAACTTGCTGGCAAGAATGTTGTGGGAGACCGTATCAAAAGCCTTGCTAAAGTCAAGGTATATCACATCCACTGACTTTCCCACGTCCACAGAGCCAGTTACCTCATCATAGAAGCTAATCAGAATGATTAGGCCCTTTGTGAATCCATGCTGACTATCTCTGATCACTTTCCTCTCTTCCAAGTGCCTCAAAATGGATTCCTTAAGGATCCCTTCCATGATTTTTCCAGGAACCGAGGTAAGACTGACCGGCCTATAGTTCCCTGGATCGTCCTTCTTCCCTTTTTTGTAGATGGGCACTACATTTGCCTTTTTCCAATCATCCGGGGATTTCTCCTGATCTCCACGACTTTTCAAAGATAATGGCCAAAGGCTCCTCAATGACATTTGCCAACTCCCTCAGTACCCTCTGATGCATTAAGTCCGGACCCATGGATTTGTGTAACGTTTAGCTTTTCTAAATAGTTCCTAACCTGTTCTTTACCCACCACGGGCTGTCCATCTTCATCCCATCTTGAGTCACTTAGCACAGAAGTCCAGTAGCCGACCTTGTCCGTGAATACAGAGGCCATTAACATAACACAACAATAGAGCAAGAAATAGTAAAATAAATAGTAAAAAGAGCTTGCTATCTTAAAAAATCTAAGTAGCGCAGCCACAATTAAAATATAGTTCTCCTGAATCCTAAACCACTGCATTATTCCCCTAGATCACACTGTTTCTCTGCTTCTCTCTCTACTTTCCTTTTCACACCATTCTCTGACTCCAAAGTAGAAATACTTCTCAGGCCTTCATAGTAGATAATCAGCATGACAAATGTTTTCTATCTGGATTGCTCCTTTTAATGAAGAATAGTTTTAAAAAATAACCCCTCTCTCCTAATGAGTGTGGCAGGAGAAGGAGGAAAGATAAGCAGTGGATAGGAGGGAAGGGAAGAATTTCTGACATTACAGAAGCACTTTAACAAAGTGGCAGTGCTAAAGTATATTTTATTATTATGTGACATGCTGGAGCATCTTAATTACAAGCCCAACTCCTAGAGCAGTTTCTCTTATTTATTATAAAGCATTAATAGTAAGAAACTGAAATCCTTTAAAAATGTTTGGGAAATAGATTCCCAGTTAGATGAGCTAATGCTTGATGAGATATACAGTGTTCCAGCTCACATTCATAATTTGAGTATGAAATGTTTGATTTCAGATTTGATAATGGGAACATTTTATAAAAAGGACAGATTTTATAAACTGCTTTTGTGAAAGGGATAAAGCTGTCAGAATGAAAGCACTACCTGTCTCTTCCCTGTCATCGAGAACAAATAGTTCCTTACACTATGCAGCAAAAAAATTGGAGTAGCTTAGGCAAACCAGGTTGAATAAAATGAGACTCTTGTTCACTGTTGAACATTTGTGATGATTAAAAAACTTCTCTCTCTTTTTTTTGTTTGCTTTTTTAAAATTCTCTCACACTTCTAGTTCCAAAAAAGCACAAAAATATCACACCTGATTATTTTGTTCTATTTCTGTCTCTTCTGACACCATATAAAGCTTTTTAAATCATCTTCTATACCCAATGACTGGAAGATAGCTAACGTGGCACCAATATTTAAAAAGGGTTCTAGACGCAAGTCTAACATCAGTACTAGGCAAATTAGCTGAAACTATAATAAAGAGTAGAATTGTCAGACACATAGATGAACAAAATTTGTTGGGGAAAAGTCAACATGGTTTCTGTAAAGGGAAATCATGCCTTACTAATCTATTAGATAGAGTTCTTTCAGGGGTAAACAAGCATGTGGACAAGGGGGATTCAGTGGATATAGTATACTTAGGTTTCAAGAAAGCCTTTGAGAAGGTCCCTCACCAAAAGCTCTTAAGTAAAATAAGTTGTTATGGGATACGAGGGAAGGTCCTCTCATAGACTGATACCTGGTAAAAAGACAGGAAACAAAGAATAGGAATCAATGGCCAGTTTTGAAAATGGAGAGAGATAATTAGTGGGGTCCCCCAACGGTCCATACTGGAACCAATCTTGTCAACATATTTATAAACGATCTGGAGATAGGGGGTAAACAGTGAGGTGGCAAAATTTGCAGATGATACTAAACTGATCGTGATAGTTAAGAACAAAGCAGACTGTGAAGAGCTTCAAAAGGCTCTCACAAAACTAAGTGATTGGGCAACAAAGTGGCAAATGAATTTCAATATTGATAAATGCAGAGTAATGCATATTGGACAAATAATCCCAACTATACATACAAAACGATGGGGACTAATTTAGCTATGACCACTCAAGAGAGAGATCTTGGAGTCATTGTGGATAGTTCTCTGAAAACATCCACTCAATGTTTTTTTGACTGCTGCTGCACAAGCAGAATGTTAGGAATCATTAAAAAGGGGACAGAGAATAAAACAGAGAATATCTTATTGCCTCTATATAACTCCATGGTATACCCATATCTTGAATACCGCATACAGATGTGGTTGCCTCATCTCTAAAAAGACTGGCACTTTTCATCTTAGAAAAGAGGAGACTAAGGGGGGATATGATAGAGGTCTAGAAAATCATAGGAGGTATGGAAAAAGTGAATAAGGAAAAGTTATTTACTTGTTTTCATAACATAAGAACAAATGAAATTAATAGGTAGCAGGATTAAAACAAACAAAAGGAAGTTTTTCCTCATGCAGCACACAGCCTATGGAGCTTCTTGCCAGAGGATATCTTGAGGACCAGGACTTCAACAGGGTTCAAAAAAAGAACTCAATAAACTCATGGGCTGTGTCTAGCATCCCTTTTCCGGAAAAGGGTGCCAATGTAATGAGACAAGTCGGAATTGCAAATGCCGCGTGGATTTAAATTTTCCTCACGGATTTGCATATGAATGCCGCGGCTCAGCTTTGACGAAAGCGCCAGTCCTTTCTGACATGCGGAAAATTCCTTATTCCTCTTAAAATCAGGAATAAGGGATCTTCCGAAAAGGCTTTATTTTCCGCAAGAGCCGCGTTTGACTGGCGCTTTTTCCGTCAAAGCCCGAGCCGGAAAAAAGCGGCAGCCATGTTCATGAAAATGCCGCGGGGAAAATTTAAATCCCCGCGGCATTTGCAATTTCGACTTGTCTCATTAGCATCCCTTTTCCGGAAAAGGGTGCCAATGTAGACACAGCCATGGAGGTTAGGTCCATCAATGGCTATTAGCCAGGATGGGTAGAGGTGGTGTCCTTGGCTTCTGTCAGAGGCTGGAAATGGATGACAAGAGAGAGATCACTTGGTGATTACCTTCTCTTTTCACTCCCTCTGGGGCATCTGGCATTGGCTTCTGTAGGAGGACAGGATACTGGGCTAGATGGACCTTTGGTCTGACTCAGTATGACTGCTCTTATATTCTTATGTTTCTTTTTGACATTCTGTTTTTGCAAGAGAGCCAACAAAAGAGATTCAGGCAAGCTGCACATGAGGGACTAGAGTATTATTTCAGCCACCTATTTCTATGTTTAGATGTCCATCTATTATTTAGTGGATAACCAGATCCTTTCTTCAGGCAAAATATCAAATGACTAAAGATCAAATTATTTGGCTCAAGACTAGTAAAATTTCAGGATAGCACTTGGAGATTTAACTGCACCATTAGCATCAAGCCTAATCAACTCTTGACCTCCTCCAGCATTTAAGATCTCTTCTAGAACTTAGCATATCACAGGCAGTACCAATGGATTAGTTCTTTCTGGCCCTGGACAATTCTCTTAAAATTATTGGTCTCTTTCAACATCTGACCATGAAGTTCATAGGAGGGTTAGATAAGCATGACAAATTGGCCACTCTTTGCTCTCAAGTAAGGCTATGATTTAATCAGGAATGTTTTTCGTTAAAGTCATGGCTAGGTCATGGGCAAGAAACAAAAAATTATGGCTCATGACCTGTCCATTACTTACCATAAATATACCCGAGGGAGTATTGCTGGTGGGGAAACTCATGATACCAGCTGTGCGGGGTGGGGTAAAGCCACGGGAGGGAGGAGGAGTCCAATGGGTTAGGGATGGGAGCCCCAAGGCCAGCTACTGCTCCAACTGCCCAGGGCCACTGCTGGGAGCTGCCACACAACCCACTGCTCCAGTCACCCCATGGCCACCCACATCAGCTATTGCTCAGGCAGTCCCCAGCTGCCTGGGACTGTCAGTACAGCAACTTGAATGACTGGCCTCAGGGTCAGGTTCACTCCAACAACAGCTGGTGTGGTTGGCTGCAGAGCTGCCCAAGTGGCTGGCTGCAAACCTGCTCCAGCAGCAGCTGGGGTGATTGTCTCCAGGACCGTCTGAGAAACTGGCACTGGAGCTAGTGATTTGGGTGACCTTGGGTTCAATCACACTGGCTGCTGCAGAAGTCACAGAGGTTGCAGGGACTCATGGAATCCATGACTTCTGTGACCTCTGTGACAAACATGGAGCCCTCCTCATGAACAGTGGTGATGGCCAGCTGTTTGTCCTTCCTGAGGGTTTTTACACAGGGATCCCCTCAATAATCAAATAAGAGAGCTCTAAGAGCGATTGTAGCACGCCATGTTTTGCTGTGTTAGTATGAGATACCAAATGGCACCAAACTCATACGATTAACACAAAGAAACATTTTGAAGATCTGCCAAAAGCACTGTCTGCTTCCTGTTATTGAGAGCACACTCATCTGCATTGTCAAGGTTAAGAGCAACCCTAAGATCCTACCAGATCTGATTCTGGACTTGCAGATAACAGCAATGCACCAAAATGCCTTCTTCTATCTATGTAGTCAAGACATTGTTCCCCCTTTTGTCAGAAAAAGTGTTAGTTAATCATGGCTCTGCTACCTCCAGGCTAGCCTACCTTAATGCACTGTTATATGGATTTACCAAAACCACTGCAGCTTGCATGATGAGCAGAATGCAACCCACCCGAGATTCACACTCTTCTTTTGTTGCCTGTTAATACAGAATCCACTTCAAGTTAAGTTTTATCTGCAAAGCCCTAAATGGCTTGAGTCTCAAAATAGGAATTGTGATCAGCGTGATAGTTGAATCTGACAGGACTCAGAGCATGCCTGGAAGGTGTGAGGGACAAAGTTTTCTGGATAAGGACCCACAATTGTGGAGACAGCTTTTATGAACCATTATGCTAAAACTTCAGTCTTGCAACTTCCAGGACACATTGTGTTATAGCCACTGGATAGGAATACCAATCTCCTCTGGAGTAGAAACCTAAAATCTGAATCTGAAGAGTAATTGAAGAGATAGGAGAACCTTACTGATTCATATTTGTATTACTTTTATACAGTACATCAATTTTAGGCAAATAAAAATAATAGATAGCATGACCAAGAATGCTGTCTTGGCCACTGTCCACCTGCGACACACTGCACCTCAAAGCAACATGTTTTAATCCTCAAATTCATGCCTGTCAAATAATATTTCATGCAAAGCATGTATGCATGTAAGATATCATATGAAAAGTTATGATGTGCTGAAACCCATTGTTCTGTCAAAATATGAAGTTATGAGATTTTGCTGTATGATTGTTACTGAAATATGCTGTCAGTTCAGGAGTTTTCACTGCTAGTTCTCCAGTGACAACAAAGGAGGTAACCCACAGTCAGGAGGTATTAAATGACCATTAATCAGCAGGGGAGCTGTAATCAAGGGATTTATAATGCTGTAAGAGGGCTGTGCAAGCATCATACACTGCTCAAATGTGTGACTCAGCAAAGTGCACCAAGACCTGTCTGGGCTGGTGTTTTTTAGGCACACAGACTGAGGATACAAAATAGGGAACCATGGCATCATGTTTTTTCCTTTCTCCTCCACCCTCCAAGTGCTACAAGAGTGTTGGAAGGGTAAAGACTTGAACTGAGAAGACTTGTCCCAGGCTTAAAGGGGAAGCCTATGGATTAAGAATCATAATCTACCTGCAACATCAAATGGCATGAGAAAAACTGCTTTCTCTGAATACTGCCTAGTGTAATAAGATTTAGATATGTGCTTGCCCTTTATTTTCTTTGGTATCTCTACCATTTAAAAACATGTATTTTATATTTTACCTAAAACAGTATATTTTGTTTGAAGGAAACCTCTGCTTAGTTTACAAAAGCTAATGTGTATCCTGTTCACATTGCTGGATGTGCAGACTGGGTAAAGAACTTAGGTCAGGCTTCTGACCAGGGCTAAGTGGTATATTCTGTGGGTAACAAGGTTGCAAGCTTAGAAGATATGCTATTGCCTAGGGAGTATTCATGCAGTTTAGCTGGGAGTGGGGCTCCATATGTTGTTGTACTAAATGATAACAGCACCTGGAAGGGTTTGCTGTTTCTCATTAGCAAAACATAAGACAGACAAGGCTGGAGAATTAAGAGGGCACAGTGGTACCCCAGTCCCAGGTTATATCAACATTCAAAATTACATTACAGTTGTTTTTTTAATGTACCGAAAGAGCATAGTTAGGGGAGTACAGCAAAGTTGAGAATACTCTGAAACCTAAGGCTGAATGTGCATGTGGGCCATGGAGACTTGGCTTCATCTTTTGTATCAACCTTCTGTTAGCCTGAAAACAAGGTGTCCCTGTCTTTTCCCCTGTCTTTTCTTGTCCCTGTCTTTTCCCCTGCTTATGTTCTCCCACACTCCCAAGTCTTCTGGTTTGGAAGAAGTGGTTTCCAATACCACACATCCCTCCACCAGTCTCATTGCTCCTGCCGGAGGGTTCTGATACCCTATCTGTCCCAGCTTTCCAAGTGCCTTGGGATAGAGGTCTGTCAACTACTCTGTCTCCATTTACTCTGTTCCATGATTGCGTCTTTACTGCTCTCCAGAGCTTTCCCAATACATATGGCACAACAGCTGCAAAACTGAATAAGACAGTATGAAAACACCATGTTCAACAATAAAATCAGTGTCTGCCTGCAGCCAAGGATTATTACATGTTCACTTCACATCCTGAGTTTAAAAAAAAAAGTGTTAAGGTTAGAAAAATAAAGTTTAATGTTTGCAGATGCTGATGGCTTAGGCATTGCAGCTCATTAAAGAACTTTTTCCAACCATCACTGAGTGGTCAAATATATTTTTTGAAGCCCAATGACAGGAGGCACTTACCCTGAAGAAGTGAAGGCTATTTTGGCAGATAGGAAAGATTCCTACCTACAGTGCTATTTGCATTAACACTGAAGTTTTTAGGTAAATGTTCATTTAATGATAACTATGGTATCAAATTGCTGCTAAGAGAATTCACATTCTTATTTTGCATAATAATATCATAATAGATAGCAAAATACAAAAATTACCATTTTCAATGTGTATTTCCTATTTACTTGGAAAATTATTCTTTGGATTGTTGTTAGTCTTAGAACTCTCACATTCCAACTCCACAGTTGGCCAAGCAGTAAAGTGAACATTAAGATGCTTGCAATAGGATAAGCCATAATTTAACTGCAATTCGAATTATTGACCAGTCTTGTCATGTGGAACAATAAGCTTCATTGAAAAGTCACGTTTTCTTCCTTTATTACCACAACATATATCTTTCATGGTGGTGTGGTGGGAGCACACACTTTGGACCTAACTTTGTCCCAGTTTAACAGAGCTAATTGTGAGCTCAATTGTAAATAATGTATATAATGCAATAATAACAACAAAAATTGATTGAAAATAGTTCAAGTTGCCTTCACTAACGAATGTCATAAACAGGTACAAGTGAACTAAAACTAAATTAGTCTAGACTAAAAGGCTATGTTGATATCATTCAGGGGCTATGTTCAAATCATGCCTGGAAAAAACAGGAGATGTGGAATTGGAAACTAATGAACCATATTGGTGTGTTGGATATTAGGCCTACCTGTTGGACAAAAAAAATGAGAGCATAGTCTACCCTTTACTCCCTTTTGTGTGTCCTTAAGAGTCTTTGGGAAGGAGGAGAAATACAAAAACGAACAGAGGTGAAGAACAAATGGATTCTACCAGAGTGAGCTACATCATCATGGCTGTCCCGCCTACACACCCTCATTTCTTGGGATTGTGAGCCTTCATCATGCTCACCCTAAGAGATATTCTGACCTGTCCAGGTGAGAGAAAGGCAAGCAGGTGACACTTCTGCTGTCTCCAGCTGGGATGAATTGGAATCAGACTTTAACACCAGCACCAGTAACAGATCCAGTCCATCTAAACTAACTTTTCTTCCCCAAAAGGACAGTTATTTTCTCTCTTTGATACCATCTAAGGGCATGTCTACACAGCAGGGCTAAACTTGAAATAAGCTACGCACCTTGAGCTATGCTAATTGCGCAGCTTAACTTGATACAGCCTATTTCAACTTTTGGTACTGTCTACACAGCAGTTATTTCAAGATACAGCACTCTTCCCCCGACTTCCCTTACTCCTCATACAATGAGGGTTATAGGAGTCAGAGTAAGCAGTCCTCCAGCTCAACATTATTTTGACACTATGCTGAAATAATTGTGTGTAAACGCAGGCTATGTTATTTCAGAATAACGTCAGTTATTAATAATTGATGTTATCTGAAATAATGCTGCTGTGTAGACATAGTCTAAGAGACTGCCAAACAAAGGGAATTTGAACAAGGGATGTTGTTAAAATGAAAGCGTATTTAACACTTTACTTTGCAAATGCTTTTCTGCATCGTTAATAAAAGGGTGAAAGGGATTTTTAAGGTGTATTCACTAGGTTACTAAACAGGCTGAGGTTGTTAAATGCCAAACCCTGAACCTCGTTTAACACTGTTTTATGTAGACAGTAACTGGGTTATATTTATTCCATCCAATTAAACACAACAGGTCACACTTTGTCACTGAATATGGCAAAAATGAAGGAAACAAACTGCCGTATTTTAATAGTTGCTTATGCGTCACTACAATCATCTTAAACAGGAACATAAACTTAACAATAATTCCATACTGTAAGTACAAAAGCCATCCTAAAACTTCTAAGTAATATTGTTGTTTGCAACTAATCTCTCAGTGCTGGGTTCCACATTATCAAACTTCATGAAACAAAGTCTGTGGCACTGTGGATTGATCTGGTATTTATTTTATATGAATTTAATATTCCCCTGGCCTAGAAGCACCACCCAAAATGCATTAGTGTATACTGCAGTATAACATCTATGTAGGCTTAATTACTCCAATATATAAAATTTGTCTTTGTAGTATCCCTAAAATGAAGCACTCTTTGAAAGAGACTTGGCAAAAATGTTATTCTCATAAAAGTAAATTCCATTGTGAAAGTGCTTTTGGGTTAGTGTAGATATAACTCAGTGTCTGATGTATTTGCAAGTAAAACCACTGGAAATATCCTACTGTTTATGCATGTTGAGATTAAGAGGTTATGCAATCACTATTCCAGTTCTTGGTTGGATTAATTTGTAAAAGCTTTGCTTCTATTTTCATAAGGAAACTTATCATCTTACTGAAGTGGAATGAGTAGTATCCAGTGGGTTGACAAAGGTACACTAATGTTACTCTGTGATGTGTCCAACATTCTGCTGTATTAACCTGCAAGATAACATTCACTTAGGCTACGTCTAGACTGCATCCCTCTGCTGACAGAGGGATGTAGATTAGGCACTTCAAAAGTGCAAATGAGCCCGGGATTTAAATATCCCGGGCTTCATTTGCGTACTCACGTTCTGACGCTGTGCCGATTAGGCTCAGTGTTGAAAGTGAAAGTAAAGTGTAGTCACAGTTCTGCCGACAGAGGGGAGCTTTTTTGGCAGATCCTGTACTCCCTGCTGTCGGCAGAGCCATGGCAACACTTTACTTTCACTTTCGACACTGAGCCTGATCGGCACAGCGCCCGAACGTGAGTATGCAAATGAAGCCCGGGATATTTGCACTTTCAAAGTGTCTAATCTACATCCCTCTGTCAGCAGAGGGGTGTAGTCTAGACACAGCCTAAGAAAATGAATCAAGCACACAGTATGCAAGGATCTAGACCAACGGTACAACTGCTGGACTGTTCTTAATGGAACAGTTTTGCTTTAACATGTAGCAATTTGTGTCACTTAATACCCTATTTAAATAATATTATGTTGTACATTCCTTCTGGGGAACCTGGCATTCGCCACTTTCAGAAGACAAGATACTGGGCTAGATGGACCTTTGGTCTGACCCAGTATGGCTGTTCTTATGTTCTTAGACTCATTCCATTAATAAAAGGTATAGCCTCCTATTAACTGAAAGAACAATGACTCTTAATCCACAAACAACATTTAAATTAATCATATATTCAAGTGAATGCACAAACAAACTCTCTATCCAATGCAGCTTTTGATATTCAGTAGGGGACAAGCACTGATCGGATGAAAATTGGGGTATCTCCACTGATTTCTGTGAGCACTCCATCAGGCCCCATTTGTTCTGTGACTAATCTAAAAGGAGCTCTATGAACCATTACATAGAATCATAGAACCATAGAGCTGGAAGAGACATCAGAAGGTCATCAAGTCCAGCCCCCTGCCCAAGGCAGGACCAATCCCAACTAAATCAACCCAACCAGGGCTTTGTCAAGCCGAGACAAATACCTCTAGGGATGGAGACTCCTCTACTTCCCTAGGTAACCCATTCCAGTGCTTCATCACTCTCCTAGTGAAATAGTTTTTCCTAATATCCAACCTGGACCTCTCCCACCACAACTTGAGACCATTGCTCCTTGTTCTGCCATCTGTCACTACTGAGAACAGCCTTTCTCCATCCTCTTTGGAACCTCCCCTCAGGAAGTTGAAGGCTGCTATCAAATCCCCCCTTCACTCTTCTCTTCTGCAGACTAAACAGACCCAACTCCCTCAGCCTCTCCTAGTAAGTCATATGCTCCAGCCCCCTAATCATTTTGGTTGCCCTCCTCTAGACCCTCTCCAATGCGTCCACATCCTTTTTGTAGTGGGGGGCCCAGAACTGGACACAATACTCCAGATGTGGCCTCACCAGAGCCGAAAAAAGGGGAATAATCACATCTCCGATCTGTTGGCAATGCTCCTCTTAATGCAACCTAATACGCCATTAGCCTTCTTGGCTACAAGGGCACACTGTTGACTCATATCCAGCTTTTCATCCACTGTAAGCCCCGGGTCCTTTTCTGCAGAACTACTACTTAGCTGGCTGGTCCCCAGCCAGTAACAATGCTTGGGATTCTTCCGTCCCAAGTGCAGGACTCTGCACTTGTCCTTGTTGAACCTCATCAGATTTCTTGTGGCCCAATCCTCCAATTTGTCTAAGTCACTCTGGACCCTATCTCTGCCCTCAAGCTTACCTACCTCTCCCCCTAGTTTAGTGTCATCCGCAAACTTGCTGAGGGTGCAATCCATCCCCTCATCCACGTCATTAATAAAGATATTGAACAAAACCAGTCCTAGAATTGAACCTTGGGGTACTCCGCTAGAAACCGACTGCCATCCTGACACTGAGCCGTTGATCAATACCCGTTGGGCCCGCCCTTCTAGCCATCTTTCTATCCATCTTACTGTCCATTTATCTAATCCACATTCCCTTAACTTGCTGGCAAGAATATTGTGGGAGACCATATCAAAAGCCTTGCTAAAGTCACGGTATATCACATTACTGACTTTCCCATGTCCACAGAGCCAGTTACCTCATCATAGAAGCTAATCAGAATGGTCAGGCCCTTTGTGAATCCATGCTGACTATTCCTGATCACTTTCCTCTCTTCCAAGTGCCTCAAAATGGATTCCTTAAGGATCCCTTCCATGATTTTTCCAGGAACCGAGGTAAGACTGACCGGCCTATAGTTCCTTGGATCGTCCTTCTTCCCTTTTTTGAAGATGGGCACTACATTTGCCTTTTTCCAATCATCCAGGATCTCCACGACTTTTCAAAGATAATGGCCAAAGGCTCCTTAATGACATTTGCCAACCCCCTCAGTACCCTCGGATGCATTAGTCTGGACCCATGGATTTGTGCACGTTTAGCTTTTCTAAATAGTTCCTAACCTGTTCTTTACCCACCAAGGGCTGTCCATCTTCATCCCATTTTGCGTCACTTAGCTCATTAGTCCGGGAGCCGACCTTGTACGTGAATACAGAGGCAAAGAAAGCATTGAGTACTTCAGCTTTTCCCACATCATCTGTCACTAGGTTACCTCCTTCATCCAGTAGGGGCCCCACACCCTCTCTGACCACGTTCTTCTTGTTAACATGCCTATAGAAACCGTTCTTGTTATCCTTCACATCCTTTGCCAGTTGCAATTCCAATTGCACTTTCGCCTTCCTGATAAACCCCTGGCATTCTCGAGCTATACATTTATACCCCTCCCTGGTCATTTGTCCAAGTTTCCACTTTTTGTAAGCTTCCTTTTTGTGCTTAAGTTCACCAAGGATTTCCCCTGTAAGCCAATCCGGTCTCCTACCATGTTTGCCTCTCTTGCTACGCATCGGGATGGTTTCTTTCTGTGCCTTCAATAAGGCTTCTTTAAAATACTGCCAGCTCTTCTGGGCTCCTTCTCCCTTCATGTTAGCATCCCAGGGGATTATGCCCATCAGGTCTCTGAGGAAGTCAAAATCTGCTTTTCTAAAGTCCAAGGTGTGTATTTTACTACTCTCTTTTCTTCCTTTGGTCAGGATCCTGAAATCTACCATCTCATGATCACTGCTTCCGAGGTTGTCACCCACCTCTACTTCCCCTATTAGTTCCTCCCTGTTTGTGAGCAGAAGGTCAAGCTGCGCACGGCCCCGGTCGGATCCTTCAGCACTTGAACCAAGAAGTTATCCCCAACATTCTCCAAAAACTTCCTGGATTTCCTGTGTACTGCCATATTGGTCTCCCAACAGATGTCAGGGTGATTAAAGTCCCTCACAAGAACCAGGGCCTGCGATCTGGAAGCTTCTCTCAGTTGTCCGAAGAAAGCCTCATCTACCTCATCCACCTGATTCGGTGGCCTGTAGTAGACACCAACCACAACATCACTGCTGTTGTTTGCACCTCTAAACTTAACCCATAGACTCTCAACAGGTTTTTCTCCCTCTATATACTGGAGTTCTGAGCAATCATAGTGCTCTCTTACATATAGTGCAACTCCTCCTCCTTTTCTCCCCTGCCTGTTCTTCCTGAACAGTCTATACCCTTTCATGACAGCACTCCAGTCATGCGAGTCATTCCACCAAGTCTCTGTTATCCCTATTAAATCATATTTCTCGGACTGGGCCAGGGCTTCCAATTCTTCCGTTTGTTGCCCAGGCTTCTCGCGCATTAGTGTACAAACACCTCAGATAACCAGTTGATCTCCCTATCTTCTCCATTCGAATCAGGGGTCTTCCTTTCTTGCTCATTCCCCTTTGCATTTCTTCCTGGTATCCGACTTTCCCACTCCCCTCAGGGTTTTGGTCACCGTCGTCCCCCAATGAACCTAGTTTAAAGCCCTCCTCACTAGGTTTGCAAGCCTGCCCGCAAAGATGCTCCTTCCTCTCTTTGTTAGGTGGATCCCATCTTTTCCTAACAATCCTTGTGTCTGGAACAGAGTCCCATGGTCAAAGAAACAAAAGCCCTCTCTCTGACACCACCTGCGCAACCATGCATTTACTTCCTCAATTTGACGATCCCTGCCCAGTCCTTTCCCTTCAACAGGGAGGATGGATGAGAATACCACTTGCGCTCCAAATTCTTTGATCCTTCTTCCCAGTGCTACATAATCTGCAGTAACCCGCTCAAGGTCATTCTTGGCCGTATCATTAGTTCCCACGTGGAGAAGCAGGAAGGGGTAGCGATCCGAAGGTTTGATCAGTTTTGTAAGCCTCTCAGTCACATCCTGAATTCAAGCTCCCGGTAAGCAGCACACCTCTCGAGATTCCAGGTCCGGACGGCAGATGGATGGCTCAGTCCCTCTTAGGAGAGAGTCCCCGACCACCACCACTGTCTTCTTTTGGGGTGGTCATCATGGAACCCCCATCCCTAGGACTACGCATCCCATGCCTTCCACTAGATGGCGTTCCCTTCTGGTTTCTTCCTTGTGAGGTCCCTTCCAAAGCATTTACCACAATTCTACAATTCAAACTTTAATTAGAAGCCAACAGTTTCCACCTGCCAGTCACAGCACACACTCCGTGAAGGGGAGGGTTAGGGGGAAGGGGGAGGGAAAAAAAGCCTCACTCACAAACACAAGCTCAGCACACAGCAAGAAAGCCCCAAACACAACACACACTGCAGACAGCCACTTCCCTCAAGAGTCCTGTATTTGCTTCTCCTTTACCTGGAGAACTCCCTCTCTAAATTCCCTGTTAGCATCCACCTGTCCGCAAGCTCCTTGGTCGCTTGCTCACTGCTTTATAAAATGCTTCTACATACAGCAGAAGAAGTAAGTTACCAAGCATGACAAGCCTGATATATAAGAACACAATACCTGCATGAAGAAGATGGTATTTCGGACTCTGTTACTTTGATGTGCAATGGTAGCACTCTTATCTTTTTTTAGGAATAAGTGTACAGATAACAGACTTGCATTTCCTCCAGTGAGCACTTCATTCAAATAATGGTTTCCTGGACTGATTAAGGAGAGGGTAATCTAAAATGACATATTCAGGGACAGTTATACCAGGTAAGAGCAGCTGCTGCATCACAGATCAAGTAAACAACATTGTACTTCATGAAAAACTTGACAAGGATCTGTACTTTGGAGATAGACAGCAAAACAAGCTTTGTTTTTTCCTTCCAATAAAATTGGCACTGTAACTTTAATGGAGTATATCTTAAAGGAAGAGCTTGGAGAACACACGTCCAAATTTCAGTGTCAAAGGATCATCCTCCCCTTACTGCATGTGTGTCATTCTCACTAATGTTAAGGGGAGTTAGTTAGACACTGCAAGTGGAGATAAGACTTCTAAAGTTGCATGTGTGTATAGTAGACACTTGCATACAATGCCTTGCTTTAGGAACACTGTCTTAAATTTGAGCTATATCCTGCAATTATTCTGAGCATGACACTCGCTTAGGATTCAGCTGCTGGCTATTACTATGATTTGTTAAGAGCCGACAGACCAGTGCTATCCAAGACATGAAGGAAGATTCCATACAACCTATCAGCCCAATTATAGCAATCTCAAAGTGGGTCCTTACTTGGTAAGTAACCTCACTAATTTCAGCTGAATTGCCAAATAAAGAAGTAATTACTATTAAAATGGTGCCAGAAAAAAGTCTCACATAGAGTGACATAATAGAAAAGAGGAGGAGAGTGACAAGATATTGTACTTTTGAACTTTCTCCACATTATCCCCTCTCCCCTTTTAAACTTATAACAGTTGTAATCATTCTGCCAATTCCAGAGTGGGAGAATTTCTGGACTCTGATTAATATGGGTATAAAAAGAATGCAAGGAAAAGTAACAGCTGAACTGAAAGACAAAAAGAGATAAAAAAATGTAAGAAAACAAAGATAAGAAAGTTTCTGCATAGTGAACAAAAAATTAGGTTTGCATATTCCACCAGCAAAAACAAACGGGTTCAATTTTAAGCTTCCCGTACAATGAAAAATATTTGTGGTTTGTCCTTTTAGCTTTATCTCAATCCTATCCCCTTGCTTTGTCAATGTGTCTTTCTTTCAATGTTTTCTTCCCAGAGGGGGGGGAAAAATGAAAAATAATGTCTTCATAAATTTATGGTGTGGCTCCACATAGAATACTGTGTGTTTTACTGTCACCTCTTCTAAAAGAAGATATTGCAGAATAAGATAGGATTCAGAAAAGGATGATATGAATGAGCCAAAGCATGGAAAAACTCTCATGTGAACAAGTAGGGGTAGCCGCCGTATGAGTCTACATCCTCAAAAACAAGAAGTCCTGTGGCACCTTGAAGACTAACAGATTTATCTGGGCATAAGCTTTCATGAGCAAAAACCCATTTTGCCCATGAAAGCTTATCTTTAAGGTGCCACAGGACTCGTTGTTGTTTTTCTCACATGAACAGAGATTGAAAAGACTGGGATTGCTTACCTTAAAAGAGAAATGACTCAAAGGAGACATGATAAAACTATGTAAATAGCAAATGTTATACTACCTCAAGCTTATTATAATTTTCAGTTTATCGAATTAATGAGAAAAATAGGGTGGTGGTCTTAAGACTGCTGTAACTGGGCTGGGATACCAGTGACCAGGTTCAGTTCCCAGCTCTTTCACAAATTTTCTGAGGCCCAGCATCTTTGTGCCTCGGTTTCCCCATCAGTAAAACAGGGATATTTCCCTACTTCACAGAAATCTGAGAGTGTAAATTCATTCATGTTTGTGAAGTGCTCAGATACTATGGAAGTGGGGTCCACATCCATACCTACTTTGACATATTAAGTTGGATAATAATTAACCCAATCCTTCTCATGAAAAGCACCAGGATTTTTTTTGCCTGAGCAAGAACTGGATGCTCAGACCTAGACTTATTAGTGTTATTTCAAAATAATGTTGAAATACTGTCAAGCTGGAGGACTTCTTACTCCAACTCCTGTAACCCTCATTGTATGAGTAAGGGAAGTCAAAGGAAGAGTGCTCTATTTCGAAATAAGTGCTGTGTAGATGCTCCCAATTTCGAAATATGCTATTTTGAAATAAGCTACACAATTGACGTCGCTCAATTTGCATAGCTTATTTTCAGTTAAGTCCTGCTGTGTAGATGCACCCACAGTGAACCAAACTCAAGCCAAAATGCATAGAATCCTTTAGAGAGAAACAAACTAAATATAAAATATAACGCAATACTATATGAATATCACACACCAAGGATATCAAATGGAGAAAGCTTATTTCAAACTACTCATATTAATGGGACCCAGGGCAGGAGGTGATGTTTCCTCACATTGAGACAGTCGAATAGTTCCCCAAAGTAGGTATGAGGTTTTTTCACTAGAGAGATAAAACTAGACCTGACATGACATTAGGAAATATACTTTTGATTACCTAATAGTTCATTTCCATTTTTTAATATCACTGATCCTATGCTTATTATGAGCGCTGCAATTTGGAGAACGGGATGGGGATGATATATTGAAAGGATTTCTGGGTATGTGAGTATACCTGATGTTTTCCCACTGTCTCATTACTAGTATAAATCCTTTCTTATTGGGAGTGTAGGTCTAATGCTGTTTTGATATATAGTATGTGCTAATGAAAAAAGAGAGATTAAATGTTGTGAACTTTCCAGTATCAGTCCAAATGAATAATTACAATTGTAATAAGCTTTGAAACTTCTTCTCATTCCTAACACAAACAGAGAAGCACCATATTTTTCTTACTCTAGCCCCAGGGTTACTACTACATGAGGTTAGATTTTCAGACCCCAGCATCATATCATGTTATTATTGTTATTAAATAAGTTCAGTGAGTTCTTACAGTATTCACAGTGAGCAGCTTATATATTTTCCCCCATAAGAAATAATCATCTTGGTACTGAATTGCAGCAGAAACAAAGGAAGAGATAGTATTCAGAAGAGCTACCTTACCTGCTCAGTATTGGCATGGTGCTGCAGGTGGACCTTGCTGACACTAGACAAGTTCAGATAGTCCTCTTTATGAAAAAGCATACAGCCACCCCCTTTCCTTTTGTTAATGGCAGCCATAAACACAGGTATGAACTTACCCTGGGTTACTGTTTTTCACTCCTTCCTTAAGCTCTACTCTCTGGAATTAGGCTGTATTAGTTACTTTCACTCTTGCCATAAACAGGAGTCTCACCAGCTCTCCTATCTAGAGCTGGGTTCTGTTATCTAGTGTCTCTGGTCCTTTGTAAGTAGGTGCCCTCCACTAGCCTCTCTGGAGCTGGGTTCTGAGTTAACTAGCTGTAGGATTTGTGCTCAATTCTCTTTCAGCTGGCCCTTTTTCCTTAAAGAGACTACAAGGAGCTCAGCAGAGCAGCCTTTCCCTGCTGATGTCTCCAGGTGTTCATCCTGGTATGGGGCAGGCTGTTGGTCCCCTTCTCCCAGTTTATCGCCAGTTGGCTGGGCAAAAAGGAAGCCTTGCCCCACTCCTGCTGCAAAGCACCTCTCCCACCACCTTAAAGAAACAGTAACAGGATTTTCTCACACTTCTTTCTCCCAGCACTGCTTCATCTCTCCCTATATCCCCCAGGTCTTATATATATGATCAGATTCTTCATATTCTTAAAGGGCCATGACATGTGACAGAGTTGGCTGACCATCACACCCTACACCTCATAAGGGGCAGATTGTCTTTTCCCACTAACTCACTCACAGGAGCGGCCCTAGACGAGCTGCCGGCAACTGGCGCCCTAGGCGAAACACGCAATCTGCGCACAATCAGCGCCCCCACCTCCAAACCCCTCAACAGCCATTTATCTTGGCGCCCTAGGTGACAGCCTAGTTCACCTGTATTGACAGGCCGCCATTGCTAACTCATGTTGTTTTGGAATATAAATTTTGCTATACTGGATCAGACTATTGGTCCATTAAGTTCAGTGATCCAATACATATTCAATACTTGACAAACAACACCCCCAAAGTCTTTGATAAAGCACCTAAACAATGGGAAACAATCTACCTTTTATCCTAAAATGGGGCCTTTAAAGCTCTCATTTTGCATAATTACAACACATTACAAAATGATGTGATGCAATTGAGCTGCTCTATAGTAATTTATGAGTACAGCATGTTGACCAGGTTATTAGGAGAGCTGCTAGATGCATACGTTGATTTAGTTTAACAAGGGCTGCCTGGAGAAAGCATGCAGGAAGGGGAAAGGGTGGTCCAAGCTAAGCCAAACTTCTGCAAACACTTGAGGGTAATGTACAAGACAATGCCTAGACTAGAATGATATGTCTGTGGGCAGCCTCCCAGCCCAGTAGACAGATCCATGCTATCAGCATGGCCTTTGCAATTCGGGCTTCAGTGCATGACCAAACTGAAGAGCTTCTGACAGGAATCAGATCAGGAATAAAAAAATAGAAAAGAACCATCTGGAAATCTAAATATTTTCTAATGTCTTGTTGTGCAGGAGGAGATATGCAAGAGTCCAAGCTGCAGCCTGAATTGAAATGTCCACACTACTATTATAGCACACTTGCTTGAGAAGCCACTAGCATAAGTCTGTCTACTTTGGCTTGTAGGCTTGCTCCCAGCTGTAATGCAGAAATGCATAGAAAGGCCAAGGCTAAAATAAGGATTTTCTCCTTCCAGAGGGAAAGTGGTTGTAGCGAGCTGTTTGGGAAAACTAGACACCAATACTCACTGGCCTGCCAAAGTCACCATCACAGAATGGTGGGTCTTTAGATAAAATAGATGTGTATAGAGTGTGGTTTTAAGAACTCTTTTTCCTGAATGTTTTGTTTTTAATGTTAAACATTTTGGTTTAAGAATGTGTGGATATTGAGAAAATGGGGTACCTTGGTATGAAGGCCCAAGCATTCAACACAACATCAAAAATGCACCTGTACCATTGTGGTTACATAGAATACACTTGAACATGCAATAATATGCATGTTAGTGCACAAACAGGAAAGTATAGGGTTTTGATCTCATAGGGCATGCACCAGCATATTGAATGCACTTTTAGAAATGTCTTCAAAATGTGACCCTAAAGAGTTTCTGGAACATTTGATAATGTATCAATGCCTTAAACTTTTTCTGCAGTTCTTTCACACAACCTGGGTTATAAACTCACTAACTTGCTTGCATAAGGAAATGTGGTATTTACAAAGAAAAAAAGAAAGAAGTATTTTTGCATATTGAAACCATATAACTAAAAGGATCTACCACAGCAATCCCTAAGTTTAGAAATTGATATTAATTCAGAATAGTTTCAATAAGCAAGGAAAGCCAACATAAATACCATCCCAGATAACTGAACTTCACATAATATTGTACGTTTCTGTATATATTAGTTCTAAAGGACTCAGAATACTCCTCAGCCCCATAGGCACTAATAGGATTTATATAGAAAAATCAAGGCCAGTATCTGGCTCAGAATATTGGATTTAATTCTGCAGAATAATATCCGGTTTGAAATAACCACTGCACATGGAAATCCTTTGTTCTCTCAAATAAACATTTTAAGTTATTTTACTTCTAAAATCCTATGGATCAAACAAATCCCAGACATTTACCCAACATAGATATTACAGACGTCTGGTATTCCCAGGTAAAATAAACTGAGCTTAATTCTGCCAGGTGACATTAACCTATGAATTAGGTACACTCCCTGTA
This sequence comes from Rafetus swinhoei, assembly GCA_019425775.1. Taxonomy (NCBI): domain Eukaryota; kingdom Metazoa; phylum Chordata; order Testudines; family Trionychidae; genus Rafetus; species Rafetus swinhoei. The sequence continues at coordinate 75,416,417 of CM033427.1, read as the reverse complement.
CATTACTTAGTATTTAAATTATTAAAATTTACTTTCTGTGGCATTAGTCACCAGCTGCCTCAGATGTTCAGGTAACTACTAGAGCAGTCCCGGGGTAACCATTCCATTTTGTGGCAACTCTTGAGGTTTTGAAATGATTTTTTCCCATATTGGAACAAAACCCAAAAACTTTCTGAACATTTTTACATATCAAATTGTGTTAATATTTATATTTTCAGATCAAAACATGAAATTTTGATTCAGGAGGGGTTCTACATTAGAGCTTTCACCACTTCGTGATAAACTTAAAAAACAACAAATGGTCTGGTAGAACTTTATAGACTAACAAAACATGTAGATGGTATCATGAGCTTTCGTGGGCACAGCCCACTTCTTCAGATGACCAGAGTTGTTTCACTTCTAGCGAGTGAGGGAGACTGAGACCAACTCTAGTACTCTACGTCCAGGCCAGTGCCCTAGCCACTAGACTACAGTGTGGGAAAGTTACAGAGTCTCTCTCTCTCTTTCTCTTTCTCTCTCTCATCAAAAGTGACCTGAGAGCTGAGAAGATGAAAAATTTTCCCATCAAAACCAATATATCTTTACTAAATCTTTTGGCTTCAGTGAGATCTCTGGATACTTCTAGTAGTTACCTGAGCATGACAGGCATATATAGTCTAAGAAACCATAAGGTTGTTTAAATAATTTAAGTACAAGGTCATGCCTAAAAATCATTTGTTTGGCCAGCTCTAGAAAATACCTAGAAACATTGTCTCTCTGCAGTTGTTTTCCCAAAAAACAGTGTTGTAATATTTTCCATTTACTTACAGTATTGGATCTGAAAAATCTCACCTTGCATGATTTTTTTATTTTTAAAAATGTTGACATTATAAAATAGAAGTGGTTCTAACAAAACTCAGAATGCCACCCCAATAGGTTGTATTACCAGTTTAACAGCAGCAATCCCTTGAAAAAGCAGGTAACAAACAGAGGGATCCATCCGGTACCTGGAGGGAGGAGTGTTGTGCATGGAGGATATTGCACAAATTGAAACACGGGTGCATACATAGGTTAGGAGCCATGAAGGATGACAATATTGTAATGCAGAAGAAACAGAGCAACAGCTATGCAACAATAGTGTCAACAGAAGTAAACATTTACAGAACTATAACTGTGAATTTGCATAAATAGATTCAATTTTCTGTCCAATATATTTAAAAATATCATATCTATCCTCCCCGTGAAATTATTCCAACCATCCTCCCCCTGAAACCAAAGTACCTTCACAAGTACTTGTGGGGGAACCGCAAAGGTCCAGTCACAAGTCAAGTGTTTTGCTTCCAGGAAAGTTTCAGCATCCATGTGACAAACCTACATTTGACCAGACTGCAGCAGACAGTTCAGTGGATGCAGTACCGTTGTTAGGTTTGGTACAAATCAGCTACCTAAGTCAATAAATCTTAGAAATGATTAAATTTGTGAAACATCCTTTGGCAGTGGAGCTGCCAGGATTGCTTTAATCTTCTCGTAAGATTTATGGAGGCCTTGTGCATCGATAACATACCCACAATAAGCTATCAAGTCCTTGAAAATTTGCATTTTGTGCAGTTGGCTCATAACCCATATTCTTCTAGACATTTTAATATCCTTTTCAGGGTTTCCAGATGTTCTCCATCACTTCCACCAGTCATAATAGCATAGTCCAGATAACACTGTGTTCTCAGAACACATTGCAAAACTTAGTCAATTGCCTGTTTCCATACAGCAGGAATAGAAGGAATCTCAAAAAACTAGCCAGTTGTACTAGTACAAACACTTTTGTGTATTGGTTGTGAGGTATGCCTTAGACTCTTCTTTAGTTTCCGTGTATAGGTAGGACTATGACAAAGCAATTTTGTTTAATCATTATCCCCTGCCAGTTTAGCAAAATATATATTTAATTTGAAGCAGAGGGTGTTTTTTTACCTTTCAGTACAACGTTTATGGTGCCCTTAAAATCTCCACACACCCTTCCTGCACTACATTTTTTTAACTGACAGGATTTCCTCATTCACTCCATGCCATTTTTTAAAGTATGTTTTTCTAGCTGTTCCAATTCAGAATCTACCTTCAAGTGAATACTGTAAGGGACGGGTAGAGCTTTGTGAAATTTGGGCTGACCCTTTTCTACTCAGCATATTTTAGTCTTCATGTGGTTTAGAACTCCTATCCCCTCCCTGCCATTCTAGCTGCAGCTCAGCTGTTACAGTGAGGTCTGCTAAAAGGGACAGCAGCATCTTTACATATCTCCAATCCAGAGGAACCTTATGAAACCATTCATGGTCACACAGGGCTAGTGCTCACTTCTCAACAATATAGAAGTGTAATAGATATTCCTTATTGTTATACTCCACAGTCACTTGCATTGCTCAAAATGGCACTCCCTCCTCCCTCCCCCTTCCCCGTATGTTTTAAGCAATATTGATCTCTCTGAGTTTAATATTTCCAAAAGTTTTTCATAGTCCTAAGGTGAAATAATGGACAGTGCAGAGCCTGGGTACAGTTCCATTTTGAGAATTTTCCCCATCACCCAGAGTATCAACCAGATTGCTGACTTTTCATTTTTTCCTCTCACCATGTAAATCCAGGCTGGCTACTCTGTCACAATCTGTGTTACTACTGCCTCTTTCTACAGTGCATACACTGATATTCCTTTTTTCTACATCCTGACTTGGTCTCCTCTTCATTTCTCTTGATAGGACAGACTGCTTGGATATGCCCTTTTTTATTACGGCTTCTGCAATACTCCTCTTTAATCTGGCAATCAGGAGGAGCATGGAACCCTTTTCCAGACTGAAAACATGTGCCAGTCTGCTCAGTGGACCGGCTTTTATCTTGGTTTACAGATGGGTTTATCCAGTCTTACCCCTGATTCAGCTACAATAGGCAATTCCATGGCATCCCTTTGCCACAGTTTGCATTGTTACTCCAATTACTATATGTATAAAGGTGAGATTTTCCTCAGTTAAGGGCCTCTTCTGTATGTTTTCATTAAGCAGTCCACACATAAATCAGTCTCCTGGTGCCTTGTAGAGCCCATCCTTAAAACCACAGCGTTCTGACAATCTTTTTAACTCTGTTGCAAAAGAGGAAATAGATTCTCCTTCAAGTTGATTTGGCTTAGGAAATTTCAATCTTTTTTTCTCTATAATCAGGCCAAGTGTTCTCAAACAATTTGCACTCTCTCTTTAAAGGTTTTCCTAGTTGGCTTCTCTGGAGTCAAAGTAAGCAACTATTTAAAGAACTATAACTGCAAAATTACATCAACAGAATCAACACTCTTCAAATACATTCAAATCTATCACAGGGAGTTGCTTTAGAAATATTCTAAAGTAAAGTAGGAGACAGAGAGAAGCTAGTGTGAACATGGAGGAAAAGGTGTTGGACAGAAGTTTACCTTAGGAAATTACAGAATTGTCTGTGATTTCAGGGGATTGTGTTTATAGGCCAATTTTTCCTACTATAAAAGATCCAGTTTGTATTTTCTGGGTACTGTGAATAATGCAGTCTGATCAAATTACTGAGCGAATTTAGAGCGGCACTTTATCACCTACTTAGTTCTATGCCAGCTAAGCCCATATATATTGCTCTGGACAGGCAAAAGGAACTCTCCCCTGCAATTATTTGCTTTCTTTGCTAAAATCCATACTAGCCTAAACCTTTTACAGCTGGTGAGCTGTGTCAGAATGAAACTAATATTATGAATTGTTTAAAGAACTCCGACATTCTGAAGTACAGACACACTGCAATGAATGTGCACAAGGCAACTTATGCATTATTTATGGCTTTAGTTTAATAATATTTCAAATACTGCATCATAGGTTTTTCTCTCTAAGCATGAAACCCTACTTGTGCAATCAGCATGGAAAATAAATTTGCTTTTATTTGTGTCACATATTTTCAGCATAATTGGCATCTCAGTTTTTTTTCCAGTGTGTTTTAAAAAAGCAGTCAGAGCTGAGTTCATTTCATTTTATTGTCACAGACAAATAGCGGCCAATAAATTAGAAAGTTGAACTTTGTATGAAATAATGGTCCTGATTTTATTTTCTGTAATTTTATGTCCCTGATTACCATAGTATCTGAGCACCTCAGAATCTTTAATGCATTTATTATCTTCACAGTGCCTCGGTGAGTCAGGGAAGTGCTATTATCGGGATAGGAAGCACAAAGAGACTAGGTCACATGGGAAGTCTCTGGCAGAGTATGGAATGGTATGGTCTCCTAAGCCAGTGCCTACCCATAGGGACGCACATTCTCACACTTCCTGCTTTGCTGCTTTCACTGACTCTGAGTTGGACTCTCCAGACTCTTAAAGCAACTTTGTGCTGTTTATACTCACTCTGGCCAAAGTGAAAAGTAGCAGCTGCCTGCAAGAGCCTGATTCAGGGCCATCTACCTCTAGTATATGTGAAAGCAGGAGGGGTTCTGATTTAAAGAACACTGCAGGTACCGCTGATAAAGTCCCTTATGTCAACAGGGAATTGATCATAACTCTGACATTCACCCCCATCCTACCTCCAAAATGCCCCCTCATCCTTCTTACACAAGGACTGAGTGAGGGTATTGCCGTAGTGGGTGACTATGCTATCTTTACCAGCTGTATCCTGCAGACATTTCACAAACGCAAGACATATCCTCCACTGGGAATCTCCAGCTTATTAAAAGCCAATTTGTGTTTCATAAACAGTGAAAAGTGGCTATAGAAGGTCAGAGAGCCAAGCAAGGATCAGTAAATCCAGCAAAGCAGGAACAGAATTTCCCTTTAAAGTTAACATCTGCTGATACATTTATATTTTCTGCTTTCACCCAGGAATCCTGCCACATGCTGTGCAGAATACAAATGATGGACCCAAAGGTCAGTGTTTTCACTAAGTAGTCACTTGTTTATGGTTTATAAAGAAACATGGGTGTGCATTGTGCAGGAAAACAAGTAGGTAAATAAAAAGAAAAGCTCCCCTAAGAGGTTACACACAACTAAGTTCTTGTGCAAGATGCAATATGTGCCAGGAAGAAAGGTAGGCAGAATACCGGAGATATAAGAATATGAAATGCAACATAGCATCATACTTATGGACAAACACAACAACCATAGAGATTGAACTCCAGACTCTAAATCTATAAGACATGAAAGATTAAGATGCACATACTGGTTTACAGACCTCATGTAGCAAACTACATATGGGAATGTAGAGTCTGACTGTAAAGCAATTTGTGGGTTTATGAATGTTAGTTAACAAGATTTCAAGAGTCCTTCAGTTGCCATGTGATCTGAATACAACACATGGTTCAAACAGTATGGTTATTCAGCAGTGCCTTTGCTGGGCTGATTCTCCCATCTATCTGTCTACAGAATGAAACACATTCCACCATTTAGGCTTCATTTACTGCACCCTAGAGCAGCAAACTCAGCTAAAATACACCCTGCAATCTTACTGTATTCTTTATATTATTTGACAATCCATTTCATCATACTCTGATGTTAATGAGAGAACTAATTAATTTGCTTCTGGGTCGCTGAATTCAACACAAAGCAGAGAGAGAAAGGATGAGCATGCTTCCAATGGGCTTCCTCACTATTTTACTTACTATCTCCCTGTGAGTAAATGCCACAAATAGTATGTGGTGCACAGTTGATGCCTGGAAGGCTTTGAGTTTTTTAGCTGGGTGGTATCTAAGTACTCTGATAAGGTAGATCTAGCTGCCTCTATGAGCTGAGTGTGTCATCATACCATGAGTACATATGACAGCCATTTGCAAAACAACAAGTAGTCCTGTGGCACCTTAGAGACCCACTTCATCAGATGGGTTGGAGTGACAATAACAGAATCCAAGGTATAGATAAAAGCAAAAGAAGTTCCTGTCAATTGTTGGAGCTGTGTTAATGAAGCTAATTAAATGGGCTGGATGTGTCCCACTCATAGCTTTTGATATGAAAATGTAGATGGCAGGGAAGTTGGCTTTGTAATGCGCCAGCCAGTTAATGTCTTTATTCAAGCCCCAGCCTTTGGTATTTGCATTTTCACATCAAAAGCTATAAAAAACTGAAAAAATTGCTGAGAGCTTATGCTACCCAGGACTTTGAAATTTACACAAAAGACCATTATATCAAGTGTAACAGTAAACTATTTTAAAGCGGTTTTTAAACGGCAATAAAAAATAAACCATTGCTTTTCTTTTCAGTGCTTTTGCTTTTCTCTGTTTGTTGATTTTTCTTCCATCTTCCTGTCTCCCAATATTAATTCTGAAAACTGTGAAGTTTATTTTTTTTTTTGCACCGATGATTTCCATTTTAAAAATTTTTGCAACACAAACTGATACGTTCCTGAGACCTTTTAAGCAAAATAAAAACTGGAAACAAAGAACACTGCATATATGCTAGTCCCCAGAAACAGGAGTGAGCTGACCCTAGGCCTTACTGTCCTTAATGGGCAGCCTAACCCTACCACAGTGAAGTACAGGGCTACATACATCATGTGGATGAGCATTTGTTTCTGACAAATGTATAGTAGGCTGTAGGCACACACACAACAAAGGTGTTGGGAATTTTATATCCAAGTCACACAAAATGTGTCCCTTTTTATTCCTATAACTGTAGGCGTTTCCCTGAATTAACCAAGTCACATGGTCTATGTGTTTGTGTCTGCCTAGATCTCCCCTATGTATGTCACTTCTGAAAATAAGTTAGATCATCCTTTGTTGGCTGCAAGTGGTCCCTGGAACACTACCAGAGCACTGACCTTGCCAGTGATTCAGATGCCTTTTTAATCTCTGTGATGACTGGGGTAACTGATTTGCATTAATTTAGGACAAAATATATTTCTTAATTCAGAATATATTTTTAGACTGGTTTAGTTTCCATGTTACTAAAATAAGATGAGATGTCTCAAGGCCACATATATATTTATTTTAATGTTTTGCATTGCTTAAATCTAGTTACAAATCCTCCAGTGTTATTATTACCTCTTAAATGTGTGTTGCAAAAAAAAAAGTGATCCTGCTCCAATGTCTGTATTTTTCATATCCGTGATCACATCCTACTGCAGTGTTTCAGCTCTGCACATGTTTTTGCTCATTTAGTAAGGTAAGGAAGCTGTTTAAAAGTCACATTTGGATAAGAAGGTAGTGTGTGTATCAGAGTAGGGAGCTGAAAGCGGCATGCCTCTGCCACTGATTCACTGTCATTTAAACACAGTATGCCTCCATTCTCCATGTTTAAAATTGGGATAATTGTTCAGATCCTCACAAGTAATACTACAAAAGTCCATGTTATGTATCACTATACTAAGCAAAAGTTTAGAATAGGCAAAGATAGTGACCACCAAGATACTAATTCAGTTTAGTTCCTGCACACCTAATTCTAAAATTTACAGCCTGCTGATTCATTGGCCTTATCTGCTAAATGCCATCTTAAAATTAAACTCTCGTGTACCAATGGCAAAATTTTAATCACACCACACTAGTAACACACAGATTTGTACAGCTGATAGTGTAATATAAATGTAATATACAAGTTTGCTGCTACTTTGATGATATCCAACCTTCATGAACCTTTCTTGTATTAAAGTTAGAAGCTTTCTTAGAGCTGGTGATGCAGAATATCTTCGGCAGCACTTTGTGGCTTCTAAACTCTTTTTTGTGATGATTTTGCTACAGATTGAGTTAAAGGGAAAAATACTAAATCAGAGTCTCCTTAATTATATTATCTCATGAGAAATGTCTCTAATTTACTTAAATAATGCTTTCATTTTTCCAGGTTTACAGAACAGTTCTATATGATTAGCACAATTCTCTGGCTGAAAAACTGAAATACACACTCATATAAACCAAGCATCCCAAGTACCTACTATTGAGACAGTAGCATTTTGTCACATGCCTTTACTTTTGTTAATACATGACAAATGATCTTATGCTAAACTCATTACATTTGTTCAAATTTACAGTTGGGAACTAATTAAGATTATAGTCAGAGTCAAAAAATACTTTCACAAATACACAGTAATGCACAGCTGAAAACATAATCTCGTCTATACTTACAAAGGCTACGTCTACACTGGCATGATTTTCCGGAAATGCTTAAAACGGAACAGTTTTCCGTTATAAGTATTTCCGGAAAAGGAGCGTCTACATTGGTCCCGGAGTTACCGTTATAACGATGCGCTTTTCCGAAAAGCGCGTCTACATTGGCGGCGCGCTTCCGAAAAGCAGAAGCCCGGAGCCATTTTGAAGAGGGCAAAGGCCACCAGACCTTTCCAGGGCGGGCCGAGCGCCATTCAGACACGTGCTTAAAGGGGTCTCGCCGGACAGCCGTTGGTCTCCTGCTCCCTGCCTTGGGACCTCTGCCAGGGACTGGCACCCTTAGCAGGTTCAGTGGTTGCCCTCTGGGTTTTGGGGACACCACCCTTTGGCCCCAACTGCTTTTCCCTGAGTTTAGTTTTTCTGCCCTGCTCTGTCTGCCATGGAGCCGTGGGTGGCCATTTGCCTGCTCGGGCCCCTGTTGAGCTGTACGAGTGCCTGCTGCTCGTGCTGCAGGCCGGTGCCATGGTGTACATGAACCAGGAGGCAGAGATCGCATTGGACTCTCACCAGGAGGCCCTGGCAACCGTGTGGCATCAGCACCCCACCGTAGAGAGGCCCGCCTGGAGTTTCGAGAGCAGCACCGACTGGTGGGAGCGGCTGGTCCTCGGGTCTGGGACGACCACCAATGGATCAGGAATTTCCGCATGAGAAAGCGGACCTTCCTGCAGCTGTGCACCTGGCTCACCCCGCTGCAGAGAGCCACCACCCGGCTGCGGGCACCCATCCCCATCAAGAAGAGGGTCGCCATCGCGCTCTGGAAGCTGGCCACACCGGACAGCTACCGCCGGTGGCACAGCAGTTCGGGGTGGGACGATCAACCGCCGGAGTGATCGCCGTGGAGGTAAGTCCCAGGGGAGTGGGATGGGGAGGGTGCTGCACTCCAGGCCCAGGGATAGCCAAGATTCCAGGCTGGGTCGGCCAGGGGTTTGGGCCGCCCCTCCCTTGCACAGGCCCGCTGGTGGGGGCCGTGGGGCGAGGGGCCCTGGTGTGTGTGTGTGTGGTGTGTGTGAGGACAGAGGGAATCAAGGGGGCCCCAAGGAGCGCACACTCACCCCTGCCGTGACGTGATGTGTTCCTTGTGTTTCTCTGCACCCTTCTGCAGGTCGTCCACGCCATCAACAACATCCTGCTCCCCGCGAATCATCCGCCTGCGCGACGTGGATGATACCATGGCCGCTTCGCTGCCCTCGGGTTCCCCAACCGCGGGGAGCCCTGACGCCACCCATCCCCATCCGGCCTCGAGCATCGAGCGCCCATTTTATGAACCGCAAGGGTACTGCTCCATTGTTCTGCAGGCCCTCGTGGACCACCGGGCCGCTTCCTGACATTTACGGGGCTGGTCCGCCGGGCACACGACGCCCGCATCCTCCGCAACTCTGGACTGTTTCGCAGGTTGAAGGCGGGCACCTACTTCCCGGCGAGACTTGACTGTCGGGATGTGCCTATGCCCATCTGGCGCCGCGGACGCCGCCTACCCCCTGATGCCCTGGCTACGCGGCCCTACACGGGCAGCCGGACCAGAACCGGGCCCGGTTCAACGACCGCCTCAACCGGGCCCAAACCCAGTGGAGCTGGCCTTTGGACGTTTAAAGCCCGATTCCGTTGTTTGCTCACCCGCCTCGACATGGGTGAGCAGAATGCAACGGAGGCATTGGCCGCAGGCGCTGCGTGCTCCACAACATTGTGGAGCGCAGCGGGAGGCCTTCCTCCCTGCATGGATGGCAGCCGAGGCACAGACCTTGGAACAGCCCGACACAGCTGCCGTCCGCCAGGCGCGCCAGGATGCGGTGCGCATCAGAGAGGCCCTGGTGGACATGTTTGCCCAAGCCCCGTAGCAGGGTCGCCTGGGTCTCCCAGACTACTCCCGCCCGCCCCTACCCTCCCCACCCTCCCCTTACCTCCCCAATTGTAAAGCGCCGGGTCAAAGCACATCGGCCGCCATCGTGACTGTTCGCCGGGTGCGCCGGGCTTAGTCAGGTTTTTCTTTTAGTTTAGGCTAGGTTTAGGCCACCATCGCCTGTCCCAAGAACAGCCACGAGGATTCGGGGTCGTGCGGAAGGCTCAAGTCAGCGTACCTGATTCCAGTCGCCTTCCGTCGAGGATCTCCTGGCTGTTCCTCCTGAGGCCCGGAAGGACCAAAGGATTGAGGTGGCCAGCAACACTACCCAATTGCCTCCTCCTGCGCCTAGACTATGTTTAATTATCTGTAGTGTGCATCTTTTAACTGTTCTTGCTTGTTTGTGAGCTATGTAAATATAGTTTGTGGTTTACATTTTACTGAAAAGTCTCAGTATTTATTTATGCGCCACAAACCAATGAGCACTTAAAAGGGCCCCAGTGATAGAGTACAGATTTTGTTGTCTGCAGTTTGTAACCCTGTTAAATTTAAGTGGCTAATTGGCATCTCACATCATTTCCTACAGTTACTAGAGTAACACGATAACCAACACAGGAATGAACAGAAAAATAGAAAACTGTTTATTTACAAGGGGGAGGGACCTTCAACTGGGACGGGGACCTTCAACTGGGACTGGGACGGGGACCTTCAACTGGGACGGGGACCTTCAACTGGGACTGGGACGGGGACCTTCAACTGGGACGGGGACCTCAACTGGGACTGGGACGGGGGACCTTCAACTGGGACGGGGGACCTTCAACTGGGACTGGGACGGGGACCTTCAACTGGGACGGGGGACCTTCAACTGGGACTGGGAGGGGACCTTCAACTGGGACGGGGGCAGTTACTGGGATGGATGGCCCCTGCGACTGCTCCTCCGGGGCCTGCACACGCTGGGCAGACCGCATAGGGGCAGGCTGCACGGGGAGGTGGGCACGACCACGGGCACGACCACGACCAGGAGCAGGGGCAGGAGCAGGGGCAGGGGCAGGAGCAGGGGCAGGGGCAGGGGCAGGGGCAGGGGCAGGGGCAGGAGCAGGGGCAGGAGCAGGGGCAGGGGCAGGAGCAGGGGCAGGGGCAGGGGCAGGGGCAGGAGCAGGAGCAGGAGCAGGAGCAGGAGCTGGGATAGGAGCTGGGATAGGAGGGGCATGGGCTGTGCTCCGGGAGGAATGGCGGGGCATGGGGTCCGGCCATGCCATAATGGATGGCATGGACCAAATGTGCTGTGAGCACGTCCATGTTTGTGCGCATCCTCGGCACTCGCTTAGGAAGGCAGCCCAGCCTCCTGCCGCCACTGCAGGTCCCCTGCACCCGCCGGCGATGGAGGCCTGATTGCCTCCACGGCGCGCACGTGGCGCGCGCAGAAGCTGGTCTCTCTGCCGCCGCCTGTGCCTCCGGGTTGGCCAGCTGGGGTGCCGCTGCTGCCGCAGTGTCGGGTCTGGTGCTGGGTCCCGCTGCAGGGAAGAGAAGAAAGGATGGGTCAGTCAGGCAGGCCGTCCCACTGTCCCCACATCTCATGCCCTCCACCCCTGAGCCCAGGTGACCCCACAGTTGTGTGGCTTGGGCCCACTCGGTTTCCCTCCTGCCCCGTGTTGTATGTTGGCAAGGAGGACCGCCCCTGCTGGAGTAGGGTCCTCTCCAGTATTGTAAGCACCGGTCTGTGTCCTGGCCCCGTGGAGGGCGGGAGGGTGCTTGTGCTGCGCTCACCTGTGGAACTCCTGCCGGTGGAGACTGTGAAAAGCTTTGGGCTAATCGCTGGTGTTTGACAGGAGCGAGATGCATCCCCACGCAGTGCCTGGGAGCACATCTGGCAGAGGCGGTCTGGGCTCTCAGATCCTCGGGATATCTCCTGGACGTAACCAGAAGCGTGAGTGGGTGGGGGTGTCCCATCCTTGCAGCAAAACTCAGGGCCCTTGTCCCTCCCACTATCCCTCCCGCAAGGCCGGTAGCCCAGGGACATGTGCGGCCACAGTGGGGACTGGGGAACCAGCCAAGGCACCGGGAGCAGGCGAGGGACTGTGACGCTGCGGTTTTCCCAGGAGCAGCTGGCTGTGCCTCACAGCCAGGCATGGGACAGTGTGCTGTTCTGTGCTGCACCCTTGGCGGAGGTGAGGGGCTCTGGGCTGAGTCCCTGGGGCCCTGGCCGGTTCCAGCCGGCATCCACCCTTCCCCCTGGTCCCGCCGCATGTGTGTGAGCAGCACGGTCCCAGGCGTGCCCTGCAGCTGCCTGCCGCGCCATGTGCCGCCGGTCGCCAGGCTGCACGAGGTTGCACGTGCTGCTTGCTGCCTCATGCGACGCAGCGTGCAGCTCACGTGGCCTGAGGAAATGCTCTCCCCTCCTCCTCTGGGCACCTGGCTCCCACCCCGCCTCCGCCCCGCCCTTTGGGAGTGCAAACTGCAAAGACTCACCAGTGGGTTCCTCCCGGCCTCGGCCTCGGCCTCGGAGGAGCTGCTGGAGGGGCCTGCTGGGTGGTGGCCTCCTCCGCGCCGGACGCGCTGCTGCTGTCCTCTCCTCCCCTGCTCGGTGGGTCGCCTGATGGGGCGCTGGCAGGTGTCCACAGGACGTCCGGGCTTGCGGGCTGGCTGGCCCAGGAAGGCGTTCAGCCGGTCATAGTAGGGGCAGGCGCCTGGTCCTGCCCCTGCCCTCGCTGGCCCGGACGCACCAGCCGCAGCTCCTTCACTTTGGAGCGGACCTGCTCGGCATTCCGGTGGGGTGTCCCTGTTGTGCCAGGTTGTCGGCCAGCCGTGTACAGCTCGACATTGCGGCGCTTGAGTGCAGGTCGTGGAGACCCTCCTCCTCCTGCCACAAGTCCAGGAGGGTCTCCAGCTCCTGGGGTCCAGGATGGGGCCCGGCGTTATGCGGCCCTGGGGCCTCCTGTGCTGGGGGTGCAGGGGCTCACCAGCCGGAGCTGCCATGGCGCGGTCCAATGGGTGGCTGGGCAGCACAGCAGCACGTGGCAGAGCTCAGGCTGCAGGGTCTGCGGCGCCCTGCCACGTGGCGCCCAGCAGCCTCCCTACCAGGAAGTCCAGGGCTCCTACGGGTCTCGTGGCGACCAAACCGCTTTTTCCGCTTTCTTCTGCTTTTCCGGAAAAGCTGTCTACACTGGCCCTTTTTCCGGAAAAGCTTTTCCGAAAAAGGACTTTGCCCGAGCGGAGCGGCATAGCTTTTCCGAAAAGCGCTGATTTCATACAGTAGATCGTCATTGCTTTTCCGAAAAGCAAGCGCCAGTGTAGATAGTCGACCTTATTCCGGAAAAGCGGCTGATTTTCCGGAATAAGTGGCCCAGTGTAGACACAGCCAAAATGTGGGGGATTAAATTATTTGTTACAACTCAAGAGAGAGGTCTTGGAGTCATCATGGATCATTCTTTGAAAACATCCACTCTGTGTGCCGTGTCAGTCAAGAAAGTTAACAGAATGTGGGGACTCATTAGGAAAGGGATAGAAAATAAGACAGAAAATATCATAATGCCACTACATAAATACATGGCATGCCCACACCTTGAATACTGCATGCTGTACTGGTTGCCCATTTTCATAAAAGGTACCTTAGAATTGGAAAAAGTACAGAGAAGAGCAATAAAATTATTAGGGGTATGGAATAGCTTTCACATGAGGAGAAATTAAAAAGACTGGGGCTGCTCATTTTAGAAAAGAGACAAACAAGGGGGGATGTGATAGAAGACTATAAAATCTTGAATAGTGTGGAGAAGGAAGTGTTGCTTACCCCTTCTCATAATGAGAGAACCAGGATCACCCAATGAAATTAATAGGCAACAGGCTTAAAACAAGTATAAGGAAGTATTTCTTCACAGACAATGCACAGTCATCCAATGCCGCAGGATGCTGTGAAGGCCAAAAATATAACTGGGTTCAAAAAAAGAATTAGATATGTTCACAGATGACAGATCCACAATGGCTGTTAGCCAATATGGTTAAGGATGTAACCCTGGCTGTCCTTAAGCCTAAACATAAATAGGTAGCACTATATGACAGGGGATCATAGGGTTGGAAGAGATCTCAGGAGGTGATCCAGTCCAGCCCCCTGCCCAAAGCACGACCAACATAAACTAAATCATCCCAGCCAGGGCTTTGTCAAGCCGCGACTTAAAAACTTCTAGGGATGTAAGTTTCACACCTCCCTAGGTAACCCATTCCAGAGCTTCACCATCCTCCTAGTGAAATAGTTTTTCCTAATATCCAACCTAGACCTCCCCCACTGTAACTTGGAACCATTGCTCCTCATTCTTTCATCTGTCACTACTGAGAACAGCCTCTCTCCAATCTCTTTAGAAACCCCCTTCAAGTAGTTAAAGGCTGCTATCAAATCCCCCCTCACTCTTCTCTTCCGCAAACTAAACAAGCCCGAATCCCTCAGCCTCTCCTCGTAGGTCATGTTGTTCTAGCCCCCTAATCATTTTGGTTGCTCTCCGCTGGACCCTCTCCAATGCGTCCACATCCTTTCTGTAATGGGGGGCCAGAATCAGATGCAATACTTCAGATGTGGTCTCACTAGTGCAGAATAAAGTGCCACTAGTGGCAATGCTCCTCCTATGCAACCTAATATGAGATTAGTTTTCTTGGCCACACGGGTATACTGTTGACTCATATCCAGCTTCTCATCCACTGTAATCCCCAGGTCCCATTCTGCTGAACTGCTGCTTAGCAAGTCAGTTCCCAGCCTGTAACAATGCTTGGGATTCTTATGTCCCAAGTGCAGGACTCTACACTTGACCTTGTTGTACCTCATCAAATTTCTTTTGGCCCAATTCTCCAATTTGTCTAGGTCACTCTGGACCCTATCCTTACCCTCCAATGTATCTACCTCTTCCCCTAGCTTAGTGTCATCTGCAAACTCGCTGAAAGTACAATTCATCCCCTCATCCAAGTAATTAGTAAAGATGTTGAACAAAACCAGCACCAGTACCAACCCATGGGACAGTCCGCTTGATAATGACTGCCAGCCAGACATCCAGCTGTTTATCACCACCCATTGAGCCCACCGATCTAGCCAGTTGTCTATCCGCCTTACAGTCCATTTATTTAATCCATACTTCCTTAACTTGATGGCAAGAATATTGTGGGAGACTGTATCAAAAGCCTTGCTAAAGTCAAGGTAGATTTTATCCACTGCCTTCCCAATATCCACAGCTCCAGTTATCTCATCATAGAAGACAATCAGGTTGGTGAGGCATGACTTGCCCTTGGTGAATCCATGTTAACTGGTCCTGATCATTTTTCTCTCTTCCAAATGCTTCAAAATGGATTCCTTAAGGATCCCCTACATGTTTATTATGGGGACTGAAGTAAGGCCAACTGGTCTGAAGTTCCCTGGATTGTCCTTCTTCCCTTTTTTAAAGATGGGCATTACATTTGCCTTTTTCCAATCGTCCGGGATTTTATGATCACCACAAGTTTTGAAAGATAACGGCCAATGGCTCTGCAATCACATCAGCCAACTCCCTCAGCACCCTCGGATGCATTAGATCCAGCCCATGGATTTGTGTATGTCCAACTTTTCTAAATACTTCTTAACCTGTTCCTTCTCTACCAAGGGCTGCCCGCCTCCTTCCCTTACTGAGTTGCCTAGTGCAGTAGTTTGGGAGCTGTCCTAGTCTGTGAAGACAGAGACACACACACACACACACACACAAAAAAAAAAAAAGCAGTGAGTACTTCATCTTTTCCCACATCATCTGTCCCTAGGTTACCTCCCCCAACCAGTAAGGGTCCCACACTATCCCTGACCATCTTCTTATCGCTAACATGCCTGTAGAAACCAGTCTTGTAACCCTTTGCATCCCTTGCCATCTGCAATTCCAATTGTGCTTTGGCCTTCCTGATTACACCTTTGCATGCTGGAGCAATATATTTATGCTCGTCCCTAGTCACCTGTCCAAGTTTCCACTTCTTGTAAGCTTCCTTTTGGGGTTTAAGCTCAGCAAGGATTTCACTGCTAAGCCAAGCTGGTCACCTACTATATTTGCTTTTCCTACTGTGCATCGGAATGGTTTGTTCCTGTGCCTTCAATAAGGCTTCTTTGAAATACAGCCAGCTCTCCTGGGTTCCTTTTCCCTTCATATAAGCATCCCATGGGATCCTGCCCATTAGTTCCCTGAGGTAGTCAAAGTCCACTTTTCTGAAGTCCAGGGTCTGCTCTCCTTTCTTTCTTTGGTGAGGATCCTGAACTTGACCATCTCGGAAGCATTTGATACCAGCCACTGTCAGAAGACAATTGGTGTGACCCAGTCTGCCCACTCTTATGTTCTCAACTTGCTTATTCTGAAAGCTTTAAGAGAGTGGTCACCAACCAGTAGATCGGGATCTACTGGTAGATCTTGGAACCTCTGACAGGTGATCCTGACTGGCTTGGCCAGGAAGCTATCAAGTGCTGGCACTTCAGTTGATCCTCCACCCACTGTCATGCTGCTCCTGCCCTCTGCCTTAGAGCTGCCCCCACCACCTATCTTCACACACAGAAAAGGGAATGGAAGAAGCTTCGCAATGCAAATCTCTGTCACTCTCACACGTGTGTGTCTCAGTCTTACAAACACACACTGTCCTTCTCTCATCTCCCAACCCAACACAAAGGTGGGGGGGGTTGTTGTTACTTCTTTTACTGCTTGCAAAGTGGATTATTTTTGGTTTTTGATGGGTCTGTGCATTTCATAATTTTCATTTCTCTCTTACATTTACATTTAATTATTTGAATAGTTAGTTCTAAAATGCCTAACCTAACATGGCTAGAGTAATTATTCCAATGGTAACTGCTGCTCCTGGACATGGCTGGCACGTCCCTGCAGCCTCTGAGAAAGACAGAACAGGGGGTCTCCACATTCTGTCCTTGCCTGTAGACACCACTCCTGCAGCTCTCATTGGTCAATAAAGGGGAACCGTGGCCAGTAGAAGCTGTGGGCTCAATGCCTGTAGATGAAGAGCAGCGCACGGTGCCATGGAACCATTGCTGTACATGCCAGCTGCTTTCAGGAGTGTGCCAGGGCAGGAGTAAGCCTGACTTAACTCCACTGCTCCACCATCTGGAAGCAGTCTCAATTAAGTGGTGCCCAGCCAGATCCTGTTTCCTCAACCCTGTCCCAGCCCTGAACCCCCTCCTGCACCCAACCTTCTGCCCCAGACATGAGTTCCCCTGCACCCAAAATCCTTCCTAGAGCTTGCACCTTGAACCCCCTCCTGGACTCCAATTCCCACCCCGGGCTAAGCGCGGAGCCCCTCCCACACTCTGAACTCTTGGCCCGAAACCAGAGCCTGCACCCCAACCCTCTATCGCAGCCTGGTGAAAGTGAATGAGTTCAGGGAAGAAGGGGAGATAGAGTGAGTGGGGTGAGGCCTCGGAGAAGGGGTGGAGCAGGGGCAGGGCCTCAGAGAAGGGGCAGTAGCTTTTACGTTGCACTTAAATTGAAAAAGTGATCTTGTGGTTAAAAAGGTTGGAGACCACTGTTTTAAGGTTATTCAAATGTGAATTATTACTATGAATTGTATATAAAAGTATTTAAAAAAAATCTTCTTTTTTAAATATTTGCAGCTTTAAAATTGTTTGCCTGTGGAAAGGAGGTATTTGTCCCTTTTCTTAACCCTGCTCCAGATGGATCTTTTCTCCTGAACTTCATTAGTAGTTTGGACAAACCTGTTATGCCTTACGTTAGAGATCATCAGCAGTGTGGGTTGAAAAATTATAGGTGTTGCTATATTTGTTAGGGTTTTTTAATTTTGTTTTTTAACATTTGATGTCCTCTTTCTCATGATTAAATTCCAGTTGTTTATTCTCCCAGTTTAATTTCTATCACTGTATTTCTAATTACAACAGCAATTCTGTACTAAAGGTTAAACATTTCTGTGACATTCTGCTCAGGATGCCCAGAACTGTGATCTATTCGGTAACCCCATGACTCAGCAAGAATGAACTTTGCTGGTGATTAGACTGTCAGCTCTCCGACACCAGTCTACCCGCTGCACCAGCAAACTCCTCAAACTTCTGCCAGTAACAAGTGAATCCCATCCTCAAATTCACTGAGATGTTTTTGTGTAGCGACCAGTTCCTCTCATTGGACACACAGGATGCAGAAACACTGCACCGTAACTTAAAATAAGATACGGAATTTGAGCTACGCAAACTGCGTGTCTTATTTCCATACTATTTCAAAATAGCAGCAAATGATGAAATAAGCTGTCTACACAGCACCAAATTTCAGAATAAAGTGCTATTCTGAAACATCCCTTACTCATCGTAGAATGAGGTTTACAAGGATGTTGGAATAGTGAGTCTGAAATAACGGGCTTGCTGTGAAGACGTGGGATAGCTATTTCTGGATACTCCAGTGTCCCAAAATAGTGTGGCAGTGTAGATGTGCCTCCAGAGAGACAGAGCACACACCAATCTATTAGTTCAGATGAAGGCTCATACTTTAATTCATTGCAATAGTACTAAGATCATTTATAGTAAAAGTAAGAATAAATTTATTAATGAACTAAATTTTAACATTATAACAAGCAACAGAAGAAAGGTATGGTTACAAACAGAACATCCTTTCTAGGGACTAAAGCTTAACTCTAGCAGGTTACAATCTTTGCCTAAGCAGTTTTCTTACTTACACCAAGTTACCGGCATCTCTAGTCCTCCAGCCTAGGAGATTCAACTTTCACAGGTTCAGAGGACTCTGTACCCTATGTCTCCTATGTGCTGAATAACACAGGGCTGGGTTGGTTTGTTTATATTTCACTCCTTTCATATTACCCAAAATCCATTGTCTAAAGAGACTGAAGGGCTCCTGGGATGCAGACACTGTTCTCCAACATATGTACTAAGTTGTCTCCTCCACCATTTGTAAGTTTGATGACTTTGTTTACCTTACACATGAATGTACTTTCATCATCCTCTGCCTATAAACAAGCCAGTCAGAGGTAAATCTATACTTCTTGTCAGACTGGGTGTATGCCCTGCCTCCCAAACATATTTTAAATAAATTACTTCCAATAGTGTATTGGAGGTAGTACATGTGTCAGGTCTGATAGGAACTACAGTATGCTGGGTCCTCTGTCATTTGGCATTGAGGGGCTTTTAGGGTCATACGTGTTAAGCTTATTGAAGGAAGAACCCTATGAACTGCTCAAAAGCAACTTTTTCTTCACAGCTCATTGTAAAACAGGAAGGTTTTGTTCCATTTATGGACGCAGTGTTGCTGAAGCATTTTAGTGGAATGACAGTGAACAAAGGAAGACCTTTGTATGCAGTGTGAGAGCAGTGACACAAAGAGAAATAGTTCAGTGTTTGGTGTACAGTGCTGGCATGTGGCAAAATAGCTTTCCAATTTGTTAACAGAAAGGGCAGCATAAAGCACTGATATCCCAACAGAGGAGCGAATCTTCTGTGTGCTTCTATTAATCAAGTATTCTTACTGTCTAAGAAAAAAGACCACATAATTGCTAACATTCGGTATATTTTGTTTTGTTTTTAATCCAACTTTCTTCTACATTAAACTCTGTCCCTCAACATGATTACTAGGCCATAACATGACAATAGTTCACCAGCAATGATGAAAATGTAATTGCTTTGCAGATAAGAAGTAAAGAACAGTTTAGCCTACTTGATAAAAAGCAAAATGTACCTGCAGTATGTCACCACTACCCCATTTACTCACCATTAGTATGTTTACCCTACTTAAGTTTCCTGAGCAATTTCAATTGCACATATTATTTTCAATTTATTAAATTAATACATAGCTTAAGGAATAGATGTTTTTCCCTTTTTTCAGTGAAGAGCTATGATTAGGAAATATTTCACAGTACAATGACTGCATATGTGGAGGTGATAGTAAACTTGCTGCTCTCATTGAATTCACATTAGGGAAAATGGGAGATGCCCCTCTTATTGTGATTATAAAATGATTGCTCTTTGGCTGGTCCTGTACTTTGAATACATTATTTTTGGATGTGCAGAAACTACTATATCTTCCATCTCTTATGGCTTAATGTAAAACATGATATGGGCATATACATACCAAAATATGAGAGACTAGAAAAAGTAGCAATGCAGGAAGTTTAAAATAATGTGGGATTCATTTCTTTACCATAAATGATACTTTTTATAACTCTTATTTCATGAGTTGGCAATTACAATATATAAAGGATCTAAAATAACACAAGTGAAATAGTAGTAGGTATATTTGTGAAGGAAATACGTTGAAGTCTGGGTGGTTATAAGAACTATATTTATTTCTTAGAACTACTTGAAGACTGATTTTCTTTTCTACAGTTCTCTCTACAGGCCTCTACTTCTTTCTTGACTTCTATTACTTACTTCCCTCCCTTTCTCTTGACAATTCTCAGTTCCTTCCCCAAAGATGATCTCACCATACAAATCCTTTGCAGGTTTTAGTACTTCTATGAGAACGTGGCTGTCCACTGCCCATCCTCCAATTCTTTCCTTTTTTTCCCCTCTCTCCTTTTAAAGATGTTTCCTGTGGTCTACATTTGTTTCTCATGTACTCTTTGGTTTGAGCTTTTCCATATGCGAGAATTGTGTGTAGAGATACCAGAGTCTTGGAAAGAGACCATTGAGCCTCACAGTACATGTTTAAATTATACATTACTGGGAATCTGAGAATAAGGGGATCAGTGGATTACTTGGGCTCTGCTGAGAATTCTTTAGGTTTGGTAATTAATATTACAATCATCTGAATCTTTAGCAAAATACAGGACTATGTAGCACTTTAAAGACTAACAAGATGGTTTATTAGATGATGAGCTTTCGTGGGCCAGACCCACTTCCTCAGATCAAATAGTGGAAGGAAATAGTCACAACCATATATACCAAAGGATACAATTAAAAAAAAAAAAAAAAAGAAGAAGAACACATATGAAAAGGACAAATCACATTTCAGAACAGAAGGGGGATGCGGGGAGGGAAGGAAGGTAAATGTCTGTGAGTTAATGATATTAGAGGTGGGAAAGGTAAATGTCTGTGAGCTAATGGTATTAGAGGTGATAATTGGGAAGCTATCTTTGTAATGGGTAAGGTAGTTGGAGTCTTTGTTCAGCCCCCCGCGGAGAGTGTCAAATTTTAGCATGAATGCCAGTTCAGAGGATTCCCTTTCAAGTGCAGATTTGAAAGTCTTCTGGAGTAGGATGCATGTGATTAGGTCATTGAGACAGTGTCCTTTCTGGTTGAAATGGCAAGAAACTGTTTTTCTTTGTGATCCTGTCTGATATCTGTTTTGTGGGCATTGATTCTTTGGCGAAGTGTCTGAGGCGTTTGTCCAATGTACAAAGCAGACGGACACTTCGGCACACGATAGCATAAATTATATTTCTGGATGGGCAGGAATATGTATTCTTGATCTTATAACTCACTTGGTTAGGCCCAATAATGGTGTCAGCAGAGTGAATATGTGGACAAAGCTGGCAACGGGTTTGTAGCAAGGGAAAGTACCAGGGTTGGTATTAGTGTGGTATGTCCTGTGGTTGTTGGTAAGAATCATCTTGAGGTTAGGTGGTTGTCTATAGGAGACTATGGGTCTGTCTCCCAGAGCTTCTTGGAGTTTACTGTCCTGTTCCAGTATAGGCTGTAATTTATTGATAATGTGTTGGACAGGTTTAAGTTGGGAGCTGTAGGTGATGACAAGTGGTGTTCTATTGTTGGTTTTCTTGGGTCTGTCTTGTAGTAGTTGGTTTCTAGGTATTCGTTTGGCTCTTTCAATTTGCTTTTTTATTTCTCCGGGTGGGTAGTTGAGGTTTATAAAAGCTTGGTAGAGATCCTGAAGTTTCTGGTCTCTGTCAGTGGGATTAGAGCAGATGCGGTTGTATCGAAGGGCTTGGCTATAGATGATGGATCGTATGGTGTGTGCTGGAAGCATGTAGGTAACTGTATGAGTCAGTGGGTTTTCTGTAGAGGGTGGTGTCTAATTTACCATTGTTGATTTGTACTGTGGTGTCCAGGAAATGGATCTCTCGTGTGGAATGGTCCAGGCTGAGGTTAATGGTGGGGTGTAGGTTGTTGAAATCTCTGTGGAATGTCTCCAGTGTTTCTTGGCCATGCGTCCAATTAGACACCACCCTCTACAGAAAACCCACTGACTCATACAGTTACCTACATGCTTCCAGCACACACCATACGATCCATCATCTATAGCCAAGCCCTTCGATACAACCGCATCTGCTCTAATCCCACTGACAGAGACCAGAAACTTCAGGATCTCTACCAAGCTTTTATAAACCTCAACTACCCACCCGGAGAAATAAAAAAGCAAATTGAAAGAGCCAAACGAATACCTAGAAACCAACTACTACAAGACAGACCCAAGAAAACCAACAATAGAACACCACTTGTCATCACCTACAGCCCCCAACTTAAACCTGTCCAACACATTATCAATAAATTACAGCCTATACTGCAACAGGACAGTAAACTCCAAGAAGCTCTGGGAGACAGACCCATAGTCTCCTATAGACAACCACCTAACCTCAAGATGATTCTTACCAACAACCACAGGACATACCACACCTATACCAACCCTGGTACTTTCCCTTGCTACAAACCCCGTTGCCAGCTTTGTCCACATATTCACTCTGCTGACACCATTATTGGGCCTAACCAAGTGAGTTATAAGATCAAGAATACATATTCCTGCCCATCCAGAAATATAATTTATGCTATCATGTGCGAAAGTGTCCGTCTGCTTTGTACATTGGACAAACGTCTCAGACACTTCGCCCAATGCCCACAAAACAGATATCAGACAGGATCACAAAGAAAAACAGTTTCTTGCCATTTCAACCAGAAAGGACACTGTCTCAATGACCTAATCACATGCATCCTACTCCAGAAGACTTTCAAATCTGCACTTGAAAGGGAATCCTCTGAACTGGCATTCATGCTAAAATTTGACACTCTCCGTGGGGGGCTGAACAAAGACTCCAACTACCTTACCCATTACAAAGATAGCTTCCCCAATTATCACCTCTAATACCATTAGCTCACAGACATCTACCTTTCCCCACCTCTAATATCATTAACTCACAGACATTTACCTTCCTTCCCGCCCCCCCCCGCATCCCCCTTCTGTTCTGAAATGTGATTTGTCCTTTTCATATGTGTTCTTCTTTTTTTTTTTTTAATTGTATCCTTTGGTATATATGGTTGTGACTATTTTCTTCCACTATTTGATCTGAGGAAGTGGGTCTGGCCCACGAAAGCTCATCATCTAATAAACCATCTTGTTAGTCTTTAAAGTGCTACATAGTCCTGTATTTTGTTTCAGCTACACCAGACTAACACGGCTACATTTCTATCACTATCCTGAATCTTTAGAAATTTGTTTATGAAATTTGCTAGTCACAGTTTGAGAGGCATATTTCAGTCTGTCAAAATAGTTATATATACTCAGGCTACGTCTAGGCCTCACTTGTAAATCTGATTTACTTTTTCTGATTTACTTTTAAAAGAGGCTATTCCAAAATATGGCACTTCTACACGGCACTAAATTTTGGAAAAAAGTGGTTTTTCAAGACATCCCTTATTCCTTACAGAATGAGGTTTACAGGGATGTGTGAGGGGGCTCACTCACCACCACAGCACCACCAGCCATCTGTCCTAGGAATTAGCTCCTTCTGGCCGGCTGGGTGCCTTCCCTCAGGTGGTGTCTCCCCTCTTCCCTCCAGGCCACGGCGTCCTCTTCAGGACAATGACCTCCAGCAGTGCCCATGTCAGTCTCTGAGCCCCCCTTCCAGGGGTGGTTGTTTCTTCAGCGGGCCGTGCTTCAGGCCCTGCAGTCTGGGAGCTTGCTTGGCCAGAGCTCCCCTAGCCCTGCCTTGCCTCCCCAGCACTGCCCTAGCTCCAGGGAGCCTCCTACTCCCCCAGCAGCCAGGCTCTCACTGCTCTCCCCCCCGGAGCAGCAGCCCATCCTCTTATATTGCTCCCAGCTGGGCCCTAATCAGCTAACACGACCTCAGCTGGGGCTAAACTCCCAGGCCCTGCTCCGGGCTGGGGTTTGCCCTTAAAGGGCCAGTGCAGGGCAAGCGCCTTGTCACAAGATGGTGAAAGAGAGCATCCTCTTTTTTGAAAATTTTTCTGAAAAAGCGGACGCGTTCTTTGGACGCTGAGTTGCTTTTTTGGGATACCACTGGTATCCTGAAAAAGCAATGCAGTCTAGATGTAGCCTCAGTGGGAAACTATGAAAACACCCAAAGTGCATGATGAAGAACTACTGTTTTATTGAATTGTGAACATATTAGTTCATAAATGGCAAAAGCAAAAATGCTTCTTTCAGTTTTATTTACTATGTATGTAATTCAGATAATGTGAATTTAAACCTCAGCAGCAAATTCATAATAGCACTGTGATGGGGGGGAAATAAAAGAGAGGCAAGTCTACAGACAAAAGAGTGCTTCCCTTGCAATAAAAAAGTATATATTCTTCAATTATTCAAGTCAGATTAAAAAAAAAGAAAAGTTATAATTAAGCACATGCATATGTTTGGAGGATGGGGGAGTTGCGCAGGCACATGTATTTTTAATAA
This sequence comes from Rafetus swinhoei, assembly GCA_019425775.1. Classification (NCBI taxonomy): domain Eukaryota; kingdom Metazoa; phylum Chordata; order Testudines; family Trionychidae; genus Rafetus; species Rafetus swinhoei. The sequence continues at coordinate 75,391,892 of CM033427.1, read as the reverse complement.
TTAAAAACTATATTAAAATGTTAAGATTACAAAGATAAGCCTTCAGAAGTTCAGAAAAAGATAGCACTAAGGTTGCCAACGTCACCTTCACTTAGCTCCATTTCACATACGCATTATGATTATCTCGCCCAATATCACATCTTGTCCCTTCTGCTGGTGGATATCAGCTTGTTTGAGGAGGGGTTGTTCTTGTTGTTTGTTATTGTTTTGCTCCTTCAAAGTGAAATTGTGGTTTTTATTCAAATGAATGTTTGTACATATTTTTGCAGCATCTACCCAAATGTAATTGTAGTACAAGTGATCACGTTATGCAGTAAGCAAGATCAATATTCAAGGGTAGGAAGATGCTTAATTGCAGGTTTTGGGTGCACAGACTGTCAAAAATGCCAAGAATGTTGCAAATGTTACTGCTTCTCCAATATATAAATGGACAATAGCAAATTTCCAATGTACACATAGCATAATGTTAAGTTGTTGAATGACACAGGTCAGGAGGAAAAAATATAGTTGCCTTTCATTGAAGTGGAAAGCTAAACAATTTCCACTACGTCATTTTCATATCCTTGGACCTTGCTGTTTAAAGGGAGACATGTACAATTCTGAAATGCTCTTGGTGAAGAAGTATATGCTGCTAAGAATTTGCTAGTTTAGTTGTTCCATCTTCCATATTCCAGAAAGGAGGTAGCAGAGGATAACCTTGTTGTGGAGGCTCTGCTGCAGTAAGCATGTTTTTTAGTTCCCCTACTAATGTTAATTTGCCTAGGGTGGCACAGGCCTGACTAGCCAGCATACCCAAATTGCCTATTTCTGGGAGTGTAGGGTATCAGTGCAGGTTTTGTGCTATGAGCTGCACATGAAACATGACTTAAAAACTGGATCCTAGAACAGACACCCTACCACCATTGAATGATGGGCTCAGAATTTTTGGACCTTTGTATATAAAGTAGATTTGCTGTTTGAAACAAAAACTCAGCATCAAAACCATTGATGTCCTATCTCTTGTCACACAAATTGAACCAGCACAATATTTCCATGGTAGGATTCTGTGAAGCCTGTTGGAGCAGCACAAGCAAGCTGGTTATTAATTGCTATCATTATCTGTGGTAAGGCCTGTGTTGAGGATAGCAGCTGTGTCAGTGAGGAACATTTGTAAACCCGTGATAAAATGATCTCCCATCTCTGAACATACTGTGATCACAAGATTTCGTCATAGGCATCCTTCTTTACGCATCCACTAACCTCACCAATAAGAATGACAAGGAACAATACGCATGAGCCATGTGTGACATCAGCAGAGTATCTGCTCACCACATTATCTTTGTGCTATGCAATGCCAATGGCATGCTAGGACCTGATGCTAGAACAGTTTAATCAGAAATCATTGGGCATATCCTTGTGGATGCAACCATGAACAATAATGGAGAACAACTGTTCAAGCTTTGTTCTATAATTGGGTTCCATGTGTGTAATACTGATTTCCAATTAAAGAACTTACATGTATGGACTTAGTATTTTCATATCCAATAGGTGGAGAAGCTGCATACACTACTATGGGGTGTTCTGGGGTGTTGAAAATGGTGATACTGACCACAGGTTCCTTGTTGCCGTGATGAAACTGAAATTGAAGACAACTCAAATGAAACATTCTATTTGTCATTTAGATTTACAGAAACCGATTGATGCTGACATCAAACTGAAACACCAGGCTGAAATCTGCAGATGATTTGATGTGCCAACCCTTACAGATGAAAAACCTGAAAGCAAATCAATAATTTGTGAGACTGTTTCCAGGCATCTGTTAGAGATGCTGCCAGCAAAGTGCTGGGGAAAAGGTGCCAAAGTCCCAAACTCAATGGACCAAGCAACAGAACTTGGACATCATAAAAAATGGTGTGTGGCTTCTTTAAACAGAAACCACCAAGAATTCTGATGGCCCAATGGTTTGCATAATAAAGCCTTAAAGCAGGATTATGAGATGTTTTGGGCATATAAAACTGAATCATCCAGAAAATCCTATAAAGAGGTAAACATGTTAAAAGCCAGTTTATGGAAAAAATGTTTGCCAAAGAGGGATGTGGCAACATAGGGTGCATCTATACAGCAGAACTTAACTTGAAATAAGCTATGCAAATTGAGCTAAATCAATTGCGTAGCTTATTTCAAAATAGCTTGTTTCGAAATTGGGAGCATCTACACTGCACTTGTTTCGAAATAGAGCACTCTTCCTCTGACTTCCCTTACGGCTTGTACAATGAGGGTTACAAGAGTCGGAGTAAGAAGTCCTTCAGCTTGACGATATTTCGACATTATGTCAAAATAATAACTGCCTACTGTGTAAACACGGACTATGGTATTTTGAAATAACACTAGGTATTTCGGAATAATGGTGCTGTGTAGACATAGCCATACTGAATATGGAAACAAAGCGTTCTTGCCATATACTCATATGCTTTCAGGAGCTTCTTAACTGACTTTTCAGAGCCGCAGCTCCAGATACAACGATTCTAATGACCACACCACATAACATAGAGGATGTCACTGTTGGAGGTTTGAAGCACAACCCATAAAGTCAAGAATGGCCATGCAGCTAGTATTTGTGGTACGGATGCTAAGCTATACTCATCCCATCTTGAAATAGATGACTCATATTATCAGCCAAGTATGGCTTCATGGGAAATCATCCAATGATTGGTGAGATAGGATTAGTCTCCCATTTTGGAAAGGGAAAGGAAATGTTCTGGTTTGCCTCTTTTCCTTCCACTGCAAGGAAGGACTGGCTCTTCATGAGCATATTATGACCATCACAAGGAATCTATGCTATATACAGCAAGCTGTGTTTATGCCTGGGCAATTAACCATAGAGAAGATTGTTACCATTAGACAAGTTATTGAAAAAAAGCCCAAGAGTTTCATGGAAAAAGAGGTGCATATAACTTTTCTTGATTTAAAAGCTGCCTTTGACTACGTCAATCATTACTTCCTTTTGGCTCTGCCTGAAACCTTCTCATAGAAATGCATTACCAAAGTCAGAGCTATCTCCACTTGGGCACTAGAATGTCCAACTAGCTTGAGTGCAACAGCAGCATCCGTCAACGATGCATGGTGACCTGTTCAACACTGTTATTGATTGATAGATGGAAGCTGTCACTAGCCACATAGCACAGGAGCAGTACTACAGGATTTCTGTAGAATAAGCCAGGAATATGTGACTCACATAGGTATATCTGCATTTTGATAAACTAATCTCATCAATGCCTGAATATATTTCTGGAAGAAGTAAGCTTCAAGTCAATTGGAAAAAGACAAAATTGACAAAAGTGACTGATGAGCCTCTACCCATTATAAATCATTAGACAAAACGTTCAAATTCATCAACTCACTTGAATATCTTGGCTCTGTTGTCTCTAAGGAAGGAGGTGACGTGAAATATTGAATCAGCAAGGCCATGGATGTTAAGCAGACTCTTTGTAAGCCTCTGTGGGTATCTACTCAAACTAAGATGCATTATCTATGAAGCAGCAGTCACATATGGCTCTTGTATGGCTCTGAAATCTGGGCCACAACAGAAATGCAAAGGCACCAGCTTTATGCTTTTGACATGATGTGTTGAAGGCATAAAGTGGTTTCATCATGTTACAAATGAGGTCTGGCTTTGGACTAATCATCTTCCAGTATCTTCCCAAATGATCAGTGCTGGCTCAGGTGGGTTGGCCATCTGCTCCCTATGCTATAATCCATACCAACCTGCCAGTTTTGTGCATTCAATATAATATCAGGTGGTGGGAGAAGACTGTTGGGATATGTAAAATGAATACGGGTCTGGGATGGTGGTGAGGATTTCAGCCACAGCAGGCATTACGCTTGGACATGCTCTTTCCCTTCATTTTTGTAGCCTAGGAAACCAGATAAGTATGGGTCAAATTCTTTGAAATCTCTATAACCTGTTAATTTGTAGTATAGGAATGTGTTGATTTAATTAGAAATTCTGTAAATAGTAATTAGGGGCGGGTATAATTGTATTCATTATTTGCTTATTAATATTTATTTTATGGCAGTTAATATTACTAAATAAGACTTTAGGAAAAGTAGTGATAAACATGTGAATTAACATACTAAAATATATAAAAGGGTGTAATCGGCACCGGGTTGTTGCCACTTGGACTTTGTGTTGAATATCCAAGATAAACATGAGTAGGCAATAAAGCAGTTCCTTTTACCCCGTCTGCTCCTGGGTTGCCTGTTTCTTCTCTAACAAAGACCTCACTGACACTAGAAGGATGTCATGACTTCTAACCTCTCTCATCTCAGCCTTCATACAGCACAAGCCAGAACATTCCAGAGAGCCCGGTCTCCTGTCATGCAGGTGGTTCAACATGTGCTCTCTACCCTCCATTAGTAGATTACTGAAGGAATTACTGAATGAATTAATAGCTCATAAAATCAAGAATGATCATGTTATGCTGTTGCTTTTTAAAATGACATCACTTCACATCAAGCAGTGGTGTCCATTGTCAGACTTGTCAGAAAAAAGCAAGAGACCAGATCAGCTGTTTGTCGGCACAGCGTGGTAGTCTGGACGCTCCGCGGTCGACATCAAAAGCCTTTGTCGACCGCCCCGTTATGCCTCGTGGGATAAGGTTTACCGGCGTCGACAAAGGCTTTTGATGTCGACCCGAAGGCCCAGACTACCGCGCTGTGCCGACAAACAGCTGATCGGCACAGCGCGGCAGCCATTTTGATGTAAATGAAGCAGTGATTATTTAAATCGCCGCTTCATTTTCCTATGTCTACAAAGCTCATCTACATGGCTCCGTCGACGGAGCCATGTAGTGTAGACATACCCATGGATTGCAGGAAAGAGATCAACACAGCCGGCAGGGGATGAGTGTGACCCGGACCAGCTCGAGATAACATGGGCAGGGTGTGAAATAAGTCCCTGGCATGGAATGCTGCAATGGGTATCTGTTGGGGAACCTTGGTGGGATTCAGGGACACTTTTCCTCTCAGAAAACCTATGTGAGGAGGGAAAGGTAGTCTCTTACCCCTCTCCTCACAGGACAGGAGATACCAAACCTAGTGCAATAACAAGACTATCCAATAGATTACAGGGGCAATCTGGTGCCCTAGGGGCTGTGTCAGAGATGTGTGGGGTACAGACACCATCTACAGAAGCTAATGTCATTACATACAGCTGGTGTGTGCTAAACTTCACTTGTTGCCACAACTGAGAACTTCCAAAGGTGAGGAGTCTGGAAGTGACAATAACAAAAAGTTTGGGCTCAGGTTTGGGAGACAGATGATAGGCAGGGCAGATCCCTTGCCAGGGGTGCAGGAGCTCTTAATGATAAAGGAGGAGGGCTAACAGCAACTTCTCCTTGCCCCAACTGTATGTAAAAGATCATGAAATTTCCTGCAGTGTACACTTTTATCTGCCATGACATTTAGGAATAAAATTGCAGCCTGATTAAAGCACATTCAGCATCTTATGTGCTTCTTCCAGTATAGCCAGACAGTAAGTTGTGTCTTCTGATGAGGAACGTGTTTACAAAATATTTTGTTGCCATTTTAAACTGCCTTTTCTCTGTGTAGAGTGCAAGTCAAGAAGGTAGCACAGAGCACAGTGCAAGTCAAGAAGGTAGCATAACTGAACCCTTCCTTGTTACCTTCCTCTTATACACTCCTGGAGTCTGTTGCACACCGAACAGCTGTTTCTCCCCATTTGTTGCATGATTATTTCAAGTATCTGTCTTTGAACAGATGTTCTTGTGCATAAAAAACTAGAGGAAGTAAAATACACAAACAGACTGCTGGTTCTCGAATATAGGCGGAAACAAATGCCACACAATTACAGTTAATCTCTTGTGGGGAGGGGGGAGAGAATTATTTAGAATCAGGAGGCCAGATTTACCAGTATACTTGGGCCAACTAGCATCAGTGTAGCTGTGTGAAGCAGCGCTAAATTTGTCTCATCCCAGCCCCACTTCCAACAGTCAGATTTAGGGACACGCAGAGCAAGAATCTGTGTCCCTCTCCATCTTGGCTAATAGCCATTGAAGGACCTATGAGCCATGAACTATTGTTTTAATTCATTTATACTTTTGGCCTTCACAGCATTCCCTGGCAATTAATTTCTTAGGCAGACTATGTGTTGCATGAGGAAATACTTCCTTTTGCTTGTTTTAAAAATGCCACCTATTAATTTCATTGCCCCTGGTTCTTGTAATATGGAAAGAAGGTAAATAACACCTCCTTATTCACTTTCTCCACACTGTTCATGATGTAATAGATCTCTCCTTCCACCACCATAATCTCTTTTTAAAGTAAATAGTCCTACTTTCTTTAATCTCTACTCATTAGGAAACTGTTCCATACCCTTAAACACTTCTGCTGCCCTTTTCCCTATTTTTTCAATTCTGATCTCTGGGGCAACCAGAAAAAGCACTCACTTTAATTTATTTTATATATATATTTATATATGAATGAGAGAAAGAGAATATTATAATATTTTTTCTTATTATCTATCCTTTTCCTAATTCTTCTTAACATTGTTGGGGTTTTTTGAGTGCTACTGCATACTGAGCAGATGTTTTCAGAGAATTGTCTTCAATGACTCCATGATCTTTTTCTTGAGTGATAAAAGCTAATTTAGATCCCATCATTTTTGCATGCATAATTGGGATTATGTTTTCCAATTCACATTATTTTGTATTAATCAACATTGAATTTTATCTGTCACTTTCTTAGCCAGTTTTGTGAGATCCCTGGGTAACTCTTCTAATTAAGCATTGGTCTTATCTAATAGGGATGTTAAAATGCAATTACTTCCCTAATCGAATAGTCGATAGATTTTCTGTCAACAGTTCAATTAGTTGACAATGGTAAGCAATTGCAGTGCTCAGTTTGGCTCACTCCGATTCACAGCAAAACCTCCCCAGCTGTGGCTCTGCATTGTAAAGCCCAGGGAAGCCAGCGTATGAAATTGCTAGCATAGCCCCTGCTCTGGGGGGGGTCTCTTTTCATTCATCAGATACCACACACACACACACACACACACACACACAGCTGCAGTTCTGCATTGTGAACCAGGGAAGCCAGCATGCAAAGTTGCAAGCACGACCCCTGCTCCCAGGGCCAGTCCTAACCAACTGGTGTCCCCGGGCGACCACCCAGCTCACCCATAGGGTTGCCAGATGGTTTAAAAAAAAAAAAAAAAACAACCCAAAACGCCGGGGAAAATTTGTCTAGCAAAATTTGGTCACAGCCTGCCCCTAACACCGGCTCTGTCGGCAGCCCCGGGAGACCACCCGGCTCGCCCGCCCTTAAGACTAGTTCTGCCTGCTCCACAGGTCTCTTTTCATTCATCAGACCTCACATACAAGGGCCATGATAGCAACTTCATGCACCAGCTTCCCTAGTTTACAATGCAGAGCCACAGCTGGGGGGAAGCGACTAGTCAATAGTGCTAATTGATAAGCTCTTGCTTATCGGTTATTGGACTAGACGCTAACGTACCTATTATCTATCTGAACTAATTTTGTATTATCTGCAAACTTTGCCACCTCACTGTTTACTCCTTTTTTCAAGATCATTTCTGAGTATGCTGAACAGCACTGGTTGCAGTAGAGGGAATTGAGATCAAATAGTCAGTCACAATTATGGTTACACTGGGATGGCTGACCCAAAAGGAGCTCACCTGCTCAGTTTTACTAAAGTAAAATTTTGAGAGGCAACTATATAATCTGCTTTTTTATAGGGAGGCGTTTTGCCTTGGAGGATCCTGTTACTTAACCTCTCTCTTGTAAGCAAACTGCTCATTTATTCTTACTCTTAGTTTCTTGTCTTTTAACCAGTTACTGATGCACAAGAGGACTTTCACTCTTATCCCATGATAGCCTTTTGACAAGGTTTCTCACCAAAGGCTTTTAAGCAAAAGAGGCTTTCTGAAAGTCCAAGTAAATTATCTCCACTGGATCCCCTTGATCCCACTGAAAGAATTCCTATTGGAAAAAGCTATATTGACTCCTCCCTAATATACTGAATTCAGCTAAGTGCCTGATAATTCTGTTCTTTATTACAGTTTCAACCAGATTGCTGATAGTGTACAGGCTTACAGGCTTGTAATTGCTAGGACAATATCTGGAACCTTTAAAAAATTGGTGTCACATTAGCTATCCTTCAATAATTTAGAACAGAAGATTACATACCACAGTTAGTAGTTTTGCAACTTTATTTTTTAATTTTCAGAATTCTTGGATGAATACATAGTCCTAATGACTTATTGCTTTTTAATTTATCAATCAAACTTCTTCTATTGATGCCTTAGTTTCGGACAGTGCCTCAGATTTGTCACTTAAAATCAAAGGTATGGCTGTGGGAATTTCCCTCACATTTTCTGTAGTGAAAAATCAATGCAAATATTCATTTAGCTTCTCCACAACAGCCTAAACTTCCTTCAGCGTTCCTCTAATACCTAGTGTTTGTCTGGTAGCCTCACTGATAGTTTGTCAGGCTTCCTCCTTTTGATGCACATAAAGCTGGTTTTGCTATTAATTTATGTCTTTTGCTAATTGCTCTTCAAATTCTTTTCAGGGGGCCTAATTATACAGCAATCTTCTGGTTTTGCTTAGGTGGAGCCCATTATTCCAATAGTCTCCTCTTGTCAAATCCTTGTATCCTTCTTTCAGCTGAGAAAACAGGACCTGTTTTGGGAGGTGATGGTCTGGTATCTGAACAATGTGACCAGTCCAACGAAGTTGCTGATGGATGATCATTGTTTCAATGCTGGTGGCCTTTGCCTCTTCCAGAACACTGATTTTAGTGCACCTGTCTTCCCATTTGATCTTCAAGATCTTGCAGAGGCAGTGTTGGTGATACCTCTCAAGGACTTTCAAGTGAGGTCTGTAGGTTGTTCAGGTGTCAGACCATAGAATACTGTTGGAAGAATGATAGCTTGATAGATAAGAATTTTGGTGTCTGTTCAAATGTCATGATCTTCAAAAACCCTTTGCTATAAATGAGCAAAGACTGCACTAGCACAGCTCAGATGGAGCAAAGGCTGCACTGGCACAGCTCAGACAATGCTGGGTTTCTACATCAATATCTGTCTTGAATGACAGATAACTTCCAAGGCAGAGAAAGTGATCAACATTCTCCAGTGCCTCTCCATTGATTTTAATAGATGGGGCGTATGGTACCTCATTTGGAGAGGGCTGATGGAGCACTTTCATCTTCTTGATGTTGAGGGTGAGACCAATACTTGCATAAGCATCAGCAAATACATTCCGGATAGTTTGAAGATCTCTCAGAGTGGGCAAAAACTGCATTGTCATCAGCATACTGAAGATCCACAATAGATGTGGTGGAAATCTTACTCTTAGCTTTCAGCCTGCTAAGCCTAAACAGCTTTCCATCCATTCTGTAGATTATTTCAACACCAGCTGGGAGCTTAACATCACTTAGGTAGAAAATGACAGCAATAAAGACTACGAACATCATTGGGGTGATGATACAGCCCTGTTAGACTCCTTTGGCGAAGTGTCTGAGAAGTTTGTCCAATATACATAGCAGACGAACTTCTCAGACACTTCGCCAAAGAATCAATGCACACAAAACAGATATCAGACAGTTTCACAAAGAAAAAACAGTTTCTTGCCATTTCAACCAGAATGGCCATTATCTCAACGACCTGATTACCTGCATCCTGCTTCAAAGAGATTTTAACACAAGACTTCAAAGAGGAGCCTCTGAACTGTCATTCATGCTTAAATTTGACACTTTATGAATGGGCCTTAACAAAGATGCTAATTATCTTACCCATTACAAAGCTAGATTCCCCAATTATCACCTCTAATATCATTAGCTCATAGACATTAACCTCCCCCCCTCTGTTCTAAAATCTGATTTGTCAATTTTATGTGTGTTTATTTTTTTTGATTGTATCCCTTTGGTATATATGGTCATGCCAATTTTCTTCCACAATTTGATCTGAGGAAGTGGGTCTGGCCCATGAAAGCTCATCACCTAATAAACCATCTTGTTAGTCTTTAAAGTGCTGCATAGTCCTGTGAAGTGTCCTGGTTTCCCTTGGATCTAAAAATCGAACCACACAACGTATTATCTACAATGTAAGCCATACTGGTAGATCTGTGTCTGATTGTATCTTTCAGGAATCAAATGCATTCTGGATCTGATCAACAGGAGAACATCCCATGATGTATTTTGCCATTTCTAATTCTGTCCTACACCATGAAGCCCAGAGGCATGCTCATAAGAAAAAAGTGAAAATGGTTAAGTGAATTCTTGAGATTCAGGAAAGCGTCAACTGTAGATTGGTTCTCTTTTTATCTGACCCATTTCATCTATCCCTAATCCACAGCAAAGATCACATAAAAGTGTAGCAGGATTTAATGTTGACAGTTCCTTGGTAGATACAGCTTACTGATTTAATCAAGAAAGTAATTCAGAGTTTCAGATGGTCGAGACACTGAATCAGTAATTTGACAACGTATTAAATACAAATAAATCCTTCAATTGTCAGCTGTATGGCATAGGGTGGATTACACGCAACTAATGACTGAGCCTTTCTGCAGAAGGAAGCCCTTAGGAGGTATTTTTATTCTGGATAGAATAAACATCCTCATTCATCCTCTAAGGAAAGGGGTACTGTACATGTGTATAATATATAGACGTGAATTCAGGAAGATACACTCTGTGACAAAGACTGGTGCAGGTGACTTCATACATATTTACAGTGACTTGTCGGAGAGATCTTTAGGTGTACAGGAACACCACAAGGCAAATACATAAATTAATCAATAGAACAATTTTCAATAAACCAGAGATTAAATTTGAGCCTGTTAAAATCATTGAACTTGTTAGTGATCGGCTAGAAATATTTTAGTTTCAAGTTTCCACTCTAAAGCAGATGTTATCACATTCTACTGCATATTTGTTCCACACTTGAAGACTGTTCACCCTTTTTCAAGGTTGTTTAGTCCCACATATTGTATAAACAACTATGTGTATCAGTTTCCTAAATATTTTTTCCCTATTAACTGTCTGAAGTTTCATACAGACAAAAGATCCTCATGATAGTAGGCCTCTTTCTCTGTAAGTCACAGTGGCCTACAATATTTTGAGAAGTTTTCTTTAATCCAATTTGCTTTTTTTGCACAATCAGGGGCCCAATGCCCACAGGGAACTTGATTCATTTATTAGAACAATGCAGTTTAAGTTATACTGACAAGTTCAAACAACAGCTTTTCTATTGCCAACCATGAGAATAGAACCTTTTGACCTAAATTTATTTGTTGCTTGTCATTTCCTGCCTATTACAAAAAGGATATTCAGTCATACTTTCTTTTAAGCCAAGCCATCCAACTTCATAGCTTTTAAAATCTACCCTTTCAGTGAGGCGATTCATGTATTAAAGGGGTACAGGAGACCAATACTAGTCTTATCTGCTACTGTAGTACATTATGCCACAGTGTACCTCTGCACGTCATGTTTGGATGTACCAAAGTGGCTTCATCTTTCTGAGATGACGATGAAAACGTTTTGATTTGTTTAATAGATTAACAATGCTGAAAAAAGCATGTTGCTCCTTTTAAAATCAGACAAAAGGAAAAAAACAGTGGAAGGATGCTAAGAGAGTAGTAACATGGTCTAAGTGAGAGGCAAAGAGAATGATCTTTGCAGCAGCATTGTGAATGCAAAGGCCAGAAAAAAGATGATAAAAGCCTCGATGAGAGTTTAGCTGTGTGGATGGGAAGGGTAGGCTGACTCTTGCAGATATAAATTAGAAATAATTTATAAGATTTAGACATAACCTGGATGAGAAGGCCTAGAGAGAGATATGAATTGAAGGCAACCCCTAAATTACAGGGCTGAATGGAGAGCAGGATGACAAAAACCTCAGATTCACCACAGAAGGTTTCAAGGTATGCTCCTTGCCCCCAAATACTGAGTTCCTTTGATCTGGGAAGCATTTACTGCTACAGGCAGAGCTGTCCTGTCACAGTCCCTGTTGGTGGCACGGTGAACGTGCTATCTTTGTCAAATTCTGAAAAAGGTTTGATACTTCAATTCCCTTAAGAAAGCCTTTATAAATATACTAGATTTACCCAGTGTTACTTGGGTAATTCAGGGTAAAGGGCTGAGAGTGTGTGGGGTGCAGGAGTCAAGGAAGGAGATAGGGGTGTAGGTGGCAGGAGGTGAGGGCAACAAGTGGCTGCTCCTTGGGGCCAGACAGGGTGGTGGGGCCACGTTGCCTGGCTGCCGGCTACTCCCCAGGGTAGGCCAGAGTGTCAGGGGCCACGCTGCCTGGTCAGCGGCTGCTCCACAGCCCCCTGTGGCTGGCAGGAGAGTGGGGGCATGCTTGATTGCTGACCTCCTGTGGTCATTCTGGAGTATAACTGTTCCCCATGCTTGCTATTCCCCCTGTGGTCATTCTGGAGTATAACTGTCCCTGCTACCATAGCCCTCCCTTTCCAATTGATAAGAAACAATCGCATTCCATACACATCCCATTGTCCTGGCATAACCAACCCCTGACCTTGCTTTAAGTTATGATAAAAGAAAGCTGCATACCAAATTTGGTGGTCCTAGCTCTTGCCGTTTAGGAGGAGTTTTTGAACAAACAGACTCACAGACAAATAGACAGATAGATGCATACACACTCTCACATATAGAGTATATACTGTAGAGACCAGCAGGGGATGGAATGGAACAGATTTGCAACAAATGTTTAATGTGCTCCAGACTGTTGACACGTTGGATCAGAGGAGACCATGCTTTCCCCATTTCTGCCAGAGTTTGCTGGCCCAGTTTGGTCACATGATACAGCCAGGCCTCCATCCTGCATGGCATCTGCCAGAGAGGCAAGAGCCATAGCTCAGAGCTTCAGGAAGGGACTACTGCTTTCCAGGAGAGGAGACTGATAAGAGGTGGGGGGAGGGAGGAGTCAGAACTCAAGAAGTGCTGGGGGCAGCCAAAGTTTTAAAACTGTGCCCCCTGCATTATCAGTAGGTGTGGGTTGTCTGTTTTGGATGCCAGATGAGAAGCTGTTAGCATTAATGTATGAATATAATGGAAGGGAACTGATGCACATTTATGAAATTTATAAGAAAGGGGATCCCAATAAAGATACACTGTCAGGCAGTTAGCACTAATGTTGGCTTGGTTCTGTACTCTGGGTGGGTGAACATATTTTACCTAATTTAGTACTCACTTGAGCCTCCTGGGTTTTAAATTGGGCTGCACATGTAAAACTCTTTCAGCTATGCTTAACAAAATGCTGGCTTCCTTCCTAGTTAAAGCTCCAGTTTCTCAAGATTAGAAGCACTTCCTCCTCCTCCTTCATGGTTTGGAAATAAGGATGGAAATAATGCTTAATAGGTTGGAAATAACTGCTGCCTCAAGAGTTTTCAACTATGTTGGCTGTCAAGTGGTTGGGGCCACTGTGTCGAAGAAGGCTACAGGAAGAAATGGAGAAAAATAGAAGACAAAATACAGAAAGGGCCTTTACAATTCACATACAACCTCTATAAAAGCAGCCAATAGAAAAGAAACAGCTTCTATTCAACTCAAAGGCCCCATAAAAGATGAAATTTAAACATAAGGAGCTGTGTCAAATGAGCAGAGGTGAGAAATACTTTTTATTAGAAAACACTTTCTGAAAAAGATCAGAGAAAGGAGAAAAATACATATATTCAATCCAAAACTCAGAGTAAAAGGAAATAACTGAAAAAAGTTGTAAGGGCTATGAAAACACTTTTCCTCACACACATGAACACGCTTACCTGCCTAGTACAAACATTTTCAATAAAAAGATTATGGAGGATATGTAAGATAGTTCTAGAAAAATTAAAAAAGCCTTTTGAAAATATAGAGAACCTCACAAGATATCATTTCCAGCACCCTTAGTTTTAGCGGAAGATAATGCTTCTGCTTACAATGGCCTGCCAATCAGTGCTTCGATAGAGTCTGTTAAGTGATAGATTGCATTAGTAGCGGCCCCACAATGCCAAAGAAGCAAAAGGCAGTAGCTGTGCTGTCTTGCAGCTCTCCATGCAACTGTTACCTCATAGCACAATAGAAAAGTGCTACCATGAGATATTAGAGTTTTAGGCATCCACCTAGATCTGCGAATCAATGTCTTTGAAATGGGGCATTCAGCTTCATTTGGTGGGAAATTACATACTGTGCCAGCTGATGTACCTTTCCCCTAAGTTGCTGCTCGGCTATGGCATAAAGCTATTGCTAACAAGTTATGCCATGGATCTAACACTAGATCCATGTGGTTGTGGTTACGTATGAGTAAATTGGACTATCTGTTCTACTCTTCCTGCCACATGGCTATGCAAAGTTAGAGGCTTACTCAAATAGTAACAGCCCCCCTTTTTGCCATCAGGGTATCTTCTCTTCAGTAAGCTGCCTACTAAGTTGCCACATGTGACAGATGCTCAGAAACTCACTACTTTGTACACTCAGACATCGGGGGAAAAAATCAGTCATTGGTTAGAAAAGTGGTTGGCTGAGGTGGCGAGAGGAAAGGTAGCATAATTACTTCTACTAGAACATGTTACATCTCATGAAAAACAACATTAGTGTTCTGAAAAAAAATGAGCTTGTTCACAAGGAAACAACAAATAGGTCCATAAACAACAATTTAGGTCCATAAGCCCTAAATATCAGCTTGCACATAATTTGTTCATGGTTGGCACTTTTTAAGAACAAAATCCAATACTTCTTTACTTTTTAAGAACAAAATCCAATACCGCGCCCCACTCCCTTTTTTGCCTATGAAGTTCATTGAGGTAATGTAGTGCGGCACAGTAGTAAATGTCCAAGGGACCTGGATACAAGCGGTAGCAGAATACTACATATTTTTTCTTAGTTATCTTCAATATTTGCATTTCAGAGCCATCCCTGTAGGTAGGAAAATATATTTTTGATTGGACTGCCATACAAACAAACAGATATATATTGTCGGGGAGAGACTTCTTAAAATTCACTCATTAAAGCTAGAATACAAACAAAAGCAATGGGAAGGATTCTCTCTTCCAATCTGGCCCCCTCTTGCACTGCTCTGGCAGCAGTTGGCTAAATCTCTTCCACCCAAAAATTCCCCCAGAATGGGACAATCCTGACATGTGACATGGGCTGATGCTACCAGCTGGCGGATGCTTTGGAGGGCTATTACCCACTGGTGCAATTCAAAGAAATTGTGAGGCTACTCTAAACTAGGCTGAAACCAAATCGTTGCAGTCCTGGCCTGAATGTAATGGGGCTGCAACTCGTTCCTTTCTGCACCTCATGTTACCTATTAGGGAATGATTACAGCATAGAATCTGTTCCAAAATCCCCATTAGAGAGAACACAGTAACAATTCTGCATCTGAATTAAACACAAAATGCTATCTTCCTCACAACTGATCCTTCTGTAGCCAGGGACACTCCTCTGTATTCAAAAGTACTGTTAGAAAATTGCATCTCCTTATAGCTGCATAGCAACAACACATTTCAAGTGACAGGAATATTGTAGTATACGGTTTAATTTCTCCCTTTTGGAATATAGGAAATGGCAGTGATAGGAACAGATATACACATTTAGCTAGATGCATTAATATGAAATGTGTACCACACATTACATTGGTATCTGGAAAACAAAGATTAGAAAAGAAATCAGGATGATATTTATAATATCTAAATATGTAAACTATTCCCTCTACTTATCAAACAGAATTCACATAATAGCCATATACCAAATAAGGAAATTGCTTTTCTTTTTTTACATTAAGGTTGCCAGAATCAGAAACATACATGCATTCATTGCATACAGTATTCAGATTGGAATTATTTTTTATGTGTAAGCCAGGTTCTCTTCTGCAAATCTTAAAGTATTTCACTGGGCTTCAGATTCCTAAATATTCCTAATGCCTTTTGCCTTATGCAGCTAGAACATATGACCTTTCCTTGGTAGAAATATGTCTAAATAAAGTTATTTTTCATTACTATAGTTTTGATTAAATAACTCTGGAATGATTTTGATCACACAAAGCAAGCGAGGTGTATATTTAGGGAATTATTATTTGTTAGACTTTTGAAACCTGACCTACTGGTATTTCTTTCAACTCAAGTGTGGGTGTTTGGGATTTTTTTTTTTTTTTAAGAACTGAGAATAAAAGAACACCCACCTATTTCATTGTAAAAATACAGAACTTGTTTTCTCCTTTTCACAGTGGACTAAATATGGCTTTCTAGTCTGTCATTGTATTGAACACGTGGCATTGGTTACTGCTATCTGCTCCCTCAATTTCATTCTCTTCTCTGTTGCCTCTCTAATCACAGCTGGAAGTCACTTTTTCTGCTTCAGTTGACTGTCTATCTTATGCTTCTGAACACCTCCTTCCAGTCCTGTTAATCATTTCATCTCTCTAAATCACACCTAAATCGTCTCTCACTATAGTAGTGTATCTTTAAGCATTTTTGGATTTTACACAGTTAAGGGTACTACTGTATGTTTGCTAATCATGTTCAGTCATATAGAAGATACAGAAGGAAGAAGTCCCTGTTTCAAAGATGTTTCAGCCTGGGTCTGCCCCATGAAAGCTCATCACCTAATAAACTATCTTGTTAGTCTTTAAAGTGCTACATGACTGCTTTTTTTGTTTTAAATTGCTTCTGCTTGCCAATTGGCAGATACAAACGTATATTTAGCTGATTAACGGACAAATACTCTCCCACTAGTAACTGAATACAATGCATATATATCATTCAATTACTCCAGCCACAATTTCAGCTACAAGCCTCTTGATAGGGTCACGGTACAGCAGCAGTGATGACACTGGAAATTCTTCTTGGAGACTTAGAGTACGTCTAGACTGGAAGGTTTTTCTGGTATCCCGAAAAACTCTGCCGCCGCGTCCAAGGAACGCATTTGCTCTTTCACTTTTTTTGCAGACGAGCAAACATGCTCTTTTGGAGAACCCTGTATAGCTCATTCTACGAGGAATAAGGGCTCCTCCAAAAGAAGGGGCTTTTCTGCCATTTGGCCCGGTCTAGACAGGGCCAAATGGTGGAAAAGCCTCTTCTGGAAAAGCAATTGGAAAAAGCTACGCAAATTGCGAAGCGCAATTTGCATAGCTTTTTCTGAAAAAACGGCGATAGTGTAGACCTAGCCTTATTCAGAGCACACCGATGTCATTGGGAGTCTTTCCATGGGTTTTGACTCAGATGTTAGATGAGCTAGTAGTTGCAGTGCTAAATTTCTTTGACTGCCACCCACCAGTTGCATGTACCACATTTAGTCTGTATCATTCTCCATCAACAGATTATCCAATTATCATGGAGGGCTCTTAAAAGGATTTTTGCTTTAGACCCTAAATCATGAAACATTTTGAGAGACTGAAATGTAGTTAATATATAGACACTCAAACTGTAGAGAGAGATTGTGTCATACATTCTCAAAGACTGTGGATCAGCAACTTGTACAGCAAACAGGAGAAGATCGAGAATGAACTTTCAAAACTGAATACCCTCATTAAAAAACAACCATCCGCACTAGCTTCCATGTGGGCTAGACTTCACAAAAACAAGACAAGCCATTTACAATGCACACTTTACTTCCCTACATATGAAAAAGGACAATTAACTATCTAAACTCCTGCATGCCATGGGTGGTGATAAGAGTGGTACAATCAACTCGCTCAGCAACACTGTTAATCTATTCAACCACACACTTAGCCCAGCAGAAGAAGCTGTCCTATCTCGGGGACTCTCTTTCTGCCCCACCACCCCCATGCATGATAAACTTTGAAATCACTGCAGGACTGTATGTTCACTATCTCAGATTCAGGGAACACTACTGAACATGGCACTGATCCACAGGATTCCTTCTACCAACATTACAATAAGAAGAATTCTGTGTGGAATCCTCCTCATTGTGTAGAAGTCCAGACTGTCGTTTTGACTTCTACACAGAGTGCTTCTGTGGATGTGCCCAGGCTGAAATTGTGAACAAACAACATCATGTGCCCCATAACTTCAGCCATGCAGAACGCAATGTTATCCTCAGCCTCAAAACCAACTCTAACATCATAATCAAAGAAGCTGACAAAGGAGGTGCTGTAGTCATCATGAACAGGTCAGATTACAAATAGAAGGCTGCTAGGCAACTGTCCTCTGATCCCACTGAGGAACATCAAAAGAAAGTACACCACCTACTCAAGAAACTCCCTGCAATAGTACAGGGCCAAATCTATACAGACACACTCCTAGAGCCATGACCAGGGGTATTCTATCTATTAGCCACAATCCATTACCTGGAAATCCTGACTACCCCATTATGTCAGGCTTTGGCACACTTACAGTAGGATTGTCTGGCTATGTGGACTCTTTCCTCAGACCCTACACTACCTACGCTACCAGCACTCCTAACTATCTTTGAGATAGTTGACTTCCTGACACCGCTGACTTCCTGACAAAACCATAGATGTAGAAGCTCTCTACACCAATATTTCACACAAGGATGGACTGCTAGCTGTCAGGAACAGTATCCCTTATGTTGCCACAGAACATCTGGTGCCTGAGCTTTGTGACTTTGTCCTTACTCGCAACCATTTCCGATTTAGGAACAATTTATACCTTCAAGTGAGCAACAGTGCTATGGGTACTCACATGGCCTCACAATATGCCAATGTTTGTATGACTGACCTACAAAAACGCTTCCTCAGCTCTCAGCTCCTAGCACTTCTACTCTACTTGTGCCACACTGATAACATCTTCATCATATAGACCCACAGGAAAGAGGCCCTTGAAGAATTCTACTGGAATTTCAACAATTTCCACCCCACCGTCAACTTTAGCCTGGACCTGTCCACATAAGAGAGCCAGTAGAAATAAATGATGGTCACATGAACATCACACTATATCGGAAACTTACCACTGTTCTTACCTACATGCCTCTAGCTTCTATCCAAGACACATCACATGATGTATTGTCTACATCAAGCCCTAAGATACAACCACATCTGCTCCAATCCTTCAGACAGAGACCGACACCTACAAGATCTTTATTGAGCATTCTTAAAACTAAAATACCCACATGGGGAAGTGAAAAAAAACAGACTGACAGAGTCAAATGAGTAACCAGAAGTCACTTACTACAGGACAAGCCCAACGCTGGTTATCACCTAAAGCCCACAGCTAAAACACCTCCAGCACATCATAGACAATCTACACACTGTCTTGGAAAATGATCCCTAACTCTCACAGATCTTGGGAGAAAGGACAGCCCTTGCATATGGATAGTCCCCAACCTGAAGCAAATACTAGCAGCTACACAGAAACACTAGCAGCTACCCAGGAACCTAGCCTTGAACAAACGTCATTGCCAACTCTGGCTGCATATCTATACAAGCGATGCCATTGCAGGACCTAACCACATAAACTACACCACCAGGGACTCATCCACCTGCACTCATCAACCAACGTGATATGTACCATTATGTGCCAGCAATGCCTCTCTGCCATGTGTTTTAAACACTGGAATAAACTGCCTAGGAAGGTTGTGGAATCTCCATCCCTGGAGATATTTAAGAGCAGTTTGGACAGACATCTATCAGGGATGATCTAGACAGTGCTCGGTCCTGCCATGAGGGCAGGGAACTGAAACTGATGATCTCTCAAGGTCCCTTCCAGTGCTAGTATTCTATGATTGGTCAAACCAGACCGTCTCTGCACTAAAGGATAAATGGACACAAATCAGACTTCAAGAAAGGTAACATACAAAAACCAGTAGGGGAACACACTAACCTCCCTGGACATTCAGTAATTGATTTAAAAGTAGACATCCTTCTACAAAAAAGAACTTCAAAATCAGACTACAAAGAGAAACAGCAGAGCTGTGATTTATTTGTGAATGTAACATGATCAATTAGGACTTAATAGGTATTTAGAATGGTTCTCCCACTACAAAGGCAATTTTTCCTCCCCATCAACTCATGGGAATCAGCCATATCTATCCTGACTGAATTGGCCTTGTTAACATTGGTTTACACTTGATAAGTAACTCCCTTCTTTTGATATATTAGTGTATATATTATATATCCCTGCCTCTGTAATTTCTACTCCAATACATCTGATGACGTGGTTTTTACCCATGAAATCTAATGCCAAAGTAAATCTGTTAGTCTTTATGGTGTCAGAGGACTCCTCATTGTTTTATATAGAGGCTAGATACCCTCTGAGAAGTAGTGTATGTCAACACTGCATTCCTCTTTCGAGAAAGGAATGCAAATACAGGCAAGCGAAATTGCAAATGAAGTGCAGATTTGAATTTTCCATGCTTCATTTGCATAATACCCTATTTCGATACAACAAATGCAGTCTAGACAGGGTTATTTAAAAAAAAAAACAACCTTCTTTCAAAATATCCCTTACTCCTTGGTTTAAGGGTTATTTCAAAAGAAGGGTTTTTTTTCCCAAAATAACTCCGTCTAGACTGCGTTTGTTCTTTCGAAATACGGTATTTTGAAAAAGCGCCCGGATGCCATTATGCAAATGAAGCACAGGAAATTCAAATCCGCACTTCATTTGCAATTTCACTTGCCTGTATTTGCATTCATCTCTCAAAAGAGGAATGCAGTGTAGATATACCCTGAGAGAGCACACTGACAAGTTTTCAGACTAATTGATTGACATTTTTAAAAAATAATTTATATAAGTCTTAATTCATATCTGAAGATTTTAAAATATAAAGTTATAAAAATCAGAGATGAAGCAGCAAGACTTAGGAACTGTCTTGGAATCAGTCCCCACACTAAGCATATGCGTTTGCTTTGCATTATGAACGTACTTCTACACTATATTACCAATACGTCTCCCCTATAGAAAGGTTTCAGAAATATGAGATCCAATATTGCCAACACCAGTTTAGCTCCACTGGAAATCTGAGACTGACAATCTGCCAGCCAGTGTTTTAAGTGTGTATAACCAATAGAATACCTAGAATACTGGCAACAGTACCATATATTAGCTTCCAGCTTTGCTAACTGAATCCGTATTAGCAACAGAGATACATTTTTGCAAATAGCTGGTGAATATACATACATCATAAGTTGGTCCGTTCACTTTTCAACCTTAAATTAAGTGTCTTAAATAACTATTTAATTTGCATTTTAAAAAGCAGCTTTATTGTGAATTAATTAAATATTGATTGCTTAAAGAGCACTTACTGAAATTTACTATTAGTACAAGAGATATGCAAAATTGCTAACTCATTTACACAAATGAGTTAGCATTTATTACTCTGCAATACACATATAATTATGTTCTTACTGTTTGAATGAACTTCCACTGTTACTTGAAAATTGTGTTTAGATATTTAATAGGTATATAATAGGGCCAAAGAAAATTTGTTAGTTCTTAGTTACTGAAGACACTTCAGATCTTGGATCCCTGCTTTAATTCAAGTCATGAGTCTCAACAAAAAAAAATTGCATTTTAACTGTATATTTGAAAGTGTGTTACCGTAACTCATATTCAGGTTTCCTAGGGCCAGGTCCAAAACCCACTGAAATAAATGGGAGTCTTCCTATTGATTTCTATGTGCTTTGGATGAGAGTTTTATGTTTCTCCTAAAAAAAAAAAAGTACAGGAAACAAGTTATTGTATTTATAAAATACATTTTTTCCTATAGCCATTAAGCTCTTTTTACAATGACTCAGTTTTCACTGACTCAGTTTTACTAACATTCACTTCATATTTGAACTTTGGGGAAGGAGCAATTTGACTTTGGCAATGGGACTAAAAACAGAGGTTTGGATCCAAAGCCACTGTTTATTAGCAATATTTAACAGCTCCAGGTCTCAAATGCATGGCGAAATTTATGAGACTAAACCAGAATCCAGGATACAAATCCATGAGAAGTCTGGGAATGTTCAGATTTGGAGTTTCCTATGGACTTCACAGCAACACCATCTTTCACTTGTCAGGGGGGAGAAAAAAAAAAAAAATCACAGCTGCAACTGAGTTTCAGCTTTTGCAAAGAGAATCATATGACTGGCCTATTGCACCCAGTCATACAGAGTCTTTACAGAATCTCACGAAAGTCATTGGGGTGCTACACAGCCAAAGGGGTTCGCCCACAGTTTCCTGTACAGGGACAAGACCAAATTTATATAGTAGAAGTCCCACATGTTTTCCCTTTCATTTCCTGACTGTCAAATGGTTCACAGAAAGAAAGATTTTAAGGACCACTTTAGAAACACACTTGCACAATAGTAAAAAATTCTAAACAAAATGCAAAACAACAAATTAAAGGAAAATTAAGTATTTCTATATCTATCTATCTATATGATGCAAAAGCAAGCAGTTTTAAGCCAAGCCTTGCTTTTACACTATTGGCTGCATCTAGATTGGCAAGTATTTGCGCAAAAGCAATCGCTTTTGCGCAAAAACTTGCCAGCTGTCTACACTGGCCG
The DNA here is from genome assembly GCA_019425775.1 of Rafetus swinhoei. Taxonomy (NCBI): domain Eukaryota; kingdom Metazoa; phylum Chordata; order Testudines; family Trionychidae; genus Rafetus; species Rafetus swinhoei. The sequence goes on along the minus strand of CM033427.1, from coordinate 75,369,409 downwards.
CTTGAATTTGCGCAAGAGCACTGACTTTGTAATGTACAAAAAATGTATCAGTGCTTCTTGCGCAAATACAATGACGCTCCCGCTCGGGCAAAAGCCCTCTTGCGCAAATACTTTTGCGCAAGAGGGCCAGTGTAGACAACTGAGAACCGTTTTGCGCAAAAAAGCCCCGATGGCTAAAATGGCGATCAGGGCTTTCTCGCGCAAAACCGCATCTAGATTGGCACGGATGCTTTTGCGCAAAAGCGCTTTTTGCGCAAAAGCATCCATGCCAATCTAGATGCTCTTTTCCGCAAATGCTTTTAACGGAAAAACTTTTCCGTTAAAAGCATCTGCGGAAAATCATGCCAATCTAGACGTAGCCCGTGTCTTTGTGTTAGTGTGTATTTTCAGGGCATTACTTCCATTTCTTTAGGAGAACTAAAAACCTTTCTAAGTGCCATCCCATTATTTCATTTCAGCTGGGTTCCAGTCGATATTCTGTATTATGTTGATCAGATTTTTAAAAAATATTAAGCACGCTAGAGCTGATGCAAAACAAAAATACCTACTTCACTTGTCTGCAAGCTGAAGAATATGGTGATGAGGCTGGCTGTCTACATTCCAGAAGATGCCTCATCTGGGATTTGATGGAAGAAAGAGTCTTATCTGTACTGGAAGTTCTAACACTTGGGCTACATCTACACGGCACTGTAGTTTGAAATAAGATACCCAGTTTGAGCTACGCAAATTGCGTATCTTATTTTGAAATAGCTCATTTCATAATTTGGCGCTCTCTATACAGCACCAAATTTTGAAATAACCCACTATTCTAAAACGTCCCTTACTCCTTGTGGAATGAGGGTTACAGGGATGATGGAATAGCGAGCTTAGCGAAACAGCAAAATAATGGGCCTGATGTTAAGATGCAGGATAGTTATTTCGGGATACTCCGGTATCCCAAAGTAGCATTGCAGTGTAGACGTAGCCTTGGAGAACAGGCTAACTATTTTCTCAGCAAAAAACCTCCTAATTGTAGTGTGGTCTCCCAACCGACAGCACAATGTGGGGAAAGAGGGGATTTAATGTAGAAATGCATTAATAGGAGGTGTCCCAAGGGTAGCAGTGTTAGTCTGTAACTAAAAAACTTAAAAACAAAAAATGATCATGTAGCACCTTAGTGACTAAACAAAAAAATATAGATAGTATCATGAGCTTTTGTGGACACAACCCACTTTTTAGGATGAAACCTTCTTCTTTGATCTGAAGAAGAGGGTTGTGCCCATGAAAACTCATGATACTATCTATATTTTTTGGTTAGTTTTTAAGGTGCTACAGGAACATTCATTGTTTAAGTTTTTTTATCAATAGGAGGTGGAAGTGAACATTTATTATGCTTATATAAACCATAATCTGCACCTTTGGATGTTCTCCAATCTCCAAATTTAGTTTAGGGAAGCAGTGGTTCTCAACCAGGGGTACATACATGTACCTATGGGGATATTCCAATGTCTTGCATGTGGCACTTCAACTCTTCTAGGTATTTGCCTAATTTTACAATATGCCAACTAAAATGCGCTAGTGAAGTGAACAGCAATGAAAATTTCACATGAATTATTCATAATGCTCTATATATAATATACTGAAATGTAAGTACAATATTTATATTCCAATTGATTTATTTTATAATTACACAGTACAAATGTGAAAGTAAACAATTTTTTAGTCACTGAGTGCTGTGACACTTTTGTATTTTTATGTCTGCTTTTGTAAGCAAATAGCTTTTGAGTGAGGTAAAATTTGGGATTATGCAAGAGAAATCAGATTCCTGAAAAGGGTACCGTAGTCTGGAAAGGTTGAGAGCCACTATCCTAAAGGATGTATCCTTGACCCAATCTTATTTACTATTTACCCCCACAAGTAAGATGTTAAATGAATATTTAAATAGCTTCCTGTCCCCCCAAAAAAGAACTTATGGCAATAATTGATAGGAGATTAATCTATGGTGTTTGCCATGCAAAATGGCCAGAAAATAAAAACAAGCATACAAGTCAGTTAATGCAATTTCCAGTGGCATACTTAGAGGCGATTCCATGGGCCAAAGAAGTGATTGTTCTCTTCTCCACATCACCAGTAAGACAGTAAATGTCTGAGGATTTCTATATTGAGGGACAACAGCAAAAGAGGAAAGTAAACCAGTTCCTCCAGTCCTTCTTTATAAGGAAAGCTTAAAATATATATCTTAACTAAATTATAGCTATGCAAAACATGATCAGCTAAGTAATTGAAAATCAACTCAAGGCTAGAGAAATTATTTGAAGAGGGGGGTTGAACTAGATAACCCCTTGAAATCTCTTCCAACCCTAACCTTCCATTATTCTCTGACTGCAGAGGGTCAGAAGTGTATAATAAGGAAATAATGGGCTAAAACTGAGAGAGAGAAAACAGGCAATAAAAATCAGGAACCAATTACTAGCAGTAAAATCTATTACTGTACAGAATATTTTTGCCTCGGGAAGCCCCACAACCTGGGATGGGTCTAGACAGTGGTGCTATTTTGCGATACTTCTGGTATCCCGAAATAGCTATTCCACATCTTTTAAACAAGGGACATTTCGGAATAGTGGTTTATTTCAAAATATACTTGAAATAAGCTACATAATTTGCGTAGCTCAAATTGCATAGCTTAACTCGAGCTACGGATGCAGTGTAGATGCGCCCCTGAAAATTCAATCTGGAGTAAGACATACAGTTGCTATGGTGATCATATTAGTACAAAAACAAGACAAAATACTTGAGAACACACCATGCTCTTTCACTGACAGGAAAGATCGTATGAATCTGTAAGGGTCTGGGGTTTTTTTTACATTTGTTTTCTGATTCTATTAAATGTCAACAGATTATATATACACATTTCCATGTCCCGTATGCTTATGGATATGTGGGTGTGTGGAAATTCTAATATGTCTGAAAAGTCTTTATTGAGGTTAAGACTTTTGCAAGGATTCTATAGTGATTCTCATGAATCCATTTTTTTTCATTTTTGAGCCTTTCCGTGTTATGCTGCATATATTCAAATGTCTTACCAAAATATATTTCCATTATAACTCATTTATTGGGAGCATGCAAGCGGCTAGGGGAAAAAAGTCTCTGGTGGCTGTATTATCTCTTCTGAATATATTATTAAGGTGAGAAAATTGTCATGTATTTGATTATATGACAGTGTACTAGACAAAGTCTACTTTGCATTGATTTGAACACTGAGTTATTATAAAGACAGAGAACTGCACATGAAAAGGAAGCATAAGTCCCCTTCTGAATCTTGGAAATACTGTACCTTGATTCCAAGATTATAACAAGAAAAGAGTTACATTTTCTATGACTGTGTTTCGTTTAGGTAAAAGGTGACTGGATGCACTGAACCTCAACAAATACCAATGTCAGAATTGATGTTTAACTAACTGCCTGATTAAACCTAATTAGCATCTTATCTGAGACATTTGCTGCTCACTGTTACCATTTTGGGACATTGTTAATGTGATTACTTAACAGATCATCTGCTAGGTGTTATTTTTTAGTTTTACTTTGACTACATTCTTACTGAGAATACTGGCCATGAAAATCAGGACTGGCCAAGTTCCATACAGTGTAGGATACAAGAGTGTGGGGCAAAAAGGTACTATGCTTCTGTGCTTTTAAAACCCCAAGGCTATCATGCACCAGTTCAGCCTCCAATGTAACATAAAACAGGGGATCAACAGAACATGGCAATGCTGAACCCACTTCCCCTCTCCTTTGCCCTGCCCTTATGTTGAAGCACAGAGAGTTGGTGGAGTAAATTCTGTTCCTCGTGCTTCCTCACCGCCGGGGATTCAACTTTGTTGGAGGGACCTAATCCATGGACTGACATACATCTCTTTTGGTCTTGAACAAGCCATTTACCCACTCTCTAGGTGTGTTTACACAGCAAAGTTATTTCGGAATAACGGCCTTTGTTCCAAAATAACTATGTGAGCATCTACACAGAATTTCTGTTATTTCAAAATAATTTCGAAGTAACAGTCAGTTTATTCCAACTTCTGTAAACCTCATTCTACAAAGAACAACACTTATTTCAAAATAAGGTGTGTGTAGATGCTCCACTTCTGCTATTTTGAAATAGCCTCTCATCAGGGCCATTCTAAGTTATTCCTCCTGAGGCTCTAAATCGAGATAGCACATCTACATTGGAGAAGCCTGCCTTGGACTAATTTTGAGGCTTCTCTGCAGTGTGGACGTGCTATTTCAGAATAACTATTCCAAAATAGCTTATTCCAAAATAAATGTGCAGTGTAGACGTAGCCTCTGTGTCCTCCTAGACCTACTAGTATAACATTCATGTACTTCACAGGGGTATTGTGAGAATTAATGAGTTAGTGTTTATAGGACACTTAAGTAGTAAGCTCCTGATATCACCTGCTAAGGAAAGAAGGTAGTACTAAGAGCCTTATTCTCCTTTCCCATCTCCTGCAATTCTAGAAATAAAATTCAGTGCAGAAAGCATCAAGTAGTGTTTAAATTCTCCCATATCATCAGTGGAGGACCCTGCTTCCTGAATTAATGATTCTGCTAACTTGTTTGCAGTGCTGTGAATGCTTTGTTGGACCCTGGATATTAGAGAGACAGAGTAGGTGAGGTAATATCTTTTATAGGACTTCTGCCAAACCCAAACAGCAGCTTTGTGTAAACTCAAATGCTTGTCTCTTTCACCAGCAAAGTTGTTCCAGAAAAATATATTGCCTCACCCACTTTGATTCTGCTGATAATAGTCATTGCATGAATTCAATAAGCAGGTTATTATCATTGAAAAGACTTTGTATCCACCAGGATCTTGACAAATCCATGTGTTAGTTATTGTGAGTTCTCACGTCTCTTGCGAAGGATCGCAAAGAATGGAGTTACAGAAGCTGAATGCATGATGAAACAGATGTTATGTTATATTTTAGACATTGGGTGTAGTACACAGACTAGTTGTCTGACGCATGGAAAATAGCAAGGATTATTCTTGTTTTTCTATAAAAGCGAAAGTTACAAAACAATACAATGTATGCAATATATATTTCTGTATCTTAGAAATAGCTCAGAATTCATTGCAATATTTAGTAGTTTATCTCAGACCATGAATTAGACAGTAAAACCTTCCAGCAGTAATACAAAATAGAATCTGTTGGGGATTCTTCAGTAAATGCATACTAGGGATGTGAAGCCCCAGAACACATAGCTATTCCCAGCTACAGTGCTATGGATTATATGACACTATCTGTCCATGCCTTTATCTACGGAATTAGAAGTATCCTCTCTCCCTGTAATCTAAGTGTAGAGAGAGGCTGCTGCATTCCATTACCCTCCAGTGAGTTGGCTGTGTCACTCCCCACTTAGTATCCTTCTTGAAGCTGAGGAGGGGTATATTGTCACTTGTTATCATTGAAGATACCAAGAAAGCAATCTATCAAATCAGGATCTAGGACAGATCCCAGGAGCTGCTAGCTTCACAAATGTGTCAAGAGATTCAGGAGAGGAAATTTCTCGGATGTCAGAATATGGTACCCATCTTCCAGGTAAAACTGCCATAAGATTGTTACAAGCCAATTTCTATAAACACATTCGAGAAGATTTGTGCAATATAGGCCACAGAAACCAAAACCCACTGGGTTTATTCTCCCTATTTTCACACTATAACACATTTGGAAGCCAACCACCTCTCCCAAAACAAATCAGTTTCTGAAACCTATACTCAGGAATCACTTGATCAGTATCCTATACAAGAAACAGAAGAGTATCAAGAATGACATCTCTAACCTTGAAACTTGCATCTCTAGACAAATATCCATACTGGTTAACATCTTACGGGACTTTTATTCTACCAGACAAGGAATCTACAATACAAACCTCTACTCCCTAGAAAAAAGAAAAGACAAACTTTCTAAACCACTCCACACCACCGGATACTACAACAGCGACTACCTCAGCCTACCAGATAATATTGCCATCATTTCTAGCTACAAACTCAACCCAGCAGAAGAGTCCGTCTTATCCCGGGAGTCTTTCTTTCTGCCCCACCTCCCCCATGAACTGGGTTCAATTTTGTGGTGACCCTGAAGCTTTCTTTCACTGCCTCCATCTTCAGGAATGCTTCCAAGTTACCAGTGAACATGAATCTGACCAACCCCCCCCATCAACACCAAAAGAAAAAATATTCTATGTGGACTCCCCCCTGACAGTCGTAACTATTATCTGGATTTCTATATTCAATACTTCCACAACAATGCGCAGACCGACATTATGCGCAAACAACAACAAGTGACATACAATCTCAGCCATGCTGAACGCTATGCTATCCAGAGTCTCAAAAACAACTCTGACATTATAATCAAACCAGCTGACAAAGGGGGTGCTGTGGTCATTATGAATAAGTCAGACTATGAACAGGAGCTCTCCTCTGATCCCACTTCAGAATACCAAAAGAATACCACTGTCTTCTTAAGGAACTCCCTGCCTCTACTCGGGACCAAATTCACACAGAAACACCTTCTGAACCCCGACCAGGATTATTCTATTTGCTTCCCAAAATCCATAAACCTGGACACCCTGGATGTCCCATCAATTCAGGCACACACACTACCAGATTATCCAGCTTTGTAGACTCCCTCCTGAAACCCTATGTTACCAACACTCCCAGCTATCTCCGAGATACCACTGACTTCCTGAGAAAATTACAAAACATCGATAACCTTCCTGATAACACCATCCTTGCCACCATGGATGTAGAAGCTCTCTACACCAATATTCCACATGAAGATGGATTACAAGTGATTAGAAACACTATCCCAGAGGTTACCACAGCTAATCTGTGTAACTATCTATGTATCTTTGTTCTCACCCACAATTATTTCCAATTTAGGGACAACTTATACCTCCAGATCAGCGGCACAACCATGGGTATCCGCGTGACCCCACAGTACGCTAACATCTTTATGGCTGACTTAGAACAATGTTTCCTCAAATCCCATCCCCTATTAGTCCTCCTTTACTACATCAATGACATCTTTATGATCTGGACCCATGGGCAAAAAACGCTGGCTGCATTCCACAGAGATTTTAACAACCTACACCCCACCATCAATCTCAGCCTAGACCATTCGACACGAGAGATCCATTTCCTGGACACCACAGTACAAACCACTGATGGCAAAATCAATACCACTCTCTACAGAAAACCCACTGACTGCTACGCTTACCTACATGCCTCCAGCTTCCATCCAGGACACACCATACGATCAATCATCTATAGTCAAGCCATTAGATACAACCACATCTGCTCCAATCCCACTGACAGAGACCAAAAACTTCAAGATCTCTACCAAGCATTTGTAAAATTCAATTACCCACCGGGGGAAATAAAAAAACAAATTGAAAGGGCTAGACGAATACCCAGAAACCATCAACTTCAAGATAGGCCCAAGAAAACCAACAATAAAACACCACTTGTCATCAGCTATAGCCCCCCAACTTAAACCCCTCCAACGCATTATCAATAACCTACAACCTATACTGGAACAGGATATTACATTCCGAGAGGCTCTGGTCACAAATAAAGAGCTCTCAAACTAGCTGTTACTCACCTTCCCCTGCAATACTGTATCAAAGAGATTATTTAAGATTAGGGTGTGCCACATAGCGGGTGTGTTTAGATAATCACTTTCTTTTCATTACTATTACATGACTATGGATGCAAATGTGTGTCAGGCATGACAGCTGGATTAGGGAAATGATTAATGGTTATATAGGTCTTCTCATCACTGAGAAATTACTAATCCAAAAAGTACATTCTGCTTCCTTGGACATACTGAAGAGGGGCTGCATACCCCAAGCATATGGCACATTAGCATAAAAGGCATGAATTCAAATCAATCCCAGAACAGAGGTCATTTAAATCCCACCAGTTTAAAATGTAATCTGCTATCACTAGCTCGTAATTTTGTTTCTAAATTTCCTTGTGCTTTATTTGTGGGATTGATAGTAAACATCCACAAGGAATGCTACACCCTCATATTTAATAACTGGAAAACAAACAACAGTAAATATTAAATTAAAAATTACTCTAAGACTTTTGTCTTGTAATGCACAAAGTTTTGTACAACTATAAACAGATACATCAGGAACAGATACAGACTCATATGACAAATACATGGTTTCAACAGTTCTAGTCTGATTCTATGTAAAGACCACCTTTTTAAAATGATGCAAATTAGAATATGTCCTACACTGTGTCCTACTTTCAGGGAAGTAAGAGTTTCTTTATTTCTCACTATAGTCTCAATCCATTCTTTTCTAAATCCTGTGGCTTCACAAAGCTGGATTGTTTTTTTTAACAACATCTGTATGCAAAACTTTGGACTCTCAGCTAGAAAATCTGGTCACTTGCAAAGCAGTCTTCTTTTACATCCTTATTCCATGTTTCATTATCAAATTGCACCAAGAATGCTCTATAGTCTGGTTTTGCTTAAATTATCAAAATAAAAGAGAAAAAACCGAAGCTTAAACCATTTAAAGGAAACCATAGCCTGTTACCACAATTATAGTTGTCCATTTCTTGAGCTTCAGACTGGCAGTTTGCAATGCTCTGTTAGGAAAAAGAGCCCAGCAAGTAACCAAGTCACCCTAGCTAGTTATTCCCCTGCTGGAATGCAGCAGATGTCTAATTCCTATAGTCCTCCTTCATATCAAACCCCAGTGCTTAATTGAGGTTATTGAGATGGGGGTAAGGAGCAATGGAAAAGGTATGCTGAAACAGGAAGGAAGGATAGCCAGAACACAATCCACAACTGATGGATGCCCTTTATCAGCTGACTTAGTTATAGAGCACACTTAGGTATATTCTAAATCCATGGTGTCCAACCACTTCTGAAGCAGTAGCCACTATAATGAATTAGCCACACTCAACTGGCCAAATAGCCACGTGTATTGAACACAATGTATTGGACACCACAGCTCTAAATAAATGGTGGCCAGGACTGGAATAGAACAATTCAAGGAGTTACAGCCCCTCTCAGCTTTCCACTGAGTTCAGCTGAGAATGGGGCACTAATATTGCACTATTATTGAAGGTATCTAGTTACCAAAGCAAAAATGGTTTGTAGTAATTTCTGTGGACACTGAACATTTGAGACAAGCTTCCAGAGTTTTACAAATCTATCATGATATCACAATAGGTACCGCCAGGTTTTAACTGGTCTTGTAATGATGATCAAGACTCTACCTTTGAAACTAAAATTAAAATCAAAATCAGAAGAACTGATGATCATTGGTGGTCCTTACATTCAAGAATCAGAATCTTTATGAACTCCACAAAACAATAATTATGTGATAGGACATGGATCAAAACTGGAGATAAAAAAGACTGAGTGACACACAATCTGGTTTACACTGCATACTCCTCATAGGGACATCAGCATGGGATGAGGTAATTCATCCTGATGGAAAGCAATCCTGTTCTGCTGCCACCACCTTTCCTTGGTGATTCCACTAGATGATCCTAGTCATCTGAAGAAGTGGGTGGTGCCCAGGAAAGCTCATGATACCATCTACAAGTTTTGTTAGTCTTTAAGGTGCTACTAGTCTATTACAGTAAACTTCTGATAATCTGGCACCTTTAGGACCCAGGGGGTGCTGGATTATCAGATATGCTGGACTATCGGAAGGGGGGGCTATGAGGGGTCTAGGGTGGTGTGGGGCGATGCCACCCCAGACCCCTCATAGCCCCCTTCCGATTGTCCGGCTCTGCCCCAGGCATCCCCGATTCAGCCGCTGCTGGTCAGTTTCAGCAGCAGCTGAATCGGAACGCCTGCGGCAGAGCAGCTGGGGTGCTGCCAGGTTGGTCGGTAGCGCCGCCTTGGCGCTGCGAGACCAACCCGGCAGCACCCCAGTTGCTGTTGGGGACGCCTGGGGCAGAGCAGCTGGGGTGCTGCCGGGTTGGCCCCGCAGCGCCAAGGGGCAGCGCTACCGGACCAACCCGGCAGCACCCCAGCTGCTCTGCCCCAGGCGTCCCAAAGTCAGCCGCCGCTGAAATTGACCAGCGGCTGACTCCAGGAAGCCCGGGGCAGAGCAGCTCTGCCTCGGGCTTCCGAGAGTCAGCCGCTGGTCAGTTTCAGCTGCAGCTGACTTGGGGACAGCTGGGGTGCTGCCGGGTTGGTCCCACAGCGCCGAGGGGCAGCGCTGTGGGACCTACCGGCAGCACTCCAGCTGCTCTGCCCCCAGCTTCCCGATTCACCCGCTGGTCAGTTTCAGCAGCGGCTGAATCGGGGAAGCTGAAGGCAGAGCAGCTCCAATGGTCCGGCTGCCCGGAGCACTTCCGGGTTCCTGATGGTGCCGGACCATCAGGAGTGCCGGACCATCAGATGCCGGACGAATGGAGTTTTACTGTAGTTATATTTTGATTTGTTTTCGTTGTTTCAGTCATGATTGTGTGCAACTTGCAGTTCTAGAGAGATGGATTAAAAAGATGCTTATGAATTAGAGTAAAAAACTGGAAAAAAAGTTAAATTTTCATAGAAAACGTCCCTCCTTTTTAATCCACATATAAAACCTCTATGAATAGATTTGTCAACATTTTTCACTTGATAAAATTTCATCTAGCTCTAGTGAGAAGCTATTATTTTACGCAGAGGGTGCCTTTAGTTATAGTTTTCCATTCCTCCTCTCACCCCACTAAACCAAGCCAATGATGACATCTTGCACACTAGCTTCAGTTCATCATTTGACACTTTGGAACAGAATGAGTTGTTTTTGCCCTTGCTCTCACTTACCAATAATATACGCATGTTTATTTTGGAGATTGTGATACACCTCTATTCAATCTATGCTTTGGAGTCCTCTAAACTTATTTAAGATTGTTCATTTTGTCTTATAAATAAACTAATGTTGGGGTAGCTTTTTTTTAAATATAAATATGGACAGATATTAATGCTGTGCAGATTTTTATATTGTTACCAGGTGATTCTCTAAATGAACTGAGTATTAACAAAAGGCTTGCATGATGTTCGCATCTGGATGGTGGGGAATTATATTAAATTAAATCTTGTCATGCTGAAATAGTTTCATCTGAAGAACTTATTAGATTAAGTCATTTTTTGCAGAGATTCATTATGATAAAAACCACAAATACCATAGCCGAACATGAGTCCTTGGGCTGTTTATCCTCTGATAAACGTACTGCTTCTGGGTTTGTTTGTTTTTTCCTCATTTTTTTATACTACAGGAGCCAGATAATTCCTTAGTAAAACTGATATGCAGATGTAAATGTCTTTGTTGCTTCTATCGCTGATTAGTTTAGAGTCTTCTGGTGTCGGTTCCCATAGATTGCAATCAGTAGACAGTTGAATTCTAGCTAGATCCAGTTGGCTTGAGTATATTAATCCCATTGTAAAAATGTCTACTAGACGCCAATACTTTTGATTTTATTTTCATGGTACTCTATAATTGAATAAGAACGTTCTTAATATCAGGCTTGACTATCTAAGACATTTGTTCAGTGCCAAGATCTAGAGATAAGGAGCATTATATAAAAGCTAAGAGAAGATGTGTGTTGTTGATTATTTATTATAACTAGAGCTTTCCAGAGGACAATTCCATGTCATCAGAACTTTCAGGGTTTCAAAATTTGCATCCATACCACACTGTAACAAAATCAAAAACTGAAGAAGAAGGGGGAAGAACCTGAAAGCTTTTATTAAGAGGTCCATTTCCCCAGGCCTTGGAAAATGAAATCGGTGTCCATAAAAGTTGAGTCTATGAAGTTCAGGAAGCCCACTGATTAATTTTGTTAAAAGAAATACTGATAATGTTAATTACTATTTTAATAGATTAAATTGTCCTTATGCCAAGAATGGGCTGGAAGAGATAAGGTAGGATACAAGAAGCCTTTTGCCTAGTTGCACATCCCTAGAAAGGAAAATAAATCATCACATTCCCTGCATCTGGGAGAGAACAGAGAATATTGCTTCCATATGTAATCTTCTGGCCGCTGTAATATCTTTACCTAATTTTGATTGTTGAGCTTAATGGGTGGGTGCTGGGAGCTTTCAGTGCCCCGCAATATACAGAATGTCAGAGGGAGCCAGTGATCTCTTCTGGCCGTAAAATCCCATGATTTACTCTGGGGACACAAGTTGGCTCTAAAAAGGATAGGGAGGAGGGAAGACTGTAGGCCTCCCTACCCTGCATTAGCCGGTGAGTTGTGCCAAAGGGAGCATGCTGCCCCATTCTAAAGGAAAGGGCAATGAGAGCTTCAGACTTAGATCTGTGGCCAAAGTCTAGCCTGTGTTTCATATTAACATTTTCGCTACATAAGTGCCAGGCAGTAATTGGAGTTAATTATCACCACTACTTTTTGCCACACATTGTCATAATTTTAAACTTTGCTACTCCAAATGCAGCTGCCACAACAGCAAAAATAAAATCAAAGTATTTTCTTGAACTTTTTTTTTTTTTTAAATTGAGCTGTGTAATGGTGACAGGTTCCTGAAAATTGCCAGCTCAACACTTTTAGAACATATTTGAATACTTGGTGTTTGCTCACTATTAAATGTTGTAATTATGATGAAAAACCGCCCAAGGAGGAATAAGTATGCTGGAGCTTCTGTGAGTTACTGTGATTGGCAAACAAGTACACATGCTAAATATAGTAATGGGAAAGCTAGAGTGGCTATCATAGATGTTCTCTATAACCTCTTTCTTTCAGTTACCGTGGAGATGAATATGTGGACACCTGAACTTTTTCCCTGGGAGCTACAAGCTGCTCATAAAATGATGAAGTAAAAGCATGCACTAGTCTCCCTTGAAAAGAGCTGAATATTCCTGGCTGAACTTCTGTTTCCACAGTGAAAGGGCAAATCCAAATATTTGTACTGACATGCACCATTGCAGACTCATGGAAACAGACAGGTATTTAACTGCTGTGAACGTCAAGCCAACCTGTTGATGTCAAAAGTGCATCTTCTCTGCTATGTAGATATATAGCCGGACTACAATCTTCACTCATGCTCAGCAGTACCTTGCACCATATAGACTCTGATTCATGTCAGTAGGACTACGCGTGAAGATAGATATTAAAAGTTCATGAGTAAAAGTGGAAGCATCAGGATGATAAAAATAAGCATTCCCAGATGCTTATACCTGTATTCGTATTAATTATTTGTATTACAGCAATAGACATCAAAGCTTACATGTAGCTGTGAGAGCTAGCCATATACCTTAGCATCTTCCTGAAAATGAAAGTATTACTGACAGTGGGATGCTTCCAGGAGATCAAGGTGGATATCGGACAAACAATCATTTAAGTAACATCACAAGAGCCAGCCACAGGCTGACAAAAGCATTGTGAAAGTACTCAGCTGCTTATGCAGGGAGATAAATGCAGAAAACAAGCTGATCTTTCGGCCGCAAATTTCAAATGCCTTAGGTTCCACTTTGGAAATGCTAAGTAAGGTGTGTGCCTGCTGGAAACCAGTACAAAGTCCCAGGATAGTTTCAACATAAACTTTTTAAAATGTTTTAAAAGTTTTAAAACCTTTAAAAAATTAAGATTTTTCAAAGAATGTTACATAAACATCAGAAGTAGGAATTTATTCTTACTAAATAAAAACAACATATCTAGAGTGAAATTTGTAAAAGTGCTCAACATAACACTGCTTTAGTAAAGTTGGTGGTAAAACTTCCATTGACTTCAATGAGATCAGATTTCAGCCAATGCTGACTTCTTTTGCACCTTGCTGGACTAAGGTAAGATAGAATTTACTAATGACTGACTCAGAGACTTTAGATTTATCTGTATGCTTATAAAAATAGTGAAATAGCATAGGGTAAAGGAAAAGAAAAATCAAATGAAAACAGAAATGCCAAGGTCACTGAAATCTTGTAACAGAAATCTTAGTATTAAGATGCAGAATCCAAATGATCCAAGTGCTAGTCAAGACCCAAATGGTTAAGGGTTCCCAAGTACTCACTGTAAAATCCAGCCCAAATCAAATATGGAAGTTGACTCATATGAAGTTGCAAACATTTGAGAACTCAACACAAAACCAGTTTCATTTGTACATAGCTTGTGACATCAACCACAGCAAGCAAGGAAAATTACTATAATAAACTAAAACAATGAAAACCAAATGGCTAGAGCTGGTCAATAATACTCCATTAAAATGTCTGTTATAAAAAATGTAGCTTCCACAAAAATTGAATTTTCAAGAAAAGTTCAATTTTCAGCCAACTTTTTCAAATTTCTCTTAGGACAACTGTAAAATATTTTGCTTTGTGATGAATCAAATTAAATTGAAAGACACTGGTTTGTTGAACTGATACATATTAATATTGACCTGAGCCAAAATGTATCTGCTTGTGCTACTATGGGGCCTCATGCTTCCATTATCCTCTATGGGCCAAGCTCCTGTCAGGACATCTCTCCTTGATACACATAAGTCTCCCCTCTGTTTGAATTGCCATGATTCATCATTGTGTCAGGAGAGATTTTGTCAGTCCAGCAAAATGCCTAGGTTACAGGAAAGGGGCTGGAATATCAATCATCTTGCTTATTGCCAAAAGTAGCTATAAGGCCTTTCTAGCAGCTTTCGCATAACTAGGCAATTCAGGTGGCAGGTGGCTGAATGACTAGGACCTTGCTGCCATCCTTTTCAGTTTGCTTTTAAAATTCCTGAAGTACGAGGCTTTGGAAAACAGGAAGTTTCACATATTTCATTTAGAAACACAGCTATACGATTAACAGCTTAAAATCACTGAAATTTTTTCCCCCTTTGATTTTAACACTTTTAAACAACATGTTACTTTGAGCATAAAAGGGGGGGGGGCGGGGGATATGGCTGGTGGACTCTTCAAGTGAATTCTTCAGTAAACTTATCTGAAAATCCCAGCAGCAGATGGAGGAACACTGAAAATCTGTTGTTGATCCACTCAAAGACTACTGTAGATGTTGGAGTAACTATAGATTTGGGAAGCTCTAATCTGTTTTTTGTGTATGTGTGTGTGTGCGCACGCGTGCGGCGCATGCTCTGGAGAATAAATAAATTAAAAGCTTTAAGTGATAGCACTCCAGTTATATTGTTTATACCAATCATTTATCAGGTAGACATGCTGTGTCTCCATTGATTTATTTCCTGACACTACCCTGCGAAGAGTACATCAAGAGCTTTCAGTTCAGAACACCCTGGGTAACAATGGGAGTTACCAGATAATAACCACTGTACATTATGGGAGACATAATCCAGCCAGAGAGCCCACCTTATAGAGGAGAATGAGGCATGAGGTTTGCAAACTACAGTTCCCCTGAGGGACTGACAACTCCAGTGCACAGATTGGATCAGTTTGCTATCAAGATATCGACTTTTTAAATTGAAATATTTCAAAGCTTCCCATTAAAAAAAAATTATGGTTCACCCAATTTGGGTTCAAAAATTTCAAAACAATGACATTTAGCACTGTATGATAATTGATTTTTGATCAACTTGGCAAAGGAGATTTTAGAATAATTTATTGAACTGAGAGAATAAAGATATCTAAACTGTAACTGTCAAGTGAATTCACTTGGTAATATTACAGCAGAATGCTCAGACCCTCTATAAGAAGCACTACTCATTTCAGATGTAGCTAAAACCCCAGAAATGTAACTAAAATAAAAGCTGAAACAAGTAAAAAAGGGAATAATACTTCCAATTTGATATACGTTAAAGGAAGAATGGTTTATATTCATGCGGTTTGGTTGAATGCAGCTGTTGCTTGGTACAGGTTCAGTTTAAAAAAAGAAAGATAGAAAGGGATTCCTTGATCATTCCATCTGTTAGCTATTGTAGAATCACTGAATTCAGTAGAACTAGACTGTTCCTCTATCCTGTGCATAAACATTGAATCCCCAATTTGGCAAGGTAAGCAAAACACCAATGTGTGGTAGCAGGGTGTCTGAGGATAATTGTTAGCTGCTTGCTTACTGGCTAGTAGGATCATATCATCTCCAAAAGACTTTTAAAGCAAAAGGCAATATAGTACATCACAAAATATTACTTGGTGCAGTTGATGTTCAATTTTCAGAGAGACTCAGCAGAAACATTGATATTAAAACTTTAATACTGCTTCTGAAATTGTGAAATGTTTTCCTTCTAAATTCCCAATCCACAGCTCAAATGAGAAGAAGTTTAAAGCCACAGAAAATGTTATTCCCTGGGTTTTTTTTCTCCCAATGGGATAAACCTGAAGCCTATATACATATAATCTATATCTGTAGAGAGAGATATCTAGAGAGAGAGAGAGAGAGAGAGAGCGAGCGAGCGCGAGCGCGAAGAAGATTTACTCAGGGTTGCTTGGATCCTTAATTCAATTTTTGTTTTTCTTCATTTAAATCATTCCTCTGGGGAGGGGCTGGGGATGAGGGGTTCAGTATTCAGGCTTCCCCAGAGAGAGAGAGGACTACTCCCAACCCTTTCTCACCACTAAAACTTGGGGCCAAGTAAGAAGCACTTCTCCATGACTGCTGCACCTCCAGTAAGCATATCCTGGAGAAGGTGCATGTCTCCTTGCTGGAGCAGGTCTATGTTTGTCTGCCCCATGCATCCCCAGCCAGAATGAGAAACACAATAAACTGTGCCTTTTCCCCTGGCTCCCTGATGAAAAGGAACAGTCAGTAATGTTCCCATGTGAATTGGGGGGGGCCTCCCTTCCCTAAAGGGCACTTGGGGGTGGGAGGCTCAGGGCTGGGGCAGTCCTGGCAGGAAGTGGGGAGAAGGCGTACCTCCAGCCAGCTCCTTTCACCTGCCTGGTGATTGTCTCTGTTCTGTATGGTTTTATGAGAAGCAATCCCATTCCAGGCATATCCCATTTTCCTAGAAAAATCAAATCCTTACCTTGCTTTAAGCTATGATAAGAGGAAGCTGTATACCAATATTGGTGATCCTAGCTCTTTCCATTTAGTAGGAAATCTTGAACAGAGAGATGGATTGACAGACAAACTCTCTCAAATAGATAGATATATATTTTGTTGGATTTTTAACAACTCAGACTGTTGTTATGAGTGCGCGTGCGCACGCACGCACGCACGCGCGCACACACACACACGAAACTTGAAAGGCATTCTGCTAGTCACATAGTTGTTTATACGATAGCTGTTTTAAGGTTACTTGTTGGTTTCTTTGTTTTTAATAATTCAGAAAATAAAAGGTCTGTACAAGATATGGGTTATACGGGCCCTGCTTTCTAAGTGCTGGAAAAATTCTCACCTTATCACTAAAAGGGAAAAAGGATTATTATGCAGCTATAGGGCATATGATCAGAGTAACATTGACTTTGTATGCATGAGGTACTGTCAGTTTTAATAAGTGAGTCACCATGAGAAAAGTAGGGAAATAAGGGAGTAATTTTTTGTTGGATTGTTTATAATAACTCAGATTGTTGTTAATTTCTCAGGACAGGAACCTGACATGTTATTCATTTATAAATCTCTATTATGCCCACACATGGTACTGTATAAAAATAAATACACTTCTTGTAAAATCCATAGATCTTGCTGCCATTTATGATCTGCTCACAGAAGATCTGACATCCAGGGTTATGTCTACACTACACTGATCTATCGGAAAAAGGTATGCAAATTGCAGAGTGCAATTTTCGTACATTTTTCCGATCGTTTTTCGGAAGATGCTTTTCTGAAATTTGGCCTGTCTACACTGGGCCAAATTTTGGAAAAGCCTCCTTTTTCAGAAGATCCCTTCTTCCTCTTGGAAGGAGGAAGATGGCTTCCGAAAGAGCACGTCTGCTCTTCCACAAAAAAAAGTGGAAGAGCAGACTCATTCCCTGGATGCGGCGGAGTTTTTCTGGGATACCCCCGTAGTCTAGACAGCCTAGGTACTGTACTCACATTAAATTTCTTGCATAGTGGAGGCTTGACTGAACATAGCATGGATTGTGTCTGCCTCTATGGCATGAAAAATAATTGTGTTTATTATGTTCTACGTGGTTTTACATAACATAGACCTTATTAAATAAAGATTTAGTGTTTTCATTTATTTTATAAAATTCATCCAACAACTAGATATCTAGGGAAAGTTCTTTTCCGTCAACACTTATGTCCTTTCTTGATGTTAGCTGTAATGATCTGAGTATGTTTTTTTGCACTGTTCTTTGCAAACCTATGTGCAAACTCACCACCCAAGGAAGGAAACTCCAAACCCTGCGCTACAGGTTAGAATGAAATTTAACTAGAGTTACATTACATTTTTTAGTTGAGCCAATGAAGCATCTCATTTTTGGTTGGTAGCTAGCTGGATTATCAGAAGCACAAGTTGTAATATGAGTCACCAAAACAGATTTCCATCTTCTGTGAGCAGCTAATGTTTTTTGCTGAACAAGCACTGTCATTTTTGTGAGAAAGATTACACATACCCACATGCTTTGCCCAGTAAGTAGGAAAACAAAACAAAAATCAGAGTTGTTAGTGACTGATGCATGTTATGCAATAGAACAGAATGGAATGTTATTGAATAAATATATGAAGATACAGTATTAATTTTGAAAAATATTGTAAAATATACGACTAACAAATGATATCAAAAGTCTCAGAGGAGTAGCCATGTTCATTTGTAACAACTTAAAAAACACGTTGTCTTATGGCACCTTAGAGACTAACAAAAATATGTATAGTGTCATGAACTTTTTGTGGGCAAAACCCACTTCTTCAGATGAGCTTGATGCTTTATATATTTTTGTTAGTCTCTGAGGTGCCACAGGACTACTCATTTTTAAATGATATCAAATACTTGTCCTATTTTATCTATACATCGCATTATGAGTAACTGGAAAGACTTGGGGGTCTGACCATGAGCTCCCAGCATGAGACTGTAGCCAGAAAAGCTAATGTAATCCTGAGATGCTGTCACAGGGTAGACTCACCAGCAAGGCACCATCAGCTGGTTAACTTGGGGAATTAGCTTGTTGTTTCATTGGGCTCCTTCCTCCAGCTGGTATCTCCCCATGCTCTTCTTTAACCACGATATCCTCTTCAGGACACTGCCCTCCGGCAGTACCCACTCCTTCTCCCGCTGCCCTAGTAACTTCAGGCCTTGCAGCCTGGGGGCTTACTTGGCCAGAGCCTCCCCAGCCCTGCCTTCCTTCCCCAGCACTGCTCTTCCTCCAGGAAGCCTCCCGCTCCCCTGGCAGTCAGGTCCCTGCTGCTCTCCAGCCAGAGCAGCAATCTGTTCTCCCTCCTTCCAGGAGTCCTTCTTTATATAGCCCCCAGCTGGGCCCTCATTAGCAGAGCTGCCTCAGCTGGGGCTTCACTCTCAGCCCTCACTCAGGGCTGGGGTTTTGCCCTTGAAGGGCCAGTGCAGGGCAAATGCCCTGTCACAGATGCATAAACAGGAGAATCTTAAGTAGGACTAGAGAGGTCACTTTACCTCTATTTGGCATTGGTCTGATTCCTGCTGGAATAGTGTCCAGTTCTAGTGCCCGCAATTCAGAAGCATATTGATAAACTAGAGAGAATTCACAGAATAGCCATGAGTATACTTAAAGGATTAGAATGCATGCCTTATAGAGACTGAACTCTTTGAGTCTATTTAGCTTAATGTAGAGACAGTTAAAGGATGACTTGATTACAGTCTAAGTATTGACATGGGGAACAGATATTCCATAATGGGCTGTTCAGTCTAGGAGATAAAGGTTAACAATCCAATGGCTGGAAGTTGAAGCTAGACAGATTCAGAATGGAAATAAGGTGTAATTTTTCACAGGGAGGATAATGAACCACTGGAACAATTTACCAAGCACTGTGGTAGATTCTCCATCACTGACATTTTTGAAAATCAAGATTGGGTATGTTTTTAAAATGTCTGCTTTAGGAATTATGGGGAAGTTCTATGGCCTATTTTATACACAAGTTCAAGTTAAGTGTTACAATGGTCCCTTCAAGGCATTGGGAACTATGAATGTATGAAGTGATGCCATTAACTATTTTTCAAATGTTAGATACAGTTCTCTAAAACATAAGTCCTACAGGAGATATGGAAGCTGAATATATCTACCTCTGATACGGATAAGAATGAACTTTTCTTCATCTACTTAAAAAGATAAATTATATGGATCATTAAAATTTGCTCATGCATTATAAAACATTAACATCCCTTTATATCTCATATGAATGGTGGAGGATCAAAATAACAAGTTATTTATCAAAATATCTGTAATTACCTACAAAAAGACAACATAATGAAGAACTGTTTAGAATGTAATTATATATAGGTCAACAATTTGCATAAATATTTAAACTTAAATATAAGCAAAACATGTAGGCTCAGGCATTAGTGATGAAGAAGTGTTTTTATGACAATTGGATCATCAGTGCCTAAGTTTATTAAGAGTAGTGTCAGGATTTTCATTACAAGACTCTTGTCACTTATTTATCCAGGTAGTACACAAAAACTGGTCAGGCTTATATTTGACATAAACAGTAAGATTTTCACTTACTACATTCGGGATTTTCATAATCCCAAATAGACACTCACTGATTATGAAGATATAAAATGTGCATACATAGTTTAGTTATACATATATGTGTCTGATAGTGCAGATGTAAGTTTTTCTACACAACCTTTACATGCAAAAACAAACCAGCCTTGTGTGCATAAGCACTTCAAAACACATGAAAGCACATTTATCCTGATTAATGTTATGATTTTGGCAGGAGTGTTTTTTTAATTAAAAATCACAGACCACATGCAGGCAATAAAAAATAAATCATGGATTTGTTGAAGCCTGAATGCCCCCACCCCCTTGCATCTGGGGCTGAATTATTGGAATTTTCAAATAATCCTGGAGGCCTCATAAAAATCACAGAATCTGTGACTTCTGTGACAGATTTGTAACTTTAATCATGCTTGCTGGCATCATCTGTAGAGACGAGGTAGTCAAATTGCTCCAGAATATGTCTATAGAAGTTTCAGAGGCATAGCCGTGTTAGTCTGTAAGGCTATGTCTACACTACGGGGCTTTATTGGAAAAAGGTATAGTATTTTTGGAGGAGGCTTTTCTGATCTACACTGGGCCAAATTTTGGAAAAAAATCCTCTTTCAGAAGAGCCCTTCTTCCTCGTGGGAGGAGGAAGGTAGGGCTTCCAAAAGAAAGCGTCTGCTCTTCTGCAAAAAAAAAAAAGCAGAAAAGCAGACGCGTTCCCTGGATACGGTGGAGTTTAGACATAGCCTAACTGAAAAAACTTTAAAAATAACAAATAGTCCTGCAGCACTTTAGAGACCAACAAAAAATGTAGATGGTATCATGAGCTGGTATCATAAGCTCAGGAAAGCTCATAATACCATCTACATTTTTTTTATTAGTCTCTAAGGGTATGTCTACACTTGCACCCTCTTTCGATAGAGGGATGCAAATGAAGACATTTGAAATCGCAAATGAAGCCGGGATTTAAATATCCCGCACTTCATTTGCATAATTGCATTATGGCGCTATTTCGAAATACAAAACGCAGTGTAGATGCGGTTATTTCGGGAGAATACCCTTCTTCCAAAATAACTGTTAAACCTCATTTTATGAGGAATAAGGGTTATTTCGGAAGAAGGGTGTTCTCCCAAAATAACCACATCTACACCGTGTTTTGTATTTCGAAATAGCGCTATTTCGAAATAGCACCATAATCCAATTATGCAAATGAAGCACGGAATATTTAAATCCTGGCTTCATTTGCAATTTCAAATATCTTCATTTGCATCCCTCTATCGAAAGAGGGAGCAAGTGTAGACATATCCTATGTTGCTACAGGACTATTCGCTGTTTTTTTTAAGTTTTGTCTATAGAAGTGGTATTAGTCTCTTCCCTTCCAGTACAAATCACAAATATCTGTCTTCTTGCTCATGCGTAGAACTTTCTTAATCCTATACAAAATAAGATTGGTTTTTCTTCTTTGTCAATTGTCCATAAGCAGATTACAATTTTCTCAATGAGCTGAATTTACTCACATTTTCAGTCTTAAAAAAATAACTCCATGGACTGATTGTGAAAAGTTTGCTACAAGTATTCAATACTCAATGTTCAAAAACTGGCCTGTTTTGCTTAGCTCTCTGATCAAGAGAGACACATTGTATTTTTGGTTCCCTAATTTGATGAGACTGCAAGTATCAGTTGAGTGTAAAAATATACAGAGGGTTCACATGTATAAATTAAAACTTCAGTTACCTTAGCTATTAGAATATACAACTATGCAATTCAGTTTTTGCAAACATGTATCCACTCGCTCAACTAACGTTTGTGGAAAAAACAAACATTAAAAGGCACCCAGCACATAACCAATCCAAATCAATCTGAATATCTGTATCACACTATCTAGAGTGGCTCGTTACCATGACAGCCTACATCAGGGCAGACTGTCAAAAGCAGGACAGACAATCTAAAAGGGAGCATGTTCTATAATTAGAATTTGCCAACCCAGTACCAAATGAGAACTCCCAAAATACTACAATAATGTCACAATCACCCAAGCAAGATGGACTAAGTAATAAACGGACACACACACAAAAGATCAAATTTTCCAGGTTTAAATGGAAAATAACCATTCAGTTATTCTGCCCTGCTATAATCTAAGCAATCTAATGATAAAGAATTTTCCCATGTTCATATTTACAGATTCTTACAGAAACCAGGCTGACAGCAACAGTTCCCACACAGGTCCTTTCTTAATGGAGGAAGGGCGGAGGAGGAAGTCTTTGATCCTTGATCTCACACATGACTCATTTGTATTTAATGAATAGGATTTAACATATCTTGCAAGAGATCATTTACATTGCAAAGCTTCATTCTCATTTGATGGGTTACTTAGTTACAGGGTCATGCTGGTAAGTGTCTGTGGTTAACTATTCTTCATGTTCTAGTGTGAGTGAAAACAATACATGAAGCATCATACAGGCATTTTATAATGTATTAAACATGTTCTTAGTGATTTCAGATCTAATATTTGTTTTGATGATGCTAACATGCAGGCACACAAGACTGGTTTCCAGCTATGTATTTGTAAGCATTCTTGGCATGAGATAGCACCAGGTCTGCCAGCATCACAATATGAATAAATAGTAACGGGAAATATATGGAAAATATACTGCACTATTCACTCAGATCTACCTACAATGAAGAAACAATTTTGTCACGGGATAAGTGTCTTTTCCTATGAAATCAGGCAAGTATGGACAAGTTTGTAGAGCTCCCTGTCACATAAACACCACCAGAAACTCACTGAGCACTATTCTTTCCTACATACCTCTAGCTTCCATCCAGGCCACATCAAACGATCCATTGTCTACAGCCAAGCACTAAGACACAACCAGATTTGCTCCAATCCCACAGACAGATAAAAATACCTACAAGGTCTTTATCAGGCATTCTTAAAACTTAAATATCCACTGGGGGAAAAAAGGAAACAGACTGGCAGAGCCAGACAAGTACCCACAAGTCAACTACTTCAAGACACGCCAAATAAGGAAATTAACAGAACACCACTGGTCAGCACCTTCAGCCCCCAGTTTAAACCCGCTAGCGAATCGTTGACAATCCACATTCTATCCTGGAAAATGATCCTTCACTCTGACAGGACTTGGGAGACAGGGCAATCCTCATCTACAGACAAACCCCCAATCTGAAGCAAATCCTTTCCAGCAACCACACATCACACCTCAGATATCCTCATCCAGGAACTTACCCCTCCAATAAACCCAACTGCAACTCTGTCCACACACATCTATACAAGTGACACCATCACAGGACCTAACCACATAAACCACAACATCAGGGGTTCATACAACTGCACAT
Organism: Rafetus swinhoei; assembly: GCA_019425775.1. Classification (NCBI taxonomy): domain Eukaryota; kingdom Metazoa; phylum Chordata; order Testudines; family Trionychidae; genus Rafetus; species Rafetus swinhoei. The sequence continues at coordinate 75,345,538 of CM033427.1, read as the reverse complement.
CCTCTAATGTGATATATACCATCAAGTGCCAGAAATGCCCTTCTGCCATGTATATTGTCCAAACAAGACAGTCTCGATGACAAAGGATAAATGGACACAAATCAGACATCAGAAATGGTAACACACACAAACTTTTAGAGGAACTCAGTCATGGATTTAAAAGTAGCCATTCTTCTGCAAAGGAATTTCACTAACCAATTACAGAGTTAGTCTGCAGAACTGGCATTCATCTACAGATTTGACATGCTTGAAAAAAAGACAATAGCACATTACAAAGCCAATTTTTCCTGCCTTTAACATCGGTTAGATATGGGACTCATCCAATCCACTTAATTAGCCTCATTAACACGGGTCCTACAATTGGCAGGTGGTACTTCTGCTGTTACATGTATCACTTGGATTCTGTTATTTTTACTCCAATTCATCTAATCAAGTGGGCTTTGCTCATGATTCTATATATTTAGGTCAGTCTCTAAGGTGCCACATGACTACTCATTTTTGAAGTTACAAACCAACATGGCTACCCCTCTGAGATTTTTTTAGGAAATAGTATTCTAACACAAGATGTTTCCAACTGTTTCTACCAATTTTGTATCATTCATCATTGACCCACTATCAAGACTGAGGTCTGCAAGAGAACGTTGGTATACCATGGGGCTCAAGAGGCAAGCCAGGAAACAGTCATCTATTTAGTATCATTTATACTGGAAGTGAGCAAGGTATGGTGGAGTGAATACCATCAAGGATATCCCAATTTATTCTTTAACTATGTCACAATAGCCTTGGAAGCAGAACTGAGCATATAGGAAACATATGCATAGTGTGCAATTCATCTTGGAGTGCTAATAAATCTGTGACCAGCAGCTTGAGCAGGGATGGGGAACCCCCGGCTTTCCTGGATCCAGCCCCTGAGCTCAGAGCCCCTCTCAGCCCCCCTGCTGCCCCACTGCAAGGCTGCTGACCATACAATCTACTAGGTTGGGCCCCCCTAGGTTCTGGTAGGCAAGGGGAATGTAGGGAGTGTCTCCTCAGTTGGGGGCCACATCTGAGAGTGGTTTTGGGGGGTTTTTTGCTTCTCACTTGTGTGCGGCCCCTCTGATTTTTCTGTGGGTCACTGGCCCCAAAATGGTTCCCCGTTGCAGGAGATCTGTCAACTAGGGGGGGAAGCAAAAAGGGAGGGAGGCCTGCCAACTAGGGGGGGGGAAGCAAAAGGGATAACTGCCCTGGGTTACAGTGATTCAAAGAGGCCTGGGGCTCCACCCGCCACTGCAGCAGCAAGGGTGCCTGGGCCCCAAGCCCTTAAATAGCCATTGGAGCACCATGTGACATGCTCTCCGAGACTCTTAGGATTGCCAGGGAAGGCAGAGGCATTGCACAGTGTGCTGCAGGCAGCACGGAGTTGGGGTGGGGGTGGGGCAATCCAGGTAGTGCTGAGGGCTGTCTGTCTTTTGCTCCTTCTGCCTGAGTTCCCACCACTTCAGAGAGCTTTCCACCCCTCACCTCCCATACACCTTGTCCAGGCTGTCAGCTCCCCTGTCTGTGCTTATTGTTGTAAAAAGCAGAAAACTTGGGTGTCCTCCAGGAACCAGAAAGCATTAATCAAGGTTGGGGGAAATGGATCAGCCAATGAATCAGCTGTATCTGGGGCAGGAACAAGCAAATTGTGCATGGGTGAATGGAGAAGATGGAAGAGCGCCATGTGCTAAACAGAAGCAAGGAGAAGTATCTGTCTTTGGCTATGAGAGAGAGCAATGAAAGACATATTGCATAATTCAGCTTAACAGGGATATGTATTCATTCATACAGACCTTCATTAAATCAGACTAATAGCTGAAACAGTGACAAATGAAGGATTCTGGTGGAAGAGCTTTATAATTTTACATAAATATGTGAGTAGGTGGACCACACTACAAATGCTACACTCAGAGCAGACTGCAAGAAATAGGGAAGACAATCCCCAAAACTGATGATTTGTTCTATAATTAGATTCACCAAGCCAGTAACACAATAGCTTCTATAATACAACAAGAAACCAAATACAATCCCCTTTATGCATTCCAGAAGGTAACTCCCTCCCAAACAGCATCTAATTTAGTGAAGGGTTACTGGAAACCTGATTCACCATATGTGAGGTTCACTGATCCCAAATGACCAGACACTAATCCCCAGTCAATATGAGTCTCAGATCTTATCCAATAATCATGCTGATGCCAATCCTTTAGTAATTAAACCTAAAGGTTTTACAATAAAAGTAAAAAAGAAAGAAGAGAGATGCAAAGAGTTAAAAGATTGATACACATACAAGTGACTTTCACTGTTCCTGGTCTAGGATCGCAGCAGCAATGAAATAAACTGCTGATTTGTAAAAGTTTTTCTTGACTCATCCCACCAGATCAGAATCCAAAGGCATCTTAGATGTGAAGTCTGTTAAAGTCTTTTCAAGCATTTTCCTGGTTATTCCAAGTTATATTTTGAAGATCTTCATTTTATGACTTATACTAGTATAAGTACCAGACTAGAGATGCATCAGGCCTTGGTCTTTCCTTTACAGACCCCTAGCAAACTGACAAGTCTCTTGTCATAACAGGACCTCCCCCTGAGGAAGAATAGGCAGTGCAGATTATCTGTGGACCACTGCTTTGAAGCAAATCTATTTCTTAGGTATACACAGAGAAATAGTTGTATTCATTCACATAAGGCAATTAGCTGTACTTCATTATAGCATAGGTAATTATGCTGAAGACAGTGTAAATAATATTAGTTTCCTGCAGTATCTTACATCTTTGGAATTAGCATCTACAGACTAATCTGATGGCATTGCTAAACTTCTAACAATCTACAGAAAAACGCTTGGGCTATGTCTACACTGCAGCGTTATTTCAGAATAATTGACATTATTCCAAAATAACATAATCAGCATGTAACCAGGCGTGCCTCACTGCCACGGACATCTTCTGCTAGACACTCTGGGAATTAGCTTTTTGGTGCTGGAGCACTCCAGTCTGGCTGGTATCTCACCCACAGTTACCTATTTTCTCCACATCTGGGTACTGCCCTACCACAGTGCCCCCTCACTCTGGGAACACCCTACTCCCTATGCCCACCTTGCCTCAGTGACCCACTGCCAGTCATAATCTAGCCCCTTACCACAGGGGCAAACTGCAGTCTGAAATGGCCACTCATTCTTGGCAAGGGGGTGTGGACCTGCTGTCTTTGCCTACCCTGGCTGCCTCCCTGAAGCCTTAGTACACTCTAGCCTTGTTTCAGGCCCCACAGCCTGGGAGCTTGCCTGGCCAGAGCTTCCCCACCTCTGCCTGCCTTTCTCCAGGCCTGCTCTAACTACAGCCCTAGTACTCTCAGGCCTTCTCTCAGGCCCTGCAGCCTGTGAATGAGGTCCGGCCAGAGCTCCCCAGTTCTGCCTGCCTCTTCCCAGAACTACTCTGTATCAAGAAGCCTCCAGCTTCCCTGGTAGCCAGATCCCTCCTGCTCCCAGACCAGAGCAAGAGTCAGTCTCTCTCTCCTTCCCTCCTGGAGTCTTTATTTATACACCCCTCAGCTGGGCCCTAAATAGCTAGTAGCTGCCTCAGTTGTGGGGCTTTGCCCTCAGCCCTCTCCCAGAACTGGGTTTTACCCTTAAAGGGCCAGTGCGGGGCAGATGCCCTGTCACACCACAGCTACACTTCAAGCAGTTATTTCGACATAATGTCAAAATAATGGAGATCTGGAGGACTTCTTACTATGACTCCTGTAACCCTCATTTTATGAGGAATAAGGAAAGTTGGAGGAAGAGTGCTGTTTTTCTGACTTCCTGCTGTGTAGACAGCGCCACAAGCTGAAATAAGCTATTTCAGCTTAAGCTACGCAATTGACATAGCTCAAGTTGCGTAGCTTATTTCGGCTTTAGCCCTGCTGTGTAGATGTGCCCAGAGTTGGAAATCAAGGGTAGATGTTATAACTAGCTAGCTATTGCTAGTTAATATAGCTCCTTGAAATTCACATTTGAGTGGATTATTTTGATTACATTTCAATGCCTCTTGCTAAGGTATGAGTCATATCCAGGTTGGCTGGAGAAAAAGAGTAAAGTCCTTAATGGTTTTAAATAAAAATATTTATGTTATACTGTGGCTAAATAGTTAGAAGGCTATATATATATATATACATATATATATATATATACACACACACACACACGCACACGCACACGCACACGCACACGCACATGCAGTCAGAGTAGACAACCAGCTGCCCATGAGCTCCTGGTACAGCGCTGCAGCCAAAGGAACTAATGTGATCCTCAGCTGTATAAACAAGAGTAGGTAGGTTATATTACTGCCATGTTTGGCACGGTGCAATCACTACTAAAATACTGTGTCCAGTTCCAGTGTCCACAATTTAAACAGGATGTTGTTCAATTGGAAAGGGTCAGAGCAGAGCCACAAGAACAAGTAAAATATTAGAAAACCTGAATTACAGTGACAGATACCAGAAGCTCAATCTATTTATCTTGACAAATCACTCCTTAATCCTCTCTTTATCACAGTGTACACTACAAGTACTTGCGTGTGGTACAAATATTTAATAATGGGCTCTTCAACTAGTGAAAAGTCTAACAAGATCCAGTGGCTGGAAATTGAAGCTTGACAAAAACTGAAAATAAGGAACAAGTTTATAAATTACTAGAAGATTTACCTGGCATTGCTCAGGTCCTTTACTCAGTTAATTGTTTTTTGTCATTTAAATCACTGCTCTGAGTGGGGTTGGGAGTGAGGTATGAAGGCTGCCTTGGGGAGAGAGGACAACCCAAGCTCTCTTGCACCCCAGCTCCCAGCAACTTGGGGCTAGGTGAGAAGTGCCTCTCTATGGTCACTGCTGCTCCAGCAGGCACATCCAGGGGAGGGGTGCATGTCCCCCCTCTATAGCATGTTCAGTTGTGTCTGCCCCATGCATTCCCCAGCTAGAGTGAGGAGTGCAGCACACTGTGCATTTTCCCCTGGAGGAATAGTCAGCAATGTTCTTGTTCAAAATGGGGCGGGAGCTTCAGTCCTCTCCACCCTCCCTAATGGATGCCTAGGAAGTGGGAGGTTTGGGGTTATTGTAGTCCCAGATGGGGCAGGACACACTTTCAGACAGCCCCTTTCACCTGTCTGATTATTGTCTCATTTCTGTATAGTTTTATGATAAGAAATGCTATGCCAGGAACATCCCATTTTCCTGGCACAACCAAACCCTTGACTTGCTTTAAGTTGTGATAAAAGAAAGCTACATATTGAATTTGATGGTCCTAGTTCTTACCATTTAGGAGTTCTTGAACAGACAGACAGACAGACAGACAGACACACACACACACACACACACTGAAAGACAGATAAATGCACACACAGACAGACAAATTCCCTCAAATATATAGCAGATTAGGGTAATTAGGCATTGGAACAACTTGCCAAATGCTGTGGTGGATTCTTCATCACTGAAGTTTTAAACAAGATTGGATATTTTTTGCTTAAAAATATTTTTTGCTTCAGTGATGAAGCAACTTAACATTTCTTTTAGGTGCTGTCCTATTGCAACCCAGGTCCCTGCCAGCTCTTTAAATAGCTCCCTGCTGGCTTTTGCTACAGCTTGACCAGCTCTTGCTGGAGCTGCGCACCTGGGTACACCTGCTTACTTTCACCTCTGGCTCTAGTTCAAACATGAACTAATTGAGGAAGGTTCCATAAGCAGTGTTTTGGAAGAGGTCAGACTAGATGATCACAAAGGTCCCTTCTAGTTTATGATCTAGGGAAGAAGGACTAAACATGGCTAACTGGTTGTTATGACAAACTGTGGGATTCAACAGCAGTACCTGCCACAGAAGACGTATGTAAGGATTCTTTGTTTTTAAGGGAGGAAAGGAGTTGATTTTATTCAAATTCAGGTGTTTCCTACAATCCAGTTCATTCTAAATAGAGATAAAATGACATTAGTAAGTTAAATTTTAATTTACTTCATTTATAGTAATTCTGTGGTACAAAGGGCAAATTTTGATTAGATTAACACATGGCTCAATATACACGTTTTTGCTTTTACAGAAAGTAAGTACCTGCCATTCACTATAAGGGTGCATCTACACTGCACCGCTAGCTTGAAATAAGCTACACAATTTGAGCTACACAAATTGCATAGCTTATTTCAATGTGTTTCAAAATACCTTATTTTGAAATTTGGCGCTGTATCCCAAAATAGTGCCGCCGTGTAGACACACAGGGGCTATGTCTACACTTGCGGCTTCTTGCGCAAGTACGGCCGTTCTTGTGCAAGAATCCGCAGAGCGTCCACACTGCCCACCCGCTCTTGCAAAAGGAAATTTACAGTGCACGGCGTGGTAAGAGAGGGCTTCTTGCACAAGAGCTACGCTCTTTTTTAACAGGTGTAAGCCCTCTTGCGCAGGAGCTCTTGCGCAAGAGGGAAGTTTGGACGCTCGGCGGGGATTTCATGCACAAGAAAGCCCTATGGCTAAAACGGCCATCAGAGCTTTCTTGCACAAGAGAGCATCCACACTGCCATGGGCGCTCTTGCGCAAAAGCACAGCTCGCACATGGCAGTGTGGACATTTTCTTGCGCAAGACTTCTTGCACAAGAACTCCTGCGCAAGATGTTCTTGTGCAAGAAGACGCCAGTGTAGACATAGCCAAGGAGTTTAAAAAGGGATGAAAACTTATTTGAACATGATATTCAATTTCTCTTTTACAAAATATGGGCCTAATCATTTTTCATTTCAAAACTTTTAACAGTCTTGTATGATATTTTCTAAGCCTGATGTATATAACTGTAGCAACAGTTTCCACGATCAAAGTTGTAGGCCCTGGGTTCTTGCATCTAAAAAAGGGAAAACAGAGACACCAAAAGACAAAGACTCATCTCTCAACTTGGAGCTCATATTTAGTTTAAGTCAAACAATAAGCATTATATTTAAGGAGAACATTACTGCTTATAATTCTCCCTTTTCTTGAATGCTGTCAGACTGGTAGCACAGTGTATATTTGTAAAAGCGTGTAGATAGTGTTGCCATTTTCCACATAACATATATTCACATCCAAACTGAAATTACTAATAACTTAAAATAACAGCAGATCTAGCCTCAAGACTAAGAAAGATGTACGTTCATCACACATCAACCCTCCCTTTTGTCAAGATTTAGTACAGTATAAAACTAAGGGTTTTAAAGTGCTTTTGGCACACCAAAGAGATTTGAAAGTAGCTAAAAGGCAAGGCTAAATAATAATGGTTACTTTGAAAGCATTAACAGACCTGACATTCTGACCTTTACGTGTCAGAATTCAGAATTCTGTGTAACATTTGAAAGTCCTCAAGGCATACATTTGGAGGCGGTAGGTAGGACTCAGTAGAATAAGGTTAGCAGAATCCTTGGCACAACAAGGCCCCCAAGCAAAGCAAAGTCATTCAAGACATGAAGGTCCAGAACTATGAAATGTTATTCCAAAAAGAGGTCTTATCAATATACCATTTTAAAAGAAGTTGTGTAACCTTTCAAGCAAAACAGGAGAAAGATGCTATGAATGTTTATTTTGAGTAATAAATGCTTGTACAATATTGAAAACGAACAAATGGGTTTGAAGTGATCCAATTTGAGAATCCCAGAGAAATACAGGTTGGACAGCTCTTGTCCAGCACCCTCGGGATTTGACCCATCCCGATGCAGGGAATTTGCCAGACTAGAGAAAGTTCCCTGACACAGCCCTCAGCCACTGACTCTGCCAGCTGGTGGGGGGGGAGGGGGAGGAGACTACCTCCAGCCCCTGCCATGCTGCCTGCTGGGTTCCTGGTCCCACTGCTGCTGCCCTGGACAGACTGCCTGCTGATCTCCAGCAGCACTCTCTGCTGCAGGCTGGCTCTGGTCCTGGTTAGGCTGCTGAGGGCTGTCCAATGCTCAGGCTCTAATCCCAGACCCACGGCAGCCTGCAAGGTCTGGCCCATTTCCATGGGCTGTCCAGGGCTCCAGCCCCACCCTGCTGTGTGTTGCTGAGGCTGCCAACAGCCCTAGCCCTGGTCCCGCTCATGTGGGCTGCCAAGAAAGCAGGCTTCTGCCTACAGCAGCCCACAACCTCTAGCCCCGCTTCTGCAGACTTCCTGGGACTCTAGCCCCAGCCCTGCACTGCTATAGGCTGTCATTGTCCTGATCCTGCACTGCCAGGGCTACCCCAACCCGGTCCCAGTGCTTCAGGCTGTTGGGAGCTGCTGGGGCCTGCCACCGGCTCCAGCCCCTGCTCCGCCCCACTGCTTCAGCCCAGTCCCTCCTGGATTGCCCTCCTGCCTCTAGGCTACCAGGGTTCTCTGATTCAGCAACATCTTTGCTTTGAACAGCCTGTATTTTGAAGTCATTGTGCAAGAGCAGAAATCACAGCCAAATATAACTCCTTTAGGATGGTAGAAGCTAGGATTTCATTTCAGATGATAATATCTAGATAGGAAGTAAGCTGGTATATCTGAAATGTTTGCCTATGAATTGTGCACATTGCAGTAAAAACACACTGTTAATACTTCAGTCCTTGATTTTGGTCTCCCTGCCCAACTTGTTTCAAGAACATGTTGTGTCTTGTCATTAATCCTCTAGACAGGAGTGCAAGGCAGGAAGGTGATGAAGGTAAAGCAAGTTGCTTTCACAGGCCTCCACTTCCTTCCTAGGTAAGTGTGAGGGGAAGGAGTGGAAAAAAGTAGGGAGAAGCTTTGACTCCTCCACAATGTGCTAGCTGGAGCTGCAGTCAGTGTGAAGGAGGAAAAGTGAACTGCACCAGACATAGAGCGGATGCAGATTAACTCTTCCTCTGACCTGCACCATATTGTGACTCAGGGCATGTCTTCACTGCAGACAGGATCAACATGTCAGAGATGGATACAGAAGGAGTTGTGGAGGCAGGAAAAGGGAATAAGGGAATTTGTGTGCAGCCATCTTGGTCTTGTTAACAAGAGAGCAAGAGTCAGGCTAAGTCTGTGGCCTGACAACGCGAGATCTGTAATTAGATGCTGCCTTTGCCTCTAGCCTCCATACAGAGATAAGGATAGAATGCTGACTCTGGCAGGGACCTTGAGATAAGGAGCATCTGGGTGGAACTAAAATAACTGTTAGCCATTGGAGTTTGTAATGGGAAGGAGACTAAATGTTATTGTTATTATATCTAATGGACAGTATATAAACTGCTTCATAATTGCTTGTATTCAAAGATCTGCCTCGGGGAGGGAGCTTCCCTTGTCCGAACCAGTTTTTCCCTTGCTGCAGCTCGTAATAAAACTGCCTCTGGCTACTTGTTGCTTACAAACTCAGAGTGAGGACAATGTTTTCTTCCACAGAGTCAATTTATTACGTCTAATATAGATGTGATAGGTCAACTACCAATCACTCTCCTGTTGACTCTGGGATTCCACCTCAATGAGAAGCACAAGAGGAATTGAAGGGAGAGCATCTTCAATTGACACACTGCAATGAGGACTCTGTGGTAAGTAGATCTAAGTATGGTGACTTCAGCTATGTTATTCATGAGGCTGAAGGTGAGTAATTTAGATTTCTCTACCATGATAATGTAGACCAGCCCTCAGACAATCTCGTCCTGGGATAGTGTAAACTATGGGCCACCTCGTACTCAGGGCTTGTGGCAGAGTAACTTTTTTGGAGGGCAGCAACTGACTGTTAATATATGTCTGTACAGCACCTAGCAGAATGGGGCCTCAATCTCAGCTGGGTTCTTTAGGAATTACCATAATACAAATAATCAAAATCAGTACATAAGAACGGCCATACTGGATCAGACCAAAGGTCCATCTAGCCCAGTATCCTGTCTGCCAACAGTGGCCAATACCAGATGACCCAGAGGGAGGCATCTCAACAGGTAATCCTCACATGATCCCTCCCGTCACTCACCTCAAGAGAAACAGAGGCTAGGGACACCATTTCTACCCATCCTAGCCATTGATGGACCTAATCTCCATGAATCTATCTAGCTCTTTTTTGAACCCTGTTAAAATTCTAGCCTTTACCACATCCTTTGGCAAGGAGTTCATTTTTTCCACATTGGTCATGATTTTAAAGACCTCTATCATGCCCCACCCTCTTAGTCTATTCTTTTCTAAGCTGAAAAGTCCAAGTCTTTTTAATCTCTCTTCATATAGGACCCATTCCAAACCCCTAATCATTTTAAAGCCCTTTTCAGAACCTTTTCCAATGCCTAAATATATTTTTTGAGATGAGGCGACCACATCTGTATGCAGTATTCAAGATGTGGGCATACCATGGTTTTATATAGAGGCAATAAGATATTTTCGGTCTTATTCTCTATCCCTTTTTTAATGAGTCCTAACATTCTATTTGCTTTTTTCACTGCCGCTGCACACTGAGTGGATGTTTTCAGAGAATTATCCACAGTGACTCCAAGATCTCTCTCTTGAGTAGTTGTAGCCAAATTAATCCCCATCATATTGTATATATAGTTGGGATTATGTTTTCCAATGTGCATTACTTTACATTTATCAACATTAAATTTCATTTGCCATTTTGTTGCCCAATCACTTAATCTGGTGAGATCTTTTTGAAGCTCTTCACAATCTGCTTAGGTCTTAACTAATTTGAGCAGTTTGGTATCATCTGCAAATTTTGCCACCTCACTGTTTATCCCTTTCTCTAGATCATTTATAAATAAGTTGAATAGGATGGGTCCCAGGACAGACCCTTGGGGGACCCCACTAGTTACCTCTCTCCACTCGGAAAACTTACCATTTATTCCTACCCTTTGTTTCCTGACTTTTAAGTAGTTATTAATCCACTAAAGGATCTTCCCTCTTATCCCATGACAACTTACTTTGCTTAGGAGCCTTTGACGAGGGACCTTGTCAAAGGCTTTCTGGAAATCTAAGTATACTACACCCACTGGATCTCCCTTGTCCACATATTTGTTGACCCCCTCAAAGAACTCTAGCAGATTAGCAAGGCATAATTTCCCTTTACAGAAACCATGCTGACTTTCCCCCAACAAATTTTGTTCATCTATATGTCTGACAATTTTATTCTTTACTATAGTTTAAACTTGCCCATGTTAGACTTACTGGTCTGTAATCACCAGGATCACCTCTAGAACCCTTTTTAAATATTGGCGTCACTTTAGCTACCTTCCAATCATTAGCTATGGAAGCTGATTTAAAGGATAGGCTACAAACCACAGTTAATAGTTCTGAAATTTCCCATTTGAGGTCTTTCTGAACTCTTGGGTGAATGCCATCTGGTCCCAGTGACTTGTTACTTTTAAGTTTATCAATTTGTTCCAAAACCTCTTCTAATGACAGTCTGGGACAATTCCTCAGATTTGTTACCTAAAAAGAATGGCTCAGGTTTGGGAATCTCCCCAATATCCTCAGCAGAGAAGACTGAAGCAAAGAATTCATTTAGCTTCTCCGCTAAAACTTTATCATCTTTGAGGGCTCCTTTAGCATCTCGATCGTCCAAGGGCCCCACTGGTTGTTTAGCCAGCTTCTTTTTTCTGACGTACTTAAAAAACTTTTTGAGTTTTTGGTTAGCTGTTCTTCAAATTCCTTTTTGGCTTTTCTTATTAAATTTTTACACGTATGAAATAATAAAAGTGTAGGGTTGAAAAAACCTCAGGTGGTCATCAAATCAATCCCTCTGCCTTGTGGCAATTCCAAGTAAACTTAGACCACTCCTGACAAGTATAAGCTTCTGATAGTGATTCCACAGCCTCCCATGGAAGCCTGCTCAGAACTTAGGCTTATATCAATTCTAGAGTAATATTACCCAAATATAATAAAATGTACCTTTAGTGCCAAAGAAATCCAATTGCCTCATGTGAAGTGGTTCTGAATTCCCAAATATGTGTTAGACCATAAATGGTCCAAAGTATTAAATATATTAGTTGTGAGGCAAATGGACTGGGGTCCAACAAGGCTATGTGACAGGCAGCTACAGAGGAAAGTGGTTGTGTTATACATGTAAACAAAAAAAAAAGTATCTATGGCCCAAAAATTCATTTGGCAGATATCTAGCCTTTGCTCATCTTCATTCAGACGTCACAGGACTGATACCACTGCTGAAAGATTTATCATAGAGGATAAACATAAACCTCACTATATTGTCAAGGATTAGAAGAGGTAAAGGAAGCCTACGGCTATTGTGAAGCATAAGCACCAGGTCAGAGTCATAAGTACTCTGTATTTCATAGGAACAAAGATCAGAAAAGCATTTCACTAGTGCTACACTGACAAACTGGCACTATTGAGGCAAAGAGAAATAAAACCATGACAATAGAGCCCAAAGTGTCTACGTAAGGCTTCAAGTATTTTAGAGAACACATCAATCAAAGACCACTAAAAGATCAAGGAGAGTATACTTCACTTCAACCACTGCTGTATAGGAAAAGTCACCACAAACCTACTTATTAAAAATAAATCTCATCATTTTGGCCTGATGCCCAATTCTTATTATCTAATTTTACAAAGTTTCATTGTTACTATGTTACCAAAAAAGGGACATCTGGAATAAAGCAATAATGCCCAAAGATTAACTAATGCCCATTAAAGTGGCTGGAAATTTTAAACTTTTTTAAAAAGGATAATATGCTCTAACAGCTGCCAGAGCGCTCTCTCATACTGGCATTTCTCTCATTATGACCTTTCACAAAGCTCCGTAAGATGCATTACTCTAACATCAAATAATTTGGACCTGAAGTTTTCAAGGAGGGCAGAGAAAAAGAATTAGTGAAGCTGTGAACTGTCACTAGTTCTAGAAATATATTTATCATTAAATGAAAAACCTATGAGTGGTGCATTAAATTTCATCATAGCCACACAATTCAGTGTTCAGAATCAATTCAAATTCAACGTTCACCCCAGATATCTTAGTTGTAGGCTGACTAGGGTGACATACTTTTTGGCAAGCATCTGTTTTTCAGAGACTAGACTGCAGAGTTTTTTTCAGGATACCAGAGGTTTCGCGTTGCAGGGAACGCGTCCGCTTTTTCAGAACAGTTTCTGAAAAAGCGGGCACATTCTTTTGGCATCTCTGTATTCCTCTTGGTGAGAGGAATAAGGGATGTTCTGAAAGAGGAGGTTTTTCTGAAATTTGGCCCCATGTAGAGAAGCCAAATTTCGGAAAAGCCACTTCCGAAAAAAAAAACGGAAAAAAGATATGCAAATTGCTTATCTTTTTCTGAAAAAAAACCCTGCAGTCTCTCAGATTGAGATTACCTGGATTCTGATCCAGCAAAAATCCTAAACATATGAGTAACCCCATTGACTTCAAGTTGTGCACATGCTCACATGATTTGATAGAATGAGGTCTATGTAAGGATATGAAATTATTTTATGCTCCAGGAGAATGACTTATAACTTACTACTTGGGCTGGAGGATACAAGTTTAGCACCATATCATGGACGGTACAATATAGATTCAGAACAGAGTTCTTTTAGGGGGACTATCAGGATAGAAGTAAGTGAATGAATGCTTTAAGGCCTTTGTTAATGACAGCTCTTTTGAATTACTGTTAAAAAAATTAATAACATAATTAATATTGAAGTCAACATATGCTTCCAGCTCCTCAGTTAAAGAATTAAAAAGCTATTTATATCCCATAGAAAGGGTTTTCAAATTGTGGGCCATAATACAGTGCTTGGTGGTCTGCATTCTGTCTTAGTAAATCTGTAATGACCCATGATTTGTGTAATCTAAGTAAAAGCTATATAAATGTCATGCTTTGAGCCTTATGTGTTGGACAGCAATTAATATAAATGCACATATTTTTCCTAAAAACAAGCTGCAATATGTCAAATTTAATTCTTATGAGTACAGTGGTGTGTTGCACTGCAACCTAACTTAGCAACATACACACAGCCTGCCATTTACAAGAGAGAGTTACTCACCTTGTGCAATAACGTCTGTTCTTCGAGATGTGTGTCCCCATGGGTGCTCCACTCGAGGTGCTGGGCTCATCCCGGCGCCGCAAACCGGAGGATCTTCATTAGCAGTAGCCCCCCCGCCGGACCGCGCATGCGCGACCGCTGCTTCGCGCCTCTCAGCTGAGCGCGGTCCGGCTAGTCAGTTTCCTCCCAACCGGAAGCATCTGAAAAATATAGAAATACAACTTCGAAGCAGGGAGGAGGGTGGGACGTGGAGCACCCATGGGGACACACATCTCGAAGAACAGACGTTACTGCACAAGGTGAGTAACTCTCTCTTCTTCATCGAGTAGTGTCCCCAATGGGTGCTCCACTCGAGGTGAGTCCACAGCAGTGGTCCAATGACAAATGTGTGCTTCTGAATCATCGGTTCTGCGCTGCAGATAAGACCGCGTGAGCTACCGCTGAGTCGGTCTTTAGAGAGTTTGCAAGAGCGTAATGCCTAGCGAACGTAAGATTAGAGGACCAAGTAGCTGCTCGACATATGTCCTGCAGTGGTACTCCGCGAAGATAGGCAGTGGATGTCGCCATGCCCCTGGTAGAGTGAGCTCGAGTTCGGTCAGGCAGGGGTTTGTTCCGTAGAATGTAACAACGTCTAATGCAGGCGACAATCAAGCTTGATATTCGCTATGCAGAGAGCTGTTTGCCCTTGGAGCGTTCAGCTGTAGACAGGAATAGTCGTTGAGACTTTCGAAAGCTATGCGTCCTTTCGAGATAAAAAGCCAGTGCTCGTCTAACATCCAGAGTGTGCAGACGGGACTCCTCCGGCGAGGAATGAGGCTTTGGGAAGAACGTCGTAAAACATATGGGTTCGGTTATATGAAAGGCAGAGTTGACCTTTGGCAGAAAGGCCGGGTGTACACGAAGTACCACGGCACCGTTAGAAAACTGTGTGTACGGCGGGTCTGCCGACAGAGCCACTAATTCACTCACTCGGCGCGCGGATGTAATGGCAAGGAGGAACAACACTTTCATTGTAAGCATCCGTAAATCAGACAATGCTAACGGTTCGAAAGGAGGGCGAGTGATAGTGTCCAATACTAAAGCCAAGTCCCACGGCTCTGGTGGAACCCTATGAGCCGGATATAGGTTGTCCAGGCCCTTCAAAAACCTCTTGGTGAAGGGGTGTGCACACAGTGAATATCCGCTGATAGGAAGAAGGAAAGCGGAAATTGCCGCTAAGCGCACTCTGAGGGAGGAACATGCCAACCCTGTCGTCTTCAGGTGCAAAATATAATCCAACACCTGCTGGATAGGCAGTGAGAAAGGGTCGAGATCCCGTGCCATACACCATGCTTGGAAAGCGACACCACTTCTGCAGGTAAGTCTTGCGCGTGGTGTGGCGTCTGCTGTGAATTAGTACATGTCTCACTTCGTGAGAACAAATCAACTCCGACCCTTGGAGCCAGCTAGGAGCCACGCCATCAGGTGCATGCGGTCGATGCACGGATGGATCATTGTGCCGTGCTGCTGAGATAGTAAATTGAACAGTACCGGAAGCTGTATCGGTTCAGTGACTGACATCCTCGACAACTGAGTTAGCCACGTCTGCCGGGGCCAGAAGGGTGCTATCAAAATTATTGTCGCACGCTCTGACGCTACCTTCTCCAACACCCTTGGGATGAGCGGGAGAGGGGGAAATGCGTACAGCAACTGGTGACGACTCCAGTCCAGCAGGAAGGCATCCCCCAAGGAGCCTGCTCCAGCGCCCGCTCGTGAACAGTACTGATGACATTTCCTGTTGCTGCGAGTGGCGAAGAGATCTATCCTTGGGAAGCCCCAGCGTTGGAAGAGGTTGCGGGTGACCTCCGTGTGCAGCTCCCATTCGTGCTGGGAGAAGAAATTCCTGCTGAGAGCGTCGGCCATGACGTTGTCCTTGCCAGGAAGGTAAGCTGCAGTCAGGGTGACACCATGCCGGATTGCCCAATTCCAGAGGCGGACTGCCTCTGCGCAGAGGGAGCGGGAGCGCGCACCCCCTTGCCGATTGATGTAATACACCGTGCAGATGTTGTCGGTGAGGATCTGTACTGATTGACCGCGAATGACGTGGACAAAATTCCTGCAAGCGTTGAAAACCGCACGAAGCTCGAGAAAGTTTATGTGTTGTAGCGATTCTTGGGGCATCCAGAGACCTTGCGCTTGGCTGTCCTGTAAATGAGCACCCCAGCCAAGCAGAGATGTGTCTGTTGTGATTTGCAAGGATGGTCTCTGGGCATGGAAGGGAACTCCTACCAACATGTTTTTGGGGTCGCCCCACCATATCAGTGAGGTCCGGACATGGTTCAGGATAGAGACTGTCCTGTTTGTGCTGTGTATGCCGGGAGTGTACACCGTGAATAGCCAATGCTGGAGACCACGGAGATGAAGCCTTGCATGTGGAACTACATACGTGGTAGCCGCCATATGTCCCAGGAGCTGCAGGCAGGTAAGTATGCGAGATTTGGGGGAAATTGAAATAGTCTGTACCAAATCTCGAATTAGTTGGAACCTTTTCATGGGCAAGTACGCTCGTGCCGTTGAGGAATCGAGTCTCACCCTGATGAACTCTAAGTCGTGATTCGGTGTGAGAAAGGATTTTCCGAGATTGATTATGAGACCAAGAGCCCTGAATATCATGGTAGTAGTGGTAACTGTCCAGACAGCTGCGTCGAAGGTTGGGGCCTTTAACAGACAATCGTCCAGGTACGGGAAGATGGTAATGTCGAGACGCCGAAGATAGGCAGCCACCACTGCAAGGGTCTTGGAAAAAACTCGTGGAGCCACCGAAAGGCCGAAGGGTAGTACTCGGTATTGGTAGTGGTCGACTCCTACCACAAACCGGAGGAATCGCCTGTGAGCTGGGTGAATTGTTATGTGGAAATAGGCATCCTGGAGGTCGAGGACGCGAACCAATCCCCTTCTTCGAGAGCCGGAATGATGGAAGACAACGTGACCATTTTGAATCTCTGCTTCTGCAGGTAACGATTGAGCTGACGTAGGTCCAGGATAGGTCTCCAACCCCCTGACTTCTTCCGGGTGAGGAAATAACGCGAGTAAAACCCTCTCCCGCGAAACTGGGCTGGTACCCTCTCCACCGCTCCTATCGAGAGCAGATGGGAAACCTCTTGTCGTAGGAGGTTCTCGTGAGAGGGGTCCCTGAAAAGGGAGGGGGAGGGAGGGAAGGGGGGAGGAAGAGAGTTGAAGGGAATGAGGTATCCTGAGGTGACTATGTCGAGGACCCACCGGTCGGTGGATATACGAGACCAACGATGTTGATAAGGTCTCAGGCGGTGATGGAACAAGCCTTGCACGTTGTGCAGAGTCTCTATCAAGGGAATGGCACACAGTCCCTCGACCAACCCATCAAATTTGCTGCCGACCTTGTTGCTGAACAGGCGCCCTGTTAGAGTGTTGTCGCCGCTTTTGTGGGCGCTGTCTAGGTTTTTGTTGTTCAAAAGGTCTGGACCGAGGTGTAGCATAAGAAAACGGATTTGCTTGGTAGAGGGCGTGTACCTCCTGCGTTTATAAAGAAGCGTGTACATGCCCAGCGTTCTCAAAGTCGTGCGCGTGTCTTTGAGTGGAAGACCTGATCGGTGGATTGAGCAAAAAGTGACTGCCGATCGAATGGTAAGTCCTCCACCTTAGACTGCATCTCTTTTGGGACCACGGCCTGGTGCAACCATGACGCCCGGCGCATGACTACGGCTGTAGCCGTAGCTCGAGAAGCTGCATCAGCCGTATCAAGCGCTATCTGCAATGCCATCCTGGCAATCGTGTAGCCCTCTTGTATAACTGCCTTCAGAATTTGACGTTTAGAGTCCGGCAAATGTTCCAATAGAGGGACCAGTTTAGAATAATTGTCGAAGTCATGATTTGCCAATTGCGCCGCATAATTGCACATCCTTAAAGATGCAGTGGCTGAGGAGTAAACCTTCTTGCCTAGAAGATCAAGGCGCTTAGCTTCTTTGTCAGTCGCAGCGTTTTTGGCTTGAGAAGTCTTTGCCCTCTGCTGTGCTGCGTCCACCACAAGGGAGTTGGGCTGAGGGTGTAAATAAAAGTCCATCCCCTTTTGGCTTATAAAGTACTTCTTGTCTGACTTCTTATTAGTTGGCAAGGATGTAGCTAGGTCTGCCAGGCGTCATCGGCAATCTCCAGAATGGCTTCATCAAAGGGAAACGCCAACTTTGACTTCTGGGATGGTTGCAGGTTCTTCAACAACCGATGCTGCTTTTGTTGTATGTCCGTTGTGTGGATCTCTTGGGACTGGGCCACACTCTTGAAAAGCTCCTGGAACTGTTTATGGTCTTCCGCAGGAGACAAGTCTCCAGGAACTACCGCATCATCATGTGATAAAGACGAGTTGGGAGCCGGCGAAACCAGGCTCTGATGGTCCTGGTGTGTGCGGTCCTCCTCCTGATAGACGGAAGCTGGGTCTTCCGCCGGAGCCAGTGGAGCAGCCGAAGGTGAAGATTGCAGCGGCGCCTGCGGAGATAGGGTCCTGCTGGATCGTGGTGAACACGAGCGGAGACGTCGCCTACCAGGAGAAGGGCAATCATAATAACGTCGGTCATAATGATGTCTGCGATATGGACTCGGGGAATGTCTGGAAGAGTATCTTCCAAGAGTGTCATAACGGCGAGGACATTCTAGGGTTCTTGGGGACCCTGGTGAAAAAGATCTCCGGGAATAGTGAGAAGGAGATCGAGAGTAACACTCTCGGCGATATCGGCTTGACGGTGAGCGGTGGGATGACCGGTAGTAGTGGTCTGCAGCCGATGCATAATGATAATGGTGATGATGAGCATGACGATGTGCAGTGTAAGATGACAGAGGTGACACCGGTCCTGGTGAAAACCTTCCACGGTCAGGTGTCAAAGACAGTGTCCGGACTTGCGCAGACCTGTGCTGTACTTTTGTCGGCACCGAGGAGTTGGAAGAAGGCAACGGTGCAGAGTATAAGGACTAGGGGACGATGAAGCAATCCCCACAGCCTGGTTGCTTATTAGCCGACCCGGTGCCGTTGGCTGCAGGTCCGGTGCGGATAACACCGGTGCCGAAGGTTGTAAAGCAGAAGCACCCTCTTGTGGCGCCGATCCCGGTGCCGCTGACTCTGGCACCGGGGAAGAAGCCACAGCAACAGCTGGGGAAGACGCCGGCACCGCTGCTGCTGCGGCTACAGTCATCCGCGCATGCGCGGTAAAAGCCGGTGCCGGGGCGTCCACTGGCAGCTTTAGAGCGGCGGTTTTAACCGTTGCTGGCACCGACTCCGCTCTTGAGTCCCCCGCCGGTGCCGGGACTGGTTCCTTGCGACGGGCTCTGACGGGAACCGAGGAGCTTCGGCCCTTGCCCGTTCTATCCACAGGAAAACTCGGCGAATGACCAGAGGTTCCTGGTCTGTCCGCGCTGCTTACTCTGCTGCGGGGGCTCTCCTGAGCCATCCGATCGTCAAGCTCCCCAGCAGGGAGCAAGGCTGACATGTCCGGAGCCTGGAGGGCCTTGTTGAACAGGATAACTCTAAGTCGGAGCTCTCGATCCCTCCTGGCACGCGCTGTCAATTTGGCGCAGTGGCTGCACTTCAGGGGAACATGCCCGTCCCCGAGACATTTTATGCAGCGAGAGTGTCCATCTGATACCGGCATGGCATCTTGGCACCCAGTACACTTTTTAAAGCCAGGTGATCCTGGCATCCTTAATGCGACCTGTAGCTTGACAGACAAGCACAGGAAAAAAAAAAGTTTTTTTTTTGTTTTGTTTTTTTAACTGACTTAGAACTACTACTAAACTGACAGTAACAACTTATAACAGAAACAGAAGAAAAGGCTAAACTAACTAATTCCCCTCACTCCTCAAAGAGGAGGGGGGAACCTGAGCTAACTCCGTCTGCGGCCGCGGACGGTTGGAAGGAAACTGACTAGCCGGACCGCGCTCAGCTGAGAGGCGCGAAACAGCGGTCGCGCATGTGTGGTCCGGTGGGGGGGGGCTACTGCTAATGAAGATCCTCCGGTTTTAGCGTCGGGACGAGCCCAGCACCTCGAGTGGAGCACCCATTGGGGACACTACTCGATGAAGAACTGTAAAAAACAGCAAACAGTATTTCAATCTGACATGGGTCTATTTAATTAAAAAAAAAACCCACAAGCATGATACAATAGTGGAAAAGATAATGAAAGTCTCAAACCATCTACAGCTACACAAAATGAGCCAGACAAAAATAAAGTGTCAAGAAAATATAATGACTCATACCTGAAGTTTGGATTCTCTTATCTGTTGCCTCAGTGTGTTACATAATGTTATTTAATATTTTAATTTAGAATATTTTCTTCTTTTTTTTTTAACTAGAAGGGAGGAGGGATAGTTGGTTGCATAGAAGATTTTACACTAACAAAAATTTAAAGAATTTAGTATTCAAAGTTGGACAACTATTTCATTTTAAAACCAACGAACAATCAAGTTGTTCAAAACATTGTGTTGACATTGTTATGTTGCTTCTCATTCAGATTTAAACATTGTGCATTTATTTCAAGTATTTCAAACACTGTTTGCAAAAATCTGGCAGCATTTGCTTGAGGGATTTCTATCAGTATAATTGTATAACATTAAAATATACAAATGTTATATTATATTATTGGTGATTTATAGAAACATGCTCTGAGTCCATAATGTAAATTGTAGTACTGGCAAAGAAACTCCTGGAGCAGCTTATCTTGAAACCTGATGGATCCTGAGTTAATGTTGTAGCATCTATTTTCTATAGGTATTAAGGACTATAATAAAGGAATGAAATTACCTAGATATGCACACATTATTTCTGCCATTCATGTTGGACTATACTTGCCAATCAAGTTAAATCAGACATAGCCATTGCTATCATGTGGAAAGGGTAAAGCAAATTCAGGTGGAAATTCTCTATATACTTTTCTAAAAAGAATTCTACAAAAGGAATGAAAGGAGAAAATAAGTAAGTTAGTGGATGCAATTTTATTCAGAGGGTGAATTCTATGGCAAATTCTAGCTCCAACAAATTGCATAAATCTGGAGGCTTTCAATGTCAATTGTTATATAGCCTAGGTTTTTAAAGCACTGTGTATTAGTAAGTTGTTTGTTAAATGAATTCTTCTTCTACTGGTAAGAATCTGTCAGTTTGGATTAGGACTTTTCAGTATACACTGAAGTATAATAAATATTCAATACAAGATCAACTAATTTGTTTATACAGGGTGTTTTCAGTATTGAATCTCATATGCCCAACATACAGGATACTGCTATTTGATAAACATAAGTCCACCTGTGGTTATTCAGAATCACGATACAAATAGAGTAATAGTAAAGGAAAAAAAGGAGCAAAAATATTACTTATTTTTAATACTGAGTTTATAACTAAAAATCCAAAATTACATTTTTGGCAGAATCACATTGTTCATCTTAAATTATTTCTCTAGGGAGAAAATAACAATAAGATGAGCACTACTACCTATAGTTTTGACAAATATGGTTGTCCATTTTGGCAATCATATTTAATCACCAGAATTCAAAGTAGTTTTTTATTTACACAGTTATTCTAAAGGAAGCTCATAACTGCCTGTTTTACATTTATGCCTGAAGGTAAAAAAAATAAGAAACATAACAGAGGAATTGTTTTACCTTAGTAAACAAAAGAATCAGTTTGAATGTGTCATAAAGGGAGAGCAGAAAAGCAGCAACATTGCTGCTGTTAAATATTTAGTATTTAAATGCTAGTTACCCTCAGCCATTAATAAAGATTTTCAAACCAATCTGCCAGCTTTCTTTGATAGGATATCGAGCCTTGTGGATAAGGAAGAAGCAGTTGATGTGGTATACCTAGATTTAGTGAGGCATTTGACACAGTCTCGCATCATTTTCTTATCAATAAACTAGGGAAATACAACCTAGATAGGTGGGTGCATAACTGGCTAGATAACTGTTCTCAGAGGGTAGTTATTAATAGTTAATAATCATGCTGGAAGGGCATAACAAGTGGGGTTCCACAGGGGTCTGTTTTGGGACCGGTTCTGTTCAGTATCTTCGTCAATTATTTGGATGACAGCTTAGAGAGTACACTTATTAAGTTTGCAGATGATACCAAGCTGGGAGGGGTTGCAAGTGTTTTGGAGGATAGGGTCATAATTCAAAATGATCTGGACAAACTAGAGAAATGGTCTGAGGTAAACAGGATGAAGTTTAATAAGGACAATGCAAAGTACTCCACTTAAGAAGGAACAACCAGTTTCACACACACAGATTGGGAAGTGACTGTCTAAGGAGGAGTACTGCAGAAAGGGATTTAGGGGAAAACGTGGACGACAAGTTAAAACATGAGTCAACAGTGTGACACTTGCAAAAAAAGCAAACATGATTCTGGGATGCATTAACAGGAGTGTTGTGAGCAAGACACGAGAAGTCATTCTTCTGCTCTACTCTGCACTGATTAGGCCCCAGTTGGAGTATTGTCTCCAGTTCTGGGCACCACATTTCAGAAAGATTTGGAGAAGGTCCAGAGAAGACCAACAAAAATTATTAAAAGTCTAGGAAACATGACCTATGAGGGAAGACTGAAAATACTGGCCTCATTTAGTTTAGAAAAGAGAAGACTGAAGGGGGTCATGATAGCAGTTTTCAAGTGTGTAAAAAGGTGTTACAAGGAGGAGAGAGAATAATTGTTCTCCTTAACCTCTGATGCTAGGACAAAAAGCAATGGCCTTAAATTGCAGCAAGGGAGGTTTAGGTTGGACATTAGAAAAAACTTCCTAACTGTTAGGGTGGTAGTGGAGCTACAGTAGTGGGGCAGGAGCAGCCTAGCAACCCAGCTGGGATGAGGGGTAGCGCGTGTGGGCTGGCTCAGCAGCAGCAAGCAGACAGGTGGCGGTAGTGGAGCTGTAGTGTCTGCAAATTTTGCCACTTCACTATTCTTCCCCTTTTCTATATCATTACTGGGACTCCTTGGGGGACTGTGAACACCAACCATTTATTCCTTCTCTTTTTACCATTTCCCTTTTATCCCATGATTCAAGAGCCTTTACTGAGGTAACTTGTGAAAGGCTCTTTGCAAATCCAAGTACATTATAAATTGAGTGGATCTCCTTATCCACATGCTAAGTCCAGAAGGAATAGCTCTGATGTGGTCCCCTTCCTCCATATACTCTGCAGTGAAGTCTTACGCAAAGAATTCACTTCACTTTCCTTCTATGACCTTGTCTTCCCTAAATGCTCCTTCAAACACCTTTGTCATTGATTGGCAGGCTTTTTGGTTCTGATGTACTTAAAAATGCTATTAATATGTCTGTCTTTTGTTAAATGCTCTTGAAGTTGTTGTTTTTTACCTGACCAATTATATTTTTACACTTGACATGCCATAGTGGTTTATACTCCTTTCTAGTTTCCTCAGAAGGATTTGACTTCAAATTTTAAAGTATGCCTTTTTGCCTCTAAAAGCATCCATTGCTCTGCAGATTAGCCATGGTGGCACTCTTTTTTTTATTTGGAGTGTACATTTAATTAAGTTTCCATTTAATTAGCATCCTATTTGTTGTATAGTTCCTCTTTTTAAAAGTTAAATATTTAAATCCCCTTCCCCCTTTTTTTCTTCTGTAGGGAGGTGAAGTGAGCATTGTCAGCACACTTACAGCAGGATTTTCTCGTTATATTGACCAGACCGTACGCTTTCAGCACTCCTAGCTATCTTCGACACACACCAACTTCCCGAGGAAACTACAGAACATCAGTAATCTTCCTGAAAACACCATCCTGGACACCATGGATATAGAAGCCCTTTACATCAACATTCAACATGATGATGGCTTACTGGCCATCAGGAACACTATCCCTGATGATGCACATGTGGTTACTGAGCTCTGTTACTTTGTCTCACCCACAACTATTTCCAGTTTGGGGATGACTTCTATCTTCAAGTCAGCAGCATAGCCTTGGGCATCCTCCTGGCCCCACAATATTCCAACATATTTATGGCTGACCTCAAACAACATTTCTTCAGCTCTCACCTCCTAGCACCCTTACTCTACTTATGTTACATTTATGACATCTTCATCATATAGGCTCCCGGAGAGGAGGCCCTTGAAGAATTTCACAGGGAGTTCAACAACTTCCACCAATGTTAGCCTGGACCAATCCACACAAGAGATCCACTTCCTTGACACTACAATACATTTAAATGGCCATATTTCCATCACCTTATACTGGAAACCTACCGACCATTACACTTACCTCTAGCTTCCATCCAAGACACATTTGCTAATCAATTGTTTACAGCTAAATACAACAAGATTTGCTCCAATCCCTCAGAGAGAGACAAAACCCTACAGGATCTTTATCAGGCATTCTTAAAACTTAAATACCTACCCAGGGAAGTGAAAAAACAGATTGACAGAGCCAGACAAGTACCCAGGCATCAGCTTCTTTAAGATAGGCCCAATTAAAAAAATAACAGAACACCACTTATCACTTACAGCCCCCAACTTAAACCCCTCCAGCACATTACTAGCAAACTACAACCTATCCTGGAAAACAATCCCTAATTTTCACAGACCTTGGGAAACAGGCCAAACCTCGCCTACAGACAACTCCCTAACCTGAAACAAATTCTTTCCAGCAACCATGCAGCACACCTCCATCGTACTCATCCAGGAACCCTCCCCTGCAATCATCTCCGATGCCAACTCTGTCCACACATCTATACAAGATCATCATCACAAGACCTAACCACATAAGCCACCACATCAGAGGCTCATACAACTGCACATCCACCAACGTGATCTATGCTATCAAGTGCCATCAATGCCCCTCTGCCACGTATATTGGCCAAACTGGACAGGCTATACAACATGATAACACATGGAAACCTGTTGGGGAACATTTTAATTTGCCCAGGCACTCACTAATGGATCTAAAAGTGACTATACTATTACAAAGCAATTTCATAAACCAGCTGGAGAGAGAAGCTTGGTTTAATTTACACCTGTAATTAAGGTTTAAACCAAAACTTGATCTGGATGGGTTGCTACATTCCACACCCATGACATAAAAAGCTAAGCACTGGGTACTTACAGCCCACTCTATTAGCCTCATTTAGCACTGACAATCTGGTTGACAATATATTTTCCTATTATTTCCCTTCTCTTTCCCTTCCCATCCCCTTTCTTTCTCAGCTATTTATTCGTACCCTGGACCCCTTACTCCATTCATCTGAAGAAGTAGGTTGTGCCCACAAAAGCTCATGCTACCATCTACATTTTTTGTTAGTCTCTAAAGTGCTACAGAATTATTTGTTGTTTTTTAAGTTTTTTCAGTTACAGACTAACATGGCTACCCCTCTGAGACTTTTCACCCTATTTGACTTTCTTCCATATATAGTGCCATTCCTCTACCAACACAACCTAGTCTATCATGCCTACATATGTTTGTACTCAGCTGTGACCATGCCCTGTTGATTATGTTCATTTCACCCAGTTTCCATGATGCCCCTCACCCATCTTAGTATTTAGATTTCTGATATTTCTCATAAGGTCTTGAACGTTATCAATATTTAGTTAATCTATACAATGGAACAGTACTAACTTCTCATCTCTTTATTACGAGAGATTTGCCTTCCAGTTAAGAGTCTTTTGTTTTGCCTTGTCATCGCCAAGACAGACATTATCTGTTTGAACAGGTATCATTATCATTAGAATATATTGTTAGAAAAGATAATATCACAGCTATAAAAAATAATAAAGGAAGTTTAATTAACTGTTCCCATCCTGTGTGTTTCTGTTATCTATAGCAGTTAGCATTGGTTCTAATGGCAACTTATAAAAGAATGTTTCAGGAAACAAGCCTTTGTACAAAATACTTGATGTTGTATAATTGCTTCAGGCCCTATTAGACCTCAAAGTGACACTCTGACAGATTAAAAAAATAAAATTGAGTTTTTAATAACCAAGAGGCACTTCTAGATTATCCAAAAATGCTTTTGTCAATGACCAGACCCTACACCAATTCAAGCTTGGCAAAAAAAAAAAAAAAAAAAAAAATCTTTTCTTCCCAGTGTTAGAATTAAGTTTTCAGTACTAAGGCTTTGAACATCTATGGTGGTTACTGAGCAATGAATCTTCTTCCCAGGCTGGAAGAATGATGCACAACACTTTACTGTGTAGCTGTAATGAATTATTTAATTCCTTCCTTCCTTATCTCAAATCCCATTTCTGCTGTTACAGGTATAAGAAATTAGCAAATTAATGATAGCTTGGTCCTGCTGCAGTATTTCATTTCTTCAGTGTTACGACAAATATTTGGCACTATCAAGCTGTGCAACAGTTGATCGGTGGATCCTTTGACCAGTTGATCGGTGGATGCTGTTACTTTCATCCTTCCTCCCACAGCCCTCTTCTTTCATTGTTACGCTCACATGTCTTGTCTTAAACTAGGCCCTGATCATGCAAAGACTTACATGTGTGCTTAACTTTACTGAGCAGTTCCATTGACTTCAATGGGACTACTCAGTGCATAAATTTAATTATATAGGACTGGGGTCTCAGACTGTAAATTTATGGAGAGGCTCTCTCTCTCTTATTAGACCATTTTTACAGCAACCAGCACCACAGATCTCTAATATTTGTTGTGGCCTTTCAGCACAGCTGTTACATAATAAATAAATAATTGGACCCTGCTAATTGGTGACAAATCACAATCTCAGCAGGACTGGAGGACATCATGAGATCATCGCTGAGAGGTTTTTTTTATTTAAAAAACTTCCTTCAGGAGCAGGTTTATGAGGTTTATGTTGTCCAGGCTTTTTTTCTGCTGGACAAGATAGAGAAGTGGGATGGGAACATCATACAAAAAAAATTCTGCCAAAATCTGTTTACATTTCCAAAGATACGCATAGAAAACTGTTTAATTTCAGCCTACTCTCCTTCAGATTGGAAGCATAAATTTATACTGATAATGGCTGGGATGCACACTGAAAAAAGTCCACTGAAAGAACACTCTGGGCTAAGATATGCTCCAAAAATACAACATTTTTTTCATAATATATTATGCTGGCTCACTGTGGCAGTGCAACATGGCCCCCATTGGATATGTTTCCATAGTTGGAATATCCTCCTTGGAGAACTCACATTGAAAAGCATATTTGCCAGAAGTTGTCACTGTACAGAAACTGTTATACTTTTGCATAGTTAAAAAGTTACAGTGGGGGCGTTATCAGACAGGGCATTGCAGAAAGGGACAGAACTATTAGATGTTCACAGTGAATAGAAAATGTTAACACAGAATATCATAGAATAAGAACAAAGACTGAGAAAAATAACCTCGCTGCTGACTGAGTTTTCAAGGAATACGTATTTCTGGCTACATGCATTCTGCCAGGGGGAATCGGTACTAGCATTAGATTGCTGCAAATCACGCACTGGCAGTCTACTGCTCAGCCAATGGTGCTGGATAATGAATTTCTCTTAAAGGAAAGAAATTTTGACTTACAAGGTAAGAAAAGGAAAACTTATTTTAAACCCTCCAAAATAAAATAATATTTCTGCTCTCAGTATGCCAGCAGAAGTGGAGTCCTCACAGATAACACCCTGCCAGCAATTCCCTCAGCACAGGCTCGACAATGTTGGAAGCACATCCTGAATTGGCATAAAACTGTCACAGCTCCCTTGAAATCAATGGGTGTAACAGACATAAATACCTTTGAGGATCTGGGCCCATGCCTCTAAGAGTATTTCTATTGTTCACTTTGTCCCATGACTTAGTACTCCATGAAAAAGATGAAATTGGTTCTACAACTTGCTACCCATTTGCTGAAATCACCAGGCTAGAAACCACCTCCTGAGGTAATCTATAAGACACGTATAATTATTTTGTTTGAATAGGACCCCAAAACTGAAGAGATTAGTTGATACACTTCAGTTGTCACTTCTAGATTTACAGGACAAGAGGATTCCTTCTGCTCACATTAAAGCAAAACTTGAATTGACTTCATTAGGAGTAGGATCAGGCCTAGCTTTTAAACCCACCTGTGTGACATTATTGGATTTTTAATATGAACATTCAGATCATTGTTGCACCCTCTGTTGTGTGTAAGCAGTCCTGGTTCTAAGAAGTTCGCCCTGATCTCACCCTCTTAGCGATGCCCCCAGCCTACTGTAATATTACACCTAGGCTGACAGATAATTTTATTGGGGGAATTTTTTAGATTATTATATCATGTGGTTATATTCATATTTTGCTTCCTTATAAGATTTATGACTCCTACATCCATGAAATAAATTCAGTCAATTGCCTATTATTTTTCATGTGTATCTGAATAAAATAATACAGTTAGGGACTCTTTCTCCACAAAATATGTTTAAAACAACAGGACTATTCTAAATAGCGATAAAATGGCATTTTTGTATGTGGTAAGAAAATGCAAAGAAAACTGTATATGAAGGTGAAATTAACAGTTTGCAAAATACGAAACGGTCAATTTCTTTTAAAACATTGTGTAAAGAACTGTACAAGATAAACAGCTGCCTTTGTATGACGTGCTTTAATTTATAATAATTTTGTTATGAAAACCTCTAAAAGAAAAGTCATCAGTGGAACAAATGAACAGTATGCATAACCATAATAAAAAACCTGCAGAGCATTAAATATACTGCTTTTCACATCCCACTGTCTTCTGAATAGCTAGAAGTTATACTTCTCTATATTCAACTGTACAAGCCATGGCCAGGATTTATAGCTGAAGAAAGTTAAGGCTGAAAAACAAACCAATTTAATAGTAACACAGAGAAGTCACTATACTATAATACTTATTTGTGGATTGAAGCACCATAAGGATGCTGACTGGGAGGAGGGATACGGAGCATACCGAATTATAGATATTCTCATAGCTAGTGGGGTGTTTCAATATGGTATTCATAGTATAACTAATAGCCTCTTCAGCTATCCATTTATAGTCCAATCCATTTATCCAATAGTCTATGTAGAAATACATTTTCCAAAGCCTGACTGAAGTCTGTGAAGCAAAGTTATATCATTTTTATCAATACATATGGATTAATATAATGAAAACTTACATTGAATTTTCTGCTTTCTGGGATAACAGAGCATCTATTGGGGGGAATAAGTCACTGAAGCAACATTTTTCCAAAGTATCCATTAATTTTAAGTGACTGGAGTTTTGGTTGCCTAACTTGAGTCATTTAAGACCCTATTTTAAGAGATGCTGAGCACCCACAGCCCTAGTCGGCTTCAATGGAAATCAAAGACTGAAAAATTCAGAATGAATAGATGCACTGGAAAAATTTAGGTTTGGCTCACATCTCAAAGGGCAAACAGTACTGTAGAAAATGACTCAAGAAAGGATGGGCAAGTACACCAAACTCCCATCTGGTTCTCTAAGATAAGCCAATGTTATATGAATAGTCATTTCATAAAATGTCATAAAAAGAGAGAGAAGTAAAAAATGGTGGTACAGAAAAGGCTGCAATTGAATTACAACTACACAAAAGAGGCAATCTGTCCGATTGTAGAGATACTTGCATTTTACAACCTCGGTACCAAGAGCAATTTTTTCCCCTTTAATACTAACTGTTCTGTGATTTCAGCCAAGCTCATGACCAAACTTCTTTTCTGTTGTTCAAATTTATTTGGCCCATCTGCAGCAGTAAAAATGAAGTAAAACCTGAAAGAATGGACTAAGTGTGCACATCAAACTGCTCATGCTACGTAGATAAATCTCCCCTCTATATAAGGCTGTTCATACTGCTTTGCAGCTGTATAAGCTATCATCTGATAAATCTAGTATTGCTGCTTCTTGGATCCCAGGCAGCTCTGAAAGAGCATGACTCATCAATGTGAAGAATAAGACAGTCCCCGCAAGATGAGTAACCAGGCACCACATTGTTCATGAGGAGGTGTGTAGATCCATTTTCAAATAATGCATGTCATATTATTCGCTTAGAATATGAAAAAAGGAAGGCAAACATTACTTTAAAATGTACATAAAACAAAAATACACAAATCAATACGAAAGTGTTTAAGAACACAATGTTGGAAGTGCACATGTAATGATAGAGGGAAAGACAACGTGACCTAATATTTTCCTTTCTATTCCAAGTTTCTATAATCCTATAAAATATGTAACAGTAAGAATAAGGGAGGTTATTTGCTTGTACTCCAAAAACCTATTAATGCAGTTACAGGGGAAGAAAAGTATTCATCATCTGTCCATGTGATTTCAGCCAACATCCAGTGTAAGTCTTTCATAATGAATGGCATTGCTTTAGTAACAATGAGCAGCCCTTATATGATCTCAATGATGTACACTGTCAATGAGTGTGCCATAAAGCAGGTCACTGCATATTTCAATACCAATACTCAGTTTTGTTATCAGGATTTTAAAGTAATCCTCAGGGAAATGCAAAGAAATTTACTGTGATGCATTGTTTTCTTTTTAGATGGTTTGTAGGTTTGAAATCCCATCTCATTTTCCTGTCTTCTCAGCAACATTAAAATTCAAAGATAGGAGTCCCTTTCTGGCCACTAGTCACATCCCTATAGGGAAAAGTTAAGAACAGCTATATGAATTTGCCCCAGGCACGGCATTCATTCAGTTGGCCAAAGTGGGGGGGGGGGGGGGGGGGGGTTCATTTAATATTAACACACGTAAATACAACCATAAAACATTTATCCAATTCCATAAATTTCTTTAGCTACAGGATATACTTTTTCTGGAAAAGATTAACACACACAAAGTAAGATCAAGGCTCTATGCCCAAGTATACGTAATACAAAGTTTTATGGTACAAGGAAGTATATAGCGTCTATTTCTTTGTAGTAGATTAGGTAGATCTAGAATGATTGTGCTTCAGGTCTACAGGAAGCATTGTTTCTTATGGGTGAAAATATGGATTAAGAATCCCTTGTTGATGGTCTTCTCTTTTTCCCTGTTCTGGTACTGAAAGAATAGCCTGCAGCATGTAGCACAATGTGATAGTAAGTATTCACGGTTTCATTCAAATTCCTAAATAATACATAGAACGGCCATACTGGGTCAGACCAAAGGTCCATCTAGCCCAGAATCCTGTCTGCCGAGAGTGGCCAATACCAGATGCCCCAGAGGGAGAGATCACAACAGGTAATCCTCACGTGATCCCTTCCGTGTCTCACCTCCTGAGAAACAGAGGCTAGGGTGACAATACAATTATGTCTCCTCCATTCTGTCCAAGGAAATCTTCACCCACCTATCATATCTTGTTCAGACTCTAAGGGTATGTCTAGACTACATCCCTCTGTCGCCAGAGGGATGTAATTAGACATACCGAAATTGCTAATGAAGCGGGGATTTAAATATCCCACACTTCATTAGAATAAAAATGGTTGACACTTTTTGCCGACGCGGCAATTTGCTGGCAAAAAGCGGCAGTCTAGACGGTGATCAGTCGACAAGGAAAGCCTTTTCCGACCGATCCTGTAAACCTCGTTCCACAAGGCATAAGGGATCAGTCAGAAAAGGCTTTCGTTGTCGACCAATCCCCGTCTAGACTGTCGCTTTTTGCCAGCAAATTGCCTCATCGGCAAAAAGCGTCGGCCATTTTTATTCTAATGAAGCGTGGGATATTTAAATCCCCGCTTCCTTAGCAATTTCGGTATTTCTAATTTACATCCCTCTGGCGACAAAGGGATGTAGTCTAGACATACCCGTAGTTCTTATTTTACATTTGTTCAGCACCAAATACAATCAGACCTCAATCCTGATTGAGTGTTCAAGTACTACTATAATAGATTCAGTAAAAAAGTATTTATATCAATTGCTTCTATCCAACAAAAAAAAATTCCTTTTATTCCTGATCTCCAATTTAAC
The DNA here is from genome assembly GCA_019425775.1 of Rafetus swinhoei. Classification (NCBI taxonomy): domain Eukaryota; kingdom Metazoa; phylum Chordata; order Testudines; family Trionychidae; genus Rafetus; species Rafetus swinhoei. The sequence continues at coordinate 75,313,746 of CM033427.1, read as the reverse complement.
TTGCTCTGCTCAAATAATAACACTGTGCATATATTCTTAACCTTTTTAAAGCTCCATTTCCCTTTGTATGATTTCCATTTTTATATGAAAATAGTGAGTTCCCTTATGTTGTGTTTAAAAAAAATACTTTCATACAAAATCATTCATTTAAATGTCCTCCCTTAAGCATGTTTTATAACTTCAACATGCATAGGCATTGCAAAAAAATAAATATAAACAGCATATATAACACTCATATTTCCAGATTTTAATGGTTTTCCTAACTAATTAACACAACTCCATAGCTTATGCAAAACATAATACTTGCTCATTAGAAACTGTCCAGTTTAACAGTTTATATTTTGGGGGGTTCGAAGCTCTGGACTTAACTTTTAGCATAATGGGAAGTTAATTTCTTTTCTACTCACAGAGTCTTGGAATGGCCTCCATTCAGGTTATGTTAATACCATAAACTACAAGAATATGATTTCGCTTTTCATGTACACCTACACATAGCAGCTCTTATTAAGCTAGTACAAGTATAAATAGCCAAAAAGCCATGGTAGAATGTGTCGCAGCCACAGAGGCACAGTTGAGCCATGATGAGCATGTACTCACAGGCTTTAAGGGGGAGTTGTACTCAGTGCAACTCAGCCATGCCTCTGCTGCGACTATCTGTTCTACCATGCTATTTATACTCATGCTAGGCTAGAGCAATGAGAGCTGGCATGAACTTGTGCGTGACACACACTCCTCTTATGTAGTGTCACATTAACTTGTGACATAGCATCAAGAAAGTAAGCATAGCCTTAACATTCAGTGGATGTTTAAGTGGTTTTCTGAATGCAGGCGATGTTGAGAGAGAAGCAAAAAACTTGGAACTCAAAGATAACCAAACGGTGTTAAACTGGATTCAGCAGGGCTCTAATTACTTTGCGCCTAATCCAAAGGCTATTCAAGTCAATAGTTGTTTTCAGGGCCAATGCAATTAAATTAAATTACATGGTCACTCCATGGGAAGACTTCTCCTGCCTCTCCCTGAACTTAATGACTTAGAACTATCATTGAAGTCCAAAAGTGTCACTGACATCTTCCCAGGGATTATATAGAGTATATACCAAAAGGGTGTATTAATAATTCATGAAAAGGGATCTGGGGTTATAATGGATCACAAATTGTATATGAGTCAGTCTTGTGATGCAGGTGTGAAAAAGGCTAATATGTGTTAACAGGAGAGTCGTATGTAGAACACAGAAGGTAATTGTCCTGCTCTACTTGGCAGTGGTGAGGCCTCTGCTGGAGTAGTGTATCAAGTTCTAGGCACAAAGATGTGGGAAAACTACAGAAGGTCAGAGAACAGTAATAAAAGTACTAAAAGATTAGAAAACCTGACCTATATGAAAAGGCTAAAAGAATGGACACGTTTAGTCTTGAGGGGCAAGGGAAGGAAAGAGGAGACCAGATAAAAAGTCTTCAAATATGTTAAATTCTGTTATAAAGAGGATGTGATTAACTGTTCTCCATGTGCACTGAAAACAGGACAATACTTAACCTGCAGCCAAGGAGATATAGGGCACAGCTACACTAGAAAGATTACAGCCTTAAGCTAGATATTAGGGAAAATCTTTCTAACTATAAGGCTAGTTAAGCTTCAGAATAAGCTTCCAAGAGCGGTTGAAGAATACCCATCATGAAAGGTTTTTATGGACAGGTTGGGTAAACAGACTATCAGAGGTGGTCTAGGTTTACTTGACCCCACCTCACTGCAGTGGGATTGACTTGATGACCTTGCGCTTCTCTCCAGCTGTACATTTCTATGAATGACTGCAAAGAACTGATAAAAAAGTTGTTTTAAAAATGCTGTTTGCTGTAATCAGTAAGATCCCTCTCCTTCATGAATGTGGTCTTATTCAGTTAAAGTCAGCGGGGTCCTTGATGCCTTCTTTCTCCCATTTTACTCTATCAGTTTCATGTGTGGTGTAGTAGTTCAAGTCAGCAGGAGGCCACGCGGACTCACAGTAAGCCCCGAGTCTGGAGGCCCAAGGCCTGACAGTAGCCAATTAGCCATTCTAGTGACCCGCTTTGGTTTAGGGCCGGGCAGCCAGTTAACAGTGAAACAGTAGTCTGGAGGGCTTCCCCACAGTTCGGGGGCCCAGGCCCTGGGTTAGGACCAGTCGGCAAATTAACAGTTGAACCGGAGTCTAGAGGGGTACACGACAGTTTGTGAGCCCAGGCCCTGGGTCAGGGCAGGGCAGCGAACGAATAGTCAAACAATATGAAAAGTCTAACGGCGCAAGCCTGTTTGCAGGCTGAGCCAGGAGTTGGGCCTCCTTGCTAGCAGAGAGCCGACAAGCGCAGGGGATTTGCCCCACAGGGGGAATCTGCCACCCAGGGAAAGGAGTTGCGGGGGGGATGCGGACCCTCCCTACTCCACCGCATCCCAGCCCAGGGCCCTCGTAGTGGCGGTGCCGCAGCCACTGGATCAACGGGGCTCCAGGCCGTAACGCACAGTCCAGAGGTCAGTGGGTCAGCGGGGCTCCAAGCTGCAGGGCGCTGCCCAACTGACCTCCATGTCCTTAGCTGCCCCAGGGTCGGCTGTCCCTGGGCCACTTCCCTGTTCCCCCAAGGGGCCTACCTGGCTCGGAGGTCGCTCCTTGGAGTCGGCCAGGGAAGGCGGCAGTGGCAGCATGTCCATAGGCTCAGGATCCGGGTCTGTTAAAGGTCCAGGCGGTCCAGCCCACTCGGCTGGGCCCAGCAGGCGCTCGGGGGGGTCCAAGTCAAACAGTGGGTACAGGCAGCGGTTCCCGCCGGCGTGTCTCGGGATTCCGCTCCAGCCGCGGTCGGGGCACTCTAGGCCTCAGTTCAGGACCTGGGAGCGGCCCGGGCAGCCCAACCCAGTCATCCATCGGAGAGCAGCGCAACAAGGCCCTCCGATGCTGGGGCTGGGGGAGAGCCTCTGCCCTGCTCAGCGGCTGAGCCCTGACTGAGCTGGGAGCTTCCCTTCTTATACCGCCAACCCAAACTTCCTCTTTCCTGTAGGCGGGGCTGGGTGACTCTGGCACCCACTAAGGGGGTTTGAGGGGAGTTTCCTCCTCTGTGTCAGCGGGAGGCCACGCTGACTCACTACATGTGGAGAAAAGGAAAGCAATGAACACGCCAATGCAGATATTGTTCTATAATTAATATAGAAAGTACTTTTTTTTTCATAAACAAATCCAGTTCAAACCTAAACTAACCACCTATCTCAGAAATCATACACTGAACAAACCCATGACACTCTATTTGAACATTACCAACTGGGAATACTGCACTTAAGAAGTACACTTGCTACTCATGTCATATGCATTTGCATGGCTGTCTATGTCCATTTTCATCTTGCTTCCACTGATGAGACCTGTATTTTGACGTAGGTGCTGCACAAATATAATACTGCATATACTCTCTCTTTTACAGACAGAACTTCCTCAGTGTCAGCATGGCTATAGTAGTGGCACTCACAAGGCCTCTTTTCACTTTATTACACACCTCTTCATTCTTCAGTGAATTAATAAATAACCCTGTGGCTTTCTCCTGACCATCTCTTATTATTTCGAATAATTGCTGAACATCCTATAGAGCAGTGGTTCTCAATCAGCAGCCTATGATCCAGCTCACATCTCTGGCCCAGCTCAGCTGTGTGCTAAATAGTGGGCCACATGGCAGGGTCTACTGGCTCCTGGCTGCCCACTACAAAGGGGTCAGAGCTGCCCCACTGCCCAGGGTGGGGGTGTCAGGACTGCTGGCCACCCTGCTGATGGAATCCAGGGTCAGGGTCCAGACAGCCACTGCTCTGCTACCCAGCCCCTGTGAAACAGATCTTAAAAACAAGGTGTAAGCAGGGGCTGAACTGCTGCTTGCTATCAGCCAGCTAAAAGGAGGGGTGGGTGTGCCTGCTACAATTGTTTAGCTCTGAAAGGTAATTAACTGTTAACTGTTGATATGTAAATACAGCTCAGGAGAGAATCCGAGGTGTGGCTATGTAAATCCCATTCAGCCAGGGCTGATGGAGGGTCAGTGTTGAAATGGAATGTGGAGAATTGTAAATAATTTGGGACTGTTGTGGGGGGTCACTAATCATGCTACCCCTAAATGTGGGAACTGTAAAACATGCCACCAGTTCTTGCAGGAGAGACACCACCATCATGGTAAGAGGTCTTGGAGGAACAAGCCTCCCCCCTTCCAGAGTTGAGTGAACTGAGCTGGGGGGAAGGGTTAAAAGGCTTGAGTCAGCCTGCTTCACACCTGCCAGGTGTGAGCTGTAAGACTGGCCCAACCTGCACCTTTTCCCCTTTGTTTTAAGGACAGACCTAAAGCAGACTCCCTAAGGAGTCTTTTCTTTTGCTAGTCCAGTGAAAGCTGGATTTCTTTGCCAGTCCAGCTGGTGGCTAAAGAGCTGAAATCACTGGTTTGGCTGAGAGCCAGACCTATTGCAGCCAGTGACATGGCGGCGACCAGCAGAGTGGCTGGTGTGAATCACTGGCTGGTGGCGTAGCGTGGCCGGTAGGAGTGGTGGCAGGTGACCAGTGGCGTGGCGCGGAGCGGCGGCAGGCGAGGAATGACAACTAGCGGCAGCAGCAGGCGAGGAGCAGCGGCAGGCGCCCAGCGGAGCATCCAGTGGTGTGGGATGAGACAGCTGGTGGAGTGTGGCAGAGTGTCATATAAGGTGCCCCCTATCTATCCCCACACCCCCATTTCTACCCAGGTTGGGAGGTGAAACCCTGCGGGTGAACTTTGGGACTCTGGGTGGCACGGACCAGGGACAGAGACTTTTGGGGTGTCGGACTCTTTGGACTTCAGGTGATTCTTGGCTGGGGGGGCTTGAACCCAAGCTGGGCGGGCTTGGCTCATGTTTGGGTTATGAACTCTGTTTGTGGTGTTTTCCCCAAGTTAATGCCGTATGACTTCTCTCTGGCTACGTCTAGACTGGCATGATTTTCCGGAAATGCTTTTAACGGAAAGGTTTTCCGTTAAAAGCATTTTCGGAAAAGAGTGTCTAGATTGGCACGGACGCTTTTCCGCAAAAGCACTTTTTGCAGAAAAGCGTCCATGGCCAATCTAGACGCGCTTTGCACAAAAGCCCGATCGCCATTTTCACGATCGGGGCTTTTTTGCGCAAAACAAATCTCAGCTGTCTACACTGGCCCTTTTGCGCAAAAGTTTTGCGCAAAAGGGACTTTTGCCCAAATGGGAGCAGCATAGTATTTCCGCAAAAAGCACTGATTTCTTACAGTAGGAAGTCAGTGCTTTTGCGGAAATTCAAGCGGCCAGTGTAGACAGCTGGCCAGTTTTTCCGCAAAAGCGGCTGGTTTTGCGGAAAAAGTGGCCAGTCTAGACACAGCCTCTTCTGTTTCATTAAATGTTTCTTTCCTACACTCAGATTCAGTGCTTGCGAGTGGGGAAGCATTGCCTCTCAGAGGCGCCCAGGGGTGTGTGAATTTCCCAGATTATTGGGTGGGGGCTCGAGCCAGTTCTGTGTGAGATGGACCCCAAGATATTGAACCCAGCCCTGGTTACTGCCAGGCCTACCCGCCAGAAGGGTTACAAAGGTTTACCAGAGAAAGTGCCAGCTCATGGAGAAGTCCTCCTTCTTTGTTAGTTAGGCTTCTGGTATATCAGAATGAAAGCTGTGCAAGAGTCAAATTTAATACCAACTTTTTTTTAAAGCTTGACTCTTAATCTTTGAGATCTGTAATCTACATGGTTACTCAGATTGTCTTGAAATTTAGGGTGCCTCATAAGAGCACAGGGTACTGAGAGTAATCCAAACTTGGCATATTTTGTCCCAGGGGTTCCAGAATCACAAAAAAAACCCCAACCTTTTCTTATATTTCAGAGATTGGTGCAACCTTCTTTTTTGCTTCCAGGACCCAGATTATCTCACCAGGGTCTGCAACATGCAAAGGTGACTCCCCAACAGATGGCTAACTCCTACCAGCCATTTGGCTTGTTAAACATTAAAACATTATTAGAAAAAGAGTTTGCTTCTGCAGTTAACCTCTCAGCACATGCACAGAGTAGCCATTTGAGAGTTTGATTAAGCATGTAAAGGCTAGCCATGACCCTAACTATCTGGAAAACTACCTCTTCATCACAGAACCATGGCTATTAGCACATGTGACTGAATTTGAGCAGCACCCCAGGTTCCATTACAGAAATCTCAAGTAAAAAGGGCAGACATACTGCTCGAGTCTGCCCATCCGAAACAGAGATTATCATCTTGGGAAAACGTAATCTGATCACAGTGGAATATTCAAAAGGGGCTCAAACTATTCTATACAAAAATATGCCTACTGGGGGGGAAGGATTAGGGGTAGTAGAGTAGGTAGAAACAGAAGGATCAACTGATGAAGAGAGGATAGGAACTAGGAGGAGTATGTGTGAGGTGAGGGCTGGGGAACAGGGAAGGTGAACCCGGTTCCTGGGGGATAAAAAGGGTTGGGGTGCTTAAAAACACCACATAACCCATCATAGGCATCACAGCCATTGTGCTACATGGAGTTAGTGACCCTGTTTCAGCCAGCGCAATAAGCGGCTCCCTCCTGCTCCGCATTAGGCCCAGCAAGCAGCCACACTTGCCAGTGGGGAGGCCCAGAGAGGAGGACAGAACCCCTCCTCCTGCAAGCAAGTTTGGTGGGATGGGAGCACAGAGCCCCAGGTGAGGAAGTTGCTGGACAGAGGGAACAAGTGGGGTAATGATGTGTCCTCTCCTTGAAAGTGTGCACCCCTGCACCGAGTATCAGGAGACAAAAATTGTCTATGCTTGGGGACTTGTGCCAGCTTTCTCAAAGGAACTACATAGAAAGTACTTGGATATTTCTGCTGGGGCTACAGCTCAAGCTCTGAAGCCTACAGAAGAAGATGGGCTATAGAATTTAAGCTCAAGCCCAAGCCATGACTTCAAAGTGTTGTCTGTACAGCTCCCACGAGCTCCAGAATGGAGCGTAGACATGCCCTTACTGGCAATTGCCCAGTGGAATCCCCTTCTATTGCAAGCTGGGGAACTACTATAGTTGCTATTTTTATTTTGCAGAAATTGTGAATTTTAAATATTGGGGAATAACAGGAATTCTAGTTTCAAATTCACAATTCCATGTACTCACTCTGAAAACTTCTTCCAAGGGTTATACTCAAACAATGTGGGAACTGAAAATATTAAGGAGCTAATGGTCTAATTTAAAAGTTCATAGTGTGAATACAAAATAAGAGTGTACTGCTTGCAAAGTTACTGTCCACTGTAAATTTTTTTTTTTTTGAGACAAGATGACTAAGACCAATTCACAGACACGATTCAATGAATAATTTCAAAACAACAAATATAATCAAGAATATCAAACTAGGCGCACTCAATTCACAAATGGAAAAAAAGGCAAAATTCCCTAAATACATTAAAATTACACAACATTTGCTCAGGACCTTATACTTTCTGTGCGGGAAAATTCTAGCTCCCTGTCCATAGGCCAAATTGGGAACTGCTTACTCATACTGACAGTTTCTCATATGACTAGTCCCAAAAATTACCATGAACAAATTAGGTATATGCATATACAAATACCAATACAAAGCTGTCACAAATGGACCTGCAAACTGAGCAAATACTTGTACATACATATTTGCATGTAGCCAAAGATTTGCTTTTTTATATTAATTTTCTCTGTACCTGTTCAGAGTCAGAGTGACTATATTACACTGACATTTCCTGGTTTCTTTCAGATGCTGTAAATGCAATTTGGTAATTTTTTCAGATAAATTCTCATCCTTCGCCACCTCACTGTAGTATTATATTTTAAATGATGTTCTATTGAATTGCCTTCTGTTTTAAATATCCCTGTTCTTTTAACAACATTCTTAATGTAGTTTAATATTAAATATGCTTACTGTTTTGTTCAGAATTCTCAGATTGGTAAGTATTCTTGTCATCTTAATGAATGAATTCAGTATTTCATGAAAAATGGCTGATCGTCTTTTTGTTGGATGTATTTAAAAAAAACATGATATCCAGACATTTTACATGTTCCAGCTGCTATTGCTGGCTACATCTACCCAGCGGAGCTATTTCGGGATACCTCTGGTATCCCAAAATAGCTATTCCGTGTCTTAAGAGCAAGCCTGTTATATCAAAATTCTGACATCCCTGTAAACCTCATTGCACAAGGGATAAGGGATATTGCAGAATGGTGCCTTATTTAAAAAATTGGCGCTAAATTTCTAAATAAACTATTTCAAAATAACACTGAAAAAAGCTACGCAATTATTTCGAGATAAGGGTGCTGTGTAGATGCATCCACTGTGTTTATATTTATAGTTTTATCTTTGACTTTACATCTCAATAATTCAATTAAACGAAATTCAGCTGTGAAGTTTGTGTATTACTAAAAACTTTGGTAAGTATTTGAATGAAAAAGGACTTTCAAAATCTTTATTTATGATAAGAATGTGGGGGAGGGAGGAAGAGGGGATCAGAGATTAGGTTGCAAGCATAGCAGCCTCACCTCTCTGAGCTGGGACAACTCATACATCCAATTTTGGCAACCATTTAGAATGGCACTGATCGGCTAACTATCTGATAGGCTAACTACCTGTGAATCTGGGTGTGTGAATAGAAAAGTATATTCTGATAAGAGATCTAAAAAGTGTGTCAAATAAAATAAGAATTGACTTAGATAAATTGCCCATATTTTTCTAAGTTCTGAAAGGGTTGAAAAAAAAAAGTTTGGGTTTATTGGATGTTCAATGATAAATTCTGCGAGGATGGTCTCTGTCCTGTCCCAAAAGAGATCACAGAAAGTTTGTTCTTATGAAATTTTTGTCTATTAGGGTCACAAACTCCAAATCCATATGACCCCTCACAATTTCTGGTGAGATACAGATCCCTACTTCTTGTTTACACAAACCTTGCACAAAATCAGAACCTTTAAAACTGTATCATCTGCTTTCTAATCATTATGCAGACTAAGTTACAGATTCCATTGTGTAATGACATGACCTCAAAGATATCCAATAATTCCACAAGTTTATAGACAGAGATTGAGTTTATTTGGTCTACCTAAGATTCCCCATTATTTTCATCTTGCCATGAATAACGGACGGTACAGGAGGCAAATGGAGACAGGGACAACATTTTTAAGGCAGATCAACTGTAATACTTAAGGGATTCTGAGTACTTTTTATACTGCTGGGGTTATGCACAATCAGTCTTAAGAAGCCTTTTTTCGGTAATCTTTTTTGAGTATAATACTAAGCAGTCAGGGAATATACAAAGAAGAATAAATACTAATAGCTTCCAAAGAAAAAAATAAAGGCATTGACAAAAAAATAATATAAGGAAGCCTGTGTTATTTTTAGCAGACTCTCTGATGCCTTAAGCTAGTACAGCTGCTCCTTAGCTTCTATGGGCAAAACGCTTGTATGGAAAACTAGACATCTTGATTTTACAAATCTCCAGATGCTTTTCTATACAATTGAAGTACTGATCATGCATGCAACAAAACTTGTGCTTTGTGGAATAATTATACTGTAGTTATTGAGGGCAAAATAGTGGGTGAACCAACAGACTATTTTTAGTAAAGAAAAATGCCACCAACAAAACAAAAAATAAGTGTGTGCACACCTCACCACATATATGTACATCTTTCTGAGAATGAGGAAGACACCCTTATATGCACCAGAAGTACCAACCTCCAAAATATTATATTTCTGATAATAATGTCACATTATCAACTATCACAACTGCCTGAAGTGGTGCTTTCATTCTGAAAATTGCCATTTTCTAGGGCAGCACTTTTTTGTGCTGTTCAAGATGCTGGTATTGCCTGGTTAATGAAAAGCTCAATAGATAAAATGAGCTGTAAATTTTATTTTATAGGTATCTCCAACCTCCTAAAGCAGTTTGGTAAAATACCAGTTTCCAGGTACAATTATCTGGTAGTAGAACTCCAAACATGCAGCAGAAAAATTTGCTGTCTCTTACCTACTAGTTTCTTCTTCCTGAAAAGGCAGGAAGAAAGCCTAGTTAGATCTAATTTTTCCAGCTGCCTATTTCAACATTTAAGGGTAACTTCATCCATATTCCCTATCCATGGCACACACATAATGTTTCCAGCTCCCACCTGTCACCTTTTTTGGGCAGAGACCTGCATATCTCTCCCTCGTGATCAGAGTTGTAAGACTGTACAACATCCTGCTTTACACTGTAATATCAACTAGCAAGTCAGTCTTCTGGGCTCTGCTTTTCCCCCCAAGGTCTACGTATTGCCAGCAGTTACAAGTTACCACTTAACTCTTTCTAAGCCAGCACGTTTATTCTTAATCTAAAGACATTATAGAGAAAGCATATAAAAACTGTAAGAATTCCTACATGCATGCCAGAAGCCACCTGTCAGTCTTATGAGGCCTTAGTAGACCATGTCTTCCAACCATTCTGCAAGTATTAAGATCATTCTTGTACATAAGGCACTGTGCACTTGCTTCATCAAAGAAAAAGGCCTCAAGTCAGATTAAATACCATCTTTTTCAATCTTTGTTGGTTTCTGGAACAAACAGTGTGAACCAGTAATACATGTCTGCTAGAGGCTTATCCCTCTCCTGAGGTGTTTATAACATAAATGATTCACCTCTCACCTCCCACAGTTTTTAATTCCTGGTGGAGCTGTGGCAGCCCTCCCCACTCTGGTTTTTGAGGGGGAAGAGCATTTATGAAAACTGAAAAATTTCAAAGATTACTTTTCATTGTCCCTCATCATGGTTGCTTATGGGTTCAAAGCCATTAAAACACAGAGGCACAGTGAAGAGGCTTCCCTGAAAAGAATACACAAATGTTCCCACAAAACCTTTAATGTCACTTCACTGGAAAATCACTGCCTCAGATTTGATGAGAAGCTTTTAAAGATCTAAATTAAAATTTTAACAACTATTCTGCCTCAGAAATTGAAAAAAGGCTATTTGCAATAAAAATACAACCTGAATAGCAAAGACACAAATGCTATTAGTAGAAACAGAGATACTTTAAAATAATCCTTTCTTGTGGTCACTCCATATACTTCTTCCAGTCTAAGTTTTAAAATTTTGGCTTTTATCCCAAAGGTCAGGATAATAGGAACTAGACACCAAGCAGAAGGAAAAATTATACAACCTCTCTGACTACAGTACCTTGAAACCTGACTCCAGTATCATCCCACTGATATCATTACTTAGATACACTAAGATGTTTGGGTGCACAAACCTTTGGGAAGTAAAAGAATCCCTACTACTCCCATACCATGCTCTTATAGGCTATGTCTACACTGCGGAGCTACTCGGGGATACCGGAAGTATCCTGAAATAACTATTCCGCGTCTTTAAAGCAGCCCGTTATTTTGACATATATTTCAAAATAATGGGCGTACTATTCTGGTGTCCCTGTAACCCTCATTCCACAAGGGTTAAAGGACATTTTGGAATAGTGCTATATTTTGAAATTTGGCACTGAGTAGACAGCGCCAAATTTCAAAATAAGCTATTTCGAGGTAAGGGTGCAGTGTAGACACCCCCTTAGAGATCAGTAACCTATGGGGGGAAATGATTACCTAGAATCTGCACACCATTTGCTTCGTAACATATGCACACAGCAACATCTTTTTATCATTCACTTTTATAGGGAAAGCACTGCCATTTGGATTATCTTTCATAATTACTGGCATCCTCAAATAATGCTATGCATGTTCAGTGCTTCTATATTATCAAAGAAAATAATTATAATGGAGTAATTACATTTTTAATTAAAAAAATCAGGTGTAACCCCCTTTTCCCTCCCCGGGTTACTGGGGAGCAGGTCACACTCACAGGTGTGCCTGGGCGCCTGATGTTTTAACCCAAAAAAGATCCTGAGCACCCCAGTGGTGATGGTGTTTAGTTGGGGAAAAGCCCTATCCACCCCCTTGCTGCAGTCCCCTGCTGGTAATGAATGTAAAGTGGCGGTGCCTCCACCTGGCTGGCCTTGTACACACTCACTGCTGTGCCTTGAGAGTCTCCAGGAACATACTCATTCCAACATAAACCTGGATCTAATTCCAGAACAACTACAAATCATATACATCTAATAGAATACTTTAAAATAAACAATCTTTACTTAACTTAAATAAACAGGGATTAACAGATTTAGCAATGATTAGCATTACAAAACACATAACAATAATTGAAGCTTATATAGATAACATTTGTACTATCAGTGACCCCACCCCAGAGTGTGCACACCCCTGGACTTGCAGTCCCAGACACTTGCGTTGGCGCTGATGTTGCAGCTGTAGTGGAGATTTGGTCCAGGCTAGACAGCAGCTCTGTCCCAGGCAGCACTTTTCAACAAGGCCCAAAACTTACTGCCTCATGCTGTGCCTATTGGAAGCAGCCTGCTGAATCCCAGTTCCAACAGGCATCTAGTCCCGGTCTGTAGCTGCCCTCCAACAGCCCCTGGACTGGATCAATGTCCTTGGCAGCAGCCTGGCTCCCCCTTTGGTTCCAAACTCCAAGGCCAAGGCCCAGACTGCTAAGCCTCTTTTCTTCAAGCCCATGGAGAGAGTCTCTCTCACACCAGTCCTTCCTTCCTGTTTTTCCCAAGGGCTCATGGGAATTGTAGTCTGGATTGCAGCACAGGGTCTTTCCAGGAAAAAAACAGAGGCCCCTTTAGTAAGGGGACTACACAGGGATAAAATAAAAGCCCATGAAAACACCTACAAAATCAAGTGAAAGTGCAGTCCTTTGTAAATTACAAAATTTATTAAGAAGAATAGATTTCCCTGTCACTACATTTATATAACATTTAATCTTATGCAGTCTTTTTTCTATTTATTACCAGCTTTCACTTCTGGGAAACTTTAGGTCATGATTCTGCTGACTCATAGTATAAATGTAATTATAATCATAAAAAAAATCTGAATTTTTCCAAATCACCTATAAAATTGCAAAGACTATTTACTATCCTTCTACTTCCTCTTTTATCCTCCTGCATAAAATTGATCTGGGAGGAAAATCTGACTTTGTGAGTGCAGCCTCAGAGAGAAACTATGTGCTTAGCTAATTTTATATCTAAACAAATTAAAATCACTGACAGAAGCAGAGTATTTCTTGCTTCTCTCTTTAATAGACTCTGTTTGGTTAGATATGAAGAAGGCCATTAGGTAAGTTATGAATAAAGTCTTCACTTTTAAATGTATTTTAAACCAGTTATATAAACCCCTGAATAAAATATGCAAATGTTATTCAGAATTTAAACTTGCACCACAAAATGTACATAAATTCTGTTTAATCACAGTGGCAGGCTGTTCACTTCCAGGGGTATCAATGAACATTACACCAAAAGTAGGGAGCGTATGGTGAATTGGTTGATGAAATGATGGGGAAATATAGTACATTTCACCAGTGTAGACTCCAAAGCTCAATTATGTGACATAAATATGAGTCAAAGGATGTCGGCAAAAGCTGATATTCATGTTGCAAATAGAACATTCATAAAATTGACAGGGAAGCTCATTAAATGACAATTAAATTTAATAAAGGCAAGCAAATCTGATATGATGAAATCAACAGTGTTTAACCCTAGAGTAACAGTGTCAAACTTGTAGATGAATTCTACTTCTGCAGTCTCTCTCTGTAACTGGGTACTGAAATTCCTTCGTAGAAGATTGGCTACTTTTAAATCCATGACTGAGTGACCAAGCAGGTTAAAATGTTCCTCTACAGGTTTATGGGGTGTGTTACCATTTATAATGTCTGATTTGTGTCCATTAATCCTTTGTCATAGAGACTGTCCTGTTTGGCCAAAATACATGGAAGATGGGCATTTCTGGCACTTGATGACATGTATCACATTAGAGGATGTGCGGTTGTATGAGCTCTTGATGTGGCTTTTGTGGTTAGGTAATGTGATGGTGTCACTTGTAGAGATGTGTGGACAGAGTTGCAATGGGTTTGTTGTAGGGGTAGATTCCTGGGTGAGTGTCTCTCAGGTGCATCACATTTAGTTAAACCTGTGCAATTTCTGTGCATAAAGAAGCCTTAAGTTTAGAGCCATTTAGTGAAGGCTTGATTGAGCAGGTAAGCTTTGGGTAAACACTGAAAGTACATAAAATTACCTTAGAGGGACAGCTGAAGAAATAAGTTTCACAGTGATTCATACACCAAAACCATCCTTCAGACATTCCTCAAGGATGCAATTCTTGAGCAAAGGCATACAAGGACTTCAGCTAAACTCAACTGTTCCATTGCAGTATAGGGGTCTCCAAAGTATTTCTGTGACCCATATAATGATGTTGCAGTTAACTTGAAACTTTGATGCAACTTATGGCCAGAGTAAAGGAGGTGTGGGTAATCTAAAACATTTCTTATTATCTTCGAAATAAAAAATGGAGTGTCAGAATAGAGTGTGAGCCAACGAGTCACAATATTTGGGGAGCTGAAATGGGGAAAAGGCACATATACAATAGGGAGGGTGGTTTCCATTAAGATGTCAATGCTTTACCATGCAATGGTGTCTGAGATGAATTCAGATTTCAATATATTTAAATTATAAAATAACTGTGGTTTCTCTGACACCAATATGTGGAAAGAAACTGTAGATGCAAGTTTGCCTTTATAATGGTGACCACAATACCATACTCTCAATATTTATGTCATTCTGCATCAAATGCTACTCTACAGTCAACACATTTAAGAAAAATTCTACAGGTGACCTTTAATCCCTCAAATAGATAGACAGAAGATGGAAAAAACATTAGGTCATCCCTTTCTTCCCACTAAAACTTTATTAGCACAAAACATTGCACATTTAATGCATTGATTTAGAATGGTTCTCAATACAGACCCTTTTCAGCAATTTAGGAAGGGTTGGTACCTCTAAGGAACTATTATATTGATCAAGACAGAGTTCATATTTTTTGTTAGTTAGGATCATGTTTGAGGAAATATTGAGTGTTTCAGAACTGAGATGCTCCAACACAGCAACTTTTACTACAGAAATATGACTGAAAATTAAGATAGTAATCTTTTTTTAAAAACGAAGGCAGGTCGATTTTTATGCAGGGCTTATTCTGTGAAAATTAAATAGACTGATTGCTTGAACTGCATTTGGAAACTGGATGAAAGCTTGAGTTTTCAACAAATGAGGCCAAAAAATGCCTGCTGACTTATAAGCACTGACCCACAATGATGATAATTACCATGCTGGAATTGAAAGTGATGTGCTACTGCGTGCAAACAACAGACTGTGCTTGTTGCAAATATAATGTTCTCTGCAGGATCAAAACACAGCTACAGAAAATTGGTCTTTTCAAAATTACAGTAGCAAAAGAAAATCAAAAGAGAAAACCTTTCTGGAAATTGAGGATTAAAACATCCCATCTTCAGACTAAGATCTAATAAGAATATTCATAATTCAGAGGTTCCAAGCAAAGAACAAAATCCTGTAAGCACAGTAGCCCCAATGAGGTCTCACCTACTTTTTTTGCCTTAAAAAGTAAAAGCAGCAAGTTTTATGCTCTTGCCTTCTAGGCCTCACCTATAAACAGTTATCCATGTGCTTAACTTTACATATGTCCAACTGAAATCAATGGAAATGTTCATACATGTAACAGTTAAGCTTGTGCATAACTGACTACAGAACTGAGCTTACACTCTGGATTTTCCAATTACATCTAATTTCAGAGGTGTAATGATTTAATCCTCCACTTCTAGCAAATTCTCTCTCTCTTGTTTTGCTGCTGGAATTTGAAAAGGATACTTCTCTGTATCTGTTTTCTCTTCTTCCCCATCAACACCCAGGAGCACCGCTTATGAGGTGTAAGGGTACACATATTTCTTTTCCAGTTATCATGAGAAGCCAATTTTACATCATTGCTTTTAATCACAACTCGAGTTTCTGGATTTTTTTTAACATTTATGTAACTATGAGGCGAACACAATTACAGCTTCAAAACAGAAACATATAATGTAGTGAAAGGGTTTTTTTTACAAAGTCTATTTCAAAATGGCTGAAAGAATTACTAATGCATGGATGTGCCAAATGACCCTGTCTCAAGCAGAAGGAATGTGAGTAATCACTATATGATGGATTTAAACTTGTCCTGTAATATGGACTTTTTTTATAAAGTGCTATGAAGTTGTAGTTCTGATTTAATGCCAGATTATCCTTTCATACAGCTTGTTTTGTTTAAAATTGTGCGCGCATATCTTTCTCTCTCTGTCTTCCCTTCCCCTCCCACTGGGGAAAGCTTGTATCCTAACTGCATTTGATGTTGCATTTTATTTTCATTTTCAAGATATTTTTGGAGATATTGTACAGATTTTAATTTACTACTCTACTATTGTATCTCAGGTGGCTGCAGTGACTCAGAGCATAGCATATTTAAATGGCCTATTGGTGATGCAAAGAATACAAAACAAGTAGAAATTTATCTGTTTAAGCCAAAATAAAAAAGTATAATCTCACTTTCCATACTTGGTCTGTGAACTTATTTTCCATATTCTAGTTTATATAGTCTTCTATTTCCTCCTAGCTGATAGTTTGGAAACTTTTTTAATTTGCCCAAGCTTAGTAATACCTTAAGCAAGGAGAAATAAAAATAGATCAAGAAAAATAATTCCAATTCAGCAATTTCTGTTTAATTTTGTTGTTGACATTCCTATTAACAATGGATTTTAATCACATCACTGCTGCTGAACTTTGGTAACTCCAAGATCAATACACAGACTTCTCTTCAATACAGCATATAAATAAAATTGACAGTATTCTTTTCATACTCCATTAGTTTGATTTAAGGTCGGAACTATGGTACATTTTGTTTTTGTTTCTGGGGAGCAGATAATTGCAATTTATCTTGTGCAAGAATCATACATCATCCTCAATCATACACTGTTCTTTCTTCAATTCAAAGAAGTGGAGTATTTACATATGCCAATCCATGACCCCATCTTTGCCTTCTTTGAACACATATTAAATAGGTTTATGTTAATAAACACAAAATAAATATTGACTTTTGCACAGAATTGGGTAAACGAGTCTTCAAAGTAGGTAAATCTATCAACTGATATGATAGAATTCTAATGGTAAGAAAATAAAGTTGCTATAGCAAGAGAGAATTGTTTAACTAACAACTACATTATTCATAGTTTCCCCTTATTGAACTTGCATGCCTATTCATCTGAACACCTTGCTGACGTATCATTTGGATATTAAAAGCATTCAGAACCTTCTTGAATAAATTAAGCAAGACAGGTTTAGTTTTATAGGGGCAGTCCCAATATTTGGAGCTTTTTCTTAGGGGCAACCATTACCCTCCACCTGTACCCTCATTTTTCACATTTGCTATCTAGTCACCGTAGACAGGTTATTCACCTTTTGAAATAACTGGAATTCTTCTGGATGTATTCCCCATGGGTGCTCCTTTAGAAGTGCATATGTGCCTTTTATAGAACATTTTCAGCAGTACAGCTTATCTGGTCTATGCATGTATCCTACTTATAATTGGGCCACATAGCAAGAATACACAGTGTTGTGAGGGATGAACCACTCTTTGGCTACATCTAGACTGCAGGCTTCTTTCAGAAGAAGCTTTTCCAGAAAAGATCTTCCGAAAATCTTTTTCCAAAAGAGAGTATCCACACTGCCAAAGCGCATTGAAAAAGCGATCTGCTTTTTCGAAAGATAGCATCCGCACTGAATGGACGCTATCTCGCATTTAAGCTGTGATTACTATGGACGGAGTGATTACCAGGGCACCTGTGCTTTTTCCTCTTTCCTCTTCTTTTGAAATAACTCCCTCTTCCCTGTCCACACACATCTTTTTCCGAAGAGGTCTTCTGGAAAAAGGCTTCTTCCTTGTAGAAAGTATACCAATGTCGGAAAAACCCCTCTGTTCTTTTGATTTTTTTTGAAAGAACACGATTGCAGTGTAGACGTAAGTGAAGTTTTTTTAGAAAAACATCTATTTTTCCAAAAAAAACCCAAAACAAAACAAAAAAACTCTGTAGTGTAGACATAGCCTTAGTTCTTCCCCTACTGTGCAGTCCCATGGAGATGAGACTCTGAAGCAAAGGTAAAGAACAGGGGTAGCACAGCACACATGACGTCACATGTTGTAAAGAACTCTAGTTAGAGCACAAGGTGAATAAACCCTCTTTAGAATCCATACGGGTCTCTACTTGAGATGACTCAAGCAGTATCCACTGAAAGAAGTGTGAGCTTCAGAACCAGTCTCTAACTGTCTTTAGAACTGCAGAATTGAAGGTAGCATCTGCTGCAGAGGCATGCTCTAAGGCATAATGTCTCAAGGAGGCATAATGTCTCAAGGCCCATGTAGCAGCTTTGCAGATTTCTGCAACAGGAACATTTTTTACTACAGCAACAGATATGGACTAAGAACTAATAGAGTGGGCTATGTCACTTAGTAGGTCAAGGCACATTAGCAGCTGCAAAGCAGGAAAGGATGCATCCAGAAACCCACTTAGAAAAATCTCTGGGTGGACACTGGCATCCCTTTAACTACATCTGTGATACACACCAACAGCCTTGGAAGAACTTGAAAAGGTTTCCTCCTGTCCAAACAACATCTTAGTCCTCCCCTAATATCTGAAATGTGAAAGGCAGCTTCCTTCTGAGCCTTATGAGAAGTAGGGTGGAAGACCAACAGTAGGGTGAAGAGACTGATATGAAAGTCTGAGGTGACTTTGGGTAAGAACAACGGATGTGGTTAGAGAGATGCCTTATCCTTGAAGATGACAGTTAAAGTGGGTTCAGCTATCACAGCTCCTAATTAATTCAATAATTCTTCAAGCAGGGGTATGTGCTACTAAAAAAGAGGTTCTCCTTGGAAGTTTTAAAAAATACAAATTGCTAAGGGCTCAACAGAAAGCTTTATCAGATAATTAAGGCGATCAAGTGGCAAGTTGGGGTGGGCTTTCCGACATTTGAGAAGAGACTGGATAATCCTCTGGAGGTTGTATGCTGAGCAAATACCAAGAAATCTTCCACAGGAGAATTCTACTCTGTGACAGTAGTTAGATGAACATTACTGGGGCCCAAATAGAGGCCTCTGTTTCAGAATGACAAAGCCTTCTAGAAAGGTGATAGTGAGATTACCTAGTGGTAAAATCTTTTCCATTTTCCCTTGTGGATTCCTTTCTGCTCTTCAGCAGGACTTCTTGAACCTCTCTAGAACAACAGATTTCTCACCCTGAAAGTCATCCAGGTACCAAGTCCTGCATTGTAGAATGTTCAGGATGGGGTGACAAATATTCCCCAAATCCTGAAGGAGATGGCCAGGCATCAACAGGAGACTGAGCGCTGGCCAGAAGGAGAGATGAAGTAGATAAGGAAATCATACCTGACTCGGCCAGTTAGTGTGATCATGATAATTTTGGCTTGATCCTGTCTAATTCTGTTTAGAACCCTGAGGCTTAGTGGCATTGGAAGGAAAGCATGTAGGAGATTTCTTGTCCAAATCAGTGAACAACTATCTTTGAGAGATCCATTTAAACTGTACATATATACAGAGAGATAGATATAGATTTGTTAAGCAAGACAGGAAGCTTCTGCTTTCACAGAAAGACTTTCACATGATCGTTCCAAGCATTAGTTTTTGAGTGCCATATTGCTACATGGTAACTGGGCTTGCTTGGTCAAGTCTTGTCAGGCGTGCACTTTACTGTAGGAGGGAGGGAAATGAATCCTAAGAAGATGCACATTCAACAGATCCTAACATGCCTGTTTAAACGTAAAACAGGAAATGGGGGTCTGTCAGTCAAAAAGGACAACAACAATTGAAGAAGCTGAAGCTAATCATCCACAGGAAAAAATGCTGACACTTTTACACCTTTGTCATGTGGTGAGCCACAGCAACCACAAAAAGAAGCAAATGACATTGCTGAATTTCCAGGTGAGACAAAAGAGACTCAACCACCCTACTCTGCTGTGTGTCTTTGTACAGAAAGAATAAAAAGACAGAGCTGTCCTTCCATTCCAAAAAATAATTGAACACAAGAAATCAACAGCTCACATGGAGGCTGCAAAATTTCAAGCCATGGCTAAAAAAGAAACTCTTCTTAATCTGATTGCTAAAAGGGAAGAAGCATCATTTGAAACTACTGTTCATGTACTCCAAAGAGCCTACCATATTGCCAAAACAAATTGACCACTCCATGACCACGAGAGCCTCATTGACCTACAGCAAATCAACGGAATTGAAATGAGGCATTTATTGCATAGTAGAACAGTCTGTGTAGACATAATCAATCATATAGCCGTTGAAATTAAAAAGAGAATTGTCAACAAAATCATTGACAATAAGTCAAAAATTGCAGTACTTGTCAGTGAATTGACTACTCTCCCTGGAAACTTGACATCATTTTTTTAAAAGCTAGAATGGATCGAATTATGAGATACTTACATTTCCTATGGACTTGATTGAGCTGCATAGCACAACAGCAGCAGCCATCAAAGGGGAATTTTAAAACACTGTGTTGTGAGTTCACTAAAGAACTATTATTAGAAGTGTTGATCAGCATTTGTAGTCACAGTACAAATGTGATGTTTGGAGTCAAAGCTGGCGTTGGAAAACTACTTCAAATGGACTTTCTTAATATGATATTAAGGTATTGCCTCAACCATGGACCGTAACTTGCTCTTGATAAAGCATTAGAAGTTGCCAGAGGTACAAATGACAATCACCAAAACACTCTCATGTACTCAGAACTTATGCAAATGAATTACACATTGTACATCAAAAAATTGGCAAACTGTTCAATGTAAAGGTGAGTGGCATCAACGCGAAGACAGTCAGTGCACTCTGCTTTGCAAAACACTTCACGATGGCCTCACAAGACCGGTTCAGAGTTGTAAGTGAACATCTTAAATTCCAAGGACTACACTCAAAGCTGTGTTATGTTTTACAGGTTTATTATCAGAAACCTTTCTTTAAGGCTGGATGTGCTAGAGAAACTTGTCTGGGATGTTGCAAGAATGAGAAAAAACCATTCCGAAAGCAGACAACCTAATGAAAATATACATCAAGAGAACTGAAAGTCTAAAAACAGACCCAGGATTTCACGGTGAAGAAGCTCAGAAGGCTGAACAATCCATAATGTTCAAAATCAGCAAATTAAACAGCACTAGAAAAAGCCCCAGAATCAACTCCTGTCAATTCATTCCATCAGCCATTGACATGGGGAAAAAACTATTCACAAGTGCCTCAAACAAAGCTGATCAAAGCATGTGCAAAGAAAGGGCTTCTTGTTATAACAACTTAATTATTTGTCAGTTTTGAATCCTGAAGAGAAAGAATCCCCACTTTGGAAAGAAGGAAATAAGAGCATTGGCTGATCAACTGAGAATCAATCAACAGGAAACACATCAGATTTCTGAAATTCAAGGCTTCTGAAGGAAATAACATCCCTGGAAAACTTAAAAATCTTGTTCTTGGCACCAAAACCCTCTCAGCAAGCAATGCTGACTGCAAAAAGGGATTCAGTGAGATAAACAACTTCATTACAGTGAAACAGACCACACTTACCACTCATCCTGTAGCAGACTTGCTATTCATTTCATTTGTGGGACTTCCTCATGCTCAGTGGAATCTCTTGCATATATGACACTGTTGCTTGGAAAGGGCCAACATGCAACACATCCATCTCAAGGTATCTCACAACAACAAGGAAGAGCAGTGAAATCAGCAGTATGGGTCAATGTGAGAGTTTTATAAGGTTGCTTCAGTCCCTCCTCTGGATCCCACTTGCTCCACTGATACCTTCCACATGCCAGGACTGAGCCCTGGAGGGGGCCGGGAGAGGCTTTGCTTTGGGTTTCCCTTAGAGGTGCAGCCTCAGCCTTGCCACCCCCCATGGTTGTATCTGTTGCTGTTGCATGCTACCCCCGAACCTCTGTCTCCTACCCTTTCTTCCTTCCTAGGAGGCTCCTGTACATGACACCTTCCTCAGCAGCTGCTGAGGCTGGAAGTTTTCCTGGAAACAACATTAAGCTGCAACCCAAAAGCTGGACACCCCAGATACGCTGACAACACTCAGGCAGACCTTGCCTCTTGTAGAAATTCCATAGGTATTTGCTGTGGAAACACTCTCCCCATCCATCAAAAGAGCGCCGGTACGCTCCCCATTCCAGAGTCTGAGGCTGTATTCCTGGAGAATGCACTCAAATGCTGGAATGGGTGGCTGCTTTGCTTATTTGCAAAAGGACAGTAGATATGTGTATGTCACTGCAATCATATGCACCTGCTGCCAACCAGCAGTGATTTCAGCAACCAGCCCCTCGCTGCTGCATGTACAGAGCCAGTAGATGCTGCTATGCCCAGCACTGGACTAGGTCCACGCAGGAGTAAGTAAATGAGGCAAAAACCACAGCCAGCCAGAGTGTGGGGGGGAAGAGGGCACTGGCAGGCATGGCACAATGCAGCCTGCCTAGACCATGCCTATTTCCTAAATTAACAGATCTCAAAGGACTCTATAATCTCCCAGGTACATAAAAGGGAGCAGGGAAACATACCAATGGGTGGCTAGGAGTAGAGTGAAGGAGAAGTGAATGTAGGACAACTAGAATAGCCTTCATAAAATATACAAGATAGGTAGATAACATTTGGTCAATTTTAGCCTCTGCAGGACACTGAAACAAAACAGAAAGAGATCTGAGATAGTGAGATCTTGCCCGTACATCCTAATCACATAATAAGTGTTTAATTCAATGTATAAATTGGGTGGAATCAAAAAAACTATTTTTTCTTTCAAAGGTGGCACAATAATTTCTCAAAATATCCAGTTCTACCCTCCGATCTATTTGTGGTTTTACCCTTCGATCTATCACGCTAATTCCTTTCTCTGTGATTCTTTCAGTGCTTTAGCAAATACCTTTTGCCAAAAATAAGCCCCAATCATGACATCTTCCTGCCATGTTTTCCATTTTTTTTAAAAAAGTAACTTTGAAGTTCAACAAGGGTCTGCAAACAGTTTGAGCATCACATCCATTCTCTGATTGGGAGGGTTAGAATTGAACTTGGAAATGGTCCCTGATTCTAATGTTATTGGAGCCAAGGCAAAAACAAAACAAAACAAAACTGCCTTTTGTTCACACCAACAGCTGTGAAATAAACAAGTATGCCAGAAATGTCACTAATCCACAGACAGAACATTAGATGTGTTTAAGCTGTTATGTGGGAACCCTGGGCTTTTCCTTCAGCCAAGCCCCCAACTCTCCCCCAGCAAGCTGGAGAGGAGCCACAGCTGCTGCTGAGTGCGAGCTGAGGGTGAAGAACTGAGCCAAGGCTCCTTCTTCAGGAGGAGGAGGAGGAGAGAAGAGAAATGTGACAGTGAATTTTCACTTTTCAGGCTTTTATTCCAACGCAGTATTGTTAGTAGTAGCTTTAATTTCAATATCAAAGTCATGCAAAGGGATCCATGAAGTCACCACCACACATGCTATTCTTTAAAGCAAAACAAACAACAAGCTGCTTTACTCCAGGTAGTGCCCATCTCTAAGCAGACACAGGAACTAAGTCTAGGGTGCTTAAAAGTGTCTATCTCAAAGAGGATGGAGTTTAACACACAACCCTCTCATTGTCATCTTCCTTTAGCTAGCTTAGGCAGCTGTCCAGCTAGCATGCTGACTTTATGGATAGCACTTATCAGGTGCTTATCTCTCTCCATGCCTTATACAAAGAGCCTAGGTTCTTAACTTGGTTTTGTGAATTGCAGATTTCTTCTTGTGATTTTCTAGGCATCTAAAGCTTAGCTGCTGTGATACTCAGAATTGCAACACATAATTCCCTTTGTGGATCCACCTCATGTTGTAAATGAAACTTGCAGGGGACCTTTGGGATTGCATGCTGGAGTTGGAATTCTCCTGTTCATGCACAGGATACAGAGTATGCTTTTTGCCATCCCTGCTGACTTTCATTATCTGATACAGAGGGGTGGCAGGGCCATGACCCTACCATCCCCCATTTCTCTGTACTTTGAGACAGCTGAGAAAAAACTTCATTTTCTGAGAATCTGGCATGTTCCTCTGCAAGGCAAATGAGGTTTCTAATCCCATGGCTACACATCCCAGAGATCAATGGTGCTGTGATGCTATGGGAGTCAATTTAGCAGGTCTGACGAAGACCTGCTAAACTGATGAAAAGCGCACTCTGGTCGATTCCAGTACTCCACCAGAAGAAGCATAAAGTAAGTCGATGGGAGAGTGTCTCCTGTCAACACAGGACAGTGTAGACACCGCAGTAAACGGACCTAAACTATGTCCATTCCAGTTACATTATTCTCCTAGCTGGAGTAAAGTAATGTAGGTTGACTTTCTGTGGTAATGTAGACAAGACCTTATGATGGTCTCTGCAAATTTGCACAGAGATGTCCAGAATCCAACCTTATATTCCAATTGCAGGACCAAATCCTACTAAGAACCAGAAACCTACTAAGCAGTTGCACAAGTATAACTGAGCTCCAAATTTGACCTACAAAATCTGTAACTGTTAAGGACATACCAACCGGGGGGGGGGGGAGTCTTTGACTTTTAGCCAAAGTTGTATTTGCAGGTCAGAATTAGACTAGACTATTTTTACAGGGGAAATGTAGAAGCCATCAAGAAACAAACAATGCGGAATTCGGAAAGGAAAGTTTTATAGTTAGTATTCATAATGACATAAATGCTTCATGGTGCTTTGTCATGAAACCAGCAGAACTTTTATTTCTCAGAACAGTAAGTCCCACCAATATCAGCTGTGATCTGAGACTTGGGCAAAGTGATAATACCAATGGTTTTAAACATATGAACTTTTCTTTGCCTTGGCAAGAAGCTGAAAGCTGTCATGCAATAAGTGGCTGGAGGAAAATACATTATCTGAAAAAATATTGGATAGCTTCCCTCCTTCCTGGGGAGCTCCCCTTTCCTTCAGGAGTTCTGCATTTTGGGAGCAGCATATAAATTAGAAAAGGAATTAAAATCTGTCAGAGACCAATGGTTCAATAAACCCCATCCCAACATCTGCAATGCAAAGCAGATGCAAGTTTATTCAAAGTCCATGATAGCAGAGTAGAATGGTAATTTCATTTAATCTAATTCTTAATTTTATTGTAAGGACTTTGTGAGGAAATAACCATGGAACTATGGGAATTTTGGTAGAGTACGGCCAACAGGGTTTGGTCTAAAATGAGTGTCAAGGTATATTACTGTGTCTACAGATGCACCAAGTACTTAAATAGTAGGAATAGACATGATACACTAACCATGCAAGGAATGAAGATGGATAGGTCCTGAAAAGTCCATAATGAAAACAGGCAGAAAAATTGTCCTTTCCTAATTTGCACAGACGACAATTAAGTTCTCTTTTATCTACCAAGATCAAAATAGACAGCATTCCCTTTGGCTTTGTATGGCAGCAGAAAAGACATATGCCAGATATAACAGGCAGAGGGGATCAAGAATTTTTTGGCCTGAATTTAGCATTATCCCTTAATGAAAAAATGAAGGGCCTGGACACAAGATTCTTGTTTCTCTCACACACACTTTGCTCTTTGTACATCAGCATATTTTGTTCTAAAAACAGTGCCTGGAATGTTCATTGGGGTGAGGAGGGTTAATGCATTTTTTACTATGCTGCAAGCTGAGTACCTGTCAGTATTTTATTTTGCATTCTTAATACTAACAATATTTAGAAATAGAACACATTCTTCATCTAAAATAATTTCAAAGCATTCATTCTTAAAGTGTCTATGTACATTCTCCATAAAAACCTATTTCCAATAGATAATTAGGTTTTATAAGAAAATTGGATTTTTAAGAAATACAAAATTTCTCAAAAAAGAAAAACACTGGACCAAAAAAAAATCAACTTCTACCAGAAAAACGTACTTTGCAGTATAGTGTTCATCTTTTTAACGCCATCGGGTGTACTATAAATCTATAACTTCTTTACAAGTTTCCCACTTCCCCTTATATAATGGTGATAATCCAGCTAGTGTCATAAAGCATACTCTCCTTTTAACTGAAAGAGTCTCACAAATGGACAAGATCCAATGTTCAGAATTCTGACCTGTCAGTACTATACACACAAGCCATTACAGGGTATTATTTTGTAACTGGACATGCATAATGCTACTCCCAATTTGCATTCTCACCACACTTATGCATGCAAATTAGGCAGTTACACAAACAAATGTCCCAATTATGAGACTAACTTTCCATTTCCACAAACCATTAAAATAAATTTGTATGTACAAGTTAGATACACATTCACTGAAGTCCCATTCAGAGAAAAATCAGACTCAAACTTTCCCATTAGACACAACTAGTTTGCCAGTAACATCTAACACTTATGAGTATTGGATTGGACATTCTAGCTCACAGTAGTAATGAAAAAAAGTCAGACTAGCATGGAAGTTAAGTCTTCTGAATATTTCACCAGGAACAATACTGAGTAAGGTAAAATGGAGGAGATGAATGGGTTTCATGTGAAATGTACTGTATGTTCATTAAATACAAATTGCAATCTGTTGAACAGGCATTTCTCACACTAGATGGATGATTATGAGCATTAAAATTTATGAACTAATACACCATTGACAAATAATAATTTAAGGCCATGCATAACCTGGATCATAATCATTTGAATATTATTATTGCAGGCATTTCCCCTCCATTGTTAATGATATAGCATTGTGAAAGGAAATCAGTTTTTATTAAATTTTGGAGACAAAGAAGGCATAATTCATCCTAGAAAGAGTAATTTTGTTTAACATGAGAGAAAATAGATTTGGATAATTGTATTCCATTTATATGACTCTCATAACTTTATATTTATACTGTAAGAAGGGCTATCAAAATAGTTAAACTTTTATGTCAGTCTTGATACAAGTAAAGAAAACCAGTATATAAATCAAAAACATAGTTCTAGTAAACCTAGTAGAATAAAATTCAGTGAATATAGTATAAGGTATTAAACAGAAAACGTCAAATACTTTGTTACAGAAGATGTACGTATTACAGAGGTGCAAAAATTCACCAGATAAATCCAGAATAGAGTCCTGGGCTATGATCGAGTCAAACCACAAGACTCGTAAGTAGTAACATTAAGAAATACAAGATCAGTTGATTCTGTAGCACTCCTTCCCCTAAATGGCAGTACAGTATAGCATAATCAATCACAATTAGAACAAGCAGAGTATAAACTGTGTAAAGTCACATTGGGAAGCTTATGTCTGATAGGCTTCTACATATTTAAAAAACTGATTTAAGCATTTAAAGTTCTGGCTGCTCCCTCTATCATCCCTCCATATTTGTACCCATATTCTAAAAAGACAATATAAAATCACTCTTCTGGCTTTGGACCACCAAAAGATTCCTTTGAAGTGGAGGAAACCAAAGAAAACTTAATGGGAATCAGGATTTAGTCGGAGAGATAGAGAAAGAGATGCACACATTGCACCTCCCAGCATCATGACTAACCCATTCCATCCCAGCCAAATGTATTTATAAGCAACAAAGTGGACAATAAAACTTTACAATTTGAACAAAAACTGTACATAGATTCCACATTCTTCCTAAATGTTGTATTCCTTAATACATTTAGAATTACAAAACAATCATTATGATGCATATAAAAATACAAGTTAGACCTCTTTTGTCTGGCACCCTCGGGACCTGACCGGTCCCATATGAGGGAATCTGCAAGAGAATGGGAAGTCCCCTGACACCAGCCCATCAGCCTGCTGCCCCTCCCTACTACTGGCTCCTTCAACCCAGCTGGGCTGTCTGAGGGCCTGCCCCAGCCCTGGCTCCACTGCCGGCCAGCCAGGCAGCTCCATCCCCATTGCTGAATGGCACCTTGTCTGATTGGGCTGCTGCAGCCCCAACCCTGCTGCCAGGCAGCAAGTGGCCACAGCCGCAGTGATTCACAGTGCTGCCGCTGCCCAAGCTACTGTGGCCCCGCTGCCTCTCAGGCAGATGTGGCCTGGCCAGACTTCCCCTTTTGAACTCCTGTGGTCCTGGTCCCGCTGCCAGGTGGCAGACAGTCCTGATCATGCTCTGCCCCGGCTTCTGTGGCCCTGCTGATAGCAGACTTGCAGGGCTGCACTGGGCTCCCAGTTGCTGGCCTTCCTGCCCCAGGTCCCTCATTCACGAACGTCCATAGTCATGCCGGACCACAGATGTTGCAGGCCAAGAGAATCCCAGATTTGGGAGGAGCAACCTCTACTGTATTTGAGTTCTGGGATCTATTTCCTTATTACTCTACTTGTATAACCTTGTTACTACCCTGCTATTGAAAAGTAATTCATTGATAACATGCTGTTCATTCTCCCCCAAAATATTGTCTTCATAGAGCTAATGAGCAAAGACACTGATTACCTATACGCTTAAGACTAGTTTAAACGCACAGATACAGTTTACTGTGAAATTTGCTACTACTGCCAAGATTTTTATCCATAGATGATACTTTGGCTATGTCTAGACTGCATTCCTTTCTCAAAAAGAGGAATGCAAATGAAGTAAATTGAAAAAGCAAATGAAGCACAGATTTACAAATCTCGCGCTTCATTTGCTTAATTACATCCGAGCGCTTTTTCGAAAAAGGGTTTTTTGGAAAAAAAATGCAGTCTAGACGGGGTTCTTTCGAAAAAAAAACCCTTTTTTGAAAGAACCCTTAATCCTGAAAAAATGAGGTTTACAGGTTCTTTCGAAAAAGGGTTTTGTTTTTTTTCCCCGAAGAACCTCATCTAGACTGTGGGGTTTTTTTTTAGAAACACCCTTTTTCAAAAAAGCGCTCGGACACAATTATGCAAATGAAGCGTGAGATTTGTATAACCGCACTTCATTTGTATTTTTTATTTGCTTCATTTGCATTCCTTTTTCGAGAGAGAGGAATGCTGTACTGGGACCTGTGCTGTTTAACATAATTATAAATGCTCTGAAAAATGGTGTGAACAGTTTGCAAAGGACACAAAATGATTCAAGATAGTTAATTCCAAAACAAACTTTAAAGTGTTACCAAAAGATCTCACTGCAGTGAGTGACTGGGAAACAAAATGGCACATGAAATTCAATGTTGGGAAGTGAAAAGTAATGCACACTGGCAAAAATAATCCCAACTATACATATACAGTGATGTGGTCTAATTTAGATGTTATCTCTTTAAAAAGAGTTCTTGGGGTCACTGTAGATATTTCACCAAACAAAATTCACTCAGTTTAAAGTGGCAATCAAACATAAAATTATGAAAATATTAGAAATAACTAGTTAAGGGATTGATTATAAGAGAAAATATATTACTACGGGAGGCCCCCGACTTGCGACCTCCCGAGTTCTGACCCCCTGCACTTACAACCATTTTTGTAAGTGCGGAAGGGGCCAGAAACCCCTGACTTACGTTCTCGGCCCGCATTTACGATGGCGAACAGCACCTATCATAAATAAGGGTTTGAGTTACGATGTCCCCGACTTGCGATGCTTCCCCCGGAACCAATCGCATCGCAAGTTGGGGGCCTCCTGCACTACTACTAGTACATAAACCCCTGGTATCCTCACACCTTCAATACTGAATCTAATTCCAGTTTCCCCATCTCAAAACAGACATTAGAATTGGAAAGGGTGTAGAAAGATAATGGCAATGAAAATGATGAGGATATGGAATAGTTTCCATATAAAGAGAGAGAAAAGGCTGAGTGTTCAGTTTACAAAAGAGACAACTAATGGGGGGATTTGATAGAGGTCTATAAAAGCATGAAGTACGTTTCAGGTAGGTATTTTGTATATGGATTCATTTTTCACTAACCTCCAGGAATGTTCTGGACCTCTGCAGAATCACATGGAGCCTTCCAGCCTGAGAATTCCATTTTCCTTGACTCTCCTAGAACAGAACATAGTTAGCTATACCCTTACGGGTATATAAAAAGTTCACGATATCATAGATAGGCTCTCATTTCACTTTTCTCAGTTCTTATATCTCACTGCCTGACTGGTGATGCCCAGCCTGGACTTTTTATATACCTATAAATTTCAGAACAAACAGAAAATTTACTCTAACAAGTGATGGACAACCTCTAAAAGTTTCAAGCTTATATTTATATTTCAATAAGCATCATAAATCTGAATACTTATCCAAAGTTTGTTGAAACTTTTCTGTACCTCTCTAACAATATAACTAATTAGTGTAATGAAATTCAAATTATTCTTCCATTTAATACACTCAACCCTATTTATTATTAATTATTAATTATTATTATTATTAATGGTTTTATAAAATGGGAATAAGGATATTAACATCCCTTTGTAAAGTGTTCTGAGATATATGGATGAAAAGCTCTACATACAAGCTAGATATTAGGTTGGTGATTGAAGTAGAGCCAACATTTCTGCATAGTAAATAAAATTAAAAAATTATTAGCTTTAGGATCGTTGCCAGAAAAGTTTTAGATCATTTGGAGACGACAGTGTATTTAAAGTTCAAAGGAACTGACAGCTTCCTTTGTTCAACTGCATTGTGTTCCTCAAATCCACTAAGCTCTAAGTGACAGCCTGTCATTCCAAACTCTAACAATAGAGTACTGAGGGCACATGGCTTCAACAGACACACCACTGAGTTTTAAAAAAGCACAAGTGAAGACCTAGAATATCATCAAAAAGTGACATGTCAAAATACTCTTTGACTGAGACTTAAGGAAACTTTTATAATGAATACGATTCCCCCTGCCCCTGGAGGTATTCTTTCTTTACTTCTACAATTACCAAACACTAGAGCCGTGTGAAATAAGCACTGAAAAACTCAAAATTTGTCCTATGCCAGTAAATTGAGCTTTCCCAAGAATGCAAGGCTATTTGCAAATTTTTATATCTGCAAAATTTTTTGTGGAATTGATCAAAAATATTTTCACCGTATGGATGCCAGCAAAAGTGTGATCATGGTGCATATTCAACTTTTGACCTGGACTGGATTCCATAGTTTCATGTGATGTGTTATATATTTTAGAGAGTGTGTCCCCATCTGTTTGTGAATCCGTTTGTTCAAGAACAACTTCTAAACAGTAAGAGCTCGGGCCACCAAATTTGGTATGCAGCTTCCTCTTATCATAACTTAAAGAAAGGTTAAGGTTTTGTTGTGCCAGGATTGTGGGACATACATAGAATGTGATTGCTTCTCATTAAACAGAAAGGGAGGGCTATGATAGTAGGGACAGTTATAATGTAGAATGATTCCAGTGGAGCAACAAACATCCCAGACCTGAGGAACAGCTGCTGTCTTACAGCATGACCCTGATCTGCCTCAGGCAGCAGCTGCCAGCCAGGCTGTGTGGCCTGCATCACCCACAAGGAACAGTTGCCAGCCGCCTCCACCTCCTGCCCTGAGCCCCCATACCTGCCCTGAGCCCCCATACTTCCCCTATGCCCCCACACCTCCCAGCCCCCCTGCCCTGAGTCCTGTACCACCACCCCTTTCCCTGAGCCCCTCCTCACCCTCCAACCCTGACTCCTTCATCCCCCATGTCCTCGGACTCCTGCCCGGAGCCCCCACAATCCCAAACCCCTGCCCTGATTCCTGCCCCTCCCCATACACACCAAGCCCCCGGTCCTGAAGGATAATATGCAATGCTGGGTAAGTCTTCTAGAGAAGTTATATTAGACAGAAAAGGTAGGTGAAGCAATATTTTTATTGGACCAAATTCTATTGGAAAAAATGAAAATCTCATGAGTTTAAAATTATTATTGGAAAGAGATTTATTGAATGGTCTACAGAGAAAGGTAGATTTAGGTTGGGCTGGACCATTGTAGAATAAGTTACAATCTTCCATTTGGCCTTGATCTTGAAAAGATGTATTCATGTGAGTTGAATCAGAAGGCCTATTCAAATGTATAAACTTAAGAATGTGCTTAACTATAAATAATATGTCTTTGTAAGATCAAGGTCTTGGTTTGCAAAATTTGAAGGCATATCTGAACTGAATTTGAAATCTATTAATATCCTGTCAAATCATGAAGCAATAGTGTCATAAATCAACTTAATCTTAGACTAAAAATGGAATTGAATAAGCTTGTTAAATCCATTAGCTGAGAGGGGGATTTGGCAGAGAACTGCAGGTGATGACTACAGGGCTTCCAAATTCTCCTGGAAACAGGTGATGTAGAGAGAAATGGGAAAGGAAAAAATTCAAAATCAGGTGACAAAAAAAATAGATTTGACTTTGCAAAGAACAGTGATATTTGAAGATCTAGTGATACTGATTCTTTCCAAATGAAGGCATCATATAAAAGACCCAAGATACATACAGTCATCATCATTATCAACTGATCCATCCCCTATCACCCATTCCCAGTTTCTGGAAAATAGGTGTAAGGAACACCATCCCTGTCCACACCAGCAAATAGTCACTGATGGATCTATCTTCCATGAATTCATCAACAGATTGGTACCCTTGGGACCTGAGTGGTCCCAAATCATAGAATCATAGAGCTAGAAGAGACCTCAGGAGGTCATCAAGTCCAGCCCCCTGCCCAAGGCAGGACCAATCCCAACTAAATCAACCCAGCCAGGGCTGTGTCAAGCCGAGACTTAAAAACCTCTAGGGATGGAGATTCCACCACCTCCCTAGGTAACCCATTCCAGTACTTCACCACCCTCCTAGTAAAATAGTTTTTCCTAATATCCAACCTAGATCTCCCCCACTGTAACTTGAGACCATTGCTCCTTGCTCTGCCATCTGTCACTACTGAGAACAGCCTCTCTCCAGCCTCTTTGGAACCTCCCTTCAGGAAGTTGAAGGCTGCTATCAAATCCCCCCTCACTCTTCTCTTCTGCAGAGTAAACAAACCCAAATCCCTCAGTCTCTCCTCATAGGTCATGTGCTCCAGCCCCCTAATCATTCCAAACTCTAACGAGGGGATTTGCCAGACCAGGGAAGATCCCTCCCTTCATGGCCCGTGCTGCCACCAGGCTAGGGATCCAGCCTGCCCCCGCTGCTGCTCCAGCCCCCCCTGAGGCTCTCTAGATGTTGCTGACCCCACAACTGCCAGGCACGGAGCACAACGGCCAGAGCTGCACAACCGGAGCAGAGCTTCACAGCCGTCTGGCTCTGTGGCTAGGGTCAGGGTAGAGGGATGGGGCTGGAGATCTGTGGCCCAGGTCAGAGCTCCCCAGTTGCCACTGGGACTGGGGCTGGGGCTGCCACTGGGGCTGGAAATCCCCAGCCGCTGGAGCCAGAACGGAGCCGGAGCTCTGCAGCTGGGGCTGGAGCTCCCCTGGCTGCTGTTGGGTCCAGGGAGCTCTGCTGGGGCCAGAACTCCCCATCATGCCACTTGTCCTGCTGCCCTCCCTCCCCTCCCCCCCACACACACACTGCACTCCCGGCTGAGTTGCTGGTGCTTCCCCTATGGCACTCCTGCCCCCCCACCAGACCTCCCTGTTCCTAGGTTCTGTTGTCCAAGAACATCTGTGGTCCTTGCCAGACCATGGATGTTGCCAGACCAGGGAGTCCCAGTTAAGGGAGGTACAACTTGTAGTTCTGTTTTTTATAAAAAACCTGTTATAGTCACAACATTCACAACATTCTCTGGCAAAGAATTCCACAATTTCATGTGCATTGTACAGATTTTAAATTGGCATTAAAAGGCAAAAGGAGAGGTTGCCACAGTGGGCGAAAGGAGAGTTTGATGAGGTAAGGACAAAACTTGTCTAGGCCAAGCTAATCAGTGTTGTTACCAACATTAGACAGAACCAATCTTCTTAAAAACAATGAAGTTGGAGCATATGCATAGAAAACTTTGTCCATGTAAAGATGAAAGATTGCTAGAGATTAGGGTTCAAGTACTACACTGGACCCTAACCGCTAGGCAACTGTGGCGAAAAGGTCAATATTTTGCTGGGGATTCAAGAATCTAACTCACATTCATAGTCTAGGAACGAATGTCTGCTCAGATCATCCAGCATGGTGGCTTATCTCCTCCCTTCTTTGTATAAACATGTGTATGACTTATTTTACACAATTATATTGGTGAGGTACAACACTATGTAAATGTGATGGTTTTGACAGCCCTAGAAATTGATATCTTCCATGAAGTCATAAAACTGACACAACACAAGCTATGTCTCCACGCCATGCTGTTCCATCTTCAAATCTGCCAGTGTGGTGGCACAAGCAATGAAAACGTGTGACAAATAACCAAAATGTGGAACAGCTGAGTTTTGTTGCATGCCAAGCTACACAAAAAATTATAGCCTGTCATTTACCTATAAAATCTGCCTTCACTGTGTTAATTAAGCAGTTTTCTTTAAAGAAATAGGAACGCACATTTCATCATGTGCAAACGTAAACATACACATCCAAAAGGTTTGCATCTGAGAGCCAGTTTGCCCCTACCTAATGAACTGAGAAAGCCAGGCCTGGATCTACAAAGGGACTTGCATATTGCAATGATCAGCATTGCGTCACCTAAATTTAGATACCTACAAAATCAGTGGAACAACAATGGGATCCAGAAAACCTGAGTTAGGTGCCTAGACAGAGGGAAAAGGGGCAACTGCCCTGAGCCCAGTGATTCAAAGGGGCCTGAGGCTTCAGCTGATGCTGGACTACTGGCCTGATTCTCATCTCATTTACATGGTAGCAAAATGAGAGTACCTCCCTTGAAGTTAATGGGAATTTTTCAGCGGGAAACTGCTGTAAAAGACAAAACTTTAAAAAAAATGGATGGTCCTGCAGCACCTTAGAAATGAACAAAAAATGTAGATAGTATCTACATTGTGCTTTTATGGGCACAACCTACTTCTTCAGATAAATGGAGCAAGGAATCCAGAGGTACCAATAAATAGCAGAAAAATTGGGGAAAAGAGGAAGGAAAGGGGGGAAAATCTTGCCAATTAGTGTCTGTGCTAACGGAGACTAATAGAGTGGGCTGTAGGTGAATGATATGTAACTTTTGATGTCATTTGGGTGTTGACTATAATGGCCCATCCAGTTCATGTCTTTGTTCAAACCTTGGTGAAATGTGTCAAATTTGCATATGACGGCAGTTTCTCTCACCAGCCAGTTTTTGAAATTGCTTTGTAAGAGTGTAGTCACTTTTAAATCCATTAATGAGTACCCAAGTTAAAATGTTTCCCAACAGGTTTCTGTGTGTTACCATTTTGAATATCTGATTTATGTCCATTAATCCTTTGTTGTAGACACTATCCAGTTTGGCCGATCTACGTGGCAGAGGGGCATTGCTGGCACTTGATGGCATAGATCCCTTTGGTGGATGTGCAGTTGTATGAGCTTCTGTTGTGGTGGCTTATGTGGTTAGGTGCTTTGATGTCATTTGTATAGATGTGTGGACAGAGTTGGCACCAGAGTTGATTTCAGGGGCAGGTTTCTGGGTGAGTATGATGGAGGTATGCTGCATAGTTGCTGGAAAGAATTTGTTTCAGGTTAGGGAGTTATCTGTGGGCAAGGACTGGCCTGTCCCCCAAGGTCTTGTTCATAATGCACTCAAAGGGTTTAAGTTGGGGCTGTCGGTGGTGGTGCTCTGTTTTTTGGTTTTTGGGAGGGTTTGGGGGCCTATCTTGAAGAAGCTGATGCCTGGGTACTCATCTGGCTCTGACAATCTGTTTTTTCACTTCTCTGGGTGGGTATTTAAGGTTTAAGAATGCCGGATAGAGATCCTGTAGATTTTTGTCTCTCTCTGTGGAATTGGAGCAAATCTAGCTGTATCTTAGGGCCTGGCTGTAAACAATTGATTGGCAAATGTGTCTTGGATGGAAACTAGAGGCATGTAGGTAAGTGTAATGGTCGGTAGGTTTCCAGTATAAAGTGGTGGAAATGTGGCCATTTAAATGTATTGTAGTGTCAAGGAAATGGATCTCTTGTGTGGATTGGTCCAGACTAAGGTTGATGGTGGGGTGGAATTGTTGAAATGCCCATGGAATTCTTCAAGGGTCTCCTTCCCGTGGGTCCATATGATGAAGATGTCATCAATGTAACGTAAACAGAGTAAGGATGCTAGCGGGCGAGAGCTGAGGAAATGTTGTTCAAGGTTAGCCATAAAGATGTTGACATAGTGTGGGGCTATGCGGGTGTCCACGGCGGTGTAAAAGACAGTTAGTGAGATCCTTTTTCTCAAAGAGGGGTCAAATTACTCAATTGTTTGACATTTCAATTTATCAAGGCCTTGTGAATTAAAAGAATTTCCATTTCCCATTTAAAAATTTGTTCTCATGTTCAATGGATCTACCTGTTTCTCTGTCCACATATTTTGCTCCATTAATTTTTCTGCTGTGCTTTGTTTCACTTCTGGTAGTTTTTACCATTCATTTTAGATGGGTGTTGGGAATGGATTGCTTCAGATTCCCAGAGGTACTTTTTGGTAGGAAGCATTACACTGTATATATTAATAATTCTAATAATATGTAACTATCCCTAGATGTCTTGTATAAATTAAAAGAGGTTTGTGAAAGTTCTTAGGTACAGAGTCAGTTCAGTTATATTATACTAAGAATTAACAATCACTTCCCTTATCACTACTGAAATTTTTAAAAAATAATTACTTGCATGAAAGACATAAAGATTACAGCATTTGAAAAGGTAACCTATTTGTCATCTTTAATTATTAGTGTCCATTATATCAGACTCATTTGTCATGTTTATGACAAGAACCTGACCTCTCAAACTGTCTTTGCAGCTTACAACATCACTGGTTCTAATTTTCTTTCTTTTTAATAAGATTTGTTTCTAATCTCAGGAAGGCCATGGGCCTGATTTTGTCTCACATAGATTGGTTTTACACCACTGTACACCCATTGATAACTCCTGGTTTACACTAATTATGTGAGTTCAAGACTAGTCCATAAGTGTTTCTGTTTACATTATAATACAGTTGGAGCAAGAAAAAAACAACAGTAGAGCCAAAATGGTTTTAAAGGGGAGAAAAATCACCGTGGTTAATTTAATTCTGTTTATAGTTAATCCTCCAAGTGGTTCTAAATTGTCTCCATCAGTTAAGAGTACCAAGATCAGGACCTGCTTTTCATTGCAGTAAATTAGCCATAACACTTCAAACCCAGGAGGTAGTTGTTGGTCAGCGCGCTTCAGTAATGACTGACAAAACTGGTTCTGTTGATGCCCATTCAGTGTGGGTTTCTACTGTTAAAGCCAGCTCAACTGTCACTATATTTTGATGAACAATTATCCTGAACCCCTTGAGGCCTCAACTTCATGTGAACTCATTTCATGCTCAACTCCAGACAAACTATCTGCATTTCACAGCTTTCAGGCAACAGCTGTTGATGCTCACCATTTTTCTACAACTAAGTGTACTAGGCACTGCAGATCCATTTTGCAGCAAGGAAAAAAAAAGCACACTAAAGTAGA
The DNA here is from genome assembly GCA_019425775.1 of Rafetus swinhoei. NCBI lineage: Eukaryota > Metazoa > Chordata > Testudines > Trionychidae > Rafetus > Rafetus swinhoei. The sequence continues at coordinate 75,276,378 of CM033427.1, read as the reverse complement.
AGTCTAAAAAAATCAACGTTAACTATAATTGTATCAAAGGTACAGGCCTTTCTGCATGGTGCTCTTGGAAGGTGACTAGCTTATACATTTGTAAGAGTCAATATTTTCCTATGTCCCACTTTCAAACACAAAACAAAAAAGCACAATACATTATTATCTTATTGAAATGAACTAGGGCTTAAAATCACTTGAGAAACTGGTATAAAAATAATCATTCATTTTGCCAGAAACAGGCTAACCACCATCCCAGCTAATGATTATGATGCGACAGAATTCTTGACAAAATGACATCCTGCATGTTTGTGTCTGTCTGCCAAGAAGAAAGAACTCCAATTTAAAAGTGTATATTAATTTTTTTTTGAGCCAATATCCGCCCACTGCTTTAAATTCTAAGATATTCTAGAAGAGTTTCCTCTAGATTCCAGCTTGTGTAATGGAGGTAGAATTTGGCCCCAAACTTTTAGTAAGAATTAAAACCCAGGTTACATTCATCTATAGTGTAATTCTAATATGCTTAATTGAGCTATACTCAGGATGTTTTGGACTTCAGGGCTCCATGAAGAGGAATGTCACACCATTCAAGTTTAATAGTATGGCTAAGCACAAGAGTGGAGCGTAGAAATTGCAACTTAGAAACCCAACTAACTAGATATGTATTAAAATAATCCAGAAAGCCAAGAATATCCAGCCTTCACATGAGAAAGAGCCAACTTACTGTGATAAAGTCAGTTCTTACTGACATAAGAGAGTGGTGGAAGATAGAGATATATCCGCCCTAGAATGGTGAAGGCTCTTTTCCGTATGCGCTGAAAAACATCTCTCAAGTTAACGACACACATGATGGCAGTTAAAAGCTGCTAGCGACCTTAAAAACCCCTATTCTGATGAGAGAGGGAAGGCAAGAGATGAAAAAGAGAGGTTGTTTTGGGGCAGCGACAGGAAGGAAAGGCTTCCCCTGGGTGTAAGGCTGTCTCCTCTCCCTATAGGGGAAAAAGCTAAGATAACAGCTATTTGGAGAAACTCTAGCAACCGGGGCTACGTCTACACAGCTTCCCACTTCCGCAAAAGCCTATGGAAATGAAGTGCAGATTAGCATATTGCTGCACTTTATTTGCATAATTAATTAGGAGCCATTTTTGCATAAGAGGTTTTTGCACAAAAAACGTTCTTCCTGAAAAAATGAGGAAGAACGGCTCTTGTGCAAGAGAGGTTTTTCAGGAAAAAGCACCTTTTTTCGCAAAAATCTCTTGCGCAAAAACGGCTCCAAATTAATTATGCAAATGAAGTGCAGCAATATGCTAATCTGCACTTCATTTGCATAGGCTTTTGCAGAAGGGGGAAGCTGTGTAGACAGTCTCAGAGTCAGTATAGTAAGGTAACATACCAGAGGAAGCGGCTGGGGAAAGTGAGTTTGGGGGTTTTTCTTTTGCTAATGAGGACTTATTGGGCCCACTCTGAGGTCCATCATGTAAATGTGGACAACAACACACAAATGAACAGAAAAACCCTCAGACTGATTTACTCCAGACCTCCACCCCAGAAGGGAGAAATGCTGAGGTCCACCAGGCAAATACGGTCCCCTCCCACATTTGTTTCTGAGAGAATCTAAGGATTTGTATAATCACAATGTTGCATAGTAACATCTGTGATGAATTGTATCAAATAGAAGTTACTTCTATCTACTGCATTAAGAAACCTAACCTTCAAATATCTCTGGTAAATTTCCCCTCTGTGAAGATGATGAATTGCCCTAGACTCCTCATCCACAACTTGACCTTTATAGTATTTCCCAGATCAACAGTGCATTGTTATCAGTAACAGGAAATCAGTTCATGGCCTAGTGAATCATCCACCAACACAGATACTATCCCAAAGACAGACATAAATCTATACTGTATAGTTTATGGGACAGGTATTACCACTGAACTTGCATATCTGGGGAAACGCATGCTAAAAATGGAAGCTCACATTTATAATTAAGTTCTCTTCTCTCTGGCATTATGGACTATATCTGACCACATGGGAAACTTCCCTTTAAAGAAGCAAGTTTTCCCTCCCAGCCTTCCAACACTCAAAAAGTAAAAGGAGGAGTAAAGACAAAAAAAATAAAGGGAGGGAAAGGGAAGGAAAGGAGGAGGACAGAGAGGGGAAAGGAGAACAATGTCTTAGTTTCCATCCACTAGGAGGTTGATTGAATCTTTTCAAAATTGTCTCAAGTCCCTTTTCTCCAAAAAGTCCCTTTAGCTGCCAGTTTAGCCATGCTGCTGTGCCAAGTGTCTACCTTTGAAAGGAGACTGCCCTTATGTAAGCAACATAAGTTATTTGGCTGCAAGTACCCCTCTAGAGAACCAAGTTTTCTGTGAGGTGAAGAATTTCTAAGATGTTGGGTATATCCGTAAACATAGTCTGGCAAGTGCTTTTTCTAAAAAGCTCTCCATCATCACATTAATCCTCATGCCTACTTCTGGCAAAAGGATTGTATCCTGGGACAGTAGCAAAACATGCAAGCCAGTGTGGTTCCAGGAGAGAGGTATTTCCAGTAACATTCTGTTCTGATAAGGCCAAAGCTGCAAGTTTCTGATTTTGTTTTAATTCTGCGGCAGTTTGGCATGCCATTTCATTTCATCTTACTTGAGTTCCAAATTTACAACTTCAGCTCATCATTTCTTTTAGAAGATCAATTTTGAGTTTTTTACATCTGATCTGGGACTGAACACCTAAGCAACCCAAATTAGAAAAACTAACTCATTTCAGTTAGTTGAGTTCATTTCTATGGACTGATTGACTGACACATCCTCCTTCAGCTGCATTTTATGTATTTTCCTTTACAGTCTCTTGAAGATGGTTGTTACTTAATAGTCTTGATATTAAATTGTAATGTGCTTTGAAATTGGTTATGACTGAGTTGGGAAAGACAAATATGTTTACGCACAATTTCTTATTAAATTATTTGTTGTTTGAATGATCTTGTTGGAGGTTTCCCAGCATTTGAACTGCAAAGAACTTCAGAATTTAAGTGTTTGAGACGTATTTGTGTTTGAATACTTTTTTTTTTTTTTTTTTTTGAAGACTGTTACTAAAGCATAATCTGATGCATTTTTAGATAGCAATTTAATTTGTCAATTAAATACTCAACTATCCAGGTCAAATTATTATCACATTGTTACAGCAACACAAGGTAACTTAGAGCAGCCTTAATCACGTTGACTTTGGTATATATAATACCAAAATTGGTTGGGTCCTTGAGCATTATATAGTAAACATCATATATCCTATAGATATCATGGCCACTGTGACATTTTGCTTAGTCCTCTCTTGTACATACATCTTTCTCTCAGATAGTGACAAAGTAGAGCTAATGTGATAGAGACCTAATGCAGCAACAGGACCAGATTTAGTTAGCTCTCAAACTTTAAATATTATTTTAGTATAATATGACATTTTGCTTTAAAATTCAATTTTCATTGATCTCTGGAAACAAGCGTCTATCTGAAAAGCAGATAACTGTACACGAAATAAAAGGGCACTTCCCTGCAATGTTAACTCTTGCTTGTTGACATGCAGAAGTACTGTAACAAGATACCACGCAGCAGGCAAAGTGGACCATTCATATAAAAATAAAACGTATGCTGTCCTTCTTTAGTTGAGTTTTATTTGATTCATCTTCTGTGTCAAAGATTAATCAAATTAAGAAAGAATGGAGAGTACAAGGAGAGAGGGTCTCAGTGATAAATTGTATTATCAAACAGTTGAGGTAGCACCAGGGTGTAGAAAGCAATAAAATATTAATAGGGCTAGCATGAGAGGATGAAATATGTTGGTACCTTTTATTGGCTCATCTCATTGTATAAGAAATGAGCCCATATTTCAGAAATGCTACAGCACATCTATGCCAAGTGGCTCCTATGCCAGTTCCTCCAAAAAAAGTATCCTTATATGTATTAAAAAGTATTGTCATGAATTTGGAGGTACAACTATTTTAATGGGAGATGCAGAAAGGACTATAGAAAGCAGAAAAAGAATGAAAATATCAAGTAGGGCTCAATAATTATAGGAGGTGGATTTGATGGGACTAGGAGGTCACTATCTCCCTTGTTTATTCATAACAAGAGCACCATTCCCATGATATCAGTCTGTGTTCAGTGCATGAGTACTCTCTGTCACTCCATCTCTGTTTTTCTCTCTCTCAACTTTTCTTCAGCTGGAAACCGGGCACAAAAGGACAAGCAAGAAGGGGGAGGAGGGAGCATGTGCACCATCCAGGCCATGGATCTGAAGTCAAACCTCTTTGCTTAGATTGCCTCTAGTAGCAGAGAACTGCAGAAGAATCCACTCAGTCACCCACACAAAACTGGAAATACAGGCAATTTTAAGGTTAGCTGGATCACATCATTATGTACTTTAAACTCTGAGCCTCAACTACTTCAGACTACAGAAGTGCGAACTGTAGTGCATGCTAGCATGCTGTGCTGTAATTCCCCCATATGGATGCTGCTGGCACAAAGTAAACAGCACCTAGATTTCATTGATGTAGGTCTGTCTGAAAGAGGACTACATTAATATAAATTTGGTATCTTTTAGTTCATGTGAGCAGCATCCACACAGGTAAGTTGAATGTTCAGTAACATGCTACACTGTTACATCCCAGTAGTCTAACCTATGGGGCCCTGTTGATATAACCTTAATATCACATTTTTTAATTAAAATGTATAGTTCCAAACATTATCTAGACATTTGTATGGAAGACAATATCTTGAACCATAGCAGCTTTCAGATCCCCATAAAACCCTCTTTGGTTGATTAAAAGTGGATTAAAACTAATCACCTTTTGATAAGCATGTTCAGTATGTCACCAGTTCTTGTGCTTTACTACAGGTGACTACTCAAAATTGCAGAAAAAAGTTAGAAGGAAAAATCCAAAAATATATTTTTAAGCTATGGAACACAACAATAATATATCCACTGAGCAGCCCCAGCAAAGAAAGCTTAAATGAAAAAAAAGAAAAAGGTCTACTACTCTTTTCATCCCACAAACATTTTTCATAACAAAATATGTTTGATCTGTATAACTCGTGATCAAAGAATGCCTACAACCCACAATCATGATGGTCATGTCAACAATTTATGTCTCATACCCAGTGGAGAAAATTACTATAAAGCTAAAAGCCCAATAATTTCAAGAATTGCTATTAATTGATTTAAACTTCATACAAAGCAAAGACAGATATTTGCTACCTGTCTACAGACACCAAAGAAAAATCAAAAGGTTCTAAGAACATATAAACAAAGCAGACAAATAAAGCATGCAAAGACAAAATAAATTACTATATGAAGAAGCCATACCACATAAACTCAAGTTGTTAGGATATTGAAACTTTCCCATAACAATGATCAGCTGGAAGACGAGATGGGAGGAAATACAAGGCAAGAAAGAAAGAAAATTAAAAATATATACATAAACACAAAGGAGATGTGAAAATAGCACCATTAGGGCACACTCAGTGCTATTTTTAATCTGCTGCCCAATAATACTGAATATTCAATATAGAGCTTTTTCCCTGTAGATCTCAAAGTGCTTTGCAAAGTTCTGTGCATCATTATCCCCATTTTATAAATGGCGCACACAATCAAATCATTTGGATACCAGCCTCACTGCATGGCCTAAGGCAGAGCCCAGTCCATTTCTATGTACACCAAACCACAATGTTTATCAAATTATTTGAGTACCGTAACAAAGCACTACTAAAGTAAAATATGTTAATATTCATCAGTACCAATGAGAAAATAATTTAGTATCTATGAAACCTAGAACAACCTGCCAATGCCTAGTGGGCATTCTGTCCAAAAAGGCTCATTTAAGTGGGTAACTGGTAAAGCAATAGAGCTATTCAAAGATAATGAAATCACATGTTTTAAAAAGTAAGATCATGGAGTGTGAGGCATACCAAATCACTAAGGCTGCACCTACACAGCACCTTTAGCTCGAAATAAGCTACGCAATTTACGTAGCGGAAACTGCGCGCAGCTTATTTTGAGTGTATTTCGAAACAGCTTATTTTGTAATTTAGTGCCCTCTACACAGCACCAAATTTTGAAATAACTTGTTATTCCAAAATGCCCTTGCTATTCCAGGATGCTGGAATAAGCCGCCCATTATTTCAAAATATATTTTGAAATAACAGGCTGGTTCAGTAGACACAGAATAGCTATTTCAGGATACTTCCATTATGCCAAAATAGCTCCGCGCAGTGTAGACATACCCAAAAACAGGAATGAAATAATCCTGTTTGTATTTCTATAAACTTTCAGAAACTCAAATTATGTGAATCATGTGCATGTGTTGATTTATTAGATCTAAATAAAGTGAAAATTTGGACAATTTTCCACTTGAATATTTTTCCATCTGTAAATGCGGATTTGTTGAAATATGGAATTCTGCAGGAACATGTCAATTTCAGTGAAATATCATTTTAAAATAAATCAAAGTGAAATGTTTCCATTTTTTGTTTTGAAAAGACTTCATTTAGAAATTTTTTATATTCCATTTTCATCTTCTATTGTACAGTTTATCTTATATTGCTTTATCTATTACCATTTTAAAGTATAAACCATAATGTTTAATATCATTGTCTTGTAACAATACATTTATATTATTTTGTAAATGTCTAACTTTGTCTTGTAGCCTACAACTCCATTCTTAAATCTGCAAGTATTCACTCAAACTTTATGACAAGCTTATTTCTGCAATGTTCCAGCCATTTTTCTGTTCATTTTCAGCTAGTTTTTGAATTTTGATAACACAAAAGCAATATTCCAACATTTGCACTAATACTACTGAAGAGCGTTATCAAAAACACTAAGCCAAGATGCCAATAAATAAATGAGCTAAACTACTATCTGTGTACTCTTGTTAAGATCCATTCACAGATATAATTACTTTATATGCATATGATAACTGGAACCTACCCAATAATTTGCCTAATTTTTATTTGAATTACGTTTATGTGGCCCACACTGAAAAATACTTACAATATTATAAAATATCCTAAAAGTGTTATCTTCTGCCTCTCACTGAGATTCCAAATTTTTGAAGTCCAAAATGAGTTGGTGCTCAGAAGAACTGAATTCTATTCCTGACTCCATTGCTGACCTTGAACAAATAAAGTCATCTGTTTGCCTCAAATTCCCCATCTATAAAATAGGAATAATTATACTTCTATGTTCTGAAAAGTGTTTTGAGGTCTACAAGTATTAGTATTCTTTCAACTCTCTAAAGATTATGTTCATAAAACCAGGGACTAAAAAAAACATCATGTGACTTATTTGACTAGTCACACCTAACCAGACAGCTCACATTTCAAAGATTCAGCAGCTAGTAACTACAATAAATTCTTTGCATTCAATCCATTGAGTAAGTTCAACTCACGAAATAGAAATGTATATGAAATAAACTAACAAATTTGAAGATATTGTGTTCTGGTACAATAAGTAGATTAAAAAGCTAAATTCATATAAATTGTTCAATGACAACTATACGTTGAACCTCTCTAGTCTGGCACCTTCAGGACCTGACCAGTGCTGAACCAGAGAATTTGCCAGTGCACGGGAGGTCAATATTGTTTGGCAGCATCAACACTTCCACTGCTTATTGGGCTCTCAGAAGACATTTAGAGGTAAATCAGAGCTAAATAACAGCACAGAACACTGAGAGCCAGGACTGGTGGCTGTAAACATACTTTATGGAAGCTCAGGAAACTTGGCCACACTCATAATAAGTGGACATCTGGCTATCTAAAATCATGCCAGGCCATGCATGTTGTCTGACCAGATTGTGCTGGACTAGACAGGTTCAATGTGTAATCAGTCTCAAATGACTGTCAGAACTTCAGAAATCACATCCCAAACTTCTATTGTTAACAGAAGATTAAACTGTAATTGCTTATAAAGAAACACAAATGAAGTTTAAAAAAAAGAGGATACAATAATATCTGATCATATTCTTTACTAGTGTAAAAGAGATCAACATGTTCTCACATATCATGCAGTTTAATAATTAACTGTTATTATGTTAATGTTTAATTCAAAATTACTTAGGAGCGCCTAGAATAAACGCATGATAAAACTAATAGAAAAAGGTCAGAAGAATCAAAGGAGGAGCACAGCACGATAAAATTGTCAAGTGGTACAGAAACATTTTAGCACATCTGTTTACAACTCAGTGCAAATGTACTTCCTTAAAACAAACAGCGTTCAGAATCCAGTGTTTGAGAGTCTCTTATTAGGGAATCTGATCAATATCCAGCGAAAGCATGTGTGATGCAGTAACCTTGTAGCTTTACTTCCAAAACACAGCAATAGTTTGTACACAACCTGCTGCAGGCAAAGGTATCTTACATACTTTAATCAGAAGTGTATCAAAGATGAGTCAAGGTATAATAGTCCCAGTTCTTCTACCAAAGACCCTATCTTTTGCCTACCTGTAATTGTTCCAGCTAAACAAACGCTGTCCATGATGCATTCACATATTGTGGTGATGGGTGACTATAAAAAGGAAAAAGAGGGAGGAGAGATACGTTGATTAAAAGGAATAGGCAGTTCATTACAATACTGTGAACAGTTATGTCAAAAGCCACAGGAGAACACGGATTAATGAGGTCTTGCAACATTGTACCAAAGCAGTAAAGCTGGGGTGGGGAACCTCAAACCCAGGAGCCAGATGCGGCCCCCGGCTTGCCTGGCTCTGGCCCCTGAGACTTGAGGCTTCCCCCCCACAGTATAGGGAGCCTGCAATGGTGCTCCAGCCACTAAATCTACTAGCCTGGGCCCCCCAAGGCTCTGGTGTGCCAGGGGAATGTGGGGAATGTCTTTCTCCTCAGTCAGGGGGCCTGAGGGGGATTTGGGGCTGCTTCTCACTTGTGTGTGGCCCCTGACTGATTTTTCTGTTGGTCAGTGGCCCCGACCCAAATAAGATTCCCCGCTCTTGGAGTAAAGGAATGATTATAAAAAGAAAATTGTGCTATGCAAAGGTCAGAAGATAACTGGAAATCTCAAATGTGGCCTCTTGTTCCTATAGATTATTACCACTCTTAAGTAAAGAGACAACTGGAAATTTTTCCAAGCAATTGAGTATTTTCAATGATATATGAATGAAACACGTGTAAACAACAGAAGGCTAAGAACAAAAAATGTTCTATCAACATTTCTTGGCACTTATTTAGATTTTTTTTTTCATTTTGCTCACTATACAGGAATCTAATAAATATTATTTTTCTGATACACAAGAAAAAGCAGATGCATAAGCAGAGTTACAGTAAAAGAAAGTCTGAAATATTTTTGCTCTTGCTACCTCACATTTTTCTGGCTCTGATTTGAAATATTATTTAATGCACACCATTGTAGAAGAGTCAAAAGGAAGCTTTAAAATATTATTAATAAATACTGCATCAGTAATAAATTTGGAAGCAATGGGTTGGGTTATAAACAGTTCTGAACATGCAAAAGCAGTCAGATAAGTAGAACAATACTGTCAAGATTCATCCAAACAAAAGTTGATATCCTGTGTGCATTTCTTTATGCATTTAATTATTTACATGTGTTTATTTATTTTAATTTTTCCTAAATCATTTCTGTCCTCTCTCTCGCTCTCTAAATTAGGAAATAGCTGACTAAATAATCCAAACTTTTGTGTATGTACAGTTTATCTGGATAGTAAACTCTCTGATTGGATTTCCAATACACCATGTTTCCAGTCAAGCCAGGACTACAAAGAGAATGGCCTATCTTGCAGTACTTATATACCAGCCAGAACACTGGGAGATGTAGAGATATATGAAAATGAAATCCATCTTAGAAGTTAAATAATTTTTAAATGACTTCAGAAAAGTTGTAGTGAAATTTCAACTGAAAATTCAGGTTACTTAGTATTTTCTCTGAATCACTTGTGCTTGCCCAATTGAGATTATCTAGGTTTTTTGTTGTTGTTTTTGCCAAAATCTAAAAATACACTTCAATAAATATGAGTGTTACATAGGCCGCCCACAAACCTGCTCCCACTGTTCCTGCTATGCAGTACAAAAATCTGCACAAGGTCTAGGATTCTTATGTCATATGAACCCCACAAGTCCTAGGACATGAAAAAGGTGAATTAATTACTTTTGAGGAATTTTGGAACTGTCTGTTCAGACCTCATTGCACACTGCTATGAGTCATTACTTTCTTCAGAATTAGTCCTGCAAAACATCTTACTCTCATGAGTGTGATAAGTCTGGTGAGCAAACAAAGATGCAATGAAGGGACAGAATCCTTATAATGGGAAACCCCTCCCCTTTCAATAGAAATGGGAGTGGCTGATTGTCCCTCATACTAAAAACATCACTCAGAACAGAGGCAGTGAGTATGTAGTGAAGTGGAGAACATGGCCTATGTGCACTTACTTGGTTTTGGGTTTTAGTTTTGCCATGTACAAGAAAAAATTATTACAGTAAGTCCAACAATGAAATAGCCTGCACATTCTGTGTGTACAAACAGAGTAGCACTGTACACAAGCTCTATTTGCATATGCAAATAATGGTTTTTTTCCCCAAAGCAAAACTGGGGAAGTAGATTTGGAGGCCAACTTAATGCACTTTTGAAAAACTTATTTTTGTTATATAGAGTCCTTTGTCTTTGTGTAAGAGGCTCTGACAAATGAAAATGGCAATGCATTAGAATGAGGTGCACACATACAGCACAGAAATATTTTATCTTTTGAGCCATACAAATAGCCTTTGCTCCTGCTTTCAAGCTTACCATCATTTCACTGATGGTCCCTATAAGACTGTAAACACTGATGTCCTAAAAGCTGCTATGTGTTAATTGAGCCCAGAGGGCATAGTTTTGTTAACCATTTTGAGCAGTTTCCCTCACACACAAAGTTTCCAATAGAGCCTTGAATTCATGCTGACAGAAAATTGCCATGTGAGTATTAGAAATAAGTTTCCCTCTGGTCAAATTGAAAAATTGCACCAGCTTTTCAATGCAACTTCATTGCATCCCTGCTTCTTAAAAACCAGGGATTATTGTCTTGCAAGTGTTTCTGAAAGTGCTCCGCAAAACCACTTTGAGAAACACATTAACTGGCCGCCCCGATTTGTTTATTTACTGACGCTGCAGCCACAGAGTCTCGTGGCTCCCATTGTTTCTGTTTCGCTCTTTGCAGCCAAGCAGAGCAGCGGGAAGCGGTGGCCCAGCCCATGCCACTTCCAGCGGCTCCCCTTGGCTGCAAAGGATGAAACGGAGACAATGGGAGCTGCGAGGCTCCGTGGCTGTGGCACCAGTAAATAAACAAACCAGGGCGGTGTAGCCGGCCAGAGTAAGTCTAAGGTCCGACACTGGGATCTCAAGGTACAAAGGACGCCACAGGTATCTGTCAAACACAAGTAGTTTATTTTCCTGACAGCTAACAGCTATGCCCCAAAAATGGAAGAACATAACATAACATAACATAACATAACAGAACATAACATAACAAAAAAGCGGCATATCTTACGTCCCTTCCTGCAAGCCTGGGACCCCGGGTAGGCTGTGGAGGAAGTAGGAGGTTGTCTCAGCTTCCGAGGCACCGGTACCCAAAGCCCATCGGTGAAGTCTGATTTGCTAGGCTCTGAGGCAGCCTTAAATACAGTTTTCCCTGACTTGTTTTGCAGTTTGGAAATTTCCAGGGCTTACTCATTACATACTGATATAGGGCTTAGCTGTTAGTTATCGATCTGGTTCTGATCTGGTTCTTCTTGTTCTTTGGCCCTGTTTATGTGATCAGTACATTAGGGTAAACAGAATTGTTTATGCGTTCTTGCCCTTTACCCTTATCTTATACTTGTTCTTGCTATACTGGCAACAATGCTTATCTTAAGTGGCATATGTTCCCAAAGACTTACTTCTGGCTCATCAGATAAAGGAAAAGGGAAAAAGGGGGAGGGGAGAATGCAGGCCTCACCACCCCTAAACTAGCACGTACAAAGTTCTTCCGCAATTGACCACTACAGGCGGCCAGTTAATGTGTTTCTCAAAGTGGTTTCACGGAGCACTTTCAGAAACACTGGTCTAGACCCATGTGTGGGCGGGCAGAGAGGCTGTTGCCCCATGAAGCAGTGCTCCCCCCTTCCCTCTCATGAGACCAGCTTCCTTGTCAACTGGAAGGAAGAAATGGAAGATAAGAGTTCTGTGGAAGTCTATTGGCCCTTTCTGTATAAGTCAGATGCCATTAACCATGACCTGGTCGGAGATGTTGAAGCAGAGGATCTGCCAAGGGTCATACAAGGCCTTCAGGAGTAGACAAGGCCACTAAAGGAGTAAATCAGCCTCAGGCTCAATTATGTGAGTGAGGAAAGATGGTTATTATTATTATTATCACCCCTAATATCCAATACCACATTTTTCACCATTATTCACCTTGTTCTCTGATAAACCAAAATTGGAAGTGGACTTAAGGAGTGCTTTCTCCTACATAAGGTGCAGAATGTATTTGGAGAGCCCACTGTCTATCACAGGAAAGAGTAACGGGGTCCCAGCAACATTGTTGGAACAGGTATAGAAAAGTGAGGGTACGTCTCCACTACAGCGTTATTTCAAAATATCTAATTTCGAAATAAGGTATTTCGAAATAAGGTGTCTACACACAAAATGCATTTCAAAATAGCATTTGACTATTTTGAAATAGCATGTCCACACTGAGTGGATGCTGAATCACATTTAAGGCTGGCCGGAACCAGGTCCGGCAGGGCATCAGGTCAGGAGTTACCTTGTGTGGCTGCTGCCTGAGGCTGAGGCCTGTGCTTAAAGGGACCACCCCGGACAGCCGGTTCTCAGGTTTCCCTGCTTGCTTGCCTACCTCGATGAGGGACAGCAAAGCATTTTGTCTCTGCATGCTCTGGTTGCCATCACTCGGGACACCACAACACTCTGCAACACGGAGAAAGAGCTGCCCCTGGGCACTTCGGTGCTTCTCGTGGTTGCATTGCTGCGAGCCCGGCTGCACTTTCTGCAGGCTGCCATCCGGGAGGTCCATCGGGGGGCTGTCAGTATCCAGGAGCCCCTGCGGGAGAGCTTCCACCCAAAGGAGCACTAAGAGCCTCCCTCGTCTGCCCCACTGGAGGCTTGTGCCTCATTCCTCCCTCACGTCCTTCCACTTACCCCTCCCTAACCCCTGTTCCTGATGTAAAATGAAATACACATATTTTCATGAACACAAATTCTCTTTATTTAACAAAACTGGGGGCCGGGAGAATGAGACTCTGGTGACACTGGGGAAAGGAGGCAGGAGAGGGGATTTTCACGTGAACCTGCTCCTGGGTTCACGTGTCCTTTGGTGGCCAGGCTGGCAGCTATCCTGCCATAGACGGCGCATTCCCCCATCTAGTGCGGAGATCATGGACGTTGGGGGCATCCCCCCAAACCTGAATAAGGTCCATGATCTCTGCTCTGGATCAGGATGGTGCCCACCTTCTCCGGGCCCTGGCAGGCTCCTGGGAGCTGGCAGACTGGTCCTGGGGAGTGGTGGAGGGCTGGCTACCAGTGGCTTGCTGGCTCATGTTTTGGGGCCACTGGGTCAGGGGCAGTGACTGCTGGCTCTGGGCTGGCAGGCTTGGAGCTGGCACTGGCACTGTGGCCAGAGTCTACCCCTTTAAGGGCTCTGGGAAGAGGAGTGTTCTTGGTTACGGCCAGAGTGTCCACCAGGGCACCCTGGAAAGGGCTGGAGGCCCCCTATTTCAAAATAAGTGTTTACATAGCACTTATTTCGAAATAGCAATTGTGAAATTGGTGTTATTCCTCATGGAATGAGGTTTACCAATTTCAAAATAAGCCCTCCGCTATTTCGATTTAATTTCAAAATAGTGGTTGGCTCGTGTAGATGCTAGGAAAGTTATTTCAAAATAACAGCTGTTATTTCGAAATAATTTTGATGTGTAGACATTCCCTAAGTGATGAATAAACCTCTACACGGTTGAAAAGATTATGGAAGGAAGGATGGCAGGCACTGTACAAGTTATTGTCAAATAACTGCTAAATAAGTTAATACGCTGTGATGTAGTTAACCCACATCAAATGTCTCGTCTTTTTTTCTGCATGTCTGGGAAAACATTGGAAATTTTGCCTATTGAAAATGGAGATGTTACTGCAGATTAACTCTTTCAGCCTTTGAGGTATCCTCCAAATCCACTGGAACATCACACCTCTAAATGCCTTCTCTCTCTGAGTAGTTGATTTATTTCTTCTTGCATTGTGTCTTATCAGTTCATAAGGAATGAAGAATTGGGATCTAAAGCCTTGTCTACAGAAAAACAATTCTTCACTGGGGTAACTATCTTGATTTATTTACTGTTGTTCAAACCCATAACTTAGACTGCTCAAGGTCAAAAGGGATTTATTCAGATGTAAAGTTATCAAATTATATTACTCTGACAGATGCTCCACTGTGCACTAGTGCAGCACCTCTTCATTAGGATTGGTGTTAAATCAATATACTTATACAATTGTTAATTTCCTTAATGTAGAGAAGGTCTGAGACAGAGTGAGATTATTGAGAGCAGAACAGACTGATACAACCAAGGGGAAAAGGAGACTGGAAATGTTTCACTTGGAAGGAAGAAGTAGGAAGGCAGGTAACAGAGAAAAGATTCATGTCTGCAGGGAAGAACAGATAGAAAGAGAGAACATTTTGCTTTGTTATTAATAGCATTAATAGTATTAATAGCAAATTAATATTAATAGCACTGAGGGTACATCTACACTTGCTCCCTAGTTCGAACTAGGGATGCAAATGTAGGCGACCGAAATTGCTAATGAAGCGGGGATTTAAATATCCCGCGCTTCATTAGCATGATCTCGCCGGCACGTTACTCCGCTCAACAGCTGTTTTGAAAGTGAAAGTGCGCGCCGGGACACGTTAGTCCAAACTAAGGGGTTTGGTTCGAACTAACGTTACTCCTCAAAAAATGAGGAGTTTGGTTCGAACTAACGCATCCCGGCACGCACTTTCACTTTCGAATCAGCAAGTGAGAAACCATTGTTTTACTTTTATTTCTTAAAAAGACATTGTTTTAAAATGTTCATAGTATGTATAGTATCATTTTTAATTAAAAAAAAACATGCAACTCCGACAGGATATAAGCACTACGTAGCTTTAAAATATAAGGTCGATATTTTGTAATAAGGTCTACATTGCCTTTGGTTAACACCCAAGGGAATTTATCAGTTTTATTTTGGCCAACAAGTCAATAAAGCACTTGACTCACATGCCACAGACATGCGACATAAGAATTATAATTAAAATAAAATTAAGTCAAGAATTCAAATGCAGCACATTATGTAGTTCATCCCAAGTTCTACACAAAGTTTCATGATTTAATACACTATGTTTTTTGCAAGTGTTGCTATGGTTAGTAAAGTAGCAGTAAAAAAAAGTAACTTCTTGCTCAATACATTAACACCCTGCAAGTATTTAGCCATATCTGCTTAATTTGATTGCAGAAATATTTTTTTACTGATTTATTCCTGTTATGTTATCTTTAAAGAGATGAACAAGAGGCATTGTTGTGAATACACTAGGAGCCTCTGACACAAATACAATTTAATAAATAAATGAAAGTAGGTACCCTACTGAGTAACCAACAGCCCAAAAACATTCTATATTTCTCTTTAAATGTCACCCCTATGATACTTCCTAATTCAGCAGCTCTCCTAAGAGCATTTGCCTTGCACCCTACCTTGAAGTTCAGTAGATTTTGGCTCTTGTGATGTAGGGGATGGTAGCAATATTTCAAGAGAAAGGGATCCTCACAGATCTACCTGCCAGTATTCCTCCTCCTTTTTTTTTTTTTTTAATAATCAGGAGGGGCTGGAGATGGAGGTTTCACAGATCTCAACTATGGCAGTGTATCATGAAAAGACACACTGTGGGATGGAATTCCTAACCCATTCAGGACTTTATAGGTCAATACTAACTCCTTAAACTTCATCCACAAATCCAGTGCAGCTCCTGGAACACTGATTTAATATGCCTGCTAGGAAACACTCCATAAACCAAGCATATAGTTGTATTAGCTTTAGGTCACTAATGGATTTAAGGTGTTCTCACAAGTAGAACACATTACTGCAAGTTAGTCTGGGGTTCAGTCCACAAAGATACTCAAGTCCCAGTTTTAGATGCCACTGAAATCCTGCCCCATATTGCTTAAGAAGGTGCACTAACCACTAGGCTAATGAATATTCTCATGAGGGACTCCCTTAGTCTTCGCTGTTGAATCACAAAATCATAGAACTAGAAGGGACATGGAGAGGTCTTCTAGTCCTGGCCCTTGCACTCATGGCAGTGCTAAGTATTGTTGAAACTGTTCTCCATTTTGGATAAGTAATTAAAGAGAGTCATTGAAACAGAGGGACTGGACTCTGGGTCTCCTAACTCCTAGATGGTGCCCTAACCAGTGTACTACAGAGTCACTTATTTCTCTCCCCCACAAATAACCATTTATACATAAAACAAAAAAAGCAGTCATGTGACTGCTTTTTTGTTTTACCAAGATCAGACTAACACGGCTATCTCTCTGTGACTATTCATTTATACATACACAGTTAAACAACTTTAACCAGAAATACTAATGGTATGTTTATATTACAGTTAGACACCCATGTTTGGGCCATGCCAACTGACTTGGGCTAAGGAACTGTTTAACTGCCATGTAGATGTTCAGGCTACAGCCTAAGCTTTTGGACCCTCCCACCTCTCAAAGTCAAAGTACCCAGGCTCTGGCCTGAGCCTGAATGTTAATACCACAGTTAAACAGCCCCATAACCCAAGGCCCTTACGTCTGAGCCAACTGGCAGAGGCCAGCTGCAAGTTTTTAACTGCTGTGTAGACATACCCTGAGGGAGCTCCACATCATACAAATCCTATAACACAGTGGTTAGAATGCGCTTCTGAGAGAAGTTTTTGAGACCACTGTTCAAAGCCTCTCTGCCTCAGGTAAAGAAGAGGGATTTGAACCTGGAGGCACCTATGACCCTGATGAATGTACTAACCACTCGACTAAAAGCTATAAGGTCATCCAGCTAATCTTCCCTTCTTCACCCCATTGTATATTGTAACTTGTTCTCACAAGAAATGAGCATCACCTAAGCCACCCAGAGAAGGGTTCCCCATAGTAGATCACAAGCAGAGATTCATGCCTAAATCCAGGCTACAAAGACGCACCTATGTCCAGGAGAAGAGCAGGAGGTTAGGACACACCCTCTCACCAGCATCTCCCATTGATTACCTTAGTTAGCTCCTCGTTTAATATGCTTGCTTTTGTGGATTGTACTCTAAGATGCCTTTCACTCTGCATGTGTGATATAGGGAGTTCAGGTGCATAACTCAGACTTCATGGATCTCATTCCTATTCCTGTGGTTTTAACCTGAGAATCACAATGCCTAAGTCTCTTTGTGGAGCTGGACCAAGATGCTAAGGTCACCATGGTGGAAAGAAAAGGTTGCAACCTCTAAGCCAGATATAAGCAATAAGCTGTCTTTGTACTGCTAGAAGATGATCACCCACCAATAAATGCACACACAGCAGGTCTGAGACGGAGAGCTGAATTTTACTCTAGAGTGAGCCTCAGCAGAACTCTTAAGTTCCAGGTCCTGGGTCAAACTGGCCTCCTGTTCAGAGAAAATGGGTTTGTTTAGGTGCAACAGATTTTACTCTTTTTTTAAAAAGTATTACATATACCAAAAAGTTATACCCATTTTCCCTTTGCACCATTGTTTCTTCATTCAATGCAAGGATGACTTTGAAGGAGATGCTTCTGTGAGAAGCTTTTCAGGAAAATAACGTGCCTCTTGGCAGACAAAAAAAAAGTTAGATTATCTCTGAGAACTATTAAAATAAATATATTTCATGTTCTAGGTTTCTTCTACCCTATATTTTATTAAATAGATTTTATTTTAACTGAAGTGATTTCTGATATATTCCACCTAAAACAATACAGTGGCTAATTAAAAGAATTGTATCGCCACTTATTTTCAGAATAGATAACCCATACAGAATCCTGCCCATGGAAGCACACCAAAGTAGTTCATAGCCTTCTTGTCTGCAGCAGCTATAGTGCATCATACATCCTGTACAACTGCAACTTCAGTACAAACTGAAGCCAAAATGGGCAAGTTTGAGTACCTAAAGCTAGGTACCTTCCTGAAAAACAATACACACCTAGACAGTGTAAGTGGCCCAAATTTCAAAGCTGCTCAGCTCCTGCAACTATTGTTTTTATTGATGGGGGCAGGGTTACTCTAATAAAAGTTAATATATTATGATTCTTTACATAGAAATGTAGGGAAAAACTTTTCAAAAATTGATTGCTAAATGTAGTGTCCTAAATCCATATTACGATACCTATTTGTGTTGCCTGATATTCAAAATAGGAATATCTTGATGCTCAATATTTTGAAAAAAATCAATTAATCTATTGTTGGTGTTTATAGACAAGAATTTACTAGCCTAATTTTAGGCACCTATTGAAAATCTTGCTTTAAATTCATAAATAAGATTCCCCCATATACAATACTGAGTAACAGAGTATAGACAATACAATGTTGTATAGGATTTGCACATCCATATTATGTGTTACAGTTAGGTTAAAAAGAGGGGAGTGGAGAATTAAGTCAAGTTATCTTTCCCAGGGCATCTGTTTTGCACCCAGAACAGATGCAGTGTTGATTCAGATTTGGATGACAGTGGCAATACATCTTTGTTTAGAGTTAAGTTCAGATACTTCAAGAGGGAACAAGATTTTAACAAGGATTGAATGTGCTCTGTCAGATGTTAATGTAAGAAGTTTCAAAGAAACATACCAAAGTAACATATTTATTCATAGTTTCTTTATTGCAAGTGTGGGATAGAATGCCATTATTATATGGATGGAAGAAAAAGGCATGGCATTTCATTTAAAGTTCATTTTAGGAGGGAGACTTTTAGCTCTAATTCAGTGAGATTTAATTAAGCTAAATTGGTTTGTCAGCCTTGAGAGACTTAAGATGATGTGTTTAAATGGTGTCTATCATCAGAACTTCAGCACAAACCTTTGAAAAGCTTTAATCCCTGGGAAACTGCCATGTTGTTCACTAGTATTCATAGGAAGAATCCCATGCGTCCTAGAAACAGACTGTCTCCTGTGATAGCTTTGCTTACCAGACCATGGAAACAGTTTGTATGTCATTATGTACTGATGCAAATAACTTTCCTGAGTATATGTGGTTCTGACATAAAAGCAAAAGTACTCAGCCTTATTTCAACTAGTCAACAAATGGAGTCTCCAAGTTTCCTTGCTAAAGTTCTTAAGCTTCTAAAATCTACCTGCTTCCCTCATGATGTCATAAAAACTAAGCTTCTTTTTCTGAAAGTGTACATCAGTTTTGAGGCCTGTTTCTTCCATTTCCTCAAATAATTTTATTTATGCTGCAAACTATGTTGTTGCAAAGCCAAAGAAAATAATGTCTTAAAATAATGAATATGGAACAGCTCAATGCAATTCTTACACAGAGGGCAAGTGGGTTGGAGTACAAAGTAGAACAGATTTGTAAAACACTTTAAGAAAAAAGTGTGTAAAATTTGCAGCCAAACTTGGGGGGAAATAGCATTCAGTATCCACAATAATCATCTTACTCTAGTGAAAGGACCAACTTTTAAAATGTTTCCATTCTTTTTTTGTTAAGGTCGAGTGGAAAATCGTCATTTTAAAACAGCTTTAATGTTTGTGTGAGCAAGAGAAATTAACAAAGTAAAGGATAGAAATGGTTTAAGATTGCAAAATGTATGGAGTGAAGGGATCCTCTTAAGCATCAAATCCATAACCCAAAAACACATTCAGGGAAACAGGAAGGAGAGCAGAAAATAAAATGCAGGACTGTTATTCTCTAAATTAAATCTAAAAATAGGGTAGCCAGCTCTCAGAAAAGCTCTACAGGAGCCAGGATGGTGTAAATATTTGGTATGCCCACGATAAAAAGCTCAGAATTGAGAACAGGATTAGGAAGATCAAGCACAGTTACAATATCCTATCTCTTCTACCTCCAGTAAAATTATTTTGGTGCAACAGAATGTTAATCTGATACAGAGCATCATCGCAAACAAAGATTCCAGTGCAAAAGGCATCATTTAATTTGGATTTGGAATTGGAAAAGCTGATCTAAATACAGCATGGTCAGCAGACACTCACTATGTTTGGAGTCTAAATGTTGCTTCAGGAAAAGGTAGTTCCAGGTTCACAAGTTAAGGGCTGAATCACTGCATTAGAATTCAAGAAGACACATGTCCTAACTTGCAGAAACAGACACCATTTGCCTTATTCTGGAATACTTAGAAGGGACTGCTGAATATAACCACTTGAATAAAGGGATCTAAGATAAGAATACAAAGCACAATTCAAACACATTCCCTTTGCTGTGGGCTAGCAAATTACAGACCAGTCAGCATAATTTCTGTACCAGAAAAGATAACAGAGCAAATAATTAAGGAAACATCTAGAAGATAAGGTCAAAAGTAACAGCATGGATTTGTAAAGAACAAATCATGTCAAACTGACCTGATAGCTTTCTTTTACAAGATAACAAGCCTTGTGGATAAGGGGAAAGCAGTAGATGTGGTACAGCTAGTCATTATTAGTAAGGTATTTGATACAGTCTTACATGACCTTCTCATTAACTAACTAAGGAAACACAACCTAAAGGGGGCTACTGTAAGGTGGGCGTACAACTGGTTGGATAACCATTCCCAGAGAATACTTATCAATAGTTCACAGTCATACTAGGAGGGCACAATGAAAGGGGTTCTGCAAGGATGAAATCTGGGTCTCATTCTATTCAAAATCTTCATCAGTGATTTAGATAATGGTATAGAGAGTACACTTACAAAGTTTGTGGCTGATACCACCCTGGGAGGGACTGTAAGTGTTTTGGGGGATAGGATTATAACTCAGAATTTTCTGGATAAACTCAATTCAGACAAATGCAAAGCACTCCACTTAGGAAGGAATAATTAGTTGCACACACACAAAATGGGAAATGACTGCATAAGAAGGAGAACTGCAGAAAGGGATATAAGAGTCATAGTAGGCCACAAGTTAAATATGTATCACCGTTGCGGAAAAAAAAAAGGGGCGGGGGAAACATCGTTACATGATGTATTAACAGGAATGTTTTAAGCAAAACATGAGAAGTTCCCATTTGTAGATAATATGTACTTAAATAGCCATTCAAACAGGGACTTGATCTTAGGTTTTCCAGGTGACTGCCATGACCAGTAAGACATACAATCAATCACTCTTTGTATAAAATATGCAAATAATCATTTAGTCAAAGTGGAATGGCTCCAACAGAAGAGATTAAGAAAGGTCCGGTCCAATCCAAGATATTGATAACCCAGTGGTTATAGCACTTGCCTGGGAAATAGAAAACTTTGTTCAAATGCCCGCTCTGAATCACAGCATGGGGATTTGAACCTTGGTTTCCAATAATATCCTGGGCTACTGAGTATAAAGATGAGGGTTTGTGTGTGTGTTTATCAAGTCCAATCAGGTAGATGGTCTTTGAGCATTAGGTAGGAAAATAGATGAGGAATGCCTAGTTTGAGGGTCCTACAAAAAAGGGCAAACTTTGCAGCCAAATTGTAAAAAAATAGCGTTTTTTCCACTTTAGGTATTCTCATCTTATCCACATCCAACCTGATTGAATTAGTTCTGATGTAACACTCCCAACTCTGTATCCCTACTTCTGTTTTTTTATTTCACTTCGTGCATCTGATGAAGTGAGTTGCAATTCACAAAAGCTTATGCCATAATAAAATTATTAGTCTTTAAGGTACCACTGGTCTCCTTGATGTTCATCTTACTCTAGTGAAAGGAACTTTTAAAATGCTTCCATTCTTTTTCTTAAGGTGCAGTGGTGAGTTGGCATTTGCAGTTTTAAATGTTTGTGTGAACAAAAGAAAATAAAGTAAAGGATGGAAATGGCTTAAGATAGTACAACATAGGGACTGAAAGGATGCTTATTAGGCACCTATTTGTTTGGCAGCTTCAGAACTTAGTTCTGCAATGCCCACTGGTGGATATATAAGTGCTAGAGAACTTTTAGTGCGTTAGGGTTAGGCAGGAGTTTTGATTTCCTAAATTTTGGACCAAGGTGCCCAAATTCTTTTGTGTAGCTAGCTCTTATTCTTCATATGTCATCTTAAAATTCATAGTCTCTCTCGTTGGGCATATGAAATATAAACTAATCCAGCAAAATCTGCCTTACCCTTGCTGCACTGCTAACTGGACTTTTAACAGCCCAGTCAGTGGTCCTCATTGGAGCCACCAGGGAAACAAAGTATTAGGTAACAGCTGATTTAGGAGTTAGAGTATTTACACCAATATACTTTATCCATAAATGTCATCCACTGCATAAGTACATCGCATGACCTTTCTTTTGTCAATCACACAAAAAGGGCTCTAGGGAAAGAGGTTCTGCATTATCATTATTCTTTGCATGGCAGTGTAAACAGGACTGATGGCAGAAGATGCAGAAGAGAGACTAATGTAACTGATGAAGTCTAAAGAACAAATGCAATCAACACACAAAGCTATTTTGTAATCATTATAATTAGCTTTTTTTAGTGACATACAATGTTATTTGATCTTATCTAGTCTTCCAGAAAAAAGAATTTAATGCACTAAATTAGTTTAGCAAACAACTAACCACATGGCATACTAGTTGAAAGTTGGTGTTACAAATGTATTGGCAGAAGGTAGCAGCAAGAAACATAAAAACTAATGTAATTGAAGGTGAAATAACAGTTGTCAGCCTGTTGCAGAGACTGCTAAAAAATTGCAGGAAAAAACCTTTAGTGACGAGTTGGACTTTGCCTTTGCAGAGTAAAAATGTAGTGGATCAGAGTATGGAGGATTTATGTGTCTCTTCAAAGAGATACCATATAATTTAACACTAAAGGATGTTCCATAGTAGCATCTGCACATTTCCTACCTGCAATAGTAATAAATCATCATCAAGAAGAAATGCCTGAGCTTAGCTGCTACCTGGCTTTTCTGTCTCTTCAAAGGCTCACACGCTGACCTATCTCCCCTGTAGCAGATATTTATGAAAGAAATAGGTCAGTACTTAAAAAAAAAATAAATAGACATCTCCAAGTGGTCAGATAGGAAGAATAACGTATACCCTGCGGAATTAGGGAAAACATAGGGTTGCCAACCTTTCTGATTGCAGAAACCCAACTCCCTTGCTCTGACCCTTCTCCAAGGCTCCAACCCTGCTCACTCCATCCCCCCTCCCTCCATCACTTGCTCTAACCTAGCCTCATTCATTTTCACCAGGCTGAGGCAAGAGGTTAGGTTGTGGAAAGGGGTGAAGGCTCGAGCTGAGGGTGTGGTCTCTGGGGTGACACCAGGCATGAGGAATGTGGGATGCAGGAGGGGGCTCCAGGCTGGGACATGGGGTTTGGAGTGCAAGAGGGGATGAGGGCTCTGACCAGGAGTGTATGATCTAGAGTCAGAGTGAGGGGTTTCGAGTGCAAGAGGCGGCTCTGGGCTGGGGCCAATGTTTCCCGTGAGCTGTGCACTTGTGCAGCCACTTAGGAGAGATTCAAATATCATCCAGCTGATTAACAGAGTGCCCACAGCTAGGTTTTTTTGTTTCTACTGATGGTGTACATTTGCACATGCCTCAGTGCACATACAAATTTATTCCTCACATGGATGGAAAAAATCCACATATGGATGGAGAAGATAAGAGGGCGCAGGAGTTCAGAGTGCAGGAAAGGGTGCAAACTCTGAAGAGAGCTCAGGGCTGGGCAGAGACTGGCATGCCACAAGGTTTTGGGGTACGAGCTCTGGGCAGCATTTACCTTAAAAGCAGTCGGCATGTCCCTCTAATTCCAAGATGGAGGCACTGGGGCCTCTGTGCGCTGCTGACAGACATATACCTGCTGCTTCTAGCAGCCTCACAGAGTCAGTGCAGGCAGGGAATCTGCCTTATCCTTGCTGCACTGTCAACTGGACTTTTAACAAACCAGTCAGTGGTGCTGACTAGAGCATCCAGGGTCCATTTTCAACCAGGTGCTCCAGTCTAAAACTGGACTGTTAAAGGTCACAGACAGTGTTGTCACTCTTATTTAGAAGGACAAAACTGACCAGCAGACTATGAGTTTTCAAATGACACCTTGCAAGGGGGTACTTTATATGAAGATTATCATAATAGTGAGTAGGGTGTGAATACAGACTAAAACAATTAGGGTTGTTCAGCTTAGAATGGAGATAGCTTAGGGGGGATATGATAGAGGTCTGGAAAATCATGAATGACATGGGGGGGGGGAGGGGGAGAGTATATTTTACCCTTTCCCATAGAACAAACACCAGGGGCACCCTGACGAAATTAACAGGAAGTAGTTTAACACAAACAAGAGGAAATACTTTTTCACACACTGTACAGTTTTAACCTGTAGAACTCTTGGGCATAGGATGTAATGAAGGACAAAATATAACTTGGTTTAAAATAACTAGGGCTACGTCTACATTGCATCCCTCTTGCACAAAATCCTATGCAAATTAAGCATGGATTAGCATATTGCTGCACTTCATTTGCATAATTTGGGGCCGTTTTTGCGCAAAGAGGCTTTTGCACAAAAAGGAGCCATCTACACCGCTCCTTTTTGCGCAAAAACCCCCTCTTGCGCTAGAGCTGTTCTTCCTGAAAAAATGAGGAAGAATGGCTTTTGCGCAAGAGGGGGGTTTTGCGCAAAAAGATGCTGTGTAGACAGCTCCTTTTTGCGCAAAAGCCTCTTGCACAAAAACAGCCCCTCATTTATTATACGAATGAAGTGTGGCAATATGCTAATCCAGGCTTCATTTGCATAGGCTTTTGCTGCGCAAGAGGGATGCAATGTAGACGTAGCCTAGATGAGTTCATGGAGGATATGTCTATAAATGGCTATTAGACAAGGTGGTTAGGCAGGCAATCCCATGCTTGGGAGAATAAACCTTTGACTTCCAGAAGCCACAAGTGGAAGACAGGGGTGGCTCTGTACAATTTCCCTGAAGACCTGGTATGAGCTCTATCAGAGAGACAGGACATTATGCTTGGATGGACCATTGGTCTGACCAAGGTTCCTTGCAAGCTGTGCGCCTGCCCCCTTTTCTGAGCCCCAGGCAGAGGTTCAGAGCTCCCCTCACAGGCAGGGAGCTCAGCTGATTGGCTGGGAAAAGGGGGAAGAACACTTGTGCTCTCATGGTGGAGGAGCAGAAGCAGCAGCTGCTGCTGCCTGCTATACTGGCTCCAGCTTCTACTCCAGTCCTCCCCTCTGCCTTCCGCATCTACCTGGAGGGTCTGTACTCACTGGGGGTGAGCGAGTTCTCCAATCAGGGAGACAGGAAGTACTTGGGGACCACATGACCCAGTTCATGGTAAAGCTGCAGGCTGAAGGGGAGGAGGGATGGGTGCTTCGTTGCCTGCCACCAGACACGTGGGAAAAGCTGGATAAGTTACAAGTGCTGCCAGATCGGGTCAACTTCTCTACTTTGCTCCCAAATCCTCCCCTACCCTGTTAACTGCTAATAGGCAGCAGCCTCCCCCATTTCCTGCTTATCCCCTAGCTCTCCCATAGGGGAACTAGCTGGGCAGGAATCCCGTTTCCCCCTGTGTCCACTCCCCTGCTGCCCATTCAGAGCAGGACAGTTGATTTTTTACTTCTCTGCCTCCTATTTTCCTCCTGCTCTTGCCAATTTGCACACACATACACTCTCCATGGTAACAAGACAGCACCTCTTTTTTCCTCTCCTATGTGCTTTCATACTTTCACCCTGTTTATAATCAGGTCAGTATCTCCTCTGGTGAGAGCAAGACCAAACTTCTCCCTGCCCTGTCACTGAAAATGGGAAACACCCCTCAGTTTCAGCCATCTATTTGATCATGTTAGCCCTCCCCACCTCTTTTTAACTCTCTGAGTTCCAGACTTGTATAGCTTCCCTCCCTGGCTGCAAGAAACAGGACAGTCACAGTCTACATATGCAGGGGCTGCAAATGGGTGGAGGAAAATACATTTCTGGTTAAATCAAGACATTTGGTATGGATTTTTTGGGGGAAAAGGGAAAGACCCCCATGTTGTGACGAGACATTGTGAGAGGTGAAACACAAGACTCTGGATTAAAGAGTAAGATGATTGTGAAGCTATATGTTTCCTTGGGAACGGTGCAAGCTGGAGCCTCTGGTAAATTTGTTCTGTAGATGTTCTTAGGCAGTTAAGGGAGGGGAATTTCTTTTAGTGCCATAAGAGTTTCCGTGGAAAGGGCCTGAACCAGGCTGCATGGGGGGCAGTGCCAGGACATTTGCATGATTACATTTCAAACAAAGTTTACATAGCCGTTAATGACTTACCGTAAGAAAGAAAAGGATTCTTTTAATAGAATTTTTTTGAGTGTTGCAGATAGCTAAAACTCTGATCTTAATGATTTTTTTTAAATCCTGCGTTACTAATTAATACACAGTAAACTGTATTGCATTAAGGCCAGATCTTTGCTATCTGGTAGAGTTCTTGCTCTTATGAGTCAGAAGTAGCAAGTACTAGGTGTGGTGTTAGCTGTTTTGAAGGATAAAACCTTATTTGCAAGATCTCAGAAACATGCATCTGTCTGTTAGAAACATATGTACTCCAAGGTCTCAGAGGAGAAGAGTACCCATGGCTGAAGAAATGGGTAGTGTTATTTTTCTTTTTATTTGATTTCAAATTAAATAATCATGAGCATTGCTCCTTGTTAATCATCCCTTGTTTTAATATATTTTCTTCCACACCTATGGATTATTTAAAATATATAGTTATATCTACTGTTTTTGTTTGTACTGGTGGGTGCTCATCCACACACTACCTCATTATTGGTGTTGCACGTAAGAAATTTCAGCCCACCCAAAAGAAAATTCAACCCGCCCAAGAATGGAAAAACTTAGAGGGAAAACTGGGTCTCACCTAGTGTGACCGTTCTTATATCCCTCAATTACTGCAACAGCTTTTTCTTTGGTTTTGAAGAACACAATCCTTGCCTTTCATATCCAGTCAGAATACTACTGCAAACATTTTCCTAGACTGTAGCTTTGACCACATTATTCCCCTCTTTTAATCCCTCTACTGGCTCGCCCTTTTGCCTTGTCTTCACTTTCAAGCCCTTTCATGTCCTGTCCTCTATCTATTGTCTTTCATTCTCTCTCAAGCAGTTGACTCCCACCTCTGCTCAGCCAATGAAGCCATTTCTCTCACCCACTTTGTGCCTTTTTCCCATGCAGCCCCACATGATAGGGAGGAGCTTCCCTAAACATCCACAATGCTATGTGATTATGCTATCTCAAAACTCTCCTCTTTGCTGCAATATCTGTGGAAAACCTAATAGTTATATGTCTGCCCAGCAGGCTGACCAATGTTGTCTCCTTTTTTCTCTTGTTGTCCCTTGTCTATTCATATCCATCTGTCGTCTCACGTCTTATACTTTGTAAGCTGTTTAAGAGTAGAGAACATCTTTCTGCCACTTGTTTGTACATCACCTACTGCAACAGGATCCTGGTCTATGAGTAAGGCTCCTAGGCACTATGGCAATAAAAATAATAAATAAAATAATAAACTAACAGCACTGCTGGAGCCTTTAATTTCCTGCTACTTTAGCTATGCTTCCTCTACAGTCTCTTGATACTATGCATTGCTTTAGCAAGCATAAACATTTATTTATCTGGATTTGAGATACATGATGCTCCTCCTAGGCCACAGGCACCCTCACTAAAATTAAATAGTCACAAAAAGAAACTGAACCAGCTGCTGTTTCCCTCCCTTTCTCCTTTCCAGGCTCTGACATCTGAAAACAACTGACTATGAAATCAAAACTACCCCCTTACCGCAAACACCCACTCTTCTACATCCCCTACTTCCCAGATGTTTGAGCAATCAGATGGGTTGTACAACAGACCCTGATGTTTCAGGCAATTCAGAGTGGGGAGACTAGATTGCAAAGTTGAGATCCCACTATGGAAGGTGCTTTGCATGCAGTTCCCTCTCTTATGACAATTGGGGTGGCCTGTCAAGAATATTTGTTCATCACAATTGAGATGGTATAATATTGTAAAAGAGGTAGAGAGGACAGCCCAATCACAATGCAAATATCAAAGTGCATGTTTTATGTGCTCCAGGCTTGTGCACAGTGCACCAGTTGAACTTTCCAGGTTGATTTAAAGGAGCATCTCAAAGTAGAGTACACTGAAGTAATCCATGCATTTGTGAGATTACTACCATGAGCTATGTATTGGACTAATCTGGTAAGTCACTTATTATATTGCTGGGAGCACATGCAATGGATGCTCTGGGATCCAATTTTGAGGTGAAGGTGGCACAGGTTACAGTAGCAATATACACAGAGAAAGGATCACAGTATCAAGGCCAGACATAAATGAAATAAGGGTTTCCTATAAACTATATGTTGGTGATCCAATAATAACCCCAGACAGTAAACTCTAGCAATGAATGGCAGGTACACAGCTTAAGAACAGGGCCAGATGTGATTCTCAATATACTTATGGTCACTTCTCCCCAATTACCATCATCATCCCAGTCCAATGTGGACTGAGGTTCATCCAGCTCTATTCCCCAGTCTCAACCACACACTAGGTAAGTAATTAGTCAGTGATGATTAGTTCAGCTCAGATAGAGAAGCACCTGAATATCAATAGCTTATGCCAGCTCCTTAATTTTCTCAGGGGCCATGTATATTCAGTGGGAGACATGGGAGACAAGCTGAAACTGCAAAGGGCTGTACATGAAAAGCACTCTAAGAAATAGTGAGCAGCTGCCTAACACCAATCCTCTATGAACATTCAGTAGCAAAGAACTGCCTGAGAGCAACCTCATCCACTCCTGCTGTAGTGCACAAGCAAGTCAACAGTATGCTAGACCATACAACATTAACATGGGTACTTGATTTCTGTACATTAACAAGACGTGATTATCAGCCTATGCTACCTGTACAACCTCAGTGCTTTCCAAGGACTGTACCCTTATGACAAGGTTCAAAGTATTCTAAGGCATATACGTATTAGCTACCATGTTATCCAAAAAAGGAAGATTAGATACTGGATGATAGTTAAACAGATCATCTATTTCAACTGATGTTTTCTTGAAAAAAGGCTGTGCAACAACATCCTTAAGAGGCCTGCCCCCTGCCCTCATTAAAGTAGTAGTCTTCATCAGCAATATATCTAGTTCTTCCCTCATAACATTCACAACCTAGGAAGACCATAGATCCAAAGAACATTTTATGTACCAAAATACTCCCAAAATGTCTTGTACCTCAGTAAATGTCACCAGCCTAAATTTAGAGAAGACTTAATAGTTATTTCCCCTGAATCCTGTTTGCAGTCTCAGAAGCAGACAGCCTGACCTGCACTTAGTTTTACCTGAGAACTAATGAGACTTTTCCTCATAATAAGAGGAATTCAAATCAGCCACCAAGCCAAAGCTGCTCAGATTAACCATGCTGTCAATCATTCAAAACAAATTCATTGTCTGAGACTTCACAGAGTATATGGAAGAGGGAAAAAAGAACCTCCTCTTTGCCTTCAATACAACCACAGTATAAAATTTTTAAAATCTTTCAAATAAAATCAGTCAGGTACAGACTATGATATCTACCCTGGGTGCTCTTTTCCATCTTCTCATTTCATCCATCAAAGATCATCTTAAAGCATGGATTAGTCTTTCACTTTCATGATAACTGAAAACATATCATTTAATGGATTTTAAACATGTGCATGACATCATAATCATGCAAATCTAATTCAAATAATAGGAAGACCTAACTAAGGACACACCCAACTTTTTCAAAACACACCTTCCCCAGGACAAAATACTTAAACTATCTTTTAAATACAAATGTATTGAACAAGTCCTGAAATCAGGAGGGAAAATTTCACAGGATTTTTCTTGTGATTAAGTGGATACTATGTTTTGGAAAAAATGTGGGGAACCTATATGACAAAACCTTCCCATTACATGAGGAAAAATAACATCTGTTGCCCCCTTATGCATTCTTCAGTAAGGATATGTCTACACAGCAGGGCTAAAGTTGAATTAAGCTACACAACTTCAGCTACATCAATTGTATAGCTTAAGTCAAAATAGTTTAATTCAGCTTTTGGTGATGTCTACATAGCAGGAAGTCTAAGGAAGAGCACTCTTCCTTCAATTTCACTTACTCCTCATGAAATGAGGGTTACCATGAGTCGGAGTAAGAAGTCCTCCAGCTCAACATTATTTTGTAATAAAGGCTTGCAGTATAGATGCGCATTTTGTTATTTTGGAATAACGTCAGTTATTCCAAAATAATGCTGCTGTGTAGACGTACCCTAAGTGCCAACATTTATTTCTTCAGATGAGCTTGAGGTTTTGCCCACAAAAGCTCATGATACTATATGTATATTTGTTAGATTCTATGATGCCGCAGGACTACTCGTTTTTCAAGTTACCAACTAACATGGTTACCCCTCTGAGACTTTTATAAATTCCCAGGTTATTCCTTTATCTTAATTTTTCTTCCAAACGAATGTCTTTTGCAGTTGATTACTTTCAGTCTACTTCAACTACAGTCTTTCACTAACGAAAGATGTGAGGCTCCAAGTAAATGCTCATTTATTTTCAACTGCTTTTCAGGGAAAACTTCTAATGATTGGAGTAAGCAACTGTCAGTATTAGTTATCAGATGGATGAATGCTTTTTAAGATGAGGTTATAACTCATTGACCAGCTTTCTGTTAACTGTTCCAAGCTGGGTCTGCTCCATCTTGGCTCAACACCCCTCTTTCTTCCTAATTGATTTGTCGTTTGTTAGCCTAAAAGACATGCAGATTTATGCAGTCTAATGCTTTCTGAAGGCTCTTTCCTGTAAAATGTTTGATAGATTGTGAAGTTTCATCAAGTAGGAAAAGATCATTGAAAATAATTTACTCCTCAGAATGACTTTGATGTGCTATAGCCAGAATTCATTTCTTTCAGAGATGCCCTCTTTAGGGACTCAAAATGGATACCTGTATTGGTCACAGGTTTGCTCAGAGCAAAAAATCCTTCAGGACTATTTAATGATCTTAACATTTTTAGTTTTAATCCAAGTCTACAAGGAAAAAGAAGATCAGTGAATACCATTTAAAAAACAAATATCCATAAATCCCTCTGTCACCCTTTGTATATCTCTGAGTTCATTCTCTTGCATTTCACAGTCTTTAGAAAGCTAATTTCTCTGAAAACATGTGGCACAAAATTTCTTAACTTTTGACCTGGTGTGTTCTTGAGAATATTCCTCACTCTCTCAGCTGTGCTGTAAATAGCATTGCTTGACAATCTGCAATATGAATTCTTTATTTGCACTTTTAAACAATAAATATTTTGAATATATACAGCAGAACCTCAGTTACAAACAATGCCTCTGGCATGCCCATAACTCTGAACAAAATGTTTGATTGTTTTTTCAAAAGTTTACAATTGAATAGTGGCCTAATATAGCTCTGAAATTTTACTATATAGAAGAAAAATGCTGCTTTTAACAATCTTAATTTAAATGAAACAAGCACAGAGTTTCCTTTGCTTGTCAATTTAAAAAAATTGGTAGTTTACATTTAACACAATACTATCCTATACTTGCCGTGTAAGCGTGCATGCGCTGCTGCCTGAGTGTGTACTTCAAATTCCAAATGAGGTGTGTGGTTGACCAGTCAGTTTGTAACTCTGAGGTTCTGCTGTAGAGGCAGCAGATACAGGGTATAGACACTTGCAGAAGCAACACTTTTGACACATGGCAGGTTTCTTCATACTGTAGTAAATAGTTAAAATGCATTGTTGTTATTTATTAAGTTCTGGCTATTCATAACCTCAAAGAGTTTAAAAATGCCAAATGGAAACATAGGAGCTGTAACTGTGATAGAGAACACTTGGTACAAATTAAACTCTGTTCTCAGTGTCTTCAAGTCTTTCTGAATATTTTAGTTCTATAACTGAAATTTATCTTGACTGTTGACTGTCTTAAGGTGATTAATTTTGGAAGCTTTGATCCTTGTTTCAGCTATTTTTGAAGGCAAAGACACTTGTCTTGTACGTATAAAATCCTAGCTCTCTATATAAAGAGCTTTAAGGCCTGTTTCTTGTATGCAGGCTTTTAAAGGTGCAATTTCATATAAAAATAGTCTTCCTTAAAAGCAGAATCTTTAGCTTTTGAGGACTGCATGTTGAGTAATTTTTTTTCATAAGTTTTATTCCGTAATTTTTTTTTGTAACCCTTCTGCCGGGTAGGCCTGGCAGTAACCAGGGCTGGGTTCAATATCTTGGGGTCCATCTCACACAGAACCAGCTCAAGCCCCCACCCAGTAATCTGGGAAATTCACACACCCCTGGGCGCCTCTGAGAGGCAATGCTTCCCACTGCAAGCACTGAGTCTGAGTATAGGAAAGAAACATTTAATGAAACAGAGAGAGAAGTCATACGGCATTAACTTGGGGAAAACACCAGAAACAGAGTTCATAACCCAAACATGAGCCAAGCCCCCCCAGCCAAGAATCACCTGAAGTCCAAAGAGTCCGACACCCCAAAAGTCTCTGTCCCTGGTCCGTGCCACCCAGAGTCCCAAAGTTCACCCGCAGGGTTTCACCTCCCAACCTGGGTAGAAATGGGGGTGCGGGGATAGATAGGGGGCACCTTATATGACACCCTGCCACGCTCCACCAGCTGTCTCGTCCCACGCCACTGGACGCTCCTCTGGGCGCCTGCCGCCGCTCCTCGCCTGCTGCCGCCACTAGTTGCCACTCCTCGCCTGCCGCCGCTCCACACCACGCCGCTGGTCACCGCTCCTCGCCTGCCGCCGCTCCACACCACGCCTCACCCCTGGTTGCCTGCCGCCACTCCTACCGGCCACGTTACGCCACCAGCCAGTGATTCCCACC
This sequence comes from Rafetus swinhoei, assembly GCA_019425775.1. Classification (NCBI taxonomy): domain Eukaryota; kingdom Metazoa; phylum Chordata; order Testudines; family Trionychidae; genus Rafetus; species Rafetus swinhoei. The sequence continues at coordinate 75,243,369 of CM033427.1, read as the reverse complement.
AGCCACTCTGCTGGTCGCCGCCACTTCACTGGCTGCAATAGGTCTGGCTCTCAGCCAAACCAGTGATTTCAGCTCTCAGTGATTTCAACTCTTTAGCCACCAGCTGGACTGGCAAAGGAATCCAGCTTTCACTGGACTAGCAAAAAGAAAAGACTCCTCAGGGAGTCTGCTTTAGGTCTGTCCTTAAAACAAAGGGGGGAAAAGGTGCAGGTTGGGCCAGTCTTACAGCTCACACCTGGCAGGTATGAAACAGGTTGACTCAAGACCTTTAACCCTTCCCCCCCCAGCTCAGTTCACTCAACTCTGGAAGTGGGGAGGCTTGTTCCTCCGAGACCTCTTACCATGATGGTGGTGTCTCTCCCGCAAGAACTGGTGGCATGTTTTACAGTTCCCACATTTAGGGGTAGCATGATTAGTGACCCCCACAACAGTCCCAAATTATTTACAATTCTCCACATTCCATTTCAACACTGACCCTCCATCAGCCCTGGCTGAATGGGATTTACATAGCCACACCTCGGATTCTCTCCTGAGCTATATTTACATATCAACAGTTAACAGTTAATTACCTTGCAGAGCTAAACAATTGTAGCGGGCACACCCACCCCTCCTTTTAGCTGGCTGATAGCAAGCAGCAGTTCAGCCCCTGCTTACATTTTCATAAGATCACGAAGTACCCAACTAAGAACAGATTCACTGTACATACATAACGTAGCTCCTCAGGTTCACATGCCTGGTTTTGAACATTTTAAATTGGAAAACAGTTAAGGGAGGGATTGAACATATTTTGTAAGTGATGCACCGGGCAAGCATTTTCCTAAACAGCACGAATCTTAGGCATTGCAAAAGAGATTCTTTCATGAAGGGCCTCCTCATGTGCAGAGGGGAGAGCCCAGTTTTGGGAGCTATGCAACTGAAGAAAGAGGCTCATTATCTTTCATCCATCCGTTTTCCTACACCTGAAGGTATTGTGTATGTGTCTCCCTGTTCCTCTTCCTCCCCTTCCTGGTTTTAGTGAGAACTAGAAATTAAAGTGCTAGAATACCATAAACAAATCTTTTCCTGTCAAGATTTTCAGCGCAATAATATAGGCAGAACATATCTAGAGTCTGAATAACAGTCCAAATTTTGAGATACTAATCTAAGCCAAACTTTAACCCTTATATGTTTCACCCACACGTTTGAAGGCAGTTTTGTGATAGATTTATATTCATACTCAATTATGAAGTACATCTTGAATTATTTATCTTGTGAACTGCAGTACTGCATGAAAGAAGTTTAACCCAATACGCAAACACATAACATGCTCTTTCGGATAGCCAAGAAGACACCTGAATAACTTCATTAATTTAGAATATATTGATAATTTACTGTATGAAAATGTAGCATTTGGGGAAGATGGGAAGGGGGATCTTAAACTATTAGTTTGACAGGAAAAATTATTCACAATCCAATATATCCAAGATATATTATAAATTGAATTAACAACTTCTGTTTTGAAATTCACCAGAGTTCTTAATTAGTCCCATATATTTTACTTTCCAGACGCTCGAAAGCTTAGGGAGTCAGATAAGCATCCAGAAGTGCAGATGCGAGGTTTCTCAAATTTATCAAAGCCTCCGTGGGGCTCCCTGTCAACTACCTCAAACAAACTGCCTCTTACAACAGCTGCTTGCTATTTCCCATTAGCTTCTTGCAGGGAGGGCAAACCCAACTGGCTTTTTTATTTCTTCTTTCTACTGTTAGGGGAGGATGGCAGAGCCATTCCACTCATTTAGGCTCTTAAAGGGGTATGTCTGCTCCTCTTTCTCTCCACTTAATGGTCTAGTTCCTTCCTGATTTCCCCATGTTTGCCCTTTGCTGTGGTAGACAGAAGTGTGGGGCACTTTTCTTCCTCATTTCTCTGTTCCTTTTGTCCCCTTTTAACATCTTGCCAGACAGGGACTAGAAGAATGTGGAAGTACTGGGAATAGGGTGTAGAAGAAACAGGGAGAGTGGGGGAGGGGGGGTAATTTACTAATGGACCATTAGAAATTAGAGGAATGGGGGAATTCAAGACAGATTGAGGGAATACAGAAAAATGTGAGAGAAGCACACAGAGAGCCACTCTTTGAGTGTATTCAGGTTTAGATTCTAAATAGGAGAAGACTGCCTTCAGATTGGAATTGGGCAACTTTCCAATATCAGAGAAGAATATCACAAGACAAGCAAAAGTAACTTTTTAAAGAAGACACGAGATTTTAAAGACAATCTCTTGAGGGTCTGGCTCAGGATTTTTGAACATTTAGGGCTGATAATACTGGAGTGCTCTCTCCTAGAGATCTCAATCCAAGTACTCAACTGCAAATCCATGCTCTCTATCACCACGCTCACACACTATGCTACATGTCTCTGTGTGGATCCCTCAAGTCATATATGTTGCATAGGGGTTGGTGACAGCTAAACACCAATCTCAGGTCTCAGCCTGAAGACATTAAAGTGACACTCCTTATGCTACTTCTGTTGTATTCATAACACCTTTATCTGCTCACATAGACTCCAGTGGGTAGTGAAGAAATTAAACAGTTAGGGAGAAAGGGCACAGGCATCCAAATGCCTTCTACATAATTCCTACAGTATAATAAATATTCCATATAATTATCAATAGTGTTGATATCTCATTCTGTTAAGGCTACATATTAGACTTCTAACCATTTCTTTATTATGCAGGAAAATATAAAATAACTTGGAAATCTAATGAAATATTCTACAATCATTTTACAAGTAAGATGAAATATTCAATATGATTCCACTGAAAGGGGAAAGTGTATTGTTGTGTCACATTTTGCAATTTCTTATCAGTTCATCAAATTGAGTAGAGACAAACTATAGCAGAACACCTATTAAAATACAATATTTATTAAATCAGTGGAAAAAGTAATGCATTATAATAAGCATTGAATTGAATGCTTAGTTAACACACATTGACGGAATGTGAATGACAAATATAGTACAATAGAATGGTGCCTGGAGGCTGATATTCATGTTTGCAACCCAAAATTTGAAACAAAGCATACAAAATGAATATGAATAAAAGGAGTTTGGGAAGCTGATAAATTTCACTCCCCAAGTTTTAGCAGCATTTTGAAAGAACACCCCCATGCGACCTCCACATAAATTGTTCAAGTCATAGCCAAAATTATGATTTTTTGGGGGGGGAAGGCTTTGGACAGAGCTTACATCCAAGGGGCAAAGGAACACATCAAAATAGGGAAAAAATGGGATACAGAACATTTAGCAAAGTTAGATGTATTCAAGGTGGCAGGGCCTGATGAAATTCACCCTAGGCTACCTAAGGAAATCGCTGAAACAATCTTTAAGAATTAAAGGCAGATGTTTGAGGTTCCGGAGGACTGAGAAGGGCAAACATAGTACCTATCTTAAATAAGGGGAAGCAGTGAATTATAGACCAGTCAGCCTAACTTCAATACCTGGAAAGATACAGGAACAAATTATTAAATAGTCAATTGGTAAGCACCCAGAGGACACAAGAGTAATAAGGAATATCCAGAAGGATTTGTTGAGAATAAACCATGCCATACCAACCTAATTTTGTTCTGTGACAGGGGATGTTGGCCTAGTGGATCGGGAGAAACCAGTTGAGGACGGGGAGAATACTGAAGGGTCTACATCATGGTCACAAAAATAATTTTTAGCCATACAACAAAAAACATTAACAGAGCATTATGTTTTCACTGCTATGCAAAATACTAGCATTAAGGTTGCAGGTACAGCAATCACGGTGTGTTCTCTGTATATGTTACAAACCATTTAATTATATAATCATATACATTGTCCCTAAATATGATAAGTTTATGGCTTCCTGCAGCATATTTTTATTTTTTACACTAATTTTCACTGTCATAATGCCTATCTAGATCTTTACTGAAATAAATTATCTTGTCTAAGATTCAAAAACAGAAAATTTCAGCCATGAAATGAAAGTTTTGAGAAATTAAAATAGTTAGTCAAAATGGAAATCATTATGCAATCTTAATCTTTCACATGATACAGACTTGAAGACAAAAAGATACCATAAACATGGAGAGATGACTTACATTTTGTAGCTGATTGAGTGGATCAGAAATAGTCCTGAAAACTCTAGGGGGAATTGGGTTTCTTAGTTACAGAAGAGCAGCCATTCCAAAGTGACAAACTGAGTAGCTTCAAAATTACATTTTCCATAACTTTTTAGGTGCATGTTGGCATGGTACATTATATTGTCATATAAAATGTTTCAATACTTAGTTCAATGACTATTTCCTAGTGTCTTTAGTGCAAGCATTACAGCATGAGTTATAGTTAAAAGAAAATAGCATATCATATAAAAATAAAACAACACTTAATTAAAAGTACCAAGAGAAAACAGTAAAGGTCCAAATGTTACAGTCCTTGTCCAAAACTCTCATAGCATCACTGCAAGTTTCATTTGACCAAAGGCTAAGAAAGGACCACAGGAGTCAGTTCAATTGTAACAAATAACACATTCATAGCATTTGCATCTAAAATATACTTTGCAAATGCACTTTATAATTTAATTAGATTATAAACACTTAGGGACAGAAATGGTATGCATTATGTTTCAATACATCACCTAACACAATCCATCACAGGGGCCTCAGAGATGCTGATATAATACAAATACGGGTCTACATTCTATGCACTCCTGTGAGATAGGTATGGTCCCTTATAATATGCCATCCTAACATGTGTGTGTGTTAAGACCTCTATAGTGCAGAGCTTTACTAAATTATACAGCATTATGCAGCAATGTTGGTTATAAAATCTTATGAGAAGCTGCATAGAGCCTGTGTTAACAGGGCAGGCAATCTCAAGAGGAAGCAAAACACTGTCTTGGATAGAGCAGGGGGTGGCTTCTGTTGGCAGTGGAGACTGGATCCAGAAAGACACTGAGGCTCCTAAATGCCATTTTAAGTGCCTACATCCAACATTTATGCATCCATATCCTCAAAACCTCCTCTCAGGGGCTGCCTGCCCCTGAAGATACCTAAATTCTGCAAGCGGTCATACACAAAACCACCTAAGTCTTGATGCCAGTAAGCTGCCCATAACCATTGATTAAGCCCCAGTTGGTGTCTAACACCTGTCTTACCGGTGGGGTCCAATCCAGTAGGAATTCACAAAGCATGCCTAACCAATGCACAAGATAGCTAAGAATAACCATATCCAAAATTTTGTGGTGGGTAGGTAGGCAGGTTTGCATGAGATGCGTATGGGTGTGTCTCCCAGGACACCCAGTCTCTTGGCCATTAGGACAGTCACCAGAATTAGGGGAGAGCTAGGTTCAAATCCTTGCTCTACATCAAGGAATTTGAAAAGAGTACTCCTCCCCCAGATAAGTGCCCTGTCCACTCAGGTATTGGCTCCAATTGGGGTGGAGAGAGGAACTCTTTTGTGATAAATGGCTGCCCTGGATTAGGCACCTAATTTCAGGAGAGAGTTCACAGTAGCAGCAGGCTCTTACCACAAACCCATCTTTTATGGGAAAACTACAGCAATTAAGAGCATAGGCAGTCCTACAAAATCAAACCCAACCTGCATGAAAGAAATCTGTACTCTGCTCACCTTCAGCATCATCAAGAAAGTAGTACAAGAGAATAAGGTGGGACTTTTAAAACCTAGGATTCCTGAATAACACCTTAAGAAGCACTAAGAAAAAACCCTGATTTTGCAAGGAGATGCACTCTAGAGGCCAAAAAAACCTAGCAGGTTTTTTTCCATCTCTATTATCTATGCTTCTGTCCAGTTAGTAGCTGCTCAATGAAAGCTACACAATACAAGCATTCTTTAATGGCTGTAGTGACTGAAGTCTCCAAGAGAATACATTTCAACAGAAAAATGTCAATGGATTCTGCCCAAACTAATTTAATCTCAGATCTGATAGTTTAATGAAAACTAATCAATGAATACCTGACACACAGATGCAAAAGGTTTTTTATATTATCTCAGTCAGAATAAGTCATGTCAATGAGAGCTGCCCTTTTCATGTCTATCTGGGATATTGTAACAGATTGCAGGATGAAAATCAAGTGGCATTTTATTCCCATCATCTGAAAAGAATTAATAACCTTCAGGGTTATTGCATAAGCAGGGCTCATCAATCCGAATCAACTTCAGCTCTGAAACGCCTGAGGCTTGAACTAAGGAGAGCAAGGTAAGTTTAGCAGAAAGATCCTCTGGGAGCAACCTTGAATGTCCATATTTGAACAGCAAACCAATGATAGATTAATATTCAGTGGACTGTCATGCCAGTAGTGAGAAATAACAGAAGGCCATATTTTGCCTAGCCCTTAAACTGGTGCACATTAGGGATGGGGTAGGGAGAAAGATGGAAGCTTCCTCCACTTTCACATTGAAATTCTGCTGATCCTAACATAGGCAGTTCTACTCATGAGCCTTCCAAGAAAGTAGTCTGGAGTTTGCTGACAATATGAGGGAGTTAGCTGCATCCCACAAAGGGGGGGTAGCATTAAGCAATCTCTTCACACTTGGTAGACATTTGCACATCTCAGGTTTTGCCCTGAAACAAAGTGCCTCTTTGCATCCCTCCTCGCTCCTTGGATTTCACCACAGATTCATCACAGAATTTGATCTGCTGGTAGGATCATCAGCTTCCCTAACCCAGGTCAGTTATGATGGAGGGGGCAAGACATGAATGCTGATCCATGTGTATCTAATCTATTACCTTAACATGATTTTTTTAAACTTGCTGTTCTACAAATATTTCCAAGTCACATCATTTCAGTTACAGGTTTTCTTTAAGGCAATGAAATGGCAGCATCATATGTTCTCAAAATTCTTCATCCTGAAATGGATTTTGTCCTCTCAAGATGTCCTCATAAATAGTTTTCACCTTCCCACTTAGGCCTTGTCTATACTAACCCTCGTTGTCAATGTAATCCACGTCACTTCAGCTGTGCAAATAGTGTAGCTGATGTTGACATACTTACCACAGTGTCTTGTGTGTAGAAAGATCAGCGGGAGTTGCTCTCCCATTGGTGCCAGCTACTCTGCTCATCCCAGTAGCGTACCAGCATCAATGGGATAGCACTCAGGGATCAATTTAATGCCTCTAAGTGGATGTGATAAATCGAGGGCTGGTGGATCAATCACTGTAGTGTCAATCCCTGGCATAGTGGAGACAAGGCCTTAGACTGAGAACAAAATATGTTGGGGAAGAAACAGCAACTACAGTTCAAAAAAGTTGCAGTTAATTTAACAGAAAAGTGTTTAAAACAATCACTTAGAATAAACAGCCTAAAACAATTTATTAAAGATTAAATCTTGGGTTTATTTTCTAGATTATCCATATATTATACTATGCATACAGAAAAGGGAATAGAAACACCACCAGCTTTCACAAACATCTTGCCACTGGAAGTGGACCTGAACCAATGCCCATATCCAATAGTACATTCCAGTGATGGGCAACTTAGGCTAGGGAGTGGCCCTCCATCTCTGTGGATCGCATGATTGTTGTAACCATGATGGTCTCCTGGGATAGGATAGTTTTGCTAACTGTGCTTGCGTACTTAAGATTTGCTGGGAGTGCTGATTGAACCACAGCAGCACTTTGACTTCATGCAGTGGGAACGCGCGGCTCTCCTTATCAATATTGTGTGCAGTAAGCACACGCCTCACTTCAGCAAACAGAAAGGAAAAACCTATGTGGATGGAAACCAGCAGACTAAGACAACCTGCGCATGGGCAACAGTAAACAAAATGTCTCACAGGCCACACATAGAACCTCGATGGACCACATGCAGCCTGTCGACCACAGGTTGCCCACCACTGTTCCAGACCCAGTTTATTTATTACCCTTACATGTAACACAGCATTCCCTTTTTTTCAGCTATGAAGGTCTTAAGCTTGGTTCTCCACTCCATTACACCAATTTCATACTAGTGTAACTCCAGTGATCTCAGTAGAGTCACACCAATCAAACCTGTATTACATAGTGGAAAATCAGGCTCCTTGTCCTTGAGTGAAGGCATATATTACTTTGTTTGAAAGAGCCACACTCATTTTATTCAGCAGGATCACTCTGAAAGGTCACAAGGTGATAAGTAACTCTTGCCATTTATGAACTGTGAAATATGCTTGAAAATTAGTTTTTAGTTAAGATTGGTCTTTTGGAGCCCACTGCTGCTAACTTTCATCTTGCTGAAAAATATATCACAAGTTAAATTATAATGAATAAATGTTTCCAGTGAGGCTACCCTACTTTGCTCACTTTATGCACACAGATATTTTTCTCAAATTCTTCATAATTCATAAGTATCTGACCAAGGTTGTCATTTATTTTGATCTTCTGCACATTTTTGATCAGGAATAGTTATAGTTGTCTGCAAGTTCTTTTAATTAAACAGATTGCTGGGGAATTCTGCACCACTGCATGGGTACAAAAATGATGTCATCCACAGATTTCTCTGATTCCCCACAGAAAAGTGACTTCTGTGGGGAAGCAAAAAGGAGTTACAAGAGCAGTCACTCACTCCTCCCAGCAGCCCAGAACAGCTGGCAGAAACATTCATTTGTGAGAGAGGGTAGGCTTGGGCATGCATGTATGGGGAGACAACGATTGCCAGGAAGATGGAGCTCAGTATGCCTATAAGCCAGAGAACTCTGTCCTTCTGGCTCGCTATTGCTGCAGGCCTATTTTGGAGGAGAAGGGCTTTGAGGTGTTTGGAGGTAGCAAGAGGAAGGTTCTGTCCCCTCAGGCAGAACATAAATATAGTAGCCTACCTGCTTAGTTGTTCCCATTGTTGTTAGTAAATTGTTCCCATTCTTAATGAAGTCCCCCAGGAGTATAAAAGATGTAAAAGTTTTAAGGCTCATTTACACTGCCAGAGTGGAGTAAGGGAACTTTATTGCAAATGACAGTATGCTCATGGTGATTATAGCTGGTGTAAAAATTTTGACAAAAATTTTCCTACCAAAGTGTGCTCAATGCACTGTTAACTACAGACCTTTCTAGAGATGGGCAGTGGCCAATATGAACTGTGAGTTTGGTTCCCCAGCAATCACTTATTCTTTAGTTGACTATGATGTAATAAAGATCATATTGTTGCATATATTTGATGACTAGTAACTAGAAATAAACAGTCAAACTTCATTAATACTAAACAAAGAGGATTTGAAGATATCCTCTAATATTTCCCCTCCCGTTCTCCATCCAATCTATTGTAGTTTACATAAATTACCAAAATAAATGAAACTGGAATGATTAAATTGGGTTATTTTGACAAATAAAATATACAGAATTTTAAAATATTGTGTGAGAATTGTTCATTTTTTGGCACAATTCCCTCAGGGAACATAATGCCAAAATGTGTTGTGATTTCTTGTAATTGATCAGAGATGTCACCATGGCATTTTCTATTCCCTGACTACATGTATGTGCAAGCATTCATGGCACAAATATTTGTGTGAATTAATTTTTTTTAACATTCATGTGATAAAACTTAATTCTGCATAACATGGCAAAAAGCAAACAGGTCTAAGATCTGAGCCACTCTGAGGTGAATTCATCTCAAGCTTCCTTGAGGCAAGTGCTGAGTTTGATTTTCTTCCTGCTGTGTTTTACCTTCTCTTTGTTGCTGTAATATATGCAGTATTTAAAATATACTGTCATAAAAAGATATTAAAAACACTGGGAAATGCCATCTGGAAACTACACTAATCACTGGATTAGGCATCACTGGTTCAAGAAGAAAATGTTTTTCACCTAGAAGCAACATTCACAACTGGCCACAGGTACTTTATGGGAGAGGGACAAGTTCCTTCTTCTGAAGTAACAGAGGCAGGCTAGTGAATCTGATGGATAAATAATTTAATCTAGATTACAGAAAAGCATATCTTGCAGATTTTTTATTTGGTCTGACATTTAGGGCTAGATTATGGTTTTAAACCACAGCCCATGATGGGAAGAGGGAGAACAGAAGCCTTCAACCTCAGCAGCACCCTCTAGAGATTCTATACATGAAGCACTCACCATGCTCCAAAAGCAAAGAGCCACACATTTTCAAATGTCTTTCCTCTAAACCAGCATTTGTCAAAGTGGTCCGCTCCGGTATGTGGCTCCCCTTGGCTGCAAACAGCAAACCGGAGCCAATAGGGGCCGTGAGGCTTCATGGCTACAGATCCAGTAAATAAACACACTGGAGCAACCAGTTAGCAGGTTTCTCAGACTAGTTTCATGGACCATTTTGAGAAACACTGTTCTAAACCACCCCCGCTCAGCAAAGCATCTCTCACTTCTGGCCATTTTTTGCATGGCAAAGGCCAAGTTTATGCTTGATCTTGATGAAAGGTTGAAATTTGAGAGGAAAATAATCTTCATTCCTTCTACCCTCAGCCTTTGTACCAGAACAGCGCTAAGTGGAGGATTCTGTTTAGAAATATATCTAAACAAGTGGACTACATTACATGGCACAATTATTGTGTTTCATTTTTGTTTTCTTTCAGGATTTTACTTTTGTTTAATTAGCTGTTGTATTTTCAATTCATTGTGCTAAAGGAAATCATCAAGAAACTAATGCTATTTCTTCTCCATTACTGAGATCTGATGATGATCATCATACACTTAACTATTACATTACCACATTTACTCCAGGCAATGTGTTTCTGTAATATACTGTACCAAAACCAGAAAAAGGTGAGAAGCAAGAACAAGCTGATGTTTGACCCTATGTAAGAATCTCGTGGTGCTGAATATGCTAGAACTGGTCAAAGGCACAAGGGAAATAAATTATTTAAGAATGAAAGATGCTTTAAACAGAAATGTTGTATACAGAATTTTGGATAGCAAAAAGGGGAAAAATGGCATTCCAAATGTAATTCCCCCCTTCCTCCCAAAGACCATATATTTTTAAAACATTTTTTATCTGAATGTTCTATAGTAGGGGAGTCATCTTGTGAAGGATATTCACATCTCATTGATTTTATCAGTTTGGGTCAGTAATGGACAACCTCCATATTTAGAGGCAAGTGAATTTCTACTGCATTGTTAATTTTGTGTCAGAGACAGGACCTCCTTTGATTCTTACAAGAGACCATATGGTGTCTGACCCACTATGTTGTCAACCTGCTCATGAAAAAGACATAAACATATCTGCAGCTTGATGTTCCATTTAACCTTTGCACTCATTGCTTTGCAAACAAAACAATCAGCCTTTATTTCTCAGTCACTTTCTATAGCTGATTGTCCAGGCTCATACATAGCACCAAAAGAATAGTAATTTCAGTAAATTTGTTTGTTGCATTCAGTACACAACCAATTCTGATTTACTAAAAATAATTGGAGTACAAAATTCTCCCATTTCAATGTCCGAATAAACCTTTACTTACAGTATCATTCTTTAACAGCTTGAGTACCCAGAAATAAACTGCACAGTCTAAAAATCTTGCTTTTGAATAAATATAAACAGTACTCTTTCAATAGCCTGACTGTCAAAACAATGATTATTATTCAAATTTGTTTTGAAAGCTCCTCATTTTTTCAAGAGAGAAATACTCCAGAGAATAGATATTCAGAAACATCTTTTGGAATATTGTACGATACAAAGAATGAAAATTGCACTACTCAATAATTACTACTGATTTGGCAATTAGCAACTTGAGTCACTAATTGCATTGCAACACAGTTCTGGAATAGAAATATTAGATGCAATACTGAATAGGCTGAAAGATCCAAATCCTGATCATCTAACACAACATTTATTCAGTCCATACAAAGCAAACACCTGTTGGCATTAGCCTGACCCATAACTGAGTAAAAACAAAAAAAGACTGGGGTAATAAAGCAGAAACTACCCACCAGCATTAATGGGTGTGAGAACTTGATGAGCTGGTAACAAAGGAACAACCCCAATAGCAGAGAGACACTCAGTAAAGGACATCAGGTAGCTCTCCCACTCCTCTTGGAATCTCTGGCATCTAATAGTCAGTTGGGGAAGAAGGTATTGATTGGCCAGCATCCTTCAGTGCCAGGGATTTAGCCTGGAGCAAGGGCCATGTGAAGCCTCTTTCATCTCTGTTTCAGCAACCCAGCCTAACCTAGGATGGGAATCCAGCATGACAGATGCTGTGGGGCTACTGAGATTGCTCATTTGGGAATGAGGAAGGACTATTTTTCACCCAGAGGGGAAATTGGTAGAGGGCCTTGAAGATTTTTCCATTTTCCTCACAGCACCTTCAAGTCAAACTTGAATCTAGGGAATGTGCTCAATGCTTCTAGGTATTTCTACACCTACCAGAGATCAGTGCTATGGCAATCAAGCCACTGGGGGGTTGATTTAACAGGTCCAGTGAAGACTTGATAAGTCAGTTGCAGATCGCACTCCCATTGCCTCCAGTACTCCACCAGAAAAGAAGCATAAGCTATATTGACAGGACAGTTTCTCCCATCAAGCCAGCATGGGTAGACGCCAAAATAAGTTGACCTAAGCTATGGTGGCTCCAACTACATTATTTACATAGCTGGAGTTGCATAACTTAGGTTTATTTAGACCCATAGCATAGAGCAGGCCTAACACTTGGTTGCGCTGTTAGTTTATCACAACTTGCAGCTGGTTTTCAGTGCAATTAAAAGCTAATAAAATGAACACTTTCCAGAGGTAAGAGACAAGATTTTGCTGATGGGCCTCATCCTTCTGCACCCTGTTCCCCTAGTGATGACCAGTGGTCAGAGTGGGTGTGTCTACACAGCAAAGTTATTTTGGAAGAACAGACATTATTTCTAAATAACTTTACCAGCGTCTACGTAGCCAAACCGCTATTTCAAAATTAAATCAAAATAGTGGAGGGCTTATTTTGAAATTGGTAAACCTCATTCCACGAGGAATAGCGCCAATTTCGAAATTGCTATTTCGAAATAAGCGCTGTGTAGCTGCTTATTGCGAAATAGGGGGCCTCCAGCCCTTCCCAGGGTGTTCTGGTGGCCACTCTGGGCACAACCAAGAACACTCCTCTCCCTCCCCCTCTCCCCAGAGCCCTTAAAGGGGCAGACTCTGGCCACAGTGCCTGTGCCAGCTCCAAGCCTGCCAGCCCAGAGCCAGCAGTCGCTGCACGTGACCTAGTGGCTCCAGCATGAGCCAGGCAGCCAGTGCCAGCCAGCCCTCCACCGCTCCCCAGGACCAGTTTGCCAGCTCCCAGGAGCCTGCCAGGGGCCAGAAAAGGCAGGCACCTGCCTGGTCCAGTGCGGAGATCAGGGACCTAATTCAGGTTTGGGGGGGATGCCTCCAACGTCCATGACCTCCATACTAAACGGAGGAATGCAGCCATCTACAGGTGAATGGCTGCCAGCCTGGCCACCAAAGGCCACATGTGAACCCAGGAGCAGGTTCGCATGAAAATAAAGGAGCTGCAGCAGGTGTATGCCAAGGTCACAGGGGGCAGCTCCCAACCAGGGGCAGACCCAGACCTCTGTCCCTATTTTAATGCCGTGGACTGCATCCTGGGGGGCAGGATGGTCCGTGCCCCCCAGGTGGTCATCGACCCTGCGGCAGAGCTTGCTGCTCCTGCTGCTCCAGCCCCTGCTGCCTCCCCAGCTGCCGATCCTCCTCCTACTCCTTCTCCCCCTCCTGCTTCTTCCTCCCCACCCTCCCCACACCCCCAGGAACACGGAGGCCCCCGCACCCATGGTGCTGGGAGACAGTTGGGCCAGCAAGACTCCCAATCCTGAGCCCCTCCTCCCCCTGCCTCCCCCTGCCAGCTCCCTCCTCCCAGGTTTCCCCCTTCCCTCTCCCACCATCTTTCTCCAGTCTCACCTCAGTTTCATTCCCCCCCACCCCAGTTTTGTTCAGTAAAGAGGCTGTGTTGTAACGAACACGTGTCTTTTATTGTACAGGAGGAAGGGGGGTTAGGGAGTGGTAAGTGGAAGGACGTGAGGGAGGAATGAGGCACAAGCCCCCAGTGGGGCACACACCAGGGAGACTGTTACTGTCTGCAGAATGCAGGGGCAGATTGGCCCGGCGGGATACTGGGAATTTCCTGGTCGGCCTTTGGCCGAAGGGCCGGCTGGCAGCTGCTGGAAGAGGAGGGGAAAACCCAGCAAGCCGCTCCTGGGAGCAGCTGCCGGAGTTCAGGCTCTGCACAGCCCTTTCTCCCACCCGCCCCTCCCCACTCCAGAGGCATAGCGAAGGGGAGCAGGGGGGCAGTTGCCCTCACCCCCCGGGCGCCACAGTGGGGGGGGGGGCGCTGGGCTGGGGTGGGTCCGGGAGCTGGGGTCCGGTCTCACTCAGTCTGCATCAGAAGCAGGGCAGACGCTGGCGGTGGGGGGGGGGGAGAATTCCTCCTCTCCGAACTCAGCCCCTTAGAACAGAGACGCGGAATCTCCTGGCTCTAGGGGGTTGCTCGGACAAGCGGCCTGGTCTCATTCCCCTCGCTGTGAGGCAGCGACCACAGATCCCTGCTGGGCGCTGGCTGCAGAGCGTAGTGCTGCCTTTCGCCAGCCCTCTGGCCCACCCAGACCCCTAGGGACCTTCCTCGCATGCCCATGTCTCCCCACCCCCCAGGCTGTTTCCAGTGGCAGACATGCCCATAGAAACCCTCTGCCTGGAGAGGAAAATGGGGGAGCCCAGGACATATCCGGACACGTCCCATGAGCCAGTCAGCGCCAAGACTCCCGCAAAGGGGAGGTGGGGTTGGCAGCAGGGTGAGGGGTAAATCAGAGACTCGTGCAGGATCCGGACTTCTGGGGCCCAATCACAAACTCCAGCCCCGCAAGCTGGAGGGCAGAAGGTGGGGGAGGGGAAGGGAGAAAAATAGGGGGAAGGGGTAGGAAAGGAAGGGGCTTGTGCTGAGGGGAGGGTGGTGAGGGGGTGGGCATCAGGGAAAAAGAGGGCAAAGGGGGAGGCACCAGGAGGATGCAGGGGTAAGAGAAGGTGCAGGTGCCAGGGGATTCTGGGGGTGAAGCAGAAGGGCAGACACCTGCAGGGGAGGGACCAGCACCAGAGGACAGAGGCAGGGCAGGGGTGTAGAGGAAGGTATTAGGAGAGGGAATGAGGAGGGGTAGCTCACATGATCAGAGTGGGGCTACTGGAGGAGTGGGCACCGGGGGGAGAGAAGGGCTTGTGGAGGGGGGCAGGTCTCAGGAGGGCTGAGGGCAGTGAGAAGGGCAGGAGTCCGAGTCAGGACAGCAAAGGAGGATGAGGGGTTAGGGGGCCAGCAGGCACCAGGGAGCTGATGGAGCAAGGGGAGGAGACATGGCAGCAGAGGGAAAAAAGGTAGAGGTTTATAAGATATTTATTAATAACTTGGGTGCCATAGTGGCACATCCAAACAAGCCACATGACCTCAGTACAATTCATTTTGCTCATGGGAGGAAACTCTTAGAGGGAACACTGCCCCCAGCCTCTCCGCCCCCGAGTTAATGTCACACACGTTGGGTTAATGCAATTGCAGGATAGTTGCATGAGGGGGGTTTGGTGGGGGCCAAACTAATCCCTATTGGTAGGAGGATGGTAGGAAAAGTCCCTAGAGAGGGGTCACATGACACCTTTTACTTCTGGTCATGTGTCCATCTCGCCCCCAGAGTATTACCTCCAGAGGTGTGGCTAATAGGAGTCAGGGGGTGTGGTTAATGGGGGTCAAAGAGGAAATTTTTTAAAAAATTCTTTGATGTGAAAAAGTGGGCCATTCTCAACCCATTTCCCGGGGCCTATTTTGATTGCCAGTCCGCCCCTGGCAGAACATGCTTCCAGGCTCGCAGCAACATGTCCAGGAGAAGCACCAGAGTGCCCAGGGGCGGCTCCAGCTCCATGCTGCAGAGTGCTGCGGTGTCCTGAGTGAGGGCAACCAGAGCACGCAGAGAAAAAAATGCTTTGCTGTCCCTCAGCGAGGTAGGCAAGCAAGCAGGGAAACCTTAGAACCGGCTGTCCGAAGGGAGGGGAAGGGGAGGTCCCTTTAAGCACAGGTCTCAGATAGCCTCAGGCAGCAGCCACACAAGGTAACTCCTGACCTGATGAACTACCAGAACCGGTTCAGCATCCTATCAGTGTGGACACACTATTTCAAAATAGCAAAACGCTATTTTGAAATGCATTTTGTGTCTAGACGCGCTATTTCAAAATAAGCTATTTCAAAATAATTATTTCGAAATAAGCTATTTCGAAATAACGCTGTAGTGTAGACATACTCAGTGAGCTGAGTACTGAGGATAAGCTCAGGAGAGCCTATTCTGACTTATGGTTTATATGGTAGAAGCCATGAAACACTGCCACACACTAGGTATAGTTGATTGGCTGATAGCATCCCTGCCATGTCCTTGAGTTTAATAAAATCTGCAGCTCCCCTTTAAAACCATGCAGGCATTTGCAACAGATTTGACCTGATTAGTTCACCTACATCTGCCTAACGACAGTAACTACTCTGATTCATTTTCCTTGTAGTTTAAAGCATAGATAACTAGTTTCTCTCACCCTAGAAAAAAAATGATTCACACAAAAATGAGCTCCCATCTACATTTGCCACCCTGCAGTAATTCAGGTTTCTCCAGGCACAGACTGCTATTTTCCTGCTTGCACTGCTGAGATAGGATTTATTTCAGTGTGACTTTTGGAAACAGGCTTGAGTCATAGCGCTAAAGTTTGACCAGGTCAAGGTCATTTAAAAACATTGTTTAAAATAATGTAAAATACACAGAAGGAATAAACTGATCTATTTAGCTATGAATTCCAAGTGATACAGAGGCAGTGGTGCAGGGGCCCCGGGGGTGGTGGAGACAGGTCAGAGCCAGTACACATGGGGAACCAGCTGCATAGCATTGATCTCCAGGTAAGTATAGACAAGGCCTTAGATAACTGTATAACAGAGATAAATCTCTGATAAACTATATAACCTGGTATAAAAAACAGTAGTGGGAGCCGGTGCATCTAGGACTTTACCCATAATTTTGTTCTACTTATCACATTGATTGTCTTTTTCACCTACTCTCACTTGGTTTTTACCCTTCACATATCCTCATCCTCTGTCCATTCACTCATCTTCTCTGTCCATTCATCATACTTACACTTCTGCTATTGCACCTATTGCACATTCTCGTCTCTCTCTCTCACACACACACACACACACACACACACACACACACTTTCTTCTACACTCCTTTTACAATTCTACTTCCATGTCATTCTTCTCGTAGACCTCCAAAGGTGTTTCCTCCCTCCCCCCTCCTTCCCCACTTCCTCCAATTCCCTTGACTACAACTATTACCTTACCAGTTCTTGGATGACACAGGGAGGAAAGGGAAGTAGGTATTAATACTTTCTCAGACTTAGCAATGGCTTTTGGAAAGTACAGCCAGAGTGATCATCATAAACAATGGTGCTGTTCACAAAAGCAGTAGAAGCTAATACCAACCTTTAGAATCTGTTTCTCTTTCTCACATACTCATGGTACCCCCTGGCTTGGTCCCAGCTCAGACAGACAGAAAGTCAGGGGTATGGGCTAATACTAGCTGGATCATGGCAAACAATTCCTTAAGCGAGAATTAAACTCTTCCTCTCACTTGGCACACATCCAGGCCATTAACAAACATTGCTGCTTTCTCCCTAATATTTCTAAGATGCACACTTTATTGTCCACACTGCTAAAACTCACTCAAACCCTTCTCATCTTCTGGCTGAATTATTGCAGTTTCTTCCTCTCTGGATTCCCCTTCCACTCTAATACATGAAAAATACAGCTGCTAAAGTAATACTCTTTGCCCATCATATTACTCCTTCACCCTTTGACATTACCTCTAGTTTAAAATTATTGTCCTCTCTTTAGAGGCCCTTGCCAATGTATCTACTCTTAAAATTTGCAGCTCCCTGTGTTTTGCCAATAATCTTATCTTTGCTAAATGATTCACCTGGTCTTCCCTAAAACACTTGTGCTTTTTGCTATCTTATTACTCCTGGAATATCTTCCAGAAAATGAGGGGAGAAGTAGTGGCTGGGAAAATCTAACCTTAAGACTCAGTTCTGCCTACAACAAATCTGATAGTCTGAGATGCGATTGGAACTAAACTTATGCTTTGGTTATCCTGTTTTATGCTATTCTTCTTATTGATTTGTAACCCCCTGTGATGTGTATGTACCTAGCTTTTACCTGTCTGATCTCATTACAATTACCCTCATCTTTCTTTCCTCTAATCTTTCCAATTGTTTCTAACATTCATCTGTTGCACCTTATCTTGAACAGGATTGTAAACAGCTGGGAGGGGGGAGCAATTGTGTCTATGTTTGCCTAGCACCTGAATCCAGAGGTCTAAGTCTTTTAGGCACTGTCACAGTCCCCTCTGAGGTGGGGCATGGAGCCCATCAGGCCCCTCAATATGCACTCCACCTTGTGAGTGGTACCAACCTCAGGTACCCCCATACAAGAGTCTGGCCTAATGGCCAAAGTCAGTACCAGGGCCCAGCAGCTCAAATTAATAGTTAGTCCCAGTTCACCAGGCAATAGGGCCCATTGGCCTGAGTCAAAGACATTGACCAATATTTTCCCCTATGTGCAGAACAATAGGGCTCAGTGGCCCAAGTCTATAACAGCCCCTGGTTCACGGAGCAATCAGGCCTGGCAGCCCTAAGTCAGTGGTAATGTACCCTTTGGCTACATCTACACTGCGCATTGTGGAGCAAGAAGATATGCAAATGAGGTACAGCGATGAATATCACCATGCCTCATTTGCATACCTAATGAGCCACCATTTTTGCAGAAAGGGCTTTTGAGCAAGAAGGAGCTGTCTACACTGCTCCTTCTTGTGCAAAAAACCCCTCTTGTGCAGGAGCCGTTCTGCCACTTATTTTCAGGAAGAACAGCTCCTGCATAAGAGGGGGTTTTTGCGCAAGAAGGAGCAGTGTAGACAGTTCCTTTTTTGCAAAAGCCCCTTCCACAAAATGGCAGCTCATTAGGTATGCAAATGAGGTGCGGTGATATTCATCACAACGCCTCATTTGCATATCTTCTTGTGCAACAATGCGCAGTGTAGACGTAGCCTTTGGGTATAAGGAGGATGGGGTAGGGAGACCCAGGCCCTCCCTCTCCACCAGTCCCAGCCCAATGCCCTATCAGTGGTGTATGCATCCCACCATCAGCTCAGTGGGGAATCTGCTTGTCACATGCTGAGCTCTTGGCACTCTAGCTCCCCGCCCTGGGCTACTTCCTACCCTGTTCACAATTGTCAGTATCTTCCCCACTTGCATCCTCTGAGCCTTCGCTGCAGCATCCGTCTGCTGAGTCTCCTCCTCCCAAGATCTGGCAGCAGCTCCTTCCTCTCTAGCAGTCAGCCCTGACTGAGATTCCCCACTAGCCTTTATATTGTTCCTCCATTTGGTGCATGCCCAGCAAAACTGCAGGGAGTGGCTCTCTCAGACCAGTAGACCTGGTTAACCCTTACCAAATCAGTGTGGGGTTGATATACCCCATCACAGGCACAAACACAATAAAAATAATGATGAAACATGCAACCAAAACTCTGTTTTTGTATTTCCATGAGAATGGTTGTTGAACTGAAATCAAAACTCTGCATGACTATTCCATCTTAATGGCAATATTGTGATTCATCTTTTCTCTTTTGGACCATCTCAAATGACCTATATTCGCCAGCAGTTCATTCATAAACAATGTATCCCCTTCCTGTGGTGAATCACCATTCAGGATATGGTCTTTAAAATGGCTCACATTTAGTTTTATAAGATGTGAAAATGACAAATTATATATTTGAAGTATGTAATACTTTGAACTCCTCAGCTGGTACACAGAACAATATGTGTTAAACCTGACATGTTAGAGAATTGCCCTAACTTTATCACACATGGCAATAGCCCAATTCATTTCTAAAATAATTATATGAATAATATGAATGTTGTCCATGCAGATATTTCAAGCCTATCTGGCTATTTGTAGGAATAAAATACAGTTGCTTTTTCAGGCAGAACTCCAAGAACAGAAGCATGTATTAATGTTAAGAAAATATAGTTATGAATCAAACTACATCTCAATGTTTAGACAGTTAAGAATTATTGGTCATGATATAATAGAGTAAATTTCACAGACTAGACACTCACACACATTTATACCAGAACAGATTCCCAGAGCAGGGAGAACCACCATTAAAGAGAAAGATATCAACTCTGGTGTCTTAAAATTGGAGAGGAAATGAGCTCTTACCCTCTGACTATAGAGCTCCGTATTTTGGGTTCCCAAAAGAGAGAGACAAGAATCCCCATTCCTGCTATGTAATACATTGAGAGGCATTCAGCCGACTACCTGAAACCTCACCATTCTGATGCACTGGGCCAATGCCTTCAACTTTTGCTGTTGTAGTTATGTTTATTGCAGGTGGATTATCTTACAAAATACAACTATAACAGATTGACTAAATAGCGCTCTATAAAAAAGCACTGGTATAATCAGGACCTCAACTATAGTAGATATCTGGGCACAACCCAAGTATATTTGAATACCACACATAAACAGCTGGATACACATTTAATATAAAGCAGACACAAAAATCAGGCCCATTTAAGAGATCTCAAGTTGCTCACCAAAAAATGTAGGCATCCAAAAATCACTATGCTTTAATTTATACCTTTAGCTACAGTTTTACCAAGCTAACTTACACCTGGTCTATACTAGGACCTTATTCCAAAATAACCCCTTCTCCTCCCCACCCCTGCAAGTTCAAATTTATAAGCAGTGTGTCCATATTACCAAGCCCGTTATTTTGAAATAATGAACCACGGAATTCAAACTCAGTACTCCTGCTTTTCACAAGGAGTAATGCTAATTCTGAAATAATGTTACTGTGGATGCTCCGATGCCACTAATTCAAACTTACTGACCTCTGGTAGGCCTCCCGCAGCTCCCCAGAGTGCTTCCTGGGGCTTTAAGTCTGAGATAGCGCATCCACATTAATGGAGGCTGCCTCAGACTAATTTTGATGCTCCCCCATAGTGGGCAAATTTGTTCAATTGAGATTTCTTAAGATGAATTCAGTAATTTCAAAATAGTTTCCTAGTGTAGACATGACCTAACTGATATACATACCTTTATTCTTCTTTCTCTAAGCACATCACTGGCACAAGAGACAAACTACCTAGATCTTCAGTAATTTGTGGTAAGACTGGGCAATCAATTATAAAATACTGGATTTTCTGAATTAGAGAAAACTTAAGAAAACAAGGGCATCGTATAACTTAGCTATACTTGAAAAAAGTAAATTTTAATTTATATATTTATGGTAACACTACATTATATTAGCAAATGATCTTCAGGATATTTCTAGTGACATATAATGACCTCAAACTACAGCTTACTTCTTTTACACTTTTACTGAGATATAAAGAGAGACTATTGGCTTCTATGTGCAAATTATGGAGCATGTGGTTTAGCGAAGTGCAAGTTAGCAAGACTTTAATACATTTAATAGCTTTGAGATCAAGAGGTTAAGAATCTATCTTTGCTTTTCATTAAGTGATTACCACTAAAAATTATAAATCCTCATGTTAAGGCACTGACACTATGATGTTAATATATGTTAATGTCTTGTACTTCGCCTGTGCATTCAGCCTCCTTGCTTTAATGAAATGCAGATAGAAGCACCATGCTTCTATGGTGATGTATAATTAAAAATAATAAAAATGGGTAATAGAGTGCTGACATGTGCTTGATGAAGAATACAGCAAAAGCAAATACACTGTACAATTCATTTAGGCTTTTAAAAGTATCTGGAAAGAATTGTAAGTGGGCTATATACAGCAGCTGTATATCCATGTGTCTGCATAGCAAACCAGAGTATTAGCAGGTAGTTAGTATTCAAATCCAAAACAGTAAATAATTTTGAAAATGTGATAGACCATGATACTCATATCTGAATATGCATAATTTATTATCAGCCCACAAGGTAATGTTCTATAACATCAGGATGTTTCAATATCAGACAGGCGTACAATCATCTTGAGATTGTTAGAGACCATATACCAACACAGTAAGTCATTCATTATAGAGTTATGTATCCTGCCTTTCTTTTCAAGAAGACAGAATGAAAAATGGAAAATTAAAACACACCTTTGGTATTATTGCTACAACATACATTCCCAATGTATTTATGTCCATAATCATAATGTTATTTGGACACGTGTTATAGAAAAACAAAGTTGGAGCCCCATTTTAAATGGGAATCTTAGGCAACTTTATTACAAACAATTTGTATATATCTACAGCTATATTGACAGGGACAGAAGGGCACAAGTATTCAGAGACCCAAATACTGCAATTATGGGTGCAGGACATGAAGCTACCTTTCTTAATTATTTATATGGCCTCCATATCTATAGTATCTGAACACTCCACAATCTTTAATTCATGTATCCACACAACACGCCCTTAAGTAGGAAAGTACATTTTAGGGAGTACACATAGGGAATCTCCATTTTACAGATGAGGAACAGACATAGAGGATTAAGCCTGAAGGGTATTTAGGCACTGAAGTTAGAGTTAAGCATCTAAATACCTTTGCCCTTATTTTGAAATAACAAGTGAAGCATCTATACTACCAAGCCCATTATTTCAAAATAACGGGCTGGTTATTTTGAAATCTGTACTTCTGCTTGTCATGAGGAATAATGCTTATTTCAAAATTGTTATTTTGGGAGTTATTATTTCAAAATAAGTTATTTCTAAATAATTTCCTAATGTAGACATGCCCTTTGAGGAACTGGGTCTTATGCAATTTGATGAATATCACCCAAATAATCTGTAATGAAGCATGGGATACTTGAATTCAGCCCAAAGTCATGGGCTAGCACTCTAAGCACTGGAGCATCTGCCCTCAACCTGAATAGAACAGAAGAGAATTATTGTTAGTGATGATTAACAATGTAGATATAGATAATAATTGATATCGAGATAAGAACTATAGGTACCCTGACTACATAATACCCTCCACAACATTAAAAAAAACAAACTTCCTAACAAGAACAAATAACTCAACATGGTCAATCAACCACCAAAAATGCTCCTTTCTGTATCACTTTGTTCCTCCATGGCAGAAATTTGGAGAACAACTGGAAAGTTCATAGGCAGGATGACAAAAAGCCTTTTTCTACTTTCTGTATTTGTTGCAAGAAGGTTTTCTTCTCCTCTATGGAAACAGAAGCTCAGCAGCAAACCTTAGAACAACAATGGTACGGCAGAAGAAAGATCAATACCTCCCTATTTGAATATTGTATCTTTGGAATGTGTCTGGAAGAAACACCCCAGACTACCATCTCTGCTTTAGAAACCTCAGACCACATCACACATGCACATTCCCATAAGCATTGTGCTCAACAGAAAGTAAATATGGAGGCAATGCCAAAAGCAGCAACTGTGAGGCCCACAGTGCAACACTAAAATGTTGGTTTTGGTCCTAGACATCCAACACTCCGGTCATCTGAAGAAGTGGGTTGTGCCCACGAAAGCTCATAATACCATCTACATGTTTTGTTAGTCTATAAAGTGCTACCAGACCATTTGTTGTTTTTTCAGTTTACTAAAATGTGAGCGAGGAGACTAAACCAAACTTTCCCAAACAAGATTTTGGATTCAATTCAGTTATTTTTGTGCATGAATATCAAGCCTCTTATTTTAATAATGCAGTACTTAGAGATACAGTGGTTCACATTTCCATCAGGTAATGTGGCATTGGTACAGTAGGTAGCAATAAATATAATATTCAACAACCTATTTTTTCCCCTACAGGTTTGAGTGTATTTCTGTGAGTCTGCAATTAAAAAGCAATGGCAGATTCTTTTCTTAGGCCATATCTACACTATAGATTTTATGTCAACACAAGTTATGAAGTCATTAATCCACTGCAGTTAGTACATAACTTAGAGACACTCTAAATTATATATATATGAGGGTAAGTCAAAAAGTATCTGCAAAGTGTTCGTATTTTTTTTTGCAATTGGCCCAACTACTGAATTCGCACGCAACCATAAGCACAGAACCTCCCTATATTGTAGTGATATATTTGGCCTTGACCGTTCAGATGTCTTTCACCCTTAGTGGGATCAACATGGCCGCTCTGCTTACCATGCACCAAAGAAGAGCAGCATGCAGGGATTCAATTTTTGTGAGCTGAAGGTGTAAGAGGTGAGTAAATTCATCAAAGACTATCGGCACAGTACGGTGACAGTGTTTTGCCACAGTTAAGCATGTACGAATGGATTGACATGTTCAAAAATGGCCAAACAAGTGTCACTAATGAAGAACGATCAAGGCGCCATCCACATCGACTACTGAAAGGAACACTGAACAAGTCCGTGCGTTGATTCTCAAAAACAGGAAGAAGACTGTCGAAGTGGCAAACCAACTGCAGATTACTAACTGCAGATGATTTCTGCCTATGAAATCATCCACCACAAACTTCGCTTCAGTAAAGTTTGTGCAAGGTGGGTTCCCAAACAACTCACAGAACAGCACAAATGTAACCGTTTGGACATCTGTAACCACCTTTTGAACCGGTATCATGAGGAAGGTGACGCTTTGTTGAGTTGCATTGTCACTGGTGATGAAACATGGAACCACCACTATGAGCCGGAGAGCAAACGTCAGAGAGACCCCTCGAAGATGTTTTAAGAGGCCGTCGTTTTGCCAGTGACCATGATTTGAAGGAGGCGGAGCATACATGGCTTACCGCCCGGCCAAAAACATATTTTGCTGAAGGCATACAAAAGCTTGTGAGACGCTGGACCAAGTGTATTGAAAAGCAGGGGAACTATGTTGAAAAATGATACACTTATGAGTTCTGTATTGCTGTTGTGTTAATTTTAATAAATACATTGAGGATACTTTTTGACTTACCCTTGTATATATAAACTTTATGGGAGCATAAAATATGATAGAAAATAAAACATGAATTCCATTTTTAAGAAGGGATTATCAATAACCCACTTCCTGTGGGAATTATGGATTTTTAACTTTCTTCTGGCTGTAGCATGATGCTAGAAGCCATGTCTTGGCTAGATAATTGGGGGTATTTAAGTCCATTTCCAGCCAGATAGGCTAGCGGCTATCCTGTAGTTAGAATCCAGGCTCCACATTGACTCCAAAACCCACCCATTTTGCATGAAAGACACTGGCAAAAATAATGATGTGCTGAAGACAGCTGACACTGGATTGAAAGAGAATCTGAGTGTGTGAAGAATCATGAAGTGTGCCCCAGGACACACACAGGCAAGTGCACAGAGTGAGGACAATGTGATACAGGTAGGATTTTGCAATATAGCCATTCACACCTCTTGCTTAGGCTAATCAAGATGCTCAAATAAAATGGTGATCATCTAAGTTAACTACTTAGATTTTGAGCTAAACTGGAGAACAAGCTGCCCAGAAATAGAGCTGACTGAATTTATCCTTGCCTTTCTGTTTAAACTGTTCCCTGGACAAGGAAACAATGGGAATATAAGCATGTGTGATGGTCCCCTCCCATGCTTCATGAAAATTGGCTTAAATATTCATACCTTGAAGATGCTTTAAACAAAACACCTCATATAACCTATCAATTTAAATGTTCTAATCTGCTGAATCTGTATACACTATTTTTGTGCATATTACATTCTTGTATGTGAAGTTAGAAATATGAAGTGTGAATCTGTTTATAGTTTTAAATGTGCTAATGAGAGGCATTACTGGTGCCCAAAAAACCTAATGGCTTGGTGATCAACTCAATGACTTTTAAACAGTCTTGTTTGTGCTGTAGGGCCAGAAGGTGGTTGGTCATGGGAAAGCATGTGACCATAATACCTGGTATTAAAACCCATTCTGAACCTGATGTTTTTCCATGGAAGGGGAGGGACTACCACTCTGGGGGAATGTCTATTTAAGCAATGGAAAGCAATTCCCTTTGTCCTCACCTGGCTTTTTAAGCTGCCTGGCACACTCTGAGAGGAAATTTTGAAGGGCTGGGGCCGCAAGTCAGAGCAAAAGACTTAGACTCTGATTTGAAACTAAGTCCTGAATTAAGAACAGCTATTTAGGGTAAGAATTTGTATGTGACAATGTGCATTAGAACTAGCTATGGGTTTTCCATTCATTTTAATTTAGTAAATTACTTTAAGCTGTCTGTTTTTACTGGCAGCCACTTAACCCCTACTTTTCATATTTATTAAAATACACTTCTGTTTATCATCAGGACCAGTGTAAATGATTGGTACCTAGGAGGAGCCTCTCTCTTTTTCATGGATAAAGGGAGATTAGCTGATGAGATTTCACTGTATAAAACTTTTACACTGAGAAAGAACAGGACCACCAATGGGAAATCTAGGGGGTAATTGCCCAGGAGAGTCAAAGGAGCCAGGACCCTTTTGAATTGCCAGCGGAACACTGCTTCACATGGCTCTGAGAGCTGGGGGAAGGATGAGGGCATGCTACAGTCTGAGCAGTGCTAATGGCTGACTACCATTCTGCCCAACGTCCCACCCCTTATGGGGCATGGAGGCAGGCCCCACACACACTTTGCACTGGGGCCCCAGGTGGCTATCATCCCTGATGAGAAAGATGGATTTATTTGGGCGTTTGATTCCTTTTTGGAGTTGGTCTCCTGGGTGCTGTGCCCTAACACTGCATTCACCGAGAGCTGAAGTAGTTGAGGGCCTGCATTGCTCTGCAGGGGGTGGTAACCCCAACCCTGTGCCTTGTCTGGGCAGACCAGAGGTTATGGCCCAGCAGAACAGGATGGTAGGGAGCCCCAGACAGCAAGATGGCAAGTGGCATGATCAACGCACTGGGGAACAATCACAGGAGGTCTTGTGACCATACCCCATCACAAGTACTTCCTATTTCACTAGCTATCTATCTAGTAAACCACTCGCACTCAAGCTATTATGTCCAAATATAGGGAATAAGAGAATCAGAGCTTCAGACAAAACATTTCCTATAAACTAAATGTCTTCCCTCTCCTAGGCAGATGAAATGACAATAATGCTGTGGTACCAGGAATCACCAAGTAAAAAATGTGATTCTCTCTAAAAGAATTTTACCCTACGGTTGAACCAACCCAAGCTGGTTTAAAATATAGTGTTATGTCAAAAATGACAGATCATTTTACATTTTCATTTTAAAGGAAATGGACCCCTTCTGAAAATACATATGTAATTTATACTTCCAATTGTTATATTTTTAACTTACTGTTACATCTTTGTAACTGGAGATTATTGTAAGCATTCAGCCACTGTGATTATTTTTATATTGAAACAGAGTTTCTAACAAAACAGTGAACCAAACATAACACATGCTATAGAATATGAATGTATAAAAAACTAATGATTTGAGCACTGTTGCTTCTTATGGGAATTGTTTGCCGAACACTTCTACAGACAGTTATTTAAGCCTGTCAAACCGAGGAAGGGTGGTGAAAAATAGAAAGGATATGTAAACAAAGCAGCCTGAAAAAATGTCCCACTTTTTTTTCAAATTTACTATGGGTATGTCTACACTACAGGGGAAGATTGAGTCTGCTGCTGTCAATCTTCCAGGGTTTGAACTAGCAGATCCAGCGAAGACAACTAATTTGAACTGAGAGGGGTACTCTGGTTGATGCCGGCAATCCTGTTTTCACGAGGAGTAAGGGAAGTTGAAGGGAGAACGTTCTCGCTTAGACTTCTTGCAGTGTAGACAACACCAAAAACCGAGTTAAGGTACTTCGACTTCACTTCAGCTACGCAATTACTGTAGCTGAAGTTGCATATCTTAATTCAACTTTGTCCCATAGTGTAAATGTGCCCACATATTACCAAGACTGATTTAAAACATTAATTTATGGACCTGACTACCTTTTTAAAAAGCTCACTGAATGCAAACTGTGCATTGAATTATAAATCTTTGTTTTGCATTTAAGTACCTCAGTGACATGACTATTAATTTCAGGGGGAAAATTATCCATTTCTCATGTGGTCCTAGAAGAACAGCAAAGAGAATATTAAATCATGGAGCCAAAAATGAAGGTAAATAGATCAGCTAGTTACATGGTTTACAATGAGATATGCATATAAGGTAGAAAGCAACATCTAGTGTGTGTCCCTTGATGAAACACTTGGTTTATCTCTGGATGTCAGCCATCATTATGGGATTTGCTTCTCCAGTTCTTATTACAGATTTTTTTTCTTCTGATGGAAAACACCTAATAATTAATCACCCTAAAGATGTTTCCTGGAATTGTCTCAATCATGATCTTGGTCCAATCCAGATCAGCTAAAATGTTGCAGTGAAAATCATCTCTCCCATCAGCTATTTGAACCCCTCACTCGTGGTACCCAGGCTAACACCTTCCATGCACTGCCTAATATCATTCCTGTTATATCTCTGATCCCATTTCCCTTTTCCTCTTCATGAAAGCCTTCCTCTTAAGCCTTCCTTTTGTTTCCTTTCCCCAATTCCATCTTCGTGCATTCCATCCCTCCTCCGCCATTGCACTTAGTCTTGGGAACTTGTTACTATTGGTGTACACCAAGATCCTAATCCAAAGTCTTTGTAATCAAGTAAAAGACTCCCATTGACCTCATCAGGCTTAGGACCTGTTTGAAGCCAGCTGCATTCCCTTCACCACACTCTATTAAATACACACTTATTCTCTTCATGAGAGGCTTCCTAGAAGATCACAGAAACAAAAGGATACATGAAAGTGCATCTTCTAAACTGTCAGGGATAGATAAATAAATAAAAGCGATCATTCAGTAATGTTTCCTAGGGCCACATCTTGCACATTAACTATAAATGATTTCTTGCAAGAACAAAAATATTGAAATTTTAGGTTTCGTTTTTCCTCGGAGACTTTTGGCTTCAATTGCTAGTATTTACCTTGCAATGGACAGTAGGATTCCTATCCTTAGGATTTAAAGAAAAAAAAAAAAAAGAGACACTGGGAACTGCATGAAATCACTTGGTAAATTTTGATATTTTGATGGCATCCTCTGTTTATTGTATAGTATTTGGTAACGCAGCCATAAACTTAAAATGTGACATTAAGCCAGAAGCCTAAGCTTGGAGTAGTGCAAAGCCACTCTACTCTACTGGGACATACCTCCTGGAACTCCTAAGCCATCACACCAGCCTTGCAGAGAATGAAGTGACAAATTCTATGCAGCTGGCCAGGTTGAGAAATTGAGACCATTATTACTTTTCTCATGTATAGTACGGTAGCACTCAAAAGCCCCAATCAGAATTGAAATCATATTGTGCTGTGCACTGTAAAAAAAAATGCTGCTGAAGTGATGATACTGGCCCTACCCCTTCCTGGTCCTTTCAAGATAAACAACAGCCTATCCACAAGCAATCCTTGTGCTCACAGGAATGCAACAGCTGCTTTGTCTTGTTTGTTCTGAGATTTCAATTCATAATAAAAATAAAGATGTAATTGTTTAAATCAAAAATTTAAATCCTTTGCTTCTATTCTTGATGACCAGTAGAAGTTTATTACTTTGTGTTTATTGCTTATGGGAAAATGAGCCACATCTTATTCCTTAAAATACAGTTAGTTGAAGTGCAGCATACTAATTGTAGGACTTAAACAATCTCAGCCAATTTGAAGGCATATCATTTTACCACTGCCTTGCTGGCTCTTCTAAATTGAGGAGTATCAATTTCCAAAACTGCTGATGTTTTCCAGATGACTCTGATTGTTAAATATATAAGACTGAGTAGTCCCATACAAATAATAATGGAGGCAAATATATAAATTACTGTAATGAAAGCTGAATTCCCTGTTCAAAGTGTAACACCTAAATAGGGCTAAGTAATTATTGTTTTTAAAGATTCGTGAGATGTCATTTAAGCAAAACCTGAATTTCATTGCTTGTGAAAGGTGATGGATCAGCAGCCCTGGAACCTGAGGTCTGTTATCCATGTGACAACCATGGCACAGCCAATAGCTATCCAAAGCCCTACATGCCCATCAGAGTACATGCGCCCTTTTATCAGAGGATCAAATCTCCAGGTTGGGATGAGGAGCAGTTCACTATCCATATCCATTATATTTTTGGCTTTTCTCGAGTTTGCTGACCAAGATACCATTTAGCACAAGTTGTATGATGATTAAGACCTGGGCTCTTGCCCACAAAAAACTACTAGAGTGACACCAAGAGCTCATGCACATAAGCCATTCCATAGCTGTCAGATGGTGATGACTTCTGGACATTGGAAACCTCCAATTTATTTCAACTGGTGACCTAAAGATGGAAAGCTCTGTCTGTGTCAGTCCCCTTAAAAAAAATCCAGTTCTCCAAACTGATTTTTTTAAGGTACGAAATATTTTGTAATCTATTCTTGCCCCTTTTTCAATCCAAACAGTGAAAATTCAAGGCCCTAGGGCATGGTTGTAGTTGAAAGTAGACATGGATGGAATCACGCACAGGTTGAACTTCTGTTAACTGTGACTCCCCTGGTCCAGCAACATCCATGGTCTGACAGGACCACGAATGTTCCAGAACCAGAGTGTACCAGTGGAGGGCTGGTAGCTGGGCTCCCCTCAGCTGGATTGCTAGGTTGTGAGGCCAGGAGCCTAACATGCCACAGCAGGGCTGCCTCGGGGGGGGGGGCAGGGAAAGAGGTGGGGGAACTGGCAGGGCAATGAGGTTGATGGTATGGGGGGAGTCAGCCAGGAGGCTAACAGCCCATGCAGTGCTGTGGGGGGCACTAGTAGCAGGGGGCCAGATATGACCACCCCAGTCTGGCAAAATCCCTCACGTTGGATCGGTCAGGTCCTGAGAGGGCCAGACTAGGGAAGTCCAAACTGTATTTTCTTTGACGAGTTCTTGTTTATTCACAAGGAATGTGCAGTGTCTTCCTTCACTGAATGCAGGAGGAATCCAGAACATTTTCTTAGCTTGCAAGAAGCTTCTTTAGCCAACTTACTCAAAAGCACACTCTCTAGATTTCCTATGGTCACACTGTGTCCATTGGTTGGCTTTCTTGCTTCTCTTTTCCTCTGGGTTCTTGTCTTTTGTCAGTCTGCCTGCCTTCCCACACTCATACACACCTACGCACAATAACGTTCAGCCAAAGCTCTTGGCGGAGTTTCTCTCTCCTTTGTTTTAAGTTGGGTTTTATGTTTACAGTTACGTTAAATTAAGGCTGACTTCACCATCTCAATGGGGTTTTAATCCATAATAGGGTTCTCCCAGTTCTAATATATAATTTAAAATCCTTTTGAATAGAAGGCTCAGGTTTTTAGTCACCATGTACAAGAAATGTATGTTGTTAAGAAATGTATGTTTCTGTTGGTTGGCATGCGCAAAGCCTCCTAAATTCTGACCCCCAGAGCCTAACTCATGCCTAAACCCTGGCAGAAACTTCAGTTTAGGCAGTGGGCTAGACAAAATGAGAATGATAATATAAACCAGTGCTTAGGGTACTTACGTGGGAGACCCAAGTTCCAACCCCATGACAAAGTATTTTACACGAAGTTAAACAGATATAATAGGAGAGAGACAGAGACAGGATGGTCAGTTGGGAGATGAAGTCACATCCCTTAAGCCCCTGCTGCACAGCAGGCTAAGTGGGGACCTGAATCTTGGCCTCACTCATCCAGGGGAGTAAAATCACTAGGCACTACCACTGCCAGGGTTTTTGCAAGAAAGGACAGATTGACCTGGCTTGGGCTCCCACCTCCAGCTAAGAGTTCTCACCCCTTTGCATCTCCAACACTGCATCTCCACCATCTGCATTGCCAACACTCACCCCCTTTGCCCCTAACTCATTCTGAGCGGCAGAGCTTCCATCACACCCTCCTCTTAGGTATTTCCTGTTGGCTTACAACTCCCCACTCAGCTTGCTAGCTTTTGTAAATTCCACTCTTAGACTGAGGTACCTAACTTTCATTTTTACAGAGTCTGGGCATTTAACTAAGGTGTTATAAGCCCCCTTTGTGGATCCACTCCCAGAAGATTTCTCAACTGGGCCCTGAAACAAAGAAAATAACGAAGCAACATGATAAAGAATTCCTTCTAAAATGCAAGGCCCCTCTTCAACTTTATACAAATGGTGAAGTAGGAAGAGCAGCAATACATGAAGTCTGTTATGACCTATGACAGACACAGAAGAATCCTGCTGTCTAGGAAAATGCAGGTTGGTTCATTTCTATTCCTGTAATTTAAGGAAAAAAACCAGTGTAGCTGAGTTTGTAATGAAGCATAAAATTAGATAAGACTAAATATATACTTTGGCAATGTGTTGCTTTAAAAACCTTTTTTCTCACATACATAAACATAGCTTTCTTCTAACTGCTATCTAAAAACTACTTGGTTTTAAGAAGGTTGTTGGTCAATCACACCAGCTGCAGATTTCTAGTTCCATCTTCTTTGAAAGGGGGCATGCAGTGTTTAACATGTGGATGTACACAGTAGTAAGTAGTTAATACAGAAGGAGTAGTAGCGCATCTGGGTCTTGGTCTAAGGATGAACTGAAATTCTACCCAAATGGAAGGACAGTCCAGAAGGCCCAAGATCTCAGATGGATGAATTTGGAGATCAGAAAAGGGATGGAGGTGCATCTAGCCTTATAATCACAGACCTGAAGGAGCATATAAAAAGCTAATGGTCAAGATCGATTTATTGAATTGTGAGGAGCTGTTTAAATGAGATATCAGAAGATCCAGTATTAGATTTCTTTTAATTAATATCTTCAATAACATATTGGCGAGGAAGTGAACAGCTTATGAATGAAACATGCAGATTTCACTGAAGCTAGAGGAACTGCAAATAGAAATGAATACAAGAAATACTACGAAATATCTAAAAAGCTTATGAGCAAAGTAGCGTTGTCAACAATATTTTCAAAAAATATACATGCACATTCATAGTTAGAGGTAGCTAGGAGATCGTTCAATTGTTTGAAAGCTTTGTTTAATAATTTTCTTAAATGAGAGAGGTGTGCAATGCAGTCAGCAGTCCATCCAGCCCCTATATGGTGACATTGTACATCACAGGCTGTGTTCACCAGCATGTGAGGATAAGAAAGCCAAGAAGCTGAAATGGCTCTCTGTGGCCAGTCTTCTAGCTAAAGAATAAAGATTTTATTGTAATTGAATCCTGCTTCTTTTCTGTCACGAGTAAAGCATTAGTCAAACATTTTCTGATGGAACAGTCTTTTATGGAAATTGCTGTGCCTAAGAAATTGAAACATAACATGAATGTATCAACTTTGTGGAAATTTTTGCAACCAACAACAAACATTTAACATTGTAATTATAATTTTAAAGGTTGAAAAGTAACAGTATGTTACATTATAATAGCATTATAAAAAAACAATGTCAAAATGAAACATCAAATGTTTTGGTGAGGTCTAAACAAAACATTCCTCAAAACAAATTGAGATTTTGACATTTCACCCCAATTTGTAAGGAATCCCAATTTTGAAATCTTGGCATTTTCTGTGAGATAGAAATTCCATTTTCCAAAAACACTAAAGGAAGGAAATAGTGAAACCAGCTTCTTCCTGTAAAAAAAAGGCCAGTGTAATTCAAACTGCATCCACATAGGTATCTTGTCACGGAGCAGGGATGTAACAACCACTTTTCCATACAGTCATGGTCCTTTGCCTATCGGGACCTAGACATCCCTCTTGGACCTTCAAATGAAAAGGGCTGGCTTTCTACTCATTACATACATGAAACCTTCTGATTTCCTAACATAAATTAGTACTGCCTGAGGTCATACTGATTTTGTGTGGAGCTCAAACAATGTGAAAAATCCTCCGTCTCCTTTTATTTGGGAGCAGCTGAATGCAAGGGAAGTGTGTTTCCCCTGGACTGACAGAAAATCACAGTGGTCTGGCATCAGTGTAGAAGCACAGAGCCTCTGCCCAAGTGTTCTGGTCTGTTGGCTTCTGTGAAATCTGAGGCTTTTGGGGACAGAATGCCCTGCCCATTCCTCACAGGAAGAAACCCTGCCTTGTATAATGATATATTGGCAACTCAAAGAAAAATCAGCCTGAGTTTCTGGCCCTTGCACAGGTTTTTACAAAAAGGAACTATTGGGCAGGGAACAGTAAGAGGAAATTTTAAGTTGTTGCATGAAGGGGTGAGTAATCAAGTCATCATGAACTCAGGTCAACAAGTTCTTTATTCCACACTACTTCATATTAGTTTGTATATCATTTAAATCAGTGGTCTCCAACCTTTTTAGCCATATGATTGCTTTTTCTATTTAACTGTGATGCAAGATATACCTCAAACCCAACTACCCTTGCCCTGCTTCCTTCCTGCCCCTTCTTTGAGGCCCTGCTCCTGCTCCACCCCTTCTCCAAGATCTCACCCTGCTCACTCCATCCAGCTTCACACACACACACACACACACGGCTGGGGCACGGAATTGAAGTGCAGGCTCTGGTCTTGAGACAAAGAGCTGAATGAAGGAGGGGCCCCAGACTTAGCCCAGGGTGGGGTCCAGGAGCGGTTTCAGGGTACAAGCTGTGGGAAGGAGTTTGAGTGCAGGGGGACTCACATCTGGGGCAGGAGGTTGGTGTTCAGAGCTGGGACAGGGATTCAGCTGGCCCTGCATCACTCCTGAAAGCATCTGGCATGTACAACAATGGCTCCATGGTGCCATGTGCTGCCCCTCATCTACAGGCCCTGAGACCACAGCTTCTACTGGCCATGGTTCCCTGTTATTGATCAGTGGGAGCTGCAGGAGTAGTGTCTGCAGTGAAGGACAGCATGTGGATCTTGCTCCAGTCATGACAGGTTAGGCATTTTAGAACTCAAAGAATTACATTTAAGTGCAAGAGAGAAATGAAAATTATGAAGTGCACAGACCAGTCAAAAACCCAAAATAACCCACTTTGCAATTAGTAGAATAGTAACAACCACCCCCCACTATTTGTTGGGTTGGGAGATGAGCGTGAAGGACAGGGTGTGTTTGTGAGAATGAGACACACACAGTGAGCGTGACAAATTTGCATTGCCAAGCTCCCTCCATCCCCTTCTCTCTGTGTGGAGTTAGGGTACAGAAGTGGGTGAGGAGGTACACCCTGACACAGTGGGTGGAGGGGCAACTGAAGAGCCAGCACTTGATAGCTTCCTGGCCAAACCAGTCAGGATCACCTGTCAGAGGCTCTGAGATCTACCAGTAGATCCCGATCTACTGGTTGGTGACCACTGATTTAAATAAAAACCTTGAGTGTTGGGCACAACATTTCAATAGAGCCAATATGTGAAGGAACCATGATGAAATCATTGCTATCAGTTTATGTGAGAAATAAAATCCCAATATTAACAGGGCTGTAATCTTGCTAAGCCAATAGTGTTTTATGCATATGTATAAAATACATAGCCATAAAATGTAAAAACCTTCTAAATTTGCACTGTAGTGTGGTATTAAAAATTCATAAGTAAGTTTTTCAAGCAAATATAAATTACATTCCTATCTCTTTTCTGCAAATTATGTCAAAGATGTGAATTCAGTCTGTTTTTCAAGTCTATCTATCCTAAAACCACTTCTGTAATATCAAAATTTGTTTACAAAAGAGCTATTATTTGTAAATGAAACCAACAAAAAAAAAAATTGTAAGTGGAACCAAAAAAAGAAAATGATAGATCCAAGGGCAAGTGCTTGGTCATAGTAAATGCAGAATAAACCTGTGGACAACTGTCTCATTTTGAAAATAAAATACATTCTTTTGAGCTTTAACCTTAAAACATGGTATTCACAAGTTAATATTTGGGTTTTATTTCTTACATAAACCGATAGCAATGATTTCATCATAGTTCCTTCACATATTGGCCCTATTAAAATGTTAGTGTCCAGCACTCAAGGCTTTTCATTTAAATGATATACAACACTAATATGAAGTAGCATGGAATAAAGAACTTGTTGACCTGAGATCATGATGACTTGATTACTCACCCCTTCATGCAACAACTTAAAATTTCCATACTGACCACCTAAATACCAATGATCAGCAAATGCAGCTAAATTTGGATCTGTAAAGTGTCAAAATATTTTAGTTGTGAAGTAACTTGATTCTAAGATCCCCATGTGTAAAATGAGGATAACAGTGACTTAGGGATTAAGGCCAACATTTGCAAGAGCATCCACCTATTTTGATGGGAGCCGAATTTGAAATAGCTAGATTCTCCATTTCACAGGGGTTGTACATCCATAGCTCCCGTTGAACTCACTTAGAGATGTGGGTACTCAACTCATCTGAAAATCAGCCCCTCAGCATTTCAGTTTTGGTACCCCCCAAAAAAAAAAAAAAAAGGACACCTGTGAAAATCCCTACTTTAGAGACCTGCCCTCAATCACATATGAAGTCTGTTACCAGAGCCAAAATCCAATTCTCCAGAATCACACAACATCTTCACTACAACCCCATCCTTTCTTTCCAACTTCTGCAAGATATAAGGCATAGCCTCATTCGCTACACAACCCTGGTTCATTCACTGAGCACCATCAACTTCACACACCAAATAAAAGGCTCCTGAATAGACAGAGTATTCAGAAGACTTTATGAATTCCACTCCAGAGCATCCTATGTAGATCTAATCCACCTGTGTAGATAAATACTTACCTAAATGGTGATGACACTGTAGAAAAAAAAAAATCAGAAAGGTAGATAGATATTAAGGACAATCACTGAAAAATGGTGAAAAACAGAAATCAAAACTACTTTGGATCTCTGTGCTGTGTTCATTCCTTTAGACAATGGGGAAGCCTTTCACGCAACATAGAAGCTTTTTCAAAATTCACAAGTGACATTTTCTTAGTAAAAAGAAGCATTTTGATTTCCCCCACAAGCTTCCAGAGGGTGGAAAATTTCAAAAAAATCTAAATATTTATTCCTCGTTCCCACACACACACACCCCTCAAAAAAATTGCTCTGGTTTCATGGAAGCTTCTAAACATCAAATTTTGGCAAACAGCTGCTCCATTAAACATCATACCCAGTTCCAGCTGAAATGCTGTAATTCATTTGAGACACTTCATTATCAGGAAGATTCAAACAACTGGAGAGAAATCAGAGGAGAATAATAAAAATTAAGACAGTGGAAGGTTTGATTTATAAAGAAATATGTAAAGAATTAAACTGGACCAGCTTGATAAAACAACAATTATGATGCAAACAGCTCTTTGTGTAGACTCTTGTGTCAGGAAGGATACTATCTATTGACTGATTCTTATGCGCTTCCTTTTAACTACCCAATATTCAGATACTTACTGATTCCCTCTAGCTCCCTGTCTCACACCCCCCTTCCTTTTTTCCCCCCTCCCCTCCTATTTATTTTGCGTCTGCACATCCTAAACTCATCACTCCGGTCATCTGAAGAAGTGGGCATGTTTTGTTAGTCTATGAAGTGCTACCAGACCATTTGTTGTTGTTTTTTCCTGTAACAGACTAACTCTGCTACCCCCGAAGCTATCTATAGGCAGCAAGTTATCTGGGCCCATGATGCCCAGATCCACTAATGTGAGGGCCTTGGGAGCCCCACTCCACCAAAGCCAGGGTTGGGTCTCTCCCCTGCAGGTCCCGCCTGCCAGTCCCCATGCACCTCTTCTGAGTATCACCCTGATGCAAGTGACCAGCATGTAACTCTGCTTGGAATGCTTTCTCTCGCTGGCTGCTGCGCTGCAGCTTGGCTATAGGGAGCAGCCCTGGCATCAGGTTGACTGCTGCATCTAACAAGGGAGAAAAGGAGGCGGCACATGGCATCCTCCCTACTCCCAGACAACACCGAGTGCAGTCCTTCCTGCATGGGGCTTGGGTGAGTGCGTGGTGCTGGGAGCGTGGGGAGCAGAAAAGAGGGGAAGTGGAAATCCCCCTCCTATACCTCAAACCACTCACCCGCATGCTAGAGCTTGTACCCCAACCCTTTGTCCCAGCTGAGCCCCTCCCAACCCCCTAATCTACACCCTAGAGTTTGCACCCCTGCATCCCAACACTCTGCCCCAGCCCTGAGTGCCTCACGTACCTCAAACCCCTCATCCCCAGGCCCAACTCAGAGCCAAAGTCCTCATCCCCCCAAAAAACTTACAAGTCAGGCAGGGGAGGGGAGCAGGACTTGGACCCACTCTGGGCACCACCAAACATTATATAAACCTGCTGCTTCTGTAAATATCTACACATGTTTGAAGATTATAAATACTGAGATTAAAAGCAACTATTTAACAAGGTTAGGGAATACAATAGGAGCAACAGGATGAGATTAAAAACAAATTAAGATTAAACATCAGGAAATATTTCCTCCACTTACCTCTATTAGTGAAATGATCTCCCAACAGAAGAGATGCAGGCCTAACCACTTGCAACTTTTAAAGCTAAGATGGACAAAGCAGTCTGGAGAATATCTGGTAAAGAACATACCTACAATGGCAACGAATTGATTTAATAATCTCATTCTTTTTCAAGTATAATTTATTTTATTTAATCTAATTTTGACACTCTAAAATTCCAAAATAATTAAACGTTAATAAGTGAGATGGTGCCCACCTTTGGTCTGGTGAATTGGTTTATGTAGTACTTCATCAGGTGACACTATAGAGTCTGAGATTTGAAGTCCCAGTTGGAGAGAGAATACTATTTAAATCATGAAAGATTTTGAATTCGCTCCTGTTGTTTTCAAGAGCAAACACAGTCAGTCAGGCCCAGAATATACTCTCAGATACGTTTTGTCAGTTCCCAGCGATTCTGGACTGAAAAAAAACTCATAAGACATTAGTAACCCTAACAAGCTGGCTATATGAAATGGCCAGGGCTGCAATTTGTCAGTAAATCGATAGCCTCTCATCATCTGTTCTCTCACTTCAAAACCCTTATCATATTACAGAGCTGTTCTTTGTTAAATCTCCCTATAAAATCAATCAAGTCACTCAGTTATCATGCATTAGGTAGTGTGCAATTTTATGACATTCAAATTTTGCTTGAACTATCTAAATTTGTGGTCTTTTATGAGGGCTTTTGCGCATTCCCATTTGCAGAAAATGGCACAGTGAAGCTGTAGAATTGCCTTCAAAAACTGTGTCTGCTGGGCCAGCGGTGTGCGTGCATAAACATCATGAATGGAGCTCTCTTTTTTGAATCCTGTTATAGTCTTAGCTTTCACAACATCCTGTGGCAAAGAGTTCCAAAGGTGGACGGTGTTATATACAGAAATGCTTCCTTTTGTTTGTTTAAACCTGCTGCCTATTAATTTCATTTGGTGACCTCTAGTTATTGTGTTATGAGAAAAAATAAATAGCACTAACTGCGACAGGGTGGACCAGGCCCCGAAGCCCCCTGGTGGAGGTTTGTGGTCTTCCCACACCCCACCCTAGAACAAAAAGACAATAGAGAAGTCCTCCAAAGAGGCTAGAGTGATTGCAGAGAAAGCACCCAATCAGGGGCCAGGAAGGCCTATAAAATGCACTGAGGAACAGCGCTGCAGTCTGTGTGTCTGGAGCTTTGAAGGAGTAAAGACCCAGTGACTGACTGCCTGAAGGAGCAGCAGCACAGAGAGCTCCATGGGGAAGGGGGGGGAAACTAGTGTGGACTGATGTTGAGACTTGCCCTAAAATAAGGACAAGGAAGCTGTCTCCAGGAGGGGAAGCTCTCAAAGCTCCATTTTCTCAGAATGGAAAACAGACTAAGAGTGGACAGATGAACTCTGTAAAGCCTTGTGGTAAGGGCAAGGAAGCTGTCTCCAGGAAGGAAAACCCTGAAAGCGCCACTCTCCTTAAATGGGGAACAGACTAAGAGGAACACTAAAGAGAGGCACTGAGATGGGTCCTGTTAAGTGTGTACCCCGGAAGGGATTGTGATTCACATATGATGTGATTCAGCCAGAGAGATGAGTAGCCAAAATGGCTAATAAACTCAAGAAATGTAAGCAGCTTGTAAGAGGTGAGTGCCATCCCATTACTTTTCTTATTTATTTTGATTTCTATAAAATCATGACTGATGTGGACAATTACATCTCTCCCTTAGTTCTCTCTTTTCCAAACTGAGACGTCCCAGTCTTACTAATTTTCCTCATACAAAAGCTATTCCATACCCCAAATCCGTTTTGTTACCCTTTCTTGAACTTTTTTCAGTTCCAATATATCTTCTTTGAAATGGGGCAAGCACATCTGCATGAAATGTTCAAGGTGTACCATGGATTAGAGAGGCAATATTATTTAATGATTCACAACAGTGTTAGCTTTTTTTGACTGCCAGCGAATATTGAGAAGATGTTTCCAGAGAACTATACAGGATGACTTCAAGATCTTTCATGAGTGCTAATAGCCAGTTTAGACCCCATCATTTTATATGCATAGTTAGGATTATATTTGTCAATGGTGCATTATTTTGCATTTATCAACATTAAATTTTATCTGCCATTTTGTTGCCCAGTCACTGAGTTCTGAGAGATCCTTTGGTTGCTCTTTGCAGTCTGCCTGGAGCTTAACTATCTTGAGTAGTTTTGACCAGCTGCAGATTTTGCCACCTTATTGTTTACGCCCTTTTCCAGTTCATTTATAAATATGCTGACTAGGACTTATCCCAGAACTCAAAACATCCCCTGGCATTTTAGTTTTTAGTAGTTTCAGTTTGCGCTTTGCTTTTACATTCAGCTAAAAGATCACCACTCAAATCTTCCTAGCTCTTAAACTATCCCTATACTTTTTAATCCAGTCAGCTATTTTCACAGGTTAATATCACCTAATCTTACTACTTAGATTAGGGAATCCTACAATTTATTTCCTCTCCCAACTTTGCTTTTCTGCTGATATTGTCACTCTCTCTCTCTCTCTCTCTCTCGAATTTTCCATCTCACACCAACTCAGCTCTCCAGCACTAGCCCCCCTCTGTTCTCAGCTGAGCTTTATCATCTTTTAGCCTTTCTATTGCAGGCTCTCCCTCAGGTACAGCCTATCAGACTAACTGGCCTAATTTAACCTCCTCTGCCATGTGTAAGGAGGACACCTCATCACAGAGGAGTAACAGGATCAAAGTAACATGCTAGGACCACAATCCTTGTAGCATCATTCTGAACAAGTATGAGCAGGGTAAGATTGTATTTGTCAAGACGAGAGAAAAAGGATGTTGAAGTAATAGAAACAAGAAGATGAGGGACTGAAAGTTTTGGCTGTACAGATGAATAGGAAAGGCAATATTTTAGAGAGAATCTGCAAAATTGAGACAGCCTGGATCTGAGAGGTCTAGTGCCCAGTTTACAGACTTGAATGCCAGGTGAGAAGCTAAAGTGTGAATCTGCCTGTCAGAGAAGGAATCCCTCCCAGCAAGATGAGAGGGATTTTTACAGCTCTGTGGCACCACACCAGTCCTGTTACATGATCAGAAGGGCCATGACTAGAAGTGCAGATCTTGTGCTTAAAATTTTACCTCTGAAAGAAGAGGAAAATTAACACGTGAAAAAATAAAAATGGAAGAAAATAAAACTGCATATTCAAAGACAATGCTACAAATATAAATTACCTACCATGGATCCTTATTGGGTGACTAGCGCTACAAGCCTTCCATTATCACGGCTCCTCTATTGTCAAACAAAATGATTGAAGTTATGCACTCCCTCCCATCATCTCTTCTAAACGTTTATTGCTTCCTACAATGATGAAATTCTTCCCCCACAAAAAAAATAAACTGACAGCATCTTAACAGAATACAAAAAGTCACTTCTATGCTATTAAATAGCACAAGATCAAAATCCGCTATGTCACTGCAGTGTTTAGGTCCATTACTATAGAACACTGTAGGGAGTTTTCCTTGCTGTAAGTATTGTAACTGCTCAGTAGTTTATAATTAATCTCATTAAGAGATTTTGCATACCAAGATGTGAGAACTGGAATACCCTCTTGTAAAATGAACATTAGCTAGTAGAGTTTTTGGCTGCTGGAGTTCTGACACTGTCAGAGTAAAGAGAGCTGTACTAATTGTAGAGTGAAAGAAAGGATGAGTATCCTAGGAATCTCCCAATTATTATTACAAATACCGCAGGTGTTTCTCTTCAAATATCTCTTAAGGCTTCATTCAATGCTGCCATATACAAGCAGCTACAGATGCAGCTGTACTCCTGAAACTTATTTAACTGGAAATGAACATGGCTGGCCAATGAACTGAAGATCGTATCTCTATTTTACATTTTTAAACCTTGATTTGAACTTTTCAGGAAATCTGGATGTGGAGGAAGATGTAATTATGAAGTCTCAGATGTCGATAGAAATTGTAGTTTACATAACTCTTAGCTATTTCCTCATGGCCTTGACAACATAAAGGTCCAAATATAACAGAATGTTACTTAACATGCAAAGACTATAATGATCTATTTTCACTTGTATTTTTTATTTGCATTTCAGTATGTGTTGAGATGGATATTAAAAGGAAAAATATTCAATTTCCTCTTCATACATATGTCCACAATTAAGATCTCAACCTTTTCCACCCTATTTTAGGCTTTGCAAGCAGCAAATGAATTTAAAATGTACATAGAGGTCATTATACTTCAGTTAATAAAAAAAAGGAATGGCCTTCTTATGTGTTTGAAAGTGACAACAAAGCCCTGTTCTTCTTGAAGTTATATAGCACACAGTGCTAATAGCTTCCTGCAAAGTTAATTTAATATTGGCTGCTTCTGTCTCAGATATTTTTAAGGTCCTTACTAAACATTTTGTATTAATTCTCAATTTAATACTGGGACTGAATTGCTAGTATACTTATACCACATGACAATACACATCACACCTGGGATGTGACTAGAGGCAGGAAACTAAGAATTAAAGTAAATTGATTGTCTTTTTAAATAAAATAATTTTAACTCATGTTTGTTCCTCCCATATTGGAAATAAGGATACCGGTATGGGAAACCTATCGTTTTTGACTGCCTCATTCACCAAATATTTAAGAAATACATTGAAAGGCACTCTTTGATAGGCATCTAAACTTTCTGTAATATAACCAATATAAAGAACCAGTAAGCCTAAATACACAAACTTTAATCAGAGAACCTGAACACAAGGCCACCCCACCAAATGAAAGTGATTTTTTGCATGAGCTGGTGACATTTGTCATAGTGGCAAATGGAAGAATTGAGTTTGATTGTTCAGTGACTTTACCATCCATGTGCATGATGAGTTCTCCGTCACGTCAAGGTTTTATGGTGACCATAGAACTATCCCAAGAAGTTACTGGCTTAACTAACAATGGTCAAATGCTTGAGCTAGTTTTTGAAGTGTGACTGGTTTTTGACAGTTGGAAAATAAATACAGTGGACCAAGCTACTAGTTCTGTCCTGTGTTTTAAGTCTGAACCACATCTGTTTGATTAATACTTTTCTCTAGGTCCTCACATTCAGGCTATGGATAAATCCTGCCAATTCTTTCTTCATAATCTAGGATACAGCAATCCTTATCCATCCACACAACCATGCTCTCTTCATCTCACATCTGAACTACTACAAATATCCTCCACACTGCCTAGGTGGCAGCAGAGGATGCAGCTGGAGAGTGAGGGGAAGTCGTTGACTGCACTGGAGAGAAAGGTTCCCTGTTCTTAGTTCTGGTGCCCTGTGCCACCATGGCCTAAAATACCATTGAAGTTAAAAATCTGGCACAGCAATGTAGCCCTAGGCGAGAGTATGCACAGTCAGTCTTCAGGGATGATGCATGTCAGGAATGGTCTAGATCTCTGGTGGGCAATCTACACGTGGCCCATCAGGGTAATCCAATTGTGGACTGAGACATTTTGCTGATATTGACCATTCGCAGGCATCACCCACTGCAGCAGTCATTGGCCACAGTTCTCTGTTCCTGGCCAATGCCAGCTGTTGGAGTGCAGGGATGTGTTGGCTGCTGCTTCCCTTTGCCTGCTGGCACCACCCCCCATCACTCCCCTTGGCTGGGAACAGAAAACTATTGCCACCGCTCTAGATAATACTCAGTTCTGCCATGATTTCAGGGGACTGGAATAGATGACTCTCTAGGTCCCTTCCATTCATACAATTCTATGTGCAATCAAGTCACAAATACAAGCTGTGAATGGCTGGAGCGCACACTCAGTTACTCTGGCAAGATGGTGCACGTGCAGTCTTGTTACATTAGCATGAATTTTGACTTCAGTACTGATTGTAATAGTCACAGTTCACATTAACTATTACAAAAAAGTCAACCAATCAGGGAAAAGGAAATATTTATGTTAAGATGATACTATCAAAAGCTTTTTCTATTTCTAAGTCTAGCATGTCTTATGGTTTAGGTTCATCGTATTTCACTGCTATATCATCAATAAACTGCAGCTTATCAGTGTCATGACAGCATCTGAGAAACTGCTTGATCAAGGCATGTGACAGAAACCCATGCTTCCTCCAGGTTCATCGCCAGAAC
The DNA here is from genome assembly GCA_019425775.1 of Rafetus swinhoei. Lineage (NCBI taxonomy): Eukaryota > Metazoa > Chordata > Testudines > Trionychidae > Rafetus > Rafetus swinhoei. The sequence goes on along the minus strand of CM033427.1, from coordinate 75,198,994 downwards.
TTTTGCCAATATAGGAACAGCATTTTGCTGACAATCTACATACAATATGATCAACATATAATCTAGCATGGGATGAGAATTCATAATATGACAGCTGAATGTTTTTCATCAGTGAGGTATGTATTTTAAAATGTTATAAAATGTGAAAATCTATATATGGAAGTTGTAGATTAAGACTAATTGAAGTAAAATATAGGTGTGTGTATATAAATTAAATAAATTAAATAAAAAGCCTGATTCACATTGTGAGCAAACCACCAACCACGTGTGTTCAGGAAGTGGGGGAAAACATTTAAAAATGAGTAAAACTTAAATTTTCTCATTCATATTCCAACCTGAAAGTTTTTGCTTGGCTAGAACCAGGCTTAAGAACCAACAGATAATACAGGTGCAACAAATGACACTAACACATGGGCAGATCTAGCTCCCATTGGTGAAATGGGAAATAACAGGGCTTAAGGGCCCAGAGTAAATGGTAAACTTCCCCTTGGCTCTAGTGAGATACTTGTCAGGGAGAAAAAAAATGCACTCATATTACAGTAGACTTCCGATAATCCAGAACCTATGGGACCTAGGTGGTGCCGGATTATCAGATATGCCGGACTATCAGGAGGTACTATAAACTGGTTATATATATATCTATATATATACACACACACACACACACACACACACACACACACACACAGTATACATTATATACTATATATAAAGTGTTCTTAACCCTTTTTTGTACATACTGTATACAGTATACTGTAATGTTTTAGTTTAAGCCTTTTTTACCCTTTTTGCTCAGTTCAGCTGCTACCGCTGTTACCTTGTGACTCATTTTTTGCCGAAGCTCACTCACTAGGCTCTTGCCATTTTGATGCCGGACTATCAGGAGTGCCGGACTATTGGGTGCTGGACTATTGGAGTTTTACTGTAGAAAACTTGATGGGTGGTTGTGGCTACTGCTGTGCTGCATGGGTACCATGTTGGAAACATGATGCCAAAAATCATCATCAGTAAGTCATTCTTCTATGAATGATTACGATTTAAGTCTGTATTTCCCTCTACCAAGATGGAAATTCTTTAATTTAATTTTAGGAATTAATTTCATGACAATGGATTATGAGAATTATAAATATAACTTTTGGTGTGGAGTATTTTGGATTATGTATTCTATAAAATGACACGTTTCTCCCTAGTCACTTTAGTTTCAATTTTTGAACAGTTTAAAAAGTTTCCGATTTACATTCTGCATGCTGTAAAACTGCTTACCTTTTAAAGTTTGTTTTCCAAAATGAGCAGTAACTCAACAAGAAATTCTCAAATCAAGCTTTGTCTAATGTATTTAAGATTTATTTCCATATATATTTTATCATATTTTACAGAAAAGACAAGAATTTCATGAAGTTAAATTGCTAGATATACCAAGCCAGCAGATGAAAAAATGTGCTTTGAATAGGACCTTGTCATTTTCAATATATAATACTCTGACCATTTTAAAGTAGTTATTTTAGAAAATAAAGTTGCTGCAATTTATGTTATGATCAACATATAGTATATCAATTTTCAACATATACACAAGTACAGCTACGGAAATAAGCTGTGATGAAAACAATGTTGTGTATGTAGACCTTCATATTGTTTGCCAGCATCCACAAACTTATTTTTTCCATTTTCCCCACTATTTGCAATTGTATGATGAATGCTTGTGTGAATAATTTCACCCTCTGGCTGACACTTGAACAGTTCAAGTTCATGGTGACTATTCCTTCACAACAATATCCAAGCTGTGTAACGAATCCCTCAGGTCAAATGGTATTGTTTCTGTTCCAATTATAAGACCAATACCCTACTTCCACCTGAAACTAATCTTGCTAAACTACAAAATTATTTTTCTATCTGTTATCACCAAGACTGGAATGCTGTAATTCCCCTCACCTCTAGCTGAAGATTAAAGCCAATGAAAACAGCTCATATACAGGTGGCAGCCTAAACTGAGTAGGAGAAATGACTGCAATCTTATAACTCCAGTGATCTGTGCCCTCCACTCCCTGTCCACTTGCTTAGTTAATGAATACTACTATCTAGTTCTTATATAGTGCTTTTCATCAGCAGCACTCAAAGAATTTTAGGATCAAAATTAATGTACTGTTCCTAAGAGTAAGGCAATGGATAATTGTTAAAAATAGGTCTCATTTCTAATTTGAATTGCTCACTTCCGCTTTCAGTCATTGGTTCTTGTTGTTCCTTTCCTCAAATCAATTAGAGTCTTAAGCATTCAATATTTTCTGCTAGTGAAAGCGCTTATAAACTGACATCAAGTCACCTTCGCTTTTAAAAATAAACTGAAGAGATTGAGCTCTTTAGGTCCCTTACTATAAGGCATTTTCTCCAGTCCTCGAATCACTTTTTGTGCCTCTTTTCCCTCTCCAATTTTTCAACATTCCTTTTAAATCTTGACACCTAAACTGTACTAGGTATTCCAGTGTCCGACTTACCTATACTGTAACTAGAGGTCAAATCATTTCCCTATTCCTACTCACTACTCCCTGGTTATACATCCAAAGATGATTCAGGGGGAAAGCCTAGTTTGAGAAGCTCACCAGGACACAGGCATTAATGAAGGCCCCAACCAACTCAACAACAGTAGGGTGGCATCAATTTTTTTCTTCCAGGTCTCTCAGCGGCTTTTCTGCTATATGATAGTTCATGAAACAAAAATACCAGCCCACTAATGTGACAAATATAGATGACTTTACTGACTTGTATTTGTCATCTTTCAACATTTGGAGAGCATGCAGACAAATTCCACTTCTAGTGACAAGGTACCCATTTTGTTGACATTCTTTCTCCAACCCCAGAAATGAAGCATGCCTCAAACTTTTTCTTATTTCTTAGCATGTGTTTTAGTGTTTTATTTTTTCGCTATTCTGTTACCCACTTCTCATTGATAGAGTTCATGAGCAGCAGTGCAATTATTGTTTGCTTTTGTATACAGGCGACCCCCGCACTTACGACCTAATTGGTTCCTGGAGAACCATTATAAGTCAAGCCGTCATAAGTCAAACCCTTATTTCCCATAAGCGCAATGTTATAAATGGCAGTTCCATTCCTGGAACCCCATTTCACACCTTAAAAATACCAAAATTGTCTATGGAAATGAAGGCAAACTAAAATCACTAATATATGCCTTTACAAACATTTATTAACTTAAAACAAACTTTCAATATGAAAATAAAGCACAAATTCCATTTGAAAATTAAGTATACAATATTGTACATACAGTGTCGCAAGAGTTCCATTTACAAAATTCCTTCATCTTCTTCACCTGGGGAGGGAGATGGTTATTGGAGAAAAGCGGAGAAAAGCAGAAGGGGAGGGGACTGGGATTGCATCTGGATTGTCAAAATCTAATCTTCTTGCATGAGGAGGAGAGCTAGATTGGGGGAGCTTGGTTGAGATGAAGTTAGTTTGAGGGGGCTTCTCAATGGACTGGACTGGCTGAGGCTTCTTAACATAGGAGTCCAGTGAGGTTTGGACTGAAGACACCTTTTCATAGAAAATTTCCCTGTAGAAAGTGTAGGCACTCTTAATTGTTGAAATGACCTTCGAACTGCGTTCAAAATTAGGATAATCCGTCTAAAAAATTTTCACCGCTGACTCAAGAAACTTGAACGCCTCCGAAAGTCTTTGAATGGTAAATGCTGGGGGAGGGGGAAGTCTCGACGGTAACCTCTTCTTCAATGACCGTTTGTTCTTAGATTTCCTAAACATTTTCATTGGTGAGTTCCTGAGCATGAGAATTCAACATCTCAGTCATGTCTTCAGGAGAAAACTTCAAGATCCAATCGATTTGCTATCTTGACCACAGATCCAGTGACTTCTGCTACAGGATCTTGAAAGATCTCAAAATCTTGAGCAAATTGAGAGCAGAGTTTCTGCCAAACTCCGCTGAGGTTGGATTTGGTGACTGCATTCCAGGCTTCTTTCAATGTTTTGGACACTAAAAATGATTAAAGACTTCCAGAATTCTTTGAGTGTTGATCCACCTTCTTTGTCAACTGCTTCTACCAGCCTGTTGAAAGTCCCCTCCAAGATAATAAGCCTTGAACGAACTGACGACCCCCGGTCCATTGGTTGTAGCAATGCAGTTGTATTAGGGGGCAAGAAAACAATCTTGATGTTCAGATTTGCATGTTGAAGAATTCTGGGATGGCCTGCAACATTGTCCAAAATGAACAGTGCTTTAAATGGAAGGTCATTTTCAGCACAATGTTTTTGGACCTCAGGAACAAAATTATAGGTGAACCAATCTTCAGAAAGAGATGCAGTCACCCAAGATTTGGAGTTTCATGTCCAAATGACTGGAAGGGTTCCCTTCAATCAAACCCTTAAGCACCTTTGGGTTCTCAGCACAGTAGACAAGCATCGGTTTCAATTTGCAGTCCCCTGCAGCATTAGCCCTCCACCCCCACCCCCAACAACATGGTCAGTCGCTCTTTAGCTGCTTTGAATCTGGGCATTGACTTTTCTTCCATTGCAATGCAAGTCCTCTATGGCATTTTCTTCCAATAAATTCTGGTTTCATCAACATTGAACATCTGCCGAGAACAATAGCCTTCCTCTTCGATAATTTTGGCTAATTTCTGTGGAAAATCCTTTGTTACTTCCGTGTTGCCACTGGCTGCTTCTCCCTGGACTCGAATGTTATGCCAACCAATTCTCTTCCTCAAGTGGTCAAACCAACCCTTGCTAGCATTGAAAGAATTATCCTTGGATGTTTCACCATGTTTATTCTTAAGCGCCTTCAAGAGACTTTTAGGCTTAGCCAAAATCACTTGATTGAGAAGCATATGGATGCACTGCAAAATTGACAAAATTAAAAGTTTTTCCATCTCGGGAATGAGCCCGTCACGTTTTCTAATCACTGTTGTTCGCATTGGCCTTGCACTCTTCACTTCCTTTAAATATTTAACCTTGTCCTTCAAAATCGTACTCTCAGTTGAACGAGACAACTCAAGTTTATTAGCTAGTTCGTACACGTTCATGCCCGAATCATGAAGCTTCAAAATTTCATGTTTAATTTCCAAAGTAAGGGCTTTCCTAGCCTTCTTGGTTGATTTTTCACTCTGTGCATCACTTTTTTTCCCCCTCAGACATGATGAACAACAAAAATTGTTCAAATAATGCACAAAAATAACTAAAAAGTGAAGACCAATGTGGTGGAGACGTGTGCAGTTCAAGCAGCAGCTGCAGACTGGTGAGTCTGACCTTGTGCATTTCCTGTTTTGAGATGATATATGGAGCCTCTGTCGTACGCCGTCAAATTCAAGCTGCGGACATAAATTGGGCGGTTTTAGGAGCGATCTTGCATTGAAAAAAAGGTCATAAATGCGGGGGTTCGTAAGTCAGGCGGTTGTAACTCAGAGGTTGTCTGTTCAACAACTAAATTTGAACACTGCATTATAAGCAGTTCTTTTGATTTCATCGTTCATTTTAAATACTAGTATGAAAATCTGAGAACATTAATTTAGCTACAGATTTTGTAGAACTTTAGAGGAATATCACCAACTTTATCAGTGTCAAATTATAAATATTCCTTGTTTATTTCAAAGCAGCCCTATAGATTTGCACATCTGTGGCAACAACAGGCTATTTAAATTTTATTACAGGTTTCATCAACTCTGTGCATTATATTTTCAGTTTGGCTAGAGATTTAGGAGGTGAATATGCATGAAGAGATCAAATTACAGAGTAGCACCAGTGCCTTATTGTGTTTATGACTGACTTGTAAGATACAGCATTTCATGAAATGGCCGGGTCAAATGTCATGAAGATACAATTTCAATAAAAATTAAATTTTAGCACTTTTTTAAAAGAAGCAAGTCCTGAACTGACATTCCACTATCAGTGATCTACAACAGGGGTCAGCAAATTTAAGCTCCCACATGTCAGGGTAAGGATGTTTGTTTACCTGGAGTATCTCCAGACATGGATCCCCTCGGCTCTCAGTGGCTATGACTAGCAATTCCCAGCCTATGGGAGCAGCAGGAAGCAGTATGGGCTAAACAACACGCTGGCCAGGAACGGTGAATTGCAGACATGGAGCTGCAGGAATCCAGACGCAACAGTGGCCTACCTGATGAGGCAGGAACTGAAGTTCGCCAACCACAGTGTTTTCCCATTTTTTACCTTTTCATCTTTGTCGGGAGAGAACGGGACGCATCAGCTTATAAAATGAACAGTCTCATGAATGAGTATATCCAGTATCACTATTAAAAGTCCATTCCCATTTTAGAGATATTACTGATTCCCTGTATTTAAAATGGAAATATGAGTAGAAGAGACACACTCAAACCAGAATGGATTTTTTTTTTAGTGCACCCACTGCCCATATGGCAAGAAATAACCTAATATGTTCTATAACATTGTACATTTCTTTCCTGCATGAAGCAATATCACAAAAATCTAGCAGCCCTTTTATTCCAGTGGTTACTTGAAGCATATGACTTTACTGTTCTTTAATAAAGAAGCTCCTTTTTTTCCCCCTCCAAAAATGCTAGAGGATATAAATTAGGGTTTGTATTTGTATGCTGAATACTCTGTCATGTTAATCTGCTCAGTTCTCATTCATATAATAATAACTGTATCTTGAAAGAATATAAATATAACATCAATAAACATTGTGTAGCTGCTGTTAAAGGAATCATGTACGTGTCTTTCATTTTTTGGTTGGAAGTAGGCTGGGGTGAGGGCTGAGTTCCAAAGTCTTATATAGCTCTGCTAACATGAAATGGCAATCTTTCATAATCCTATTTAAATGTAAATTATTGAGTCTATTAAAGACTGAAAGCTTCATCTGTATAAAAAAAATACAAAATACATCATACTTTAATTGGCAGAACAGCTATAATGTAAAGGAGATCTGGCTTAATTGGCGCGCTCTCTCTAGGTAGACTGAGCTTGCCAATGAAGTTTCAATTATTTCTATTAATCCCAGTCACCTATTACTTTCATTGTAGGTTACATCAGAAAGTACTCCCTGCTGTAAAATCATTTTGATTTTTAAAAAGCAAATGCCACCACCTCACTGTCCTCTCCCATCGTTTTCCCCTCCTCTTCCTCCAAAAAGCTGCTAATAGGTCCATTCCAACAATTATTTCTCTGCATGACCATATATTCAGTATTAAATCATGTGTTGTGAAATATGGGGAATTTTTCCATTCATTCACCAATAAAAGGAGCAGGCCAGATTCCCACTTGGTGTAAATGTACGTAGTTTCACCAATTGCAGTAAAAGCTCTCTCTCGTTACCTTTTCCATTGGAACTCCCCTGATCGGAGTGTGGACGTAACAAGACAGACATGATTAAAAAAGAAAAATCAATACAAGAAACATGGAAATAAGACCAATGATAAAACAGAGTAATTCAACTGTCAAGTTTGATAGATGGATATAGTTCCATTGTTAGATTGTCTAGCTACTGTACTTTTCAATCAGTAAAAACCTACACATGCTTTAACTGGAAGCATTGATCACTTCCATTGAATGCACATAAGTTTAGAGTAGTCAGACTTAAGGTTAAGAATGCCTTGCTAAGAATCTCTGTCCCTGATTCTGTGTAACTCTCAGAGGATTCATCTTCTTCCATAAATAGCGGGGACCAAAAGCAAGCCAGGCGAACAAATAATTATAGGTTACTATCAATGTATTCATCACAATGTATGTTTGTTTTAACTAACTCGTAAAAAAAAAGTAAAATTTTTTAAATTTGCACTATGTTATCTATTTGAATATTTATGATATAGTTATATGGTACAATATAAAGCACATCATTGATTAAGGTATTCAAAATAATAGTGGCTACCAGGTTTTTTCTATGGCTGTTATGACAGCCTATTTTTTCTCGTAATGTTAAGAGAAAATAAACATTGTTATTTGTATTACCAGGTAATATGGAGCTGTGTGTTTGGAGGTATGAAGTTTGCCATTTGTTAAAACAAATGTGGAATCATAGAAGAGTAGGGCTGGAGGGAATCTCATTTCCACATTTTTTAGTTGTGCATTTGATTTTTTTCCTTCCTAAGTGAAGTACTTTGTACTTGAATTCATCAAAATTCACCTTGTTGATTTCATAACAATTCTCCAACTTGTCAAGGTCATTTTCAATTCTAATCAGGTCTTCCAAAGGGCTTGTCACCTCTTTCAGCATGGTGTCATCCACAAATTTTGTAAGAATATTCTCCAGTCCATTATCCAAGTCACTAATAAAATATTGACTACTCCCTGATCTCTTGTAGGATACCCACTAGAGATGTCCTCGCAGAATGACAACTGATAAAAGATCATATTCAATTGTAGTTAACTAACTATATTCCCACATCACACTAATTTCATTTAGCCCGTTTCCCTGCTTTCTTATGAGCATGTCATATGAGCACTGTGTCAAAAGCCTTCCTAAAAAAAACCAAGATATATCACATCCACTACTTCCCCATTGTTCACTAGGCCAGCAATCCTGTCATAGGAAGTCATTAGGTTTGTCTGTCATGATTTGTTCTTGACAAGTTGATGCAGGCTATGCCTTAGAGCTCTATCTGTTAGATGCTTTCATACTGATTGTTTAATAGTTTGTTCCAGTATCTTTCCAAGTACTAAAGTTAGGTTGACCGGTCTACAATTCCCTGGGCCATTTTGTTCACTTTTTCATAGATATGTACATTTACCCCTATTAGTCCTCTAGGACCTCACATGTTCCATGAATTCTTCAAGTTAATTGTTGATGGTGCCTAGAGAGCAACAGTACTTAAGGGACAAGCTGTAGCAAAGGGACAAGCTGTAGCAAAGTTTGACTCATTTTGTGCCTTAACAGTCTGCATGCTTGTGCTATTGTTTTGTACTTTTCCTAAGCAATTTGACTAAGGAATCCTATTAAAAAGTGAAACCAATTTGATTTTATGAAGAAGTCACAGTATTTCTTAAAATATTTACAATAAAATGCAAATACACCAGTAACCTGTGTATTGAAATGTGTATTCATGGAAATGCAACATTGTAAAATGCAAGTTTTCATACAATGAGAAGTTCACTGCTGGAATTTTTCAACATCTGGAAGCCTCCTTTAATTTCAAGGCATCTTTCATGATGCGTTTTAGTGTATGAAGTGGGTGAAGATTGTGAGAGAACTTTCCTGATAGCTGTGTCAAGCCCACATGGCTAAGACAGTCAGCCTCGAAATAAATTTGAAAAACATTTATATCCAGGCAATGGAAGATTCTTCGGGATTTAGCAAGCGGTCCCACCAAAAATCACTAACAACCACATAACCTGGTCTGTGAGGTGCAGTGTCTCTAAGCTGAGTCTGTAGATAAATACTAGCTATTTGGAAAACAGGTGCTGAAGACATACTTATACACCCCTGTTTTTGGTTAGAAGGGACTCCTTGCAAAAAACAAAAGATATTCACTTCATTGTTTTAGTCTGTAAGCGCAGAAGGGCTCTCTCTACATTCATGTATAAGAAGTGTAACTCTACATGTGCTAAGTAAAACTTTTGTTTGGTTAGAATTCAATTTTCTGTTTTTAATTTTAAAAAAATTAGTTAAGGCTACTAACATATGGGTAATGTCAAGAAAACATTCTCAAAAAGAAGAGAATCCCATAACCTCTATGCAGAGGGATTTCTAGTCCTAAAATACCTCCTCAGCTTCAGACAAGGAAAAAGCAGAAAGTTGTTCTCTCTCACTGAGCTGTGTTGCCATTACACTGCTGTCAGAAAACCCACGAGAACAAGCCAAAAGAACAAGGAGGAGATGAGAGCTGCTGCTGTGGTGGTTTGGCACCTGTTGACATGCCACATTATGTGTGTGTTGCTTGAAAGAAAAGAGAAAAAAAAATCACGGTGACAAGAATATTTTGGAGAAAACATACCAGAATGACTGACCACTTCCCTTCCCCCTCTTAAGTTTGTCATCAGTCCATCAAAATGTGCAGTCAATGGCAATTTTCAGCCACAGTGGCGGATTTATACACAATCTCAACATAGGAGTGAGTAATATATTTTATGGAGACATGACTATAGCATCAGAGATAATTAATTACTGCTGTCATGACTATCCTAATCGGTATCTGAGTGCCTATGTTAGATACCAATGCAATCAAGTTGCTTGTCCCAGAGTTACATATCTACTTATCCAAATTTATTTTCTTCTTTTGCCATATAATTTTAACAAAACATATCAATAGAAGCTCCATTTTGGTTTCAGAAACCTCAAAATTACCCTCTGCTTGGAAGTTGTATATTTTTTGCTACATTAAAAACAGGTTTTTTTAGATTACAATCATTTTAAAGATGCAGAAGTTTAGCTGTATCAGACATTTACAAACATCCCATACGTCAAAACAAGTTCATTCAAAGATGATAAATATTTTAAAAGGGATATCAGACCTTTCTGTATTGCTGGGTAAAGTCAAATAGAAAAGTTTGTGTTTCATTGATTATAGATACTGAAAAATAAAATAATGGACAAATGAAAGTATTCCTTTCACAAGTGTGAGCTATTATTGCCACAACAAACAAATACACATAATTCATCTTGTTGATGTAAAGAGGGCCCAGCCCTGTGATCCTTGCTCAGCCAAAACTTCTATTTTAGTCCACTGGTATTTTTGCATACGCAGGCCCTGAACAAAGACTGAAGGACTATTCAGATCAACAGAAATTTTGTTCAAACATTTTTAATATTTGCACTGTAGACATTTTATATTGATTTTAAGCATTTAAAAAAGATTACCTGAATAAACATGGTTGACATTAGGCCCAAGACACTGAAAGGTAAGAAGTTTAAATCCAGGCAATGTGCTAGAAGAAAAGTAAACAAGAAAGGAGATATTCCAACTCTTTCTGATTCTGGCTAACTAATGGATAATGGAATTCTTGTCTTGAAATGAGTCAGACCTTTAAAATGCCTAAAATGATTGAGGCAATTGTGCATGCTGGATTTTTTTTTCCTTTTTGCAATTGAATATTCTGTGGATGACTAGATTGTAGGGTTTTCCCCTGCATCTATCAGTTCAATTTTTATTCCTAACAGGTTTTGTTGTTACAAATAAAGGTTGGACCTCCTTGGTCCAGAACCCTCAAGATCTGACCCACACAAGATGAGGGATTTTGCCAGACCAGGGAAGATCATTTTTGAGTCCAGCCCCGTCACTGGCACCCCCCAGCCATGGCCTCACTGCCAGCCTCCCAGCCAGCTTCTCTCAGCCACCAGCCCCTTCACAGACAGAGCCCCTGGCCCTATCGTGATAGCCCCACTACCAGGCTGCAGCCCCACAGGGCAGCCCACCTGCTGGGGTGTAGTCGTGCTACCAGGCGACAAGCCCCACTTGGGCTTCAGTCTCGCCGGGCACACCGGCTGCCTCCGGACTTCACCAGGCAGCAGCAGGGCTGCTGGGCTTTTTGCTGCACTGCTGGGCAGTCCCACTCCCAGGTTCTTGGCCCTGCCATTAGGCAGCCCCACTGTCAACAGCCGAGCCCTATGGGGCAGTCACACCACCTCCTAGTCCTCCCAGGCAGCTGAGACGCTTAGTGGTAGCAGGAATGCTGGGCTCCTGGTTGTGCTGCTGAGTGGTCCCACTGACTTCTGGTCTCGCTGGGCAGTTTCACTGCTGGGCTCCAGCCCTGTTGCCATTGCCCCCTCCCCACCGCCACACACACACACCCCTCTCGCAGGGTCAGCACCGAGTGGCAGCCTTACTGCTGGGCTCCTGGTTTCACTGCCACAGGGCAGCCCCGCTACTGGGATAGGGAATTAGCTTGGAGAGGCCAAGGTGGTGGGTTCAAGTCCTGCCCACTCAGGCCACAACTGGGCAACCATCACCTGCTGCCCCAGGGATGAACCTGGCTCCCCCATGAGGAAGGCAGGATAAGGGACACCATGAAGTTAGGGAGGTGGAGTGGGTTCTATACCCACTGCAGGGCTCCCCGCCACCAGCCTTCCACCAGGACTCTAGTCCTGGGACATCCCTGGTCTGGCCCTGGGACATCCTGTTGCCGGAGTAGAGAGGTTCAACCTGTAGTAGTAAATGGTGGCCACAGGAGCAGCAGATTGGGCACATCTCTACAGCAAGGCAAAAGCTGAATTAAGCTACGCAACTTGAACTCCGTCAATTGCATTGTAAAGTCGAAATAGCTTAATTTGGCTTTTGGCACTGTCTACACAGCAGGAAGTAGAACTCTCTTCCTTCTATTTCCCTTACTCATAAAATGAGGGTTACAGGAGTCAGAGTAAGAAGTCATCCAGCTCACCATTGTTTTGAAATAATGGCTTGCAGTGTATACACGTTCTTGTTATTTTGGAATAATGTCAGTTACTCTGAAATAACGCTGCTGTGTAGACATAGCCTTACAGTTTTCCTTTCCACAAAGTATTAAATAGAGCTAAAATGAGCATGACTAAGCAAGGATAATGAAGAGATGGTTATTTAATACTTGATTTTTACCTTTCATCTCTCTCATTGCTTCCCATAGCAAATCATTCTGCAACGTAATAGGGTGTGAAAAATACCTCCAAAATCCAGTAGGTATTTGGATAAGTTAGGTATCATTTGGTTAGAATTTTAGGTGGATGTGGGCGGTGGTAAGAAACAAGAGGAAGGGTGAAGGTATTTGAATGTCTTTCAGAAGATGAGGTTTTTGGCCGACTTGATTTACCTTCTAAATGGTAAATAAGGACACCCTGGGTTAATTTGTTTGCTTTGCAATTTTAATATTTAAAGACAGATTGGGTATATACTTAAAAAATGCTAGGTTGAAAAAACATTGCTGTGGGTAAGCGGACTGCTTCCATGTGATAGTAAATGAAATTTTTATACGTGATTGAGAACATAGTACATATCTAGTTGCATGTGTATTTCGGTAGGCATATTGATTATTTATGTAGTGGATAATCCCCATGCTTCTTCACCTTAAAAGGGTATTTTACCAATTATTGCAGCTTCAGAGCAGTGGTAATCAAGGTATGGCTGTCAACTTTTTTTTTTTTTTTAAAAAGATACCCCTGTTGGGGGAAAGATGATGGCATGAGTGTCACACCTTGAAAAGCAGGAAAAGATCTATTGTTTGAGTACAATATAATCTCAAACAATAACTGCCTGTTCACATTTTATCCAGTGTTTTCATATAACTTCCTCTAAACAGCATTTCAGCCTTAATTTCTCTCGGGTCAGATATTTCAAAGATTCAGGCAACTGAAACTGTCGAAAAGGCACCGAGAAAGATTTTCAAAAGCACCTGTGCACCTAACTTTTGCTGATTTAAATGGAAGCTATATGCCTAGACACTTTTGAGACACCCACCATGTGTCTGAATTCTTAAGCACCCAAATACCTATCTGGCCCCTCGCTCCGTAGTAGGGATGTTAAAGACTAGTCAACTAGTCGCTTCTCCCTCTCCCCCCCCCCCCCGTTTCCCCGTTGCCTCTATCAGAGGCAGCAAGGGGCAGGGGGAGAAGGGAGTACTTCAAAGTGGCAGCGCCATATGGAGGCAGCAGAGGGGCAGCACCGCCCTATTGATTAATCTAACAGTCGATGCAAAAACGCATCAGCTATTCGATTAGTCAATTACATGCTACTTAATATTCTTACTCCATAGTAAGAGTCTGCAGTTCTTACTCAGAGATGACAATGAAAGCAGCAGCACATGGGAAAGAGACTAGACCTGAAATGAAGCAGAACAGGAACCCCAATGTGGTCAGTGTCCGACAAAGATCAAAATGTCTTTGTTGGAGCAATTTCTGATGGTGAGAGAAGAGTTCTTGAGCTACACAGAATTTAAACTATCTGTTCAGGCAGTTTAAGCTCTGCTTAACTCCAAAGCTTGTGTCTCACCAAAAAAAGTTGATCCAATGAAGGTATTACCTCACCCACCTTGGCAGTCTAATAGCCTGGTGCCCACATGGCAACAACAATACTGCATACAGCTATCAAAAAATGTCCTCTTTGAAACTTGCTCTTATAAAGCTTCACATTTCTGCTACTGTGTATATTTGAGACGCAGCAGCTGTCATTCCTCACTGATTTCACATAGTAGTCACTGAGATATAGTAGGGGGTTTTATTCCAAGTAATGATCAAACTACAATATCTCAGATGCTGTTTCTTTGACAACCATTTGTAGCCAGACAGGAACCACCCCTGTACCATCCATCTTTGCTTGCCTGGATATGGCAGGCTGCTGTGACCCTGAATGGCTGTAAACAGAGATACGCCAATTGCTGACCAAGAGGCTGCAGAGGAGTGTCCTTGACTGAAACCCATATTGATACGAACACACAGCCGTCCGCGGGGGGGGGGAGGAATCTCGCCCAGTAAAAAAAAGTGTCTAGTACTCACAATTTAGTTCTCTCTCTCTTGCAAGTGTAAATTAACTTGAAACTTGCTTTTAAGAACTGGCGTCACAAAGACGAACCAACACAATCTGGCATCTTAGATAAGAAAGAGGATACGGGCCCCTATGGGTATAAAGATGGGTCCAGCAGCACATTTACTCTGAGTGTCAATCTAACATCTATCTGCTGGTCGGGTTAGGTGTTTGACCTCCCGAGGTTCCACAGGGATGCCCACCTCGTATTCGTCTTTCCTAGGAATTGAGGGACCGGCCCTGGCTTGACCCACTGGAGTCGAGAGGCACAGAAGGGGGTAAAAATTGTACCTGGATGTGGTCCTTTGTCTTAAGTGTACACGTAGATTTAGAGCTCTTTAAAAATTAAGCTGTCACTTGGTACCATTATTTCTATTTTCTATCTTTATTTTCTTTGTAACCATTTTTAAAATCTATATTTGCTAGCAGTTAAGAAATAGAGCAATAGCCATTGTAGCCATATGCTTTATAAGCCTTTTTAATAAACCTATAACTGTTTAAGTTTTAACCTGACTCCTTCAGTTGCTGTAACAGAACCAAGCACAATTTAAAAGAACTTCAGCCGGTCATAAGGGACAGGTATAGGAAGAGCTTGGGCATTTGGATCATGTCCCTCCCAGGTGACAGATCCGTTGGGGGCATCTCTCAGTCTTCCCTAGACTGCCCGCTGCAGAGGGGTCCTGTATCCTAGCAACTAAAATCTGAGATGTAATAAGCTCTTCCTATTAACAAGGGGCGTCTGTCTGCCTGTTGGCAGCCCTCTGCGACGGGACCCCGGTCCTAGCAGTAAAGTCACGGATGTTAAACTTCGGGGCTCCCTTCAGTCTCTCCTAGACTGCCCGCTGCGATGGGGCTTTGTGCCTCAGCAGTTAAAGACTTGGGTGTCACACACACACACACACACACACACACACTGCCCTGACCATCGGCTGACACCATTATGCCTGTGTATGAATTCGCCTGGATTCCCCCCCGCCCCAATGCGGCATATGGCAGCTTTGTGTCAAACAACTAGTGAAACCCTTGGAGGCATACCCCAGTACAAGGATGATCTTGGGGCAGAGAAGAACCAACAGTGGTTCCCGTGGACCCTGCTAGCAGTGCAAGGGGCATAGTTAGAACCCCTACACTGAACTGATCCCAGTATGTGGGTTTCAACATACTGGGCCTGTTGGCTGCCTACGTAACTTACATTCTGTCTTCATGTTGGTTGAACTGATGCCAGTAGGCAGGCCAAGCACACATCCTGCCCAAGATCAGAGAGTATGAAGTTTACACAGCTTTTACAATCATGTCCCCACCTCACCCGCACTTCACTTGTGTGTGTTCTGCTTGCAGGTGAAGCTCATTGTCCTCTCAACCCTCCACCATTTAAATATAAGATAACTGGGGATAACAGTGGATGAGAAGCTGGATGAGTAACAGTGTGTGCTTGTAGCCAAGAAGGCTAATGGCATATTAGGGTGCATTAGAAAGAGCATTGCCAGCAGATCTACAGAAGTGATTATTCCCCTTTATTCGGCACTGGTGAGGCCACATCTGGAGTACTGCATCCAGTTCTGGGCCCCCCCAATACAGAAAGGATGTGGACACATTGGAGAGGGTCCAGCGGATAGAGAGGGTCCAGCGGAGAGCAACCAAAATGATTAGGTGGCTGGAACAACATGACCTACGAGGAGAGGCTGAGGGATTTGGGCTTGTTTAGTTTGCAGAAGAGAAGAGTGAGGGGGGGATTTGATAGCAGCCTTCAACTTCTGGAAGGGAGGTTCCAAAGAGGATGGAGAGAGGCTGTTCTCAGTAGTGACAGATGGCAGAACAAGGAGCAATGGTCTCAAAATTACAGTGGGGGGAAGTCTAGGTTGGCTATTAGGAAAAACGATTTCACCAGGAGAGAGTGGTGAAGTACTGGAATGGGTTACCTAGGGAGGTTGTAGCATCTCTATCCCTAGGGGTACGCTTACACTTGCCCCCTAGTTTGAACTAGGGAGGCAAATGAAGGCGACCGAAGTTGCTAATGAAGGGTGGGATTTAAATATCCCACGCTTGATTAGCGTAGTCGCTTCCAGTCACCATTTTCGAAATTGACTAGCCCGATTTTGAGAAGTACCAGTTAATTCGAGTTCAGGGGTTTTTCTCGGAGTACCGCGTCTATACGCGGCAAGTAAAATCGGGCTAGTCAATTTCCAAAATGGCGACTGGACGCGACTACGCTAATCAAGCCTGGGATATTTAAATCCCGCCCTTCATTAGCAACTTCGGTCGCCTTCATTTGCCTCCCTAGTTCGAACTAGGGGGCAAGTGTAGATGTACCCTAGAGGTTTTTAAGTCTCAGCTTGACAAAGCCCTGGCTGGGATGATTTAGTTGGGGTTGGTCCTGCTTTGGGCAGGGGGCTGGACTCGATGACCTCCTGAGGTCTCTTCCAGCCCTAGGAGTCTATGATTCTAACTGTTGGGAAGAGGCTGGATTGTGTGCGGTGCATAGGGGTTACTGAGTGTAGGGAGGCTAAAAGAGGACAACTGAGGATGCAAGAGAAAGGTACTGGGGGAGAATTTAGTGTGGCAGGTATAAACTAAAAGTTATTCAGTTGAAAAAAAAAATCAATAGCATTTTACCATTATGAAGTCAGGGGCAGATCAGAATTAGTCACTTTTTTCAATATCTTTTAAATCCAACAAGTAGAACTGCATGTAAAGTTAAACAACCGGATTTGGCAGAGGTTTTTTTTTTCCTATTTATGTTCAACAGTTTCACTTTTAGAACCAGAATTTTTAGGCTGGCTTCATTCAGCCGCCATTTTGATACCCACTACATTGTTGGCATACAGAAGCAATTTCATACCTGAAATTGTATTTTTGTTCTAATTAATGTCACTGAAATATCCGTTCTCCAGATATGCAGGAACCATCAGGTAGACAGACATGTTGATGACATAAATTTGCCCTTCAGGCCATGCTGCAGAAAACCTCAATTTAATAGGGTCTCTGGGGAACACTGAAGGTATGGGGCTCAGGGAACTGAGGGGGTTTTCTGCTCTGTTTAATAGCTAGATGACCATTTTTAAATGTTAATGGTACTACTGGGTGAATTTTTTAAATTATAATCATAAGTCAAAGTACTACACAAAGTTAGGGGTGCAGATAATCCTCAATAGAGTCCCATTGCTCCAAAATACAATGCTTCAGACTCCTGGCCTCAGTATTTACAGATATTATAATCCTTGGCAACAGTGATTCAACCACTGTAACACTACAACATCACAACAGTGACCAAGGACATATTGTGACTGGAATTGCACACATAATGGGGGCAGCTGGCTGGCAACTGCTACTGATATTTTAGCACATACTGTGTCTGCCATCAGGGGCCCGAAACAAGCAAATAGGTCCCACAACCACCCAATCTAGTGATGAATTAACGTGTAATTGGCCATACCAAAAATTAAGGAGTATTGTAGAATCTCTAAGGCAGACCTGTAGGATACAGATTGCAATCACTGCCTATTGAATATCATGCTAGTCAACCATAAAAGAGATGGCAAGTACTATATAAACCAGAGCAATTAGTGCTACACATGTAGCCCTGTGCCTAATTCAGTGACTGCTGCATAGTAAATGCTGACTGACACGCAACTCTGAGTACAAACTAACATTAAGGAGGCAAGCATGAACAACCAAATCTCTGCTGAGTAGCACAGAAACCTGCACTGACAATGGGACTCTGTTCCATTGTACTAACTTGATATTTTAAAAAATGGAAATACATAGTGAATAGTGCACCAATACTCTGAAATAAATCAAGTGCTGACGACACAATGTATTCCAACAATAGTCAGCAGTGGTAATTGTAATGATAATAGTTCCATTATCATTAAGCATATTCCACGCAGCAACCTTAGACCCAGTATTCAACACAGCAACCATCTTCTGTTCACTTGAAATTCCAATCCCAGAGGCTGAGCCTGAACTGTTAGGTGCCCTTTTAAATATGGATTTCAGTATCATTGTGTGGATCCATGAGTCTAGTTAATATGCATAGATGTCCTGGGTAGTAGCAATGTTCACTCTGTTATATTATAAAATAGTTGAACTTTAGGCTAGCCCATTTATAACAACAAAGCTACTCTCATAAATACAGCTGGCAAAACCAAAGTGGATAGGTTCCAGGGATCACTGACTGCCCAACCAGTCCCTGTTTCATTGTTTTCTAAAAGTATTGATTATAGCATTTTTAAACAAGGCTCTGAAGCACCATATCATTACATGGGCAACTGTGGAGTGTGATAAAGTATAGCCCTGAGCATTTTCTATTTCCCAAGATTCTATTACAGCCAATGAATCTGACAGCAATCCACATGTAAGTTATATTTGCAGAAATTACTGCAATACTAACATTCAAGTATGGTCTGAATGGATTCATGCAGTTCACATTTGCAGTGCCGGATCACAAAGTAAGATACTGGGAGTCTGACAAGTACTTGCAGTTTGTGGGGGATGCTTTTAGATTTCAACACTTGTCTATTAACCATGATTTCATGCGGCTTTGATAAGGGTATCTGACAGCACCTACGTCAGATTACAAGATTGAAGACTGCTTATGTCAAGCAGTACTAATTTATTTGCCTGTGTAGGAACACCGACTAATTTTTCAATGATTGTTCCTGTTATTTGTCCACAGTATAGAATATTGATCCCCATTACCATGTTATTTAAATCTAAGATATTTTCTGTTGGAGGCAAAGGAGGAGCAAAGGGAGAGTTAAAATGGTGGTTGTTCTCTCTCGCCTGTTAATGATGTTATTTGGTTCCCTAAACTGTTGGGAGTGTTGTCTGTTAACCCCCTATCCCTTCCCCGAGTGAGTGCAGAAGAATGTCTGAGGTAAACAGCAGGAGTAAACAACAATGCACATGGCCCCCAGCAGGGAGTGCACACGGCCCCAAGAGGCCCAGACTCAGAGGCTGCATGTGACTGATCCTTAAAGGAGAGAGGGACAGAGACACGGGGTTGACCATCAAGTGGAGCCTCCCAGAACGCCCTCTGCTCGGATCGCTGGCCAGCGGACCAGCTTAGGAGTCAACTTCAGAAGATCAAACGATATAAACTGCCTTCTGCTCGCCTTATCATCCTGCCTGGGACTAAGTGTGGTTGAGTGTATGAGTGAGATTCCCCTCCCTTCCCAGTTTTAGTTGAACAAACAAACCCTTTACACTCCCATGTGGTGATCCCCTCTCCTTAGTGTTTAAAGCAGTTGCAATCCACATCCCCTTGCAACATTTTCCAGATAAGCCTCACAGCCCCAGCTTTCAAATTCTGACATGGGTATTGTAATATTTGTGGGAATCAGCAGATGGCACTACTACCCACAGGGTTATAATGGTTCTATATATTTGAAGTAATAAGAAATTAAAATGGCATTTCTTCACCCATTAAGTTTTTTTTACTTCACTGCTCAGTCTGTTACAGAAAGGATAATATTCCAGTTGGGTCAAAAACAGCAACAAAAAAGCTTGTGCAAAAGCCAAGAAATTGTGAAGTCAAACCTTTTGGTTCATTATAATAGCCTGAAAGAACTAGTATCTGGTGAGACATCATAAGATAATGGGATGGGAGCAGTACTATATCTGTACAAATACCAGATGGATTTGAGCAAGTCACTAGCTCCACCAGAAGTAAATTCTCAACTAGAAAGAGAAGAGCTGGGCTTTGGCTTTTTTTTTAAGAAAGTAGTTCCACTCTAGAAAATATTCCGTGGTAAAAGTAACTTAATTTCTTACAGGTTCTGTCCTATTGCAACCCAGGTCCCTGCCAGCTCTTTAAATAGCTCCCTGCTGGGCTTTTGCTGCAGCTCAGCCACCGTTTGCTGGAGCTGCGCACCAGGGCACACCCGCTTACTTTTGTCTCCGTGTATATGGCAGACATTGTGTTACACACTCAGACCATAAAAGTCTAAAACGTCTAGTTGGTAAGAGCCAAAATTCAAAAAGGGGATCTCATTTGATCAATTTATTATGAGTTTGATTATAATCCTGAAAAAGCACTGGGTTATGCAGATGCTCTTAGTAGACTTTACCAGAGACCCAATATGAGAATAGCTATTGACTGTTAAAAGCCCAGTGACTATGCTCAGCATGCTCCAGCAGGTTCAGAAGGGATGGGAGGGAGAAGGGTTTTGAGGAAGTTTGTCCAAGATGAAGGCTGATTAGTTGTCTGTATGAACATGTACCTGAATAAAAAGATTTCCTTCGTCAGTTCTCTGTTTTGGGTCTCATTCACTACACTCACTATTTAGTGCCAGAAAATAGATTTTTTTCCTCTTCTGAAAAAGATCAGAATGTTCTTATACCACATCTGGGAATCTTGGGGTTTTCCCACATGCACCAAAACTTTCATTGGTTTCAATGGAAAGGCACGAGTTCACACCAATGGAACTACATCAGTTTACACCAGCTGACAAGTCTCACCTTCTACATTGCAGGCAATCAGTGCTGGCAGCATAGGGTCCTTTGATATTGTGACAGAGCAGATATTCATGGAGAACCATCATTACAGTCATTCTGCAGAGTTTTTGAAGAAAGATTCCAGAACCATCAATGCATGTTGCTTTGTGTGCACGCGCACGCACAGACACAATGCACCATAGACGTAAAGGCTTTCTGTGTTTGTGGTAAGTAGCATCTTAGTAGTACGTTATTAATTCCATCACTAAGTAAAAATTATTTTAGCCTCACGCTGTTTCACTTTATATTTAAGATCCCTGAAGCATGGCGTTTGCAATACACAATAGTACATCACAGATGCTTAGTCTACATGTTTACCTTCAGAGTAGTAGCATAGCTTATTAATTCCATTAGCAAAATTGTGGGACCATACACAGGCTAAAGGCAACGAAGAGATTAATCTACCTTATGTAAGGAGAATCAGACACAGGGACTCTGGATGCAAAGTTTTTTCCAATTTCACACCCTGCAAACCCACAAAAATGGGCTCTTTTAAATTAAAAAAATAAGACCATGGAAACACCTTTTTAAAGCCACTTCCCACCAAAATAGAAAGGTTTTGCACAGCTCTACCTTTGGGCACCCAAGAAAGTTCCAAGCATTACTACATTATCACATTTCTGGTTGTGCCATAAAGAGGAAACAATTAAGTCATAAATAATTTCATGTCACAGATGTGATCTGAATACGCTTTAAACTATGCTAAACTATCTGAAAGAAAAACATGCCCCTCTGCGAAAACAACTTAACCGTAACAGGCAAGCCAGAAGGTAAGCACACTTAATAAAAAGTCAGTGACAAAGTATATCATTTGTGTGTTAAAAGTAGTACACATTTTCTCATTTGCTTTCAAGGCTGCTGTTCCTGGGCAAAAATGGTTATGTATCTTCTACACTTGCTTCTGGTACTCTGCCCGGTATTTTTATTTATTTAGTATGCACCTAAGTGAGAGTTTAAGTTCTGCTCTGCTCAAGCTTCAGATTTAAAAGAAACATTGCCAAAGACAGTGAAACATCCATTTACAGATTAAATACTACTTTGCCATTTATTTCAATGTAACTATTTTATTTGGCAGCTGGAATTAATTGAGGTTTATAGCTCTGATAAAGAGCATGTGCGCACCTTTCTTCCAGCACAGCTGCACTTAAGCCACTGATCTTTAGTTTTTTTCATATTATGCTATTGTCTTATCTCAGTTTTTTATTCCAAATGACACTCTAAAGCAACATCTACACTGCAACTGGGGGGTGATTTGCAGCTCACGTAGCTGTACCCACACTAGCTTTAATTTAACTGGCTTGCTAAAAATAGTGAGGGCACAGCGGCATGGACTATACAAGTATGTACCTGGGGGAAGGTAGCTTATGCAGCCCAAAATGCTGCATCCTCACTGTTATATTCAGCAACCTTACTACATTAATGCTAGTATAGGTACGTCTACATGAGCCACAAATTACACCTCTGCCTAAGGTGCAGATGCACCCTACGATCTGTCATGGGAGCTGCCAGCTTTGTAAATCAAGCATCTTTGGTGTTGCCTGAGCAGTAATGTTTTTAATTTTATTTTTGTACTAATCAACAATGTACCATATGAAGAAGTTGTCATTGTACTGAAGAATACTGCTAACAATGAAATGCACGGCAACCATTTATTCTTGAAAATGTCTGTGCAATTCCACTCAACCGTCAAACTTTGTTTACTCTCAAACAAACACCAAATTCATAGCAGAAGAGTCTAATATCAGATTCATGGTGCAACAAAAATTTCTGAGTGACACTAACAAAGGAAGCATTCTGGTGCCCACAGATTGTCTCTGAAGATGACACTGAATGCTTATTTGTGCCAGGAGGTTTAAAATTGTGCGCCAAAAATCCAGTTATTTATTGACTTTGGACAAGATCCCCCGTCTTTCACGAACTGCTGCTTAATGTACAGTATGGGTGTCAAGAGAAAGGGGACTCTATGCCCTTCTATTTACCACAACTGTGGTGAAACCAGCCTTCAGTGTACCTTAGAACAGTCTTGCTCTAAGTTACAACATCTAATGCAGCCTCCCTGGGAAATGCTCTGGTTAATCATACTCTGGCTCTGTGCTCAGCTCTCCCATATGTCTGGGATTAAAAGGGAAATAGGTGTTATGGTGTTTTATGTCACTTAGCAAAGATATAAACTGAAAAGTACTTAATTTTACAGAGAATTTCATACTATTGTTGCCGGCACAGAGTGCCCGAGGGAGGCAACAGCTGGGTTCGGTGCCCGGTGTGCACGCTCCAATAAACACACCGGTGTGGAGAAGCATAAAAAGTTTATTTGAACGCTCAAATAGGTGCCAGGAGACTAGACATCTCAGATCAAGCACACCCAACGTAAGCAGTTTTCCCTCCTTATATACCCAGGTTGTTTACTTGCAGGAAAATAGTGAACTGTAGCAAGATTCCCACGCTGAGACATGCTGCCAGCCCTATCCTCCTCCTCCCCTCTACAGAGACACATCAGAATTCTTCTTCTATACCACTGATAGTAACTAGGCAACCTCAAGGTCTGTCTTGCTGTTCCCAGCCACCAGCGGGCCAGAGAAAAGTTATGCCGGGAGAGAAAGGGGGTGCTTGGGCCTAGAGCGGGGGCGCTTCGATTCTTTTGATCTTCCACTCCTCCGAGTTACCTAGGATCATGCCCAGTGACCCCAACGCTATGAGGAATTAGTCCATAAAAAGCCAATGTTGCCCTTGGTTATGCACATACAAAGCTGTATCAAAAAGTATAAGCATATTGAAAGAATTGGGCTTTGTAGTGGAAGTTGATTATTTTCATGGAATCATGGAAATGTAGAACTGGAAGGGTCATCTAGTTCAGTGCCATGCATTCAGATCAGGACTAAGCAATAACTAGACCATTCCTGTTTGTCTAACCTGTTCTTAAAAACTCCAGTGATGGAGATGCCACAACTTCTCTAGTTTGCCGTCTAACTGCCCTCACAGTTACAAAGCTTCCCCTAGACTATGTCTAGGCTACAGGTTTTTTCCAAAAAAGTGGCCTTTTTTCGAAAGAACTTCACCTGCATCTAGACTGCCACCACATTTTTTAAATCAAATCAAAAGAATGCGGCAGGATTTTTTGACAGCAGTAAACCTCATTTTACAAGGAAGAATGCCTTTTTTTGAAAGAGCGCTTTAAAAAAAAAAGCGCGTTCTTGAACGCAAACAGGGCTTTTTCGAAAAAAGTTGTGGCTGTCTACACAATCTTTCGAAAGAAGCTCTCGAAAGAAGAGTGTGGTCTACACATACCCCTAATGTCCAACCTAAACCACTCCTATAATTTTCGCTAATTGCTTCTTGTCCCATCATCAGAGGTTAAGAGCAGCAATTTTTCCACTGTCCTCCTAACCGTTCTCAAATACATGATGTAATGTTCTCCCCCCCCGTCATGTTTTCTCTACACGAGCTGGAGAATCTTTTCCATTTGGCGAAGTATGCCACACTGGTAGAGGGCTTTTTACTACCCAAGAGGACCTCTTGTACCTAGGCCAAGCACTGAAGCTCTAGCAAATTGAACCATGCAGTTTCCATGCTGTCAGATGGAGTGAACGTAGGGCCGGGTGTCTGAGACGCCCCCGATGCTGTGTCAAGGGGTCCAGGTACAGGGGAAGAGCTATCGGGGCTTCCACCAACAAGTTGAATAGGGTGGAGAACCAATGTTGGCACAGCCACACCAGCACTAACAAAATTAGAGGGGCCCTGTTCCTGTGGGAGTTTAGTAGGACCCGATGTACCAAGGAATTGAGGTAAACGCATACAGGAGGAGTGTTCCCTGCCCCCCAGTGGAAAGCAAATGTCTCCCCCATGGGACCCTGATAGCGACGCTGGAATGAGCAAAAGTCCAGGCACTTTTGTTCTCTGGGGTGGCGAACAGACCTAGATGGGGAGTCTCCCACCTGTGGAAGATTTATCACATCACATCTTCCCTGACTGACCACTCATGGACCATAAAGTCCCTGCTGAGGGCGTGTGCCAGTGTATTCTGTAGCCCTGGTAGATACTGGGCCTCCAAGTGGATTTTGTGTTTTATGCAATGACGACAGTCTGTGTGCCTCGCTGCAGAGCCAGGACAATAGCAAACCCCTTGCTTGTTTATATAAAACATCGCGGTTGTATTGTCCATACAGACCAACACACAACGGCCCTGCATCTGGGGTCAGAACACCTTGCAAGCCAGTCTAACTGCTTAGTTCTTTCACACTGATGTGAAGACTCATGTCCATGGTGAACCATAGGTGACCTTGAGGACCTCAAGTCACCTATGTGGGCCCTCCACTCCAGATCTGAGGCACTGGTCACCAGTATCGGGGGGAGGGGCTCAAGGGGATAAATAGCACTCCTTCTGACAAATTGAAGAGGTCCATCCACCACCTGAGAGACTCTATCACCCCATGGGGGGTGCCCATTACCATGTCCAGACTGTGGCATGTGGATACATAACCTGAGGCAAGCCAGCCCTGAAGGGGACTTAAATGTAGACACGCGTATCGGATAACATAGCACTATGATGCCATGTGGCCTAAAAGTTTGAGACACGTCCTTGCCTTTGTGACCAGGTACTGGGTGAGGGTCCCAAATGGTCTGGGAATGATGTTTTCCCTTGGGTTGAGTCTAGTGTGGCCCCTATAAATTCTATGCTCTGCACCAGACTCAGGACCAACTTCCTTGTTGAGGAGGATGCCCAGAGTTCTGAACAGCTCTAACACAAGGTCTACGTGAGCGAGAAGCTGGTCTCTGCAGATTGCTTTTAGCAACCAATCATCCAGGTATAGGAAAACTTGGATCCCTCCCTTGCGTAGGAAGGCTGCTGCCACCACCATACATTTGGTAAAAACCTGTGGGGCAGAAGAAAGGCCAAACAGCAGCACCACAAATTGTTAATGCTCACCTGCTATTGTGAATCCAAGATAACGCCTGTGACACGAAAATATCAAAATGTGGAAATATGCATCCTTTATGTTGAGGGCAGTGAACCAATCTCCCAGATACAAACAAGGGATTATGCTGGCCAGAGTGATCATCCTGAACTTTAGCTTCCGCATATAGCGGTTGAGGTTCCTTAGATCAAGAATTTTGCTTTTGGTATTAGGAAATTGTTGGACTATAAACCCTTGCCTTCCTGAGGGCCCTCTTGTAGCTCATCTGCCTCACGTAGTGACTAGACCTCCTGTTTCAGGAGATGCTCATGAGAGGGGACCCGGAAGAGGAATGGGGATGAAGAAGTTGTGGGGATGCAAACTGCAGGGAGTACACCCACTCCAACCATGCAGAGGACCCAATGGTCCAACATAATACTGGCCCACACACAGCAAAATTGGGATAGTCTGGCTGAAAAACAGAGGGGATGAATCTGGTAGGTCTCATGCTCTACCATCAGGGATGCCTTCAAAAGGCCTGTTTGAGGGCTGGAGGAGGCTTGGAGGAGTTGTTCCTCTGGTTATTCTGTTGGGACAGGGTTCTCCTCCTGCTATGGATCCTATTGCATTTGTGCTCATGGCACTGCCTAAGCACAAATCTCTGCTGCTGAAGCTAAGGGCAGAATGGGTGCCTTTGGGATGCTGGGGTGTGCATCCCTAGGGATCTCATAGTTGCTCAGGAATCTTTGAGGGAGTGCAGCTTGGACTCAGTTTGTTCTGAAAACTGACTGTAACCCTCAAAGGAGAGATGTTGTAATATGGACTGGACCTCCGGGGGAAGCCCCGAGGCCTGAAGCCACATGCATCGGTGAATAGCCACTCCAGTTGAGAATGCTCTTGCTGCTGAATCCACTGAGTCCAGGGCTGCTTGTAAGGATGTTTTGGCTATGGTATGACCTTCCTCCAACAGGGCTCCGAATTCCTGGCAGGCATTGTGGGGCAGCAACTCTTTGTATTTAGTGAGTGCTTCCCATGATTTATAAGAGTAGCAGCTAAGGAGTGCTGATTGGTAATCATTAGTTGTAAGCCTCCTGTGGAGTAGACTTTCCTGCCAAATGGGTCAGTCTTCTTGGCCTCCTTGTCTTTGCAAGCCGGAGCCTGCTGGCCTTGCCTCTCCCTCATTGACTGCTCAGACCACAAGCAATGAGGAATGGGTGAGAGTATAAGAACCTGTACCCCTTGAAGGGAACGAAGCATTTCCTCAACGCCCTTGGCCTTCGGGGGAATGGAGGACAGGGTCTGCCATAGGTTTGTATAGTTCAACTGTATGGTCTTTATGATTGGTGGAGCCAATGGAGGGGGTCCAACTGTAAGAGGATGTCCACCATGGGGTCCTCCGGTTCCTGTATCTCCTCTAAGGGGAGATTGAGGTTCTGGGCAACCTTGTGTAGCAGTTCCTGGTACACCCTATGGTCCACTGGCAGGAGACCAGACATGGAGATGCCTGCCACTGCCTCACCTGGAGACGAGAACGAATAAGCATGTGTGGGCAAGGTGTCCCTCATATGGCTCCACCTGATGCCCATGCCTGGGCAGCCACTCCTGGAGTTTGGGGGGGTGGCTGTCCCCTCTCGGTGGATGGGATTCCATCACCGACAGTGCCCTCAAATGGCACCTATCCTGAGGGGAGCAGGACCTGTGGCTTGCCAACATTGTCAACCTGGGTGCTTCCTGAGACTGAGGGTGTCCAGAAAGGTCACTGTGTAGGTGTCGGCCACTGTTGCTGCCACTGTGCCGGTAGGTCCCTTCTGCCATGACCAGATGGTCAGTGCCGAGACCCTCTTGGGATCTCAGATGGTACTGAGAGGGTCTGGAATGGCAATGGTGTCCAGTGCTCCTTGATATCTCTCTCTCGATCTAGAGACCAACCTCAGTGCCGAATGTCAATTGCTCAGTGCCAGGCTAGCACTCAGCTCCGAGCTCTCAGTTGATGTTGGTGGCAGGGAACACTGCGCTGGTGAAGGTGGTCCTTCTGAGGAAGACCCGTCCTGGACTGCAGTCAATGCAAGGGATGTATTCCCCATCGAACTATGCGGTTCCAGTGATGCTGGTGGTTTTTTCCCCACACCCTGGATGCTTCGGCCTCTGATATTTCTGTCAGGTACCTGGCCACTTTAAAGGTGTTTAGCATCAATGGGGAGTTCGAGACCTGCACCAGCCAGGTTCATGACTCTCGGTGACAGGTCACATGCCAGACCTGAAGGCGCCGGTCCTGGGGGCCGGAGTCAATGGTATGCCTTGGACCTCTCATGCTGGAGACTCTCTCCACACTTGGTCCTGTCTCTGCTGGGGTTTATAGGGGTGGGGGGAAATCTGTCCCTGTCTTCCTTTCTGCCTCATGGTGCTGGTGAGGTGGACCTCTGTCTTGGCCCCACGATCTTCAGTGCCAGGGAATCCCCGTGATGGAAGTCTTGCTGCGCTCAGCTTCTGCACATCATCATGTACAGGAGGCTGGGGCGTTTGTAGTGGTCAACTGCAGAAGAACTTTGTACATGCTAGTTTAGGGGTGGTGAGGCCTGCATTCTTTCCCCCCTTTCCCTTATATCTGATGAGCCAGAAGCAAGTCTTTGGGAACATACGCCACTTAAGATAAGCATTGTTGCCAGTATAGCAAGAACAAGTAAAGATAAGGGTAAAGGGCAAGAACACAAACAATTCTGTTTACCTTAGTGTACTGATCACATAAACAGGGCTAAAGAACAAGAAGATCCAGATCAGAACCAGATCGATAACTAACAGCCAAGCCCTACATCAGCACTAATGAGTAACCCCTGGAAGTTTCCAAACTGCCAAACAAGGCAGGGAAAACTGTATTTAAGGCTGCCTTAGAGCCTAGCAAATCAGACTTGACCGATGGGCTTTGGGTACCGGTGCCTCGGAAGCTGAAACAACCTCCCACTTTGTCCGCAGCCTACCCACAGTCCCAGGCTTGCAGGAAGGGACGCAAGATATGCCGCTTCTGTGTTATGTTGTTCTTCCATTTATGGGGCACAGCTGTTAGCTGTCAAGAAATAAACTACTTGTGTTTGACAGATACCTGTGTGGCGTATTTTGTACTTTGGGAACCCAGTGTCTGACCTTAGGCTTACTCTGGCCGGCTACAGCGTTCTGCAGCGAACTAGCTCCCGGAGCAGATTTCTTGGTCTGAGGAGGTTTTAGCACCACTTCCATAAGGAGCTGCTGAAGTCTGTACTCCTGGTCCTTTCTGGTGCAGGGCTTAAAACTTCTATGGATCTTGCACCTCAGTGCATTGTTCTTTACCCAAGCAGCATAGGAACACATCGTATGGATCACTGTTGGGCAATCCAAGAGCTATGCTAGGGACCAGACACTTGCTAAGGAAAGAGCTAGATAGTTCCAGTGTCACCACAGATGGTAAGAAGGGACTGAGGGAGAGTAGGGTCAGCTGTGGTAGATATGCACTGATATAGCGGCGCCACTCTAAGGGTCTCCACAGCTGACTCTACAGGAGCTGCCAGGGGAAAAGTTTCCAATGCTCATGCACATGGCATGCATACACCTGATTGGAATCAACGTGAACAAGCACTCCAAGAAGAATGATAAGTTTACTCAGTTCAAGCTGAATCTCAGAAACAATTATTTTATGAGTTTTGGGAACATAAACCATTGGGCTACGTCTACACTGCAGGCTTTTTGCACAAAAACAGCTCTTCTTGCTCAAAAACTTGCCGGGTGTCTACACTGCACACGTGTTCCTGTGCAGGTAAATTTACAGTACAGCATCAGAAAACAGGGCTTCTTCCAGAAGAGTTATTCCTTTCCCCATGGGGAATAATCCCGCTTGCGCAAGAGCTCTTCCACAAGAAGGCAGTGTAAACATGATTTTCTTGTGCAAGAAACCCCTATGGCTAAAATGGCCATCAGAGCTTTCTTGTGCAAGAGAGCGTCCACACTGCCACAGACACTTTTGCACAAAAGCGTGTCTCTTGCGCAAAAGTGTGGACGCGCTCTTGTGGAAGACCTTTTGCACAAGAACTCTGGTGCAAAACAGTTCTTCCGCAAGAAGCCTGCAGTGTAGACATAGCGTAGGTGTTTTCAGAGGGGAAAACGTAAATAACTAAAAAAAATGCTTTTAAAATGCATAAACATCTGGAGCCCTGCTAACTGCAATCAGAATGTTACATAAAATTGGAAATCAGAGTCTCTCTGGTTTGTATGTCTTAAGTAGAGAGAAATCATTTTGCCTGACACAAGTACATTGATGTACTTGATAAACTGGCCAGGTATATTTTACCTTGTGTGTTATTTTAGATTTAATCTCATTTCATCTGTAACAAAAAATAATAAACTACAGTCTCTCAAGTATTATTGTAAGTGGCTGACAGGATCTGGGGCACTGTCCAATAATGCAGAGCTCCCTTGTTGACTCTCCAAGCTCAAGTGCAAGAAGCCCTATATAATGATGTACTTTAGTCTAAGTCACACAGGCAGATCTTAACAACTCCAACCAAGAGGGTATCAGAGGTTAAGGATGTTAAAATTAGGTTACTTTAGTAATCAAATATTCGATAGAATTTATCAGCTACTCAATTACTCGATAGGGCAAAGCAGCCAGCTCAATCCCAGCTCATGCCAGGACCAAACCTGGCAGTAGGAGCCAGGCAGCCTGCTCCCTGGGTTCTATTGCATTTTAAATTGTGGAGTCGCAGAAGGGTTTAGTCCCCAATCCAGTGGAAGCAGGGACTCAGCTGGGCTACCTGCTCTCCCAGCTCCTAAATTTAGTAGGAGCCAGGCAGGCAGGCAGCCCTACTCAGTCCTGGCTCATGCTGGGACCAAACCCTGCTGCTGCTCTGAAAATTAAAAGGCAGTAGGCGCCTGGGGGAGCAGGGGCAGGCTGCCTAGCTCCTACTGCCATGTTTGGTCCCGGTGCGAGCCCAGACCGAACCGGGCTGCCTGCCCAGCTGATAGCAGTCCTTGTTCATGGCTCCACCCAGCACTGGCTCATCGCCATCCCTTGCTGCTTCTGATATAGAGGCAGCAAGGGGTGGGGAGAAATGCAAGTCGTCCACTAACTGACTACTCTTTTACATCCTTACAAGGGGCTATGGAATGAGACAGAAGAGGTCCCTCAGTGAAAACCCTTGGAATTGTAGAGCTCGGGGACAGTACTTTGACTGTCAGTTAGCTGTTATTGATATTTAAACAACAACGAGGTGTGTGTATATCCTGTTCATATCAAATGTCACTTGATCATATTCTTTTTTAAAAATCCACCTGATCAGTGCCTTCAAAGTACAAGTACTGGATTCTGACTGCCTCTTCTTAGCCTTGGATCTTCCCCGATGCCATTTCTCATAAGTTAGAGTCCTTTTTCCAGCTGCTGGGTATTGACTACTCCCAACTTTCAGTGCTTGTCACCATTTTATTCCACTCACTTCCCATCAGATTTTTCAGTGTTGTAATACTGTCCACTGGAGTAGTAAAACAAACAATATGAAAAGTTTCTCAGTGGATCAACATGGAAATATACCCCATATATAAACAAGTTCTGTACTAAATATGAACGAAATAAGCCCTCTAATGACAACTGACTAACTCAGGGGCAAAAAAAAAAAAAAAAAACAACCCAATACTCCTAAACTGATCAGAAACCTCAACTTGTGCTGAGTGCTAACCTATGTAACTGTGAAATCTTCTGTCCCCCTCTTCTCTCTCACCTCCTACTGTTTGTCACACTTACATTTCATGTTTTGTCTCAAATTAGACTGTAAGCAACTCACAATAGGGACTACATATCTAAGTATTGAGTACCAAGTACAATAGTACTTCCACAATACAAGGAACAATACATTCCACAATCAGAACTCTTATCCAGGACCTTTCCCTCTCTCAGCTTTAAATCTTATGACCTTGTCCTTTTCAGGAACAATTAAATGTTTTAATTCCTTCCACTGGCTCCCCCTCACTATTCATCATAGTGAACATGAGTGTTTGCCTCTGAGCTTCAAGGTCCATCCAATCTATCCAATTATCTCATGTCATTGACTACTGCTTTTGCTCAACTTTTTCTAGTCTTTGACACTATTCTTTCAGGTCCCTCTTGAACACTCACTTCTATCAAAATGCTTATGAAATACTGCCTGATCATAACTGGTGAGTAGGTAAGGAGCTAAGAAAGAGTTACTATCAACGCTATACAAAACATTGTTAAAAACAGCAACAAAAACCATCTGTTACATGCAACAATATGTGCACATAACTACTGTATACAAAACCATGTTTACATTAGTACCTCATTCTTCCACTCCTTACCCCAGTTGTTACAAACTTAATTTAATACAAGATTCTATAGGGGGATGTAAGCAGTCTTGAGCCAGAGATGGATTTTAGGAAGAACCACATGTGACAGAAGCTCATCATGTCATTTAATGAACCTCCGGAAGGTACTTTATACCACAGAGAGGGATGCATTACAGTACAGTACCCTGAATAGAGACGACTACAATAGAATTTCACTACAGTCAAACATCCCCTAAGGACCATTTAAATACACCCTATCTTAAGTAGTCACTTTAAAGTATCCATTGTACAATTTTATTTGACTTTTAATTAAAGACCACATGTATTAAGCAATGTTTCTTTGTTGATCCCTTGGGTGTTCCTGTGAGACAAATGTCTCCATACCATTCAAAAATATATTCCATTTTTATATTCTCCAAAGGCCATGTTAACAGCAATGTAGTCATGGAAACACATTGTAATCCTTATCTGAAGAGACGAACATACCATAGTTCTTAATCGAAAGCCTAAATATCTGTTGTGGGGAGGGATTTATATAACCTCCCAAGGGCAACTGCAAATAATTCACACCTACCAAAACATGTCAACAAGACAGCCAACTAGAGAGGAGTCTTGATCAGATTTGCATTTTGTGACATTCTTCAATGACAACACACCAGCTGTCAAAAATGTTATGTACTTTGCACCTATCATACTTTCACATACAAATAACTCTGAAGCACTCCTCAGCTCAGCAGCTGAAACAATGCTGCAGATTAGGTCAGATAGGTAAAACTCCTAGATGTTTATCACAAACTAGTAAATGAGGCTAAACTGCATTGGCATCTGAATTACTAAACTGAAATGAACCCTATTCTCCATTACACAGTTGGACTGTGTGCTTCCATTTTGCATCTAAGTAAGCTAGAAGAGAGGAAGAGACTATACAGATAAGAATATTGTATATTTATCAGACCTGCACTCTAAACACTATCACATAATGGACTACAAGCAGCCACATTAAATAAAAGGCCAGAAGCAATAGAGGTGAGAGTTTTTCCAAAGATGGACAATATAAAGTGGAACGAGTCTCAAATCAAATGAAAATAAAAAAAGGAGAGCAGGCTGTGAAATCAGGGTACAGAACTGCATACAAGAAAATAATATATGATGGTGGGGATGCTACAGAAGGTAAACAGAGGATAGGCTGCAAATAAAATAATGTAAACACCACTAAAGTCAGGCTGACCACAGATTAGGTTGTTGTGAGTCATTGTACATAGAGACATGACCAGGCTGATCTTACTGAAAGAGAAAGCTACAGACAGGAATGAATGGTAATGCTGTCCTTGATTCCTGTGTCTGCAAAGATGCTTTGGGATGAAAGATTCATTTGGGGCCAGTTACTGCAAGCATTCCATCAATGGAAACCTCACTGTGTGTTCATGATCAGAGATTGCAGAATCCAGTTTTTTATAATACAGTGCTTAAATCTGACTAATTTAATTATCCTTATCTGCAAACAAAAGGTTCACAAGGAATATTTTTTTCAGAATGAGGGCAATTAATCACTTGGAACAATTTACCAAGGGTCGTGTAGATTCCTTATCAGCAATTTTTAAAACAAGATGCTCTAGGAGGTCAGACTGGAAGCTCACAAAGGTCTCTTCTGGCCTTGGAATCTATGAATTAACCCCTGCAAAACTATGGATACATTGCACCAAACAGTCACAGCCTGTAATGAAATGCAGCTGCATTACCTGAGAGCACATATCAGGCAATAGTTAACCTCCAGGAATCATCCAGAAACTATTTACATTGTATGGGTTACAAACTATTGCACCCCTTTAAGGTATTCAGCAACACATCCTCTCCCCCTGGCTTACTGCTGGCTAGCTCCATTTACTACTATGTAAGGGAGCCAGGACTCTGCTTGCTCCCTCCCCACAGTTCTAGGAGAGAGAAACAAAATATTTGGCTGAGATTGTATCCCAAGCTGTTTTTTTTTTTTTTTTTTTTTTTTTTTGGGAGAGAAGGGGAGAAATAAGTGTAATCATTTTCACCATTTAATAGCCTTGTTTGAAAGTGTTCCAAAACCCTGTTTCTGTATCAACTCCTATTTCCCTACTCTCTATGGCCTTCTCTTAAGAAAAGAAGCATCTCTCACAATTCATATCTTCCTGATTGTTTGGAAGTTATGATACTACTGGTAAAACACAACATGAATTATAAGAAGTAAATAGTGATTTACTCTATTTTCAATTCCTTTTATTTCTTTGAGTCTCTTATTTAATTGAGCGCTGCTGGTGTTACTTTCTATATAGAAAAATTATGTATAGGCTGATCATTAAGTCACATGAATCTGCTGTGCTTTGTATTCTACCACCAGCCAGAGAACCAGAAGACAGAAAGTTCAAAATATAGCCTCTGGGTTCTTGAATTCTGCAGTGATTCCACGCAGAGACATAATTTACATCTAAATTCTAGAACTGCATTCCGACTGCAAAAAGTATATCCATTTTTACAGTAACTAGTCTGATCTATTTTCAATTATCCTTTTTCTATAGCATAGTTAAGATCTCAAAGATACTTAGGACTTTCTTTTCCTCCCATAAAGCCCTGTTATTTAGAATGTTGCCTGATCCCAATATATTTAAATGTTAATTACCCTGATTGACAATAAGGCTTTCTTGGTGCACACTGGTTTTCAAGGAGTCTACATGTCTGCATTAGCAATGTCATTGAGAAAGAAGTGTCTGAAGATTGCAAATGATTTTGCATTTTTGAATGACAATGTCAATATAAACTTCAAACACGTGACCCTGCAATAGGAGGCGCATGACTTTTTTTTTAAGTGGAATTGAAACACTATTCTCCAAGCACATTTTTAGCAATTAATTCTCTATACTAATGCTGTCTGAGACTTTTAAAGTATATATAGTTAAGAACAGATTCTGATCAACTGATTTTAATTAACCACAGAAACTTTTTGGTGCTTGTGTTTATTACAGACTTAGGTCTTCTATAAATGTATGTTTTATTAATAAAATCAAAAGATGAACAAAATTATATAAACTAAAAGAAAGTTCTGTTTACAAACTGCAAATGAATGAAAAGGTAATAAATCCAACTCTTGTCACCAGATGGTAAATTCATTTTAATATTTTAATTCTATACTATTTTGGAGACATTTTTCTGTACCAATATAGATTCTTAGTAAAGTTCCTTATCAATTTGCCCATCCAGCTGTCTATGAATTCTCATACAATTCAAAGAAAAACCATTCTAAAGTTAGAAATTTAAACAATTAGCATATCTAATTATGTGGAGGTGGTGATTATGCATTTGGTTGTTGCATTGGTTTGTTTCTCTTATAGGAAGTGATTTTTTTGAACCCAACTTATTTCTATTACTCAGTTTTGATGGGTATTGCAGCAACAGGTTCCCATTTTGAAAAGCTCGTGTGGATCAGTCAGAACATTAGAGTCATTTAATGGAATGAGCTTGCTGTTTGATTGCCTAGTGAAGAAATCAAGCATCTTTTTGGTGGTTTTATATTAATTGAAATTACCACTGCCACTGGGCTTTAATTCCCAAATGTAGAGTTCCTGAATTTCCACATGCCAACATGTTCTGCAGTAACAGTTCTATATTTTGCATTTCAGCCTTTCAAGATACCAAAACAGAAGGCCCCAGGAAGAAACCAGGCAGGTATCTACAGCTCTGCAATCTTTACAAATCTTGAGAGGGTCTCCTTTGTTCAGCATCTTGTAACTTCATTAGCTGGCATGACACATCCTGTTCCTGTACAGTACCTCTTCCCTGTGAAGCATATTTTGAAGTTCTCTGACCTTTACATAAAGCCTTTACAAATTTTCTAATGGTTTATAGCTTATTAGTCCATAGTATACCAGTATAAAGACACTTGAGTCATCTGTTTTCGAACATGCTACATTTGGTTCAACATCAAAGCGATGAAGCAGCTTTATCCCAGGTCTATACTGGCAGAGAAAATCCATGCAAGATATGAAACTCCAGCTGTGTGAATTGCATATCTTACATCCATTTTCTGGGACACCGTAGGAGGTTGACAGGAGAAATTCTCTCATTGACTTCCCTTATGCCTCACAACAGCAAGTAGTTCCTGGGTTGACAAGGGCACCCTCAGTGTTTGGTTTAGTGGGTCCTTACTAGTCCCGCTAAAATGAATACCGAAAGATCATCCTCCAGAGCATTGATCTTCGGAGCGTAGATGTGCCCTTAATCAATATCCACTTAAATGCTTATCAATACTTCTTGATCCTTAAATTTGGGTTATACACCTCAGAACTGTGTCAAGCAGCTGACAAGCCTTTGGAGCCATACAATTTCTCATGAAGTTTACCCATAGGCAGAAAACATCTTCAGCACACAAATGTTACCCTATATATAACAGACTATACTTGTTTAACCACTGTTCATCACCTGGATATTCATCAATCAACATTAACTTTAAAACATTCAGACAATACCATAACAATTTGTGGTTATGCTTACTGAGAAACAGAATTTCCTCTTAAGATCCTCTTGACTGACAAAGGGCATCTATTCAAAGCTTTAATTCGGTGTTTCTTAAACTGTGTTCCGTGGCACACTGGTGTGCTGCGAGGCTGTCGGAGGTGTGCCACGGAGAACGGAATTCAAAGTGTCCACCCTTAAAGGGGTAGGCGACCTTTTTTGTTTTTGTGCTCATCAAAAAATCCTTGGCATTCCTCAAAAAAATTGTTTGGTGTTCCTCAGTCTTAAAAAGTTTAAGAAACACTGCTTTAACTAGTCTTTCCACCAAGTTATGCTCAATCTTTTAATCCACTCATTTGTTGTAATTAGGTTGATTACCTGTCAGAATGTTTAATTATTTGCTGAGTCTTTCAGCCAACAACTGAAAAGAAATATAGGAACCTTACATTTACCCAACCATAGACTGAAGATGTTTGCTGGCATACTTGTGATTTGGCCAGCTGTTTTGCAATCTGAAGATGCACTTCATCTGTGGATGGCAACAGCTTCTGTTTTTTGTCTCAGGGATTCATCCTGTATAATCACTATTGGTATGTGTAACCATTAGTGCACTTTGTGGGTGTCTCAGAGCCACAAAACTAAAGCTACAATGAAAAACAAGAATATACTTGCCTAATCTATACTGAAATTGATGGGTAGGGTAAACATCATTGCAGCTGATGGATGTAACCACTGCCTTTCATTTAAGATAAATGAGTTCCAAAAAAAGAATTAAAGAAGTTAATGAAGGATAGGTTCATCAATGGCTGTTAGTCGAGATGGTCAGGAGCATAACCCCATAATGCAGGAGTCCATAAACCTCTGACTGCTAAACGCTGCAACTGAAAACAGCAGTGGAATCACTTGATAAGTTGCCCTGTTCTGTTCATGCCGCCTTAAGCATCTGGCACAGGCCAATGGGCCTGATGGCCAACATACCTATTAACTCAAAAACTATTCAAGCAAGATGATTTTCAAAACAATAACCATGTTTTAGGACTTTTTTCCTTTTCAGCACCATGCCTACTAATACTTTCATTTATTCCAGGCTCTATGCCTATAACACACTAAAACTTGGTATTTAACAAACAGTACAATTAATAAGGTATACAGTGTTCCCTCAGGGTGATGTAGAAGAATTATTGGAAGAGTTTAATTGCAGGTACTGAAAGGTTGTTTTAGTTGAACACTATTTATATAATGACATGAACTTCTCAGGCCATTAGTTAAGGTTTCCATAATACTGTGAAAATATAAAGCATCATTTAAACACTTATTAGTTCCTAAGTCCTGTGCTACTATTATTGATAGACCTGTACCTATCCTGAGCTTCCTCCATCTATGAGCTGATTCATCTCCTGAAGTACCATTTGAAGAGAATAGAAAATGTAACCAGCTGGGGTCCTCATATTCTTGAATATTTTTTTACACTATAGTACATCTATTATACTATTGACAGTTGAATGCATATCATATTATTTGTATAACGAGTCAAGCCCTAACAAATTCACAGTCCATTCTGGCATGTTGCACAATCATAAGATTTTTAAAATACCTTAATTTTCACAGTTTTGACTATTTAAATCTGAAATTCCATGGTGTTGTAACCATGGAGGTTCTGACCCAAAAAGGGGCTTTGGGAGCAGTCACAAAGCTACGGTAGAGGATACGTAGTATTGCCACCCTTACTTTTTGTTTTAGTCTAGCCAGCAGCCACCCAGGACTAATGGCAGCACCATTGGCAGCAGCAACGGAGAAGACTGGAAATACCATACCAGGCCATCCTGTTTTGTGCTGATGCTGACACCCACACTGCCTTCAGAGCTGAGCTCCTAGCCAGCAGCCAAGGAAGGTTCCTGGAGTGGGTCGGAATGCACCCCAGGAGCAGCCCTTTCAGAAGAACTACCATCCCTTTCCAGTCCAGCCAGACTAGTGATTGCAGCCTGTCACAAGGTACAAATCCTTGTCCAAGATGCCCCCAGCCCTGCCTCTCCTCAGCTCTGTGCCCAGCGCCTGAGAGTTTAAAGGGTCCTTGGGCTGGTTGTGTCTGTTTGGGCAGGGTGACCACAGTGCCCTGGGTGGCTCCACATGTTGCCCACCCTAAGAAGCTCCCCTTCCCCTCCTCCCCAAACACACAATAAGTGACAATTTCTCCATATCTTGCCAGCCTCACTTCTGTGCTGCTGCTGGCAGCTGTGACTCTAAGCTTCCAGCACTCAAGGCAGAGCAGAAGTGCAGAGGGTGGCAGTCCCAGGACCCACAGCACAACAGCCAGATTTCACAGAGGAATCCAAATTTCATAGTCTGGTGTGTGTTTCACAGCCGTGATTTGGTAAGGCCCTAAAAATGGCATCTCCACTGGAGATGGAGTATATACAATGAGTTTTTCAGAAGTAACCATCCTATTGTCATAGGAATGGCCATTCTGGGCCATCTAGCCCAGTGTCCTGTCTTCTGACAGTGACCAATACCAGGTGCCCAGAGGCTATTAGTCAGAATGGGCAAAGATGGTGACCCTAGCCTGTTTGCAGAAGCTGGGAAGATGGTCACTTGATTTCCTGTTCTGGTCATTCCCTCTGGGGCAACTGGCCACTGTCAGAAGACCGGATACTGGGCTAGATCGACCTTTGATCTGGCCCAGTGGCTGTTCTTATGACAATAGGATGGTTACATTTTATGATGTGTCAGTTGGGTTAAAGAAGAAATTACTTTTCTAGACAAATATTAATCCTATTATATTATATTAATCCTAACTATTAAGCCTAACAGTTGATACTGACAAGCAAATTTAACAGAGGAAAACTAAAAATGCTTACATGAGAGATTTTTCACTAGTCTCTTTGGAAAGCATCTTGTTAAAGTTATAACTAGCAACATGAATGTGTTACAGGCTTTTCAGTTGTGTGGGCAACTTATGTGAATGTTGGGATGGCAGAGTTGTTCAGTAAGTTTTAAAAATTGACTGGCTACTGGTGAATAGCCTAATAAATATCAGTAACACTGGCCACGTGGCAATGACAATCAGTATTCACCAGATGAACTATTACCTCGCTTGATACTGTAAAACTGACATTTATTAACTTGATGAACAAGATACCTAAAAAGAGTACTTCAAGAAATTCCTTGAGATTGAATAGCATACAAGTTATTTCCTAAATAAACTACCTTGTTTGACGTTTGTTTACATAAACATCTCTGAATCCTACTTACTTATGGATGAGACATCTTAAACACTGAAATTACTTCAAATTAAGATTATTTTTACTGCATTGAACTTATTTCTCAAGTACACTTCAGTCACTGAAAGCAGAGGCATTCTGATACTTTTGATTCAGTATCAAGGAAATGTTTTACAGAGTTTCCACAGCTATATTATTGTTTTCTAATACATTTCAGACTGACCAATACTCTATTCTAACTAAAAATGTGCTAAATATATATTTTCAGCTTCTTTATTTAGAAAAGGAAAGGGGGAAATCTATTTGTGACTGTATAAGCAAGGCCTGAAAAGGTTCTCGCCCCCCCCCCCAAAGATATCAGCAATATCAGCCACTGGGGAAGGGTTAATGCATAAATTAATATTCTGCATAGGTTCCTCAATAGTCTAAGCATCCTAACTTTAGGTAAGTCCATCTTATTTTAGAAAGTGTGACATTAGAGACTTTACCACCACCCACAACTATCACTTTAAAAAATTCCAGGCCTTTATACCCAAGGGCAGATTTCAGCCCCAGACCTACAAAATTAGAATTACGCTTTTATCACAGCAAAGATCACATTGGTTCCAACATGCTACATATAGGTAGAAAATGAGTGCCTATCAAGGTATCTAATTCCACGTGCAGGTCTGCTTGGTTCCTTGTTTGCCCAGTAGAGACAAATAAGATTCCTACAGTGGTAATGCACAAGAGGTCTCAATGTGATCCTACCCACCAAGTCAAAAGTATGTATTTAGGGTAGCCCAGATTTGTAAATTGAGTAAGAGCATCCTATGGTTTTCCCCGTTAATCAAGATGAAGGTTTCTCTCTCGTCTAACATTAAAACTACAAATATGACTTGTCCCCTCTTACAAATGAAAGACTTGCTAACATATCTGGTCTAGATGCCCTAGAAATGCCAGAAGAGAGAGAGCTACTGGAAACCTTGGAAATGATTCATACATTTTGCAGACCCACAACCTGCTCTGTATGCTTTACTTATGAAGAAGAACTCTATTGGTCTGGAGCTCTTTGTGAAGGCATGGCAAGGGGATTTGCCAGAGCCCTTAAAAATCCCAATGGCAGAGCATATTATAGAATGTTTCTGTGGGTCTCAGGCTACATTTATGCAGCAAAATATTCTGTTCAAAATGTATTGGATGCCACAAAGGCTATACAAGAGGACGTCCTTTTCCTATGATGGGTGTTGGCACTGTGATAAAAGAAACAAAATCCTGAAGCATGCGCTATGGAGCATACCTGTTACCTTGGGTTTAATTCCACCACAAAGATATTGGTTTTTGAAGGCCTCAGTTACCACCAAGCATGTGATTTTACAAAAATGGAGCAGGCTTATGCTCAGAATGCAGCAATGGTATTCAGACCTTTCTGAGTTAGCAGCAAAGGGAAAACTGGCTTATGCATAAAGAGCAATTATATGAATTTGAAGAAATTAGGATGCCATTTCTTCCTACATTTGACTGAAGAATGCCATAATGCTATACTACCATTGCACCTGACTGCTCTCCTTTTCTGCCACCCACTGTCTGCACCCTGCCCACTCCCACGCACCTCATCTCTCATTTTTTTGGCCTATTTGTGGTTTTGCTGTGGGTTTTTTTATGTAACTGCATAGTTTTATTGGATAGCCTCTGAAATGTGTGGTATTTGGTAACATATGCAAGCTATAAATCATTTATCTTTTGTATCAGTTGTTGTTCCTTATCAAAACAAACAAATGATCAATTTCACAGGCTGTGAAACACAAAATGAGTTGCTATGCATTGCTGACCACAAAAGTTCATACCTGAGGAAGTGCACAGCTGTGCATTTTACTGATTATCGATGGACTGTCTTTTAACCAACAATTTTACTTATCTTAGTTATACTGAAAGTTTAAGTGTAAATGAGTGATTAGATGTAATGGCTCTGCTTATAACATATCAATGAAATTTAGAAATGTATTATGGAAAGATTAGAACAACTTGGAATTGCTGATGTACAAATAGTTGTTCAAGCTTATGATTGGCATAAAATGTTGGAAATGGCTGTAAGGCTGCTCCTACTCTTCCTTATTCCCTTTTGCAGGATGTGGCACAGATACACTTGTCTGGTCTTTTGGATACTTCCAAAAAACAACTGTCAAGATTTTTCAAAATCAGTAGCTCTCTCTCTAATTCCCATTGGATATCATTTCTCCCTCACCATGTTTGTACTGAAGATCTGAGCCTGCCATTTGAACCCTGCTCAATGGATTTTCTTTAACCAGGTCCCACTCACTAGTCCTTTTGTTTTTTTCCTTGTGTAAGTTAATGTGTGTGGCACCTAGCAGGTTATTCTTAATGTCAAATTTCAAAAGTGCCAAAGTGACTTAGGAGCCTAACCCCCAGTAACAGTCATATTCAT
Organism: Rafetus swinhoei; assembly: GCA_019425775.1. Lineage (NCBI taxonomy): Eukaryota > Metazoa > Chordata > Testudines > Trionychidae > Rafetus > Rafetus swinhoei. Next base: position 75,156,756 of record CM033427.1, on the reverse strand, counting down.
TCAAAGACAGCAGGAGTTAGCAGTCTAAGTCACTTTGGCACATTTGGAAAATTTATACCCTGTAATATTTAAGCCAAGATTTTCTAGACCTGGATGCCTATATTTAGACACCTAAATCCATTCAATAGCTAAATGAGTAGCCTGATTTCAAAGATGTTGATCACCAAAGCATCTAACTTTGGGCACCCCTTCTTTGAAAGTCTTAGCCTTATTGTTGTATAAGCTCAGATTTTAGCTCAAACTGGCCTGCAGCTTCCAAACAGAACATTAACAAGCGAACAAAAGTTTGCAATCTAATGACTTAAATAATACCGAGACTCAGACATTTTTATCCTGCCAAACTTCCATCTGCCAAAATGAAATTTTTACCAGCTGCCTACATTTACAAAGTACACAAGCCCTTCACCAAAGCAGACAGGAGTTGCTGGCCGACAACTCCGTGATTCCAAGCTGCGGGCATTACCCGCAATTTAACCCATCTGTCATCTCAGAAAATGATAGTCCAGTCAAAACAGAATTAAATACCAAAAAAAACAACAGCCTACTCCAGGCTGCATGTTTGCCAAGTGATTAGTTTCACAAGGAGACCATAGCAACAGAGGCAAGCTGCATAGCAGGGGAGGCAAACTTTCTTTGTTGAAGACTGATTACAGAAATCCAAACAACAAGCATGGCTTTTGTTGCTGCAGTATGCTCACATAAGTGCTGGAACTGGAGGCGTTGGAGCGGGTTGCAGCACTCTCTGGCTTGAAATGGGTTCCATAGCAAGGGGTGGCCGACCATGTAACTCTGTTACCATTGAAATGTAGCTCACAAAGCTCCCCTTTGCCTACTCCCATTCACCACTTATCAGACTTGGGCAGGGAGCTCAGGACCTCTGACTTGCAGTGGAGTGGTGGGGGAGGCTTCTGCCCTGTGGGGAAGGGATGCCTTGGGGCTTCGGCCGTGTGGGTCACATCTGCCAGGGCATGGAGCTTCAGCAGGAGGAGGACTGAAGTCCTGAGCTCCAGCCGCTACCTCCTGGGGAGCTGAAGCCCCAAGCTCTGACAGGCATGCCCTGGCTCTCGAACTTCTGAAGATCATTGTAAGTGATTTGAAGAGCCAGTAAGTTTGGCCACCCTGCTATGTAGGGTTTATAGTTCAGTTTAATGGCTTTCAGCACCCCTGCTATACACATTGTTCCAGCACCCTTGCATGACAACCAGAATTTGAGCAAGATACTCCTCCATTAGGCCATGAATACAGATAAATATCTGCAGCTCACCCACATAGTATCCCGGCTGCCTCGCCTATCTACAACAGGCAAAATTCAATGGAATGGGAGTATCTTTTATACAACATGCAACAGCTAGTATCATCTTCTATCAAACCTCTGAGTTCTCCATCTACCCATACTTGTCATTAGTTCCACTAAATCTAACTGCTTTTGGCATTAGCCAAATTAGCTATAAGTAGGCAGCAGGCAAAGAAGGGTTCTAAGTATTAAGTTGAGTTCTGACTCAGAGCAGGACTTGAACCTAAGTTTCCCACATCCCAGGTGAGTGTTACTAACCACTGGGCTATTAGCTATTCCAGACAATCTGAGAAATCTCATGCCATCCCACACCTGAGAAATCTTCCTGATAAAAAAAATCAAAAAATTCCCAACAACAATAATATAATGTCTAGAGCTCACGATACATTTAACTTAAGTGCTCTGAGATTATTGGATGAGGTTTTGGCATAAAGATAAATGAGAAGTGTACTATGAAAACTGACTGCAATACATCTGGCCATTACAAATATATGGCAGTTAGAACTAATGCAAGTTAGTTCTTTGGTCTGTACTTTATATGTGTTTAACTGATTCTTAATTTATTGTTAGTACTGACTCCCTAGGATGTTTTTTTCATCTTTTACAAAATGCAAGCTCTACATTCTTATGTTACTAGCTGGAAAAAAACAAAACAAAGAGAAAGAGGCAAATGTATATAAAACTTGGAAAATGTTGAAAGAGTTTCATAAATTCCAGTACCAAAATGGACTACTCTGATCATCTACTTTGGTCTCCTGTATCAAAAGAGTGGAGATGCAGTGTACACTGCTGTGGCTGTTAAAATAGTCAAAGGCACTGCGTAAGCATGTGGCACAGGGTTTTAGTGTACTACCATAGATAAATGTAGAAAGATAACTAAATAAAACTTTCAGAAGAATTCCTACTCTACTGCCTACTCCACTTACAATTAACTGTACTTCCAAACTGTAAGAAAAGGAACTGAATCAAAAAGGTATAAATTCATACTGATGGACTATGTCCCCAAAATATCATAGAGAAGTTAGGTCACCATTCACACACACACACACACACACACCCCCACACAGTTTCCATTTACAGCACTGAATAAAGCAGACTGATTCTGACAGCTGTCTGTCTCTGAAAGAATCACCTATAGAAGGCCTGCAGCATATTTTAATCAGCAATAGGTGTACTATTTTGTGCTTATCTCAACTAAGAAAGTTACCTGATCAGCAAATAGCTAATTAAGATACACAGCTGTCAAATGCATGTGTCATACAAGTGGTAGAATAAAGAAGAGATTTGATCTTCAGCAGCCACTAGTATATTTAATAGTATATAGCTGGTATATGACATTGATGTAGGAGTCCAGGAATAGGGGAGAGTAGAGCCTATAATTATTCAGACATATTATTTGCCCTGAGAGAATAAAAATGTGAACAAGTTGATTTCTTTTTACTTTTCCACATATGCCAAGTTGACTCTCCCAAATTAACTATGTTGAATTTGATGATTACCATTGCTAAAATGGTCAGAATTGCTGTGGGAAGTGAGTTGGTTCCACACACACCCTTACAGTAATGAAAGAAACTGTAATTAGGCACTGGTTTACCAACATAGTTGCTCTAACAGTCTATGAAAGTATTTTCAGGAAAAAACATGAATGAAAAATTTTACAATTACTCCCATTTAAAAGAACCTCCTTTTTACCCTGTAGAATTAAATATATTCCTTCATATATCTGCTGCCAACATTTTAAACAAGCTTCCAAAACTGTATTCAAAAATTTTACTTATACGCCACTGGGTACAATTTTTATTTACACACAAATTGTGTACTGCCCAGTTTTTATAAATGCATGTCAGTTTTGTACATGAAGATGAATCTTCAAGATATATGGGTATAAACCTAAGCCATATTTTTAAGTTTATCCTCTATCAGGTTACATTTCACTGCAGAGTTAGCCCAGGTAATCAGCACTCAGATCTGAGTACCCAAGGCAGCTGAGGGCAGGTGTGAGCGCAGTCAGTCACACTGCAAAGCCTCATCTAAGATACTGTGTCCTCGCTAGTGCAGCGCTCACCAGTGTGTGTTGCTAGAACCATGAGATTATGCCCCCAGGAGTCTTTTGTGCTGCAGTCAGCTGAGCTGTTCTATGATACTTTCCTATGAACTGTGGGAGAACTTGTTTGCACTTCTGGGAACACAACAGCACAGGAAGGATCATGAGACATTATTGGAAGACCATCAACAATTGTGGGATTTAGACTTGTCCTCACTGTAAAGTGCATGGGTGACCAGCCTGAGGGAAGGTAGAGCCAGGGCTCTAATGCATGTCCTCGAGCCAAGTCAGCTATCCCAGGTTAAAACCAACCCTAAATTTGCATGAGAAGTTTGTGTGTGTGTGTGGATGAGGGAGGGTGGGTTGGTAACGGCCAACACCCAGGTAAGAATAGCCACATTTGCAGTCCCTAATAGAACAAAAGTTTCTTTTGAAGTCTGAAAACTCAGTTAAGTACCACTGAATCTGCTCTATTATGTATATTAGTTTGTAAAGTACAATACACCTACAGCTTCAGCTCTGGGCTGTATAGCACCATTTTAGAAAGTATTTTTCCTTTCTTTCCATGATAATTTATAGCTAGTGCCCTGAATGTATCAACATCAATTCTCTACACACACTTTTGGAGACAGTACTCGACACACACACCTAAGCTGACATTTTAGAAATGCAATCCTAGAGCCAAAATAATATTGAGAGATTATATGTTGAATGAGAATTATATCTAGTTTATAATCCAGAAGATAGTCACTAGAAAACAGTTTTAAGAAAAATCAGTTCACATTTGTAAAAAATATTTTAAACCATAAACTATTTAACTGTAATGAGGTCAACTCACCAACATGGCACCCTCAGCTGAATGACTCGGGGAATTAGCTGGCTGTTTTGGTAAGCACCTTCCTCCAGGTTGGTGTCTCCTCACATTCTCCCATCCACACAGCATCCTCTTCAGGACACTGCCCTCTGGCAGTGCCCACTCTGGTCTCTGCACACCCCCTTCCAGGGAGTGAAGGGTGTTATTTACTCCTCTACATACTCCACTCCAGGGTCCTACATATTCCCCAGGACCCCCAGTTCTTTCTCCCAGGGAACACCCAGTTCCCCTGCCCCCTCAACCCTCTGCCAGTCTTCCTCTAGCCCCTGCCTCCGGGGAAAACTGCAGTCTGTACTGGCCACTCATCACTGGCAAAGGGTGTATGGACCTACTGCCTCTGCCTACTGTGGCTGCCTCTAGCAGCCCCCAAGGCTTCAGGCCTTACAGCCTGGGGCTTACTTGGCCAAAACCTCCCCAGCCCTGTTCTATCTCCAGGAAGCCTCTCACTTCCGTGGTAGTCAGGTCCCCTACTACTCTCCAGCCAGAGCAGCAATCACAACTCTCCCACCTCCCTCCAGGAATCTCTCTTTATATTTCCCCAGCTGGGCCCTCATTAGCCAAGCTGCCTCAGCTGGGCTTCACTCTATTCTTCAGCCTCAGCCCCTTAAAGGGCCAGTGCAGGGCAAACGCCCTGTCGTATCGACCAAATAAAAATGTATTTTCTCTGGCTCACCAAAGCACACACGAGACACCAAATTTCCAGTTGTGATGTGCTAGACCTGTTTTTAAATAGAGAGAATTTTTTTTTCTTAAATGCCAAAAACTATTTTTTCCACTCTCCAAAACAGAAAATTGCCAAATAGGTTTTGCTCATATGTCAGGTTTTCAAAACCTTTTATCATTTTAGTTGCTCCGTTCTGAACTCCCAATTTATCCACATCTACCTTAAAGCTTGGCACCAAGAACTGCATGCAGTACTCCAGCTGAGATTTCACAAATGCCAAACAGAAGGGGACAATTACCACCTGTCTCTCATACACCATGGTAATCCATGTAGGAATGATATTAGCAGTTTTCGAAATTATATCAGACTTTTGACTAATATTCAGTTTGTGATGCATTATAATCTTCAATCCTCTTCAGCAGCTAGCACCACTTTATTCCCCACTTTGTAGCTGTGCCTTTGATTTTTCCTTCCTAAATTAAGAGTTTTATGCTTGTCTTTATTGAATTTCATCTGGTTGAGTTTCAGATCTATGCTCCAGTTTGTCAAGGTGGTTTTGGACTCTAATCATGCTGCTATCACTTTGGAGAACATCTCCCAATATGGTATCATTTGCAAAGTTTGTAAGCATGCTTTCTGCTCCATTATCCAAATCATTAATGAAAATATTAAATCATACCAGACCCAGAAGAACCCCACTTAATACATCTCCACAATCTGACTACAAACCATAGATAATTATTCTGACTACAGATTTTTCAACCAGCTGTGTATACACCTTAATGTAACTTTATTTAGACCTCATTTCCCTAGTTTGTCTATGAGATTGTCATGTGGGACTTTGTCAAAAATAATTTAAACTAAAAATCAAGATGTGACATCTATAGCTTCAGCCATTTGCATTACATCAGTAACACAGTCAAATAAGGAAATTAGGTTAGTTTGGCATGATTCGTTCTTGACAAATCCATATTAGTTATTACTTACACCCTTCTGACCTCTAGATGTTTACAAAATGATTTTTTAACAATTTCCCAGTATGTTTCTAAGTATGGAAGTTAGCCTGACTGATCTATAATTTGCCTGGGTCCTGTTTGTTCTTCTTTTTCAAGATGGACAAATATAGCAGCTTTCTCCAGTTTCTGGGGACCTCACCCATCCTCTATGAGCTCTTCAAAATCACTACTAATCGTTCCAATATAGCTTCAGCTAATTCCTCAAGTGCCTAGAATGAATTTCATCCTTATTCCTTAACCAATTCTTTCACTATTCTTGCTTGTGCTCCTTCCCTTTGTTGTTAATATTGTGTTAAATATCTGATCACAATTTATCCTTTTAGTAAAGACTGAAGCAAGATAGGCCTTAAACACCTTGGCCTTCTTGATCTCATCAGTTATTAGTTCTCCTTCTGTGCTAAACAGTTGACCTGCATTGACCTTTATCTGTCTCTTGCTTCTAAGACATTAATAGAACTTATTGCCTTGTGTGTCTTTTGACAGCTGTAAATCATTTTGTGGCTTACCCTTTCTGATGCTGTCCCTTCATGATTGTGCTGTTCTTTTGTATTTGTCCTTAGCAATTTATGTAATTTTCCACATTTTGTAGGCTGCCTTTTTGATTTTCAGGTCATTAGAAAGATCCTGAAGAAACATAATGGCCTCAATTATTCTTCCTATCTTTCCTTCTCATCAATAGAGTTTGCTGTTATGTCTTACATATTGTCTCTGAGAAACTGCCATCTCTCTTAAAGTCCTTTTTCCTTTAGATTTTCTTCCCATGGGACCTTACATATCAATTCTGTGGGTTTGTTAAGATCTGCTTTTTTGAAGTTCATTATCTTTATTCTGATGCTCTCATTCCTTCTTTTCCTTAGCATCACGAAATCTATTAGTTCATGATCACTTTCACCCAAATTGCCTGCAACCTTCAGATTCCTCCCTCTTCATCAGAATCAAATCTAAAATGGCTATCCCTCTGATTACTTCCTCCTCCTTCTAAAATGAGAAGTTGTCCCCAATACAGTCTAATAATTGGTTGGTAATTTTATGATTTGCTATATAACTTTCTCAATAGGTGTCTTGAGTACTTAAAGTTCCCCATTACAGCCAGGTCTTGTGCTTTGCATATTTCTGTTATTTATCCTAGAAATGCTTCATACACCTACTCCTCCTGAGTTGGTGGTGTATAGTAGGTCCCTGTCATGACATCAACAATGTTTTTTTCTTATTTGTCCTCAAAGACTTTCAACTGGTTTATCTTTCATCTTAGGCTGTTCACAGGAAGAGTGCTTGATGGAACCAGAATACAGATTTTCTATACTTATGCTTAAAAGTCAATGTTCATTTTTCATGTTCATTAGCCCCAAAACAGACATTCAGAGAACTTTCAGCATGTGATGACTATCAAGCATGATGAACTTTGGGTACATATACAACCCATCATTAAATATTTTTGAAGACTAATGTAACACAAGGGGAAAGACTGAATAAGGCATCAGGTCTTTGTCACATAAGTGAGACTTGGATTTCCCTAGGATAATCATCTTAATTTCAGATAAATCTATTCAATAAATTGCCAAATATTGCAGCTGTAAAAAGCAAAAGACCAAAGTTTTAAGTCTGAAGTGGCTACAAAGGTAAGTAATATATCACACATAGAGGGAAGATTTTTTACACTAAGCCAGGGAAAATAATCTAATTTCACCAATCATATACAGCACCATAACACTACTCTGAAATGCTGTAGCGTGTTCTTCTATTCTGAAAGGTGATGCTTATTATTCAGTGTGGGATTCCATACTGGCAGTCACGTTTGTTTTGATTCCCATAGCAAATATGCTCAAGTTCACAAGTAAAAAGATTTTTTCTAACTCCTGTCTCTAAAGATTCAAATTGGGCAGCCACAGTGAAGCTGATTTCAATCCACCTAAAATATAACCACCAGTAATGCAGCCTAAACTAGGCCATCAGCATTGCCTAGGACCTCGGTAACCCCAGCACATGTGAACTATGCCTTCACTGATAAATCTATATCTTTACTGCCTTCCATAGGTCTGCACATCCAATGTTTTGTAGCCACATTGGTTCTAGGGTATTAGAGACAAGGTGGGTGAGGTAACAACTTTTATTGGAGAGAGAGAAGAGAAGATTTTGAAGTTACCAGGCCACATCTAGACTATAGTGATCTATCGGAAAAAGGAACGCAAATTGCGCTCCACAATTTGTGTACCTTTTTCCGATAGTTTTTTTGGAAGAGGCTTTTCCAAAATTTGGTCCGTCTACACTGGGAGACGCCTCCTCTTTCCTTCTTCCTCATGGGAGGAGGAAGACAGGGCTTCCAAAAGAGAGTGTCTGCTCTTCTGGGGAAAAAAAAAAAAGCAGAAGAGCAGATGTATTCCCTGGACGTGGCAGAGTTTTTCCAGGGTACCTCCGGTATCCCGGAAAAACTCCAGAGTCTAGACGTAGCCCCAGGGTTCTTCTTCAGTTCTGGGTATCGTACCTCACTAACCCTGTCCTTTAAATGAACTCACATAGGCATAACTGATTGGAACCAATAATACCTCAGATGGACTACAACCTAGCTCATTGTCTCTCAACTGTGTTGGCTCCTCTTTGCTAACCGGGGGGGGGGAGCAGTAAATCTTGTTTTTAACTACTGTCAGTCATGTTTCTGAATTCACAAAAGGAATAACTCTGTTGCATACAGTGTCTTTTTTATGTAGTCACTTTTCTGAGTAGAATAATATTTAAGATTAAGGTACAACATTAGGGGTTCCTATTAAAAGAAGTACAATGAAGCTGAATAACTGTTTATCAATTCAAAGTGGATAACGATGGTTACCCAAACCAATCTTTTTAGTGTTTATAATAGTAAAAGGCCTCCTTTTGTCTTTTCTCGTTACACAATAAATATAGAAAGAAACTATACAAATATAGTTGGATTCAAATGACTTCATTTACTAACTATATAAAACATGCAAGCTGTAGCAGCACTACATAATTAGTCTGGCCTCAGGCTTCTCAGTTTCTCTTCCCGCAGTTTGGTTCACCTGACCTCCCAACCTAATTCAATTGCTAGTGTGGCTTACTGCACTGATTTGTCCCTCCAGCTAAGTCACTAAGGAAAAATCCATCCATTTTGCAGTGTTCAGTCCAAAACACACAAAGGGTCTTCAACCCACTTTCAAACTGAGCCCAGCCTCTTATTCCTGACAGTCTGTCTTCACTCCTTAGGTTCTCCTGGGCTGGGCTCCTTGGAGTCTCTTCCTGCTCTCTATTGAGCAGCAATTCCCAGAGCTTCTTTCCTGGAGTTTCACTTTCACAAGCTTCTGTCTTATCTCCATCAACTTAACCCCATGATTTGCCTTTGGACATTTCCTTTACTTGAGGAGGCAAAAAGTGTGTTGCAGGTAGGGTTAGACATCTCCACCCTTACAAGGCCAGTGACCCTGTCAGAGGCCTAGGTATCAGGCCCCTATGCAGGGAAGGTGCAAAGGGTGTGAATGCACACCTCTCCGTGGTACCCCAAGTTGCCCCAGCTTCCCTCCCCCATGCTACAGCCAGCCCCTCCCATGGCTCAGGCCAGGCTGCCACAGCCCCACGCTCCCAGGGCTGATTCATGATCCATTGATCTGCTTTGTGATCCACTAGCTGACCGCTTGCGATCAACCAGTTGACCACAATTGACATCTTGGGCACCCCAGATATAGGATATAATTGGGCTGTAATTGGGCCTTGCTGGGTGTCCCACAGGCACCGGCAATTAGCGCTGCTTAGTAGCAGACTATTGCTCTTTTCATTGCAAAAATGGCTACCAGTTAGAACGCCAATATAAAGCCACAGTAGACGAACATATGCATTAGCTTTCCACTGCTGTCAGTTTATTTGGAAACAGCTGTATACAGGCAATTTCACTGCTACTGGGCTGATTTCGTGTATTAATATTATTCTAGTATAAATTTGTATTTTTTAAAAATTGTTTTTTAGGCACAACTGGAAAATAAGGGACCATTTTTAATTTAAATGAAAATTATTTGAAAATAAAACCCTTTATAAAAAAAGATCCAGTCCACATTTACCAAAAAAGTGTGCATACATGCACCCCCTGACACACACAGAGAGATAAATTCCTGAATACAGGCCTGGGTATTTAAAGACATGGCTGATCTGGCTCACTTTTAAAACTCAGAATGTGGTGATCACCATTAGAGAGCTAACAAACTATTTAAAGGCAAAAAATTACTGAGAATAGTCATTAGCATTACTGAGCTTTGTCTGTCTTTTTGGTAGACTTCAAACTTCAGTCCAGGGTAACTATGCAAAGCAGAGAATCTGAGTTTACATAGCCAGCTGAGGATTCCCACTGTGTGTGGGGAAGAGGATACATGGATGCAGAAAGGACCCCAGAGCAAATCAGCATCAGTACTTCCATCTCCCTTCGTGTGGGACAAGATTAGGCAAAGGGGGAGAAGGAGTTTTTCAGTGATTCCCATCTTCTGGAATCATCCTTAATGACTATTATTCCAGGGACCAGACTAATGAAGAGCAGATGCCAAGAGTTAGAAATGTGGCCAGCTTAATCCCAGTTTGGTATTCCTTATCCTCAGCTGCACTGAACTTTGCTCATGCACAGCTGAGGATCTACCTGGTATTCTTGGTTTAGCAGATTAGCAGAAATAAATGAATACATAGCTTGGGAAAAGTTCATTATCATTTTTCACTGACATGACAGAGAAGGAAGACAAGCAGCTGTTATCGCATAACCTCATCATTATCTTTTTTTCTACACATGAAAAAAATCAAATGAGCATTTAGAACTGTCAAAACAACTGTAGCTGGGAGAGTGACAGCTATCTGATTCGCTGACAACGTCCATCCATTATTGTAAATTCAGTCAAAGGAGGTTTTATAATTAACTGTGGAGTCCTTGTAAAGTGCTTTCATATCTGACAGGTCCCATTGCTAAATGATAGGAACACGCTGATACTAGTGGATGGTGATAAGATGAAAAACATCTTTAAAAATTACTTTAAATTATTAAACTTGGCATCTAGCAGTGTTGCTGTCATTAATGGTCCGTTAAGTGCTTTTCATTACCAGCCTCCCTTTGGAGGGTTTCATAAAGCCAGTAATGATTTTCACAGAGGCCCACCACAAGCAAGTCCAACTCTGAAATAGCAGCACAAAGAAGGCACACTTCCTTCTGCTATCATGTGCACGCATGGCTAGAAGTGGGCGTTGCTGACCAGGAACACAGAAAAACAACTAGAAGATACACTGTGTTAGTGCATACAGCCAGAGACTCCCAACAGAATTTAAAGATACCCTGACAAATGGAATCATTTATTGCTGTTCTTTGGGGGTGGGTGGGGATGAATCCCCTCAGGGAAAAAGAGTTTGATTGCCATTTAAAAGTGCTATTTTCATTTCCATTAAACAGTGTTAGTATTAGGGCCAAACAAAGTGGTTTCCAGTGGGTTCTAAATTTGGCCAAACCACTAGTTCGCTGAATAATACCTAAGGTTTTTTAACAGATACCAAGAGGAAAAGGAATTTAGTTAAGAAAAATACTTCTTGTGGATGACACCTATTGGGCACTTGACAAAATTCTAGTATTGGTGCTTTGAAATTATATTCTAAATAAACAAATAATCTCCGCAAATCTCTAAGGAACAAGAACTCTTCCAAAAACCATGAAGCGCAAGTATGTCACTAATCTCATGACTTGATGGTATCTCTCAGTTATAAAATAATTGTAGTGTTTTGGTAAATAAATTCCTTCTGTTCATATGGGCTCAGTTCATTTTACAGTTCAGACTCTTTATTAGATAAATAAATTGCTTTCTTAATCTATGCAATTTTATAAACCCTGCTAAAATCAACACCGTGTCTCGTCGTATATCATATTTATGTGTACATTAAGTAGTCTGTCTATTCCTAATTAGATCTATAACATGAAAGTGAGGGGAAAACTGACTTGTTCACAATTTATGGTGTATAAACTACAGTAATTATACTGTCAGGCCTTTGTGTGGGGAGGGCTATTCTGTTAAAAATGAAATAGTTTCCATTCTTTTCCTTGTCTGTGAATGCATTCAAAGTCTCTAAATAACCACGGATACTGCAATTCATTGTCTATGCATGAAAGAAAGTAACTCAAACCGTTTTAACTCATTCCATCTAGAACCTTAAATTTTTTCAACAGATTAGAGTAGACTTCATAATGCAAAAAAATTAAATTTGCAAACTACATTTTGCCATTAAAACCTAATAAGAATATATTTCCTTTATATTTGTATATTCTGGAAGTTCCACTTCACAAATAAATAGAAACTCGTGTGTTTGCTTGGAACTGATTTAGTCTAGCCTCCCCAAGCATTTTCATAAGCCAAAATGTTCCTTTCTTTATTTCAGTAAATGCCTGTATACGCTTCAAATTTACTCAATTATTTGGATGTTTTACCTTCACCTATTAGAATTCCTGCCAAATTCCAAATTAATTCAATTCACCTTTTTTAGGTGAACAGCAGCAGAATATTGTATAAATGCTAATCTGATGTTCGTTCAGACACTTCAGATAGCTTCCATCTCCCTAGAGTTTGACATTTTAATAAATTCTTTAAAACAGGAATGTTTCCCTGTTAAAATCTTTGCCACATTTTAACATTTGCCTAAGAAGATAAATTAAGAAAAGTTTTCTGCCTCTAGCTCTTTTTTAAAAAAATGAGCAAGGTAAACAGCATTCTTACTGGGGGAATAAATATTTTCATAGTGTGGGGAAAATATTGCAAAGGCCAAGAATCAGAAAAAATCCCATGACAATATAGGAATATTCTAAAGACTCTGGTACCATTTATTAAGCAGATATTTATTTCCCTATTACTTGAGCAATGGCTAAGAACATCAAGGCAAAATGCCCAATACTATTTGTTTCAGTATATTGCAATGAAACAACACACACTGCAAATTTAAATCGCATTTGTTTAGAATTTGACCTTCACATACAAACTCTGTTTAATCAAAATAAATGTGTCTTTCCCCCACTATTATCAAAATAGTGACATCACTTTGGAAGTTCAGCCATAACAAATGAGAAAGTATTTCCATCCTATGGTTCTGTACAAACATAAATGTCAATGCCCATCTTAAAAAAATAATTCATATGAAAGAAAACAAGAGTCATTGCAAAATGTCAATGCAAACCTTCTGGTTAAACATGTTGGAGAAAACCATTTTAGACAAACAAAATAGAGGGTAAGGCAAATAGAAATGGCCTTGGCAATAAACTTTGAAAATATTAATGATGACTAACATAAATGGATTAATAATGAGCACTATTAAGAAGGATAGACCTCAGAGCTCCAATGGGAAATATCCCACACCAGAAATGACACATCATGATGCAGAATTCTTAATTAAAAGAACTGATAGAAGTACTTAGTATTTTTCCTGTGAAGGGCACACATTATCAGTTTTTCATGATAGTTCTGTGTTATACCATGGAGAAAAAGGACAAACAATTAAAGGAAGCACAACTGGCAGAAGGTATAAATACAGAAGAGTATTTCCCTTCAAGATAATCTTCTCTCAAAGGAAAACCTTTACCATTAAAATTCTTCAAGAAAGGTAGAAAATTCAGTTGAATCTGAATATGGATTCTGAAAATACAGAGATATGGTACGGCTATCACAAACCACAAAATACAATCCGCTTAAGGACAACATCAAAATGATTTATAAAGCCCCACCCCCGCAGAAACAGTGGGCAATGGAGACAAACATTGTGACCATAGTCTGAGTAATCAAGGTGTGGAGTCTTGAAGTTTGAGGCCCTAATCCTGAAATGGCCTCCAAATGGATGTACCACTTGCACCTCTGTTCAGCTACACTGGAAGTCAATAGGACCCACAAAGGATAAAAGACTTTGGCCCACACAGAGATACCGGAGCAGGATTTATAACAGTATTCAGTGACTCAGTACTGTTAAGGTATTACCCTTTGTCTATTGATTTGTGTTCAATATCTCAATATAGACATAGTATAAAGACCTCTAAAGATGCATGTTTGTTGTTAATAGCATAGAGTTATATTATATGTATACATATACACGTACGCTTTATAAAAGCAATCATATCAAAAAGGCTTTGTTTTAAGGCTTTATTGTACATGCCTTTACAATACTTCTTTCAGTAGGAAAGAAATAGACAACTGCTTGTCAAATTATTGTAACTGATAACATAGAAGGAAAAAGTTCTTGAAACTTGTGTGCGTGTAAGTTGAGAGAGAGTTAAGAGTGGTTAAAATGCAAATGTAACTGTGTTGGACTCTTCCATGCTCACTTGAGCATATTCATCCCTCTCTTCCTCTGTATTCATATGTTGTGCAAAGGTGTCTTCCCAGCACTGTTGGAGAAGCAGGTCCTTAAAAGGGAACACATGTAAAGAAAATAGAGTTGCTGAACAGGATAGATCCAGTGGGTCCACTTTGTTTTCTGAAGGGTTCTCAATTTCTTCTCTTTTAGTCAGGTCTTAAGTGACAAAGTTTAAGATTTTCACCTATGATAGCTTGGATCCAAAGCTTGCTACTGCGGCTTATCAGGGCTTAGGATCACCATTGCAAGCTTCTGACCTACTTTGATGGTGGCTATCTTGTTTTGTACTCTTGAGTCCAAGCCCCAAGGAGTACACTACAGTTATCACATGTTACAAAAGCAAGTCATGTCAAAAAGTGTGGAGGGATTGCAAAACTCTGAATATTTCTCCTGTCTTCTTCTAAGACTGTACTATTTCTTATCCTCTAATGAGATTTACTAAATTTTATTCTTTGTAAATGTATCCTCTTTGGTTGGGGTTTTTTTTTTGGGGGGGGGGGGAAGATGGGGTTGGGGTCTCTTGTTCATTTTCTTGCACGTGCAAGACTTCAGTTTTAATCATAACTGCAGCTGCATGTAGTACTTGTCATCTATAGATTTGAGGACTATTGCCATTTATCCAAATCTCATATTTATTCTGGGGTCTGACAGCTCCCATACCAACATCTACCGCAGACTAGCGAAACCATTTATTTCCACATATGCTTCAGACCATTTTTATTAAGTTTGGATAAGAACAAATAGGATTGGGTGGAGCTATCAAGTATTCAACTCATTTTCCTAATTTTATATCACATGTGGGCTTAAATTTGGCTTCATCACATTTTTATCTGAATCTGTGTAAAAAAAGGATATTCTTGGGAACACTGCAGAGAGTGTCCATTCGAGGCAAATTGTTTAGACCAGTGTTTCTCAGAGTGGGCCACAGGCCCACTTTGGGAAAGCCGCTAACAGGCTGCCCTGCTTTGTTTATAAGACTCCACAACCACAGAGCCTCATAGCTCCCATTGGCTCCGGTTCACCATTTCTCACTCGATAGCATTGATACGAGATTTCTGGAAAATGTGGAACAGTAGTTGCAACAATGACCTATAAGGTTATATTATGACCCAATAATGTCACAAGCTGTAAGGAATTTTTTTGTTTTGTTTCCATTTTAGCAGAGAATACAGTATGCCAAAGATGGGAAATGATTCATTATCAAGCTAAGTACAGTCACAGAATCAGATCACACAAAACGTGAGTATCAGCAATTGCATCTAGTAAGAAACAAAATACGATTCTAACATATGAGCTCTTTAGATCATCATGTGTATTTTTGTTAGGATCTACTTTCTTGATACAAAGTTTTTTTTCCCCTTGGGGTTATCGACAGTAGGCTATATAAACATTTCTCTTCATAGCCTAAGCCTCTCTGAAAGAAAAATAAGTGGTCAGCTTCTTTCCTAGTAGTAGAGGGGGAAATTGCAAAGAAACAGCAAGAGAGCTAGTTCTGCAAAAACACAACAAAGTCAAGAGCCATGTATCTTTCCTTGATCACGTAGCTCAAAAGGGTGAATTTTCCTCAGCTCTAGGCCTGAAAGAAAGAGAATGAGCATACTAATTATTTTCTCAGGTTATACAGATCAATATGAAGATATATTGCTGTTTTCAGACATGATAAAGAGGAGCTGAACTGCCCAGAACTTTCATGCTCAAGCTGCCTTTTAAAGTCCAGTTACTTTCCTGCCAAAAGAATCTAATTTGAGTCAAGAAACACTATATAATAAACAGATGAGAAATTTCAGTCCATATCCCAGAGAATATATATCAAGTTTTGATACCAGTTTAGAGATGGTAAACAACTTGCATATTAAGTATATAGCACATCAAGTAAATTTGCAGCCATAAAGCTTTTAATTGCATGGTAGTCATATTTGCACTTTGAAGACAGCACTGGAGGTTATTTCAGATTAAAGCAAATAGGTCAAGTTGTTGGGTATACATAATACATTCATTTTTCAGATTTTGCCACATCCGGCAGGGAAAGAAGCAGAACTCCCTGACCCCTCTCCTCCACAGAGCTGCTGTGTCTAAACAGGGCTGGGAGTTCTGCTTCTTTCCCTGCTGGGAGGAGCAGAACTTCCAGCCCCCACCTTGACCTTCTACAGAGCTGTCGCTTCCCTGAGAACAGAGCTTGGAGTTGAGGCTGGCAGTCCTTTTTGTCCAAATTTCTCTGTCTAGAAACTTCCTTGTCCCTTTTTATTTGTTTTTGCCATCTCTCTTCCTCCTTCTCTCTGACTAGATGACTTCTCTGTCGTCTTCATTTTGCTTCAGACTCTAGCTGTTATGCTTCTCCTTTTCAGTGACAGCACTGTAAATATCACAAGCAGGTATTTCCCCCATAATGTTTCATCCAGAATGTCAACATAAAAATGTTTTCTGTTATTTTTCACTAGAAGGATACCACCACCACCACCAAATACTGGTATACTGCACCCAGTCTGTTTTCAACAAACTGCAGTCTTAGGGTATGTCTACACTGCATTCCTCTTTCGAGAGAGGAATGCAAATGCAGCTGAGTGAAATTGCAAATGAAGCACGGATTTGAAGTTCCCTCGCTTCATGAATAATTGCATCTGGGCGCTATTTCGAAATACCCTATTTCGAAAAAAGAAATGCTGTCTAGATGCGGTTATTTCGGAAGAAAACCCTTTTTTCAAAATTACCCTTCAACCTCATTTTATAAGGAGTAAGGGTAATTTTGAAAGAAGGGTTTTCTTTCAAAATAACCGCGTCTAGACAGCGTTTTTTTTTTGAAATAGGGTATTTCGAAATAGCGCCCGGACTTGATTATGCAAATGAAGCGCGAGAAATTCAAATCCGTGCTTCATTTGCAATTTCGCTCAGCTGCATTTGCATTCCTCTGTCGAAAGAGGAATGCAGAGTAAACGTACCCTTAGTGAGTAGGAGACAGCTCTGATTTTAATCAACATAGTTCATTCACCCTATTCTTGGCTGTACTGACAATGAACAAAGTATTACAACAGACTCAACAACAGACTTGCTGCTCAATATATTAATCTCTTTGGATCAGGAACCATTCTTGTGTTTCAATGTTTCTGAGATGTCCTCAGATCACACTTTCATGTATGTAGTTTGAGACAGCTGCATTAGTCAATATTTTATCCAGCTAATGTTGCCTTCTGCTCATTCTCAAAAGTCCCATGAACAGCTCATAGCTGTGTTACTTTCATCATTATTCACAATTTTTCAACCATAACAGAGTGTGAACAAATTTAGTCTATGGTTTGTTTGTCACACTACAAGTATTCTTCATGGTGTGAATAGCTAGCAATACACAGTTACTGAAGTCAAATCATTTTTTCCTGTTCCTTTGTAGGATGACATAAGTATATAAACAGGCAGAATCCCCTTTTCTGTTCACATATGATCCAAGAATATTTGTAATTGTTCAGCAAATCTATTGTGCAAATAATAAAATGGAGGTTTCCAACATGGGCATAAAAGTACTTCCTGAGTAAACAAGAGCAAGAACATTTATTTACAAAATGTATGTTTACAGGAATATTTTTTCAACTGAAAAGCTTACATACTTGAACAAGAGTGCAAAAAGTCTTCTAAATCAATTAAAATCATCTACTTTTAATCACATGAATATTTTTCCTTTATTCACCATCTTCCACAAAAACACAGCACAAGCTTTTTTCTGATCATTGGTAATACCACATTCCCTTTTGTGTGAATACCCACAGACTTCTGGCAATAGGTAGCATCTCATCCAGATAACTTTTCACAAAGGAAAAATAAAGATGTGACTGCAAGCACAATTATAAATGAACTCAACTTTTATATCCAAAATGGCACTCCTAATAGAATGAAAATTTTGGTACCTATGATTCCTGGTTTATTTTATATGCAAATCTACTACTGTACACAACAATCATCTGTTCTAACTTGTTTACGCTTTTCCTCTCACTAGGGCTTAATAAAATAACCTACCTTTGGAATTCCCTCCCCAAATTGCTTCTATTTGCTCTTACTTCAGACCTCTGAAGAACCACTTTTTTCTGAACACCCACAGATGGGATAGCTTGAAGAGCAGCCAGATAATGGAGGTTGCTTTATTCATTATTTATAGGCAATGTATTTAAAATGTGAAAGGACAAATCTTCAGCTGATGTATATCACCACAGATCCACTGACTGTGCCAATTGATGTCACCTAAATATCTGATCCTTCTGTTAAATGTTATTTTATTATTTACTTTATAATTCTCCCCCATTTTTAAAAGGAAATGTTTGATCTTTAAATTAAAAATTGAATGAACTATAACCATGCAATTTTCTGTGTAAAATGTATATTCGTTTTTCACCTGCTAAATGGTTTTATTAACTGATATAGTGTAGTAATGAATTCCAAAAGGCTAAATTATGCAATATGTTAGATATATTTCCATTTATCAGTTTTGCCCTTCAATTTCATTGAAAGTATTTTACATGAGAATATATGAAAAAATACATCAGAACATGGAATGTATTTATGGACATATAGGAGAGTTTTGCTTGAAACTGTAACCCTTTAGCAGCCCTATGGATATGCAATATACTGAAAAAATCCTCAGTCATTTAGGCCTTCAGAGTTATCACTACAATGCATATCATGGCTATTTAGAATCTCATGGTAATACTGAGGCTTGAACTCAGGGCCTCCTACCATGAAATAGACTCCTTCCACTTGCAGGAGTGGCTTGAGACCTTCCTACCTGAGAAACTGCCTCTTTACGTCGTCATAAAATCATCATCATAGTATCCTCTATTTAACACCTGAGGGCCTAGTGGTAGAGCACCTTTTGCAGGAGGGCTCTAGAACAAGCTCTGCCATTGGTCAAATAGGCCAATTGCCCTTCTGGGAATACTTCAAGACATAGGGTATTTCTACATTGCATTCCTCCTTCGAGAGAGGAATGAAAATGCAGATAAATGAAATTGCAAATGAAGCACGGATTTGAATTTCCCATGCTTCATTTGCATAATGGCAGCTGGCCGCTTTTCCAAAATAGTGTATTTCGAGAAAAAACAGGGTTATTTTGAAAAGAAACCCTTCCTTCAAAATAACCCTTAAACATTAAGGAGTAAGGGTTATTTCGAAGGAAGGGTTTCTTTTCAAAATAACCCCTTTTTGTCTTCGAAATACGCTGTTTCGGAAAAGTGGTCGGATGCCATTATGCAAATGAAGTGCGGGAAATTCAAATCCGTGCTTAATTTGCATTTTCGTTTGTCTGCATTTTCATTCCTCTCTCGAAGGAGGAATGCAATGTAGACATACCCATAACTATTTGCATGGGCTTCTGTGAAGGGTTGACAGAGTTTCACTGGAAGGAGGTGGGGGAAAGAGACTAGGAAAGAAAAGGTTTTTGTAATTTGTTGAGGTAGGAGTCCATTAAATCCCTTTATTATATGCAGTTAGCAGTAGAATGATAATTTAAGTTACCCCAACAAGAAAACAAGATCACTTTTAAACATGCATCTTTTGGGGAGTCATGATTTAAAACTATAAGTAATAAAGAATCACATAGATTAAAACACCAAGTTATGTTGACTAATTTCTGTTCTTAGAGAAAATGAGAACAAAGGATAACATGACATTTAGATATTTTTGTCAGTAATTTTGTTTGGGTTTAAAGGACAGCAAGACAGCTGTTTTAGTAGCATCCTTGGTAGGTTCAGAGAAATTTAGTAGCATTTTTGGTAAGTTCAGAGAAAAGTGGTGACCATATAAAAATATGTATTTTGCAGTTATTTTTTCCAAGATTTGCAAGTTTCTCCTTGACAAGAATGCTTAATGTTTTGTTAATTCATCAGCCAAAATGACAGATATACATTGAGTTTGCCATCATGGAGTTATAATAAAATAACATTGTAAGGCAATGAGCAGTGTGAATAAAACACACTGAACCCACTGTACCTTTAAAATGTTAGCAATTTTAACTCATAGCACCACAAAGGTTACCATAGCATGATTTTTGGAAATTAGAATACAAATAATTTGGCTAATGTCTACTATATGTTAACCCTGCAGAACAGTTTATAATAGGTTGCTATTTGTACAGACATCACAAAATAACCCACAATTAGCCAATTTTTCAGAAAGCAATTACAGGGCACATTTATAGAATATGGCCAGTTAAATAAACTTCTGTCAGGAGAAAAAGCATTTCAGTATTATACTTTCCAGAAAGTCTCCCTGAGTAAGTTGAAAAATGTGTTTAATGTGTATTTTTATGATAACTCTTCAAATTGCTCAACACTTATTTAAAAATAGCTACAATATTCTATCTCCTCCTGAGAGCCTTGATTTCCCATAAACAGCATGTGCTACAGTTAATTCTGCACAAATCCAGTAGTGTCATATGACAAAAGTAACAGTTCAGCAAAATTTGGAGAATTTCAGCCAGTTTGACCAAGGCTATGTCTACACTGCAGGCTTCTTGCGCAAGAATGGCCGTTCTTGCACAAAAACTTGCGAAGCGTCTACACTGCACGCGCGTTCTTGCGCAAGTAAATTTACAGTAAAGCGTCAGAACAGAGGGCCTCTTGTGCAAGAGTTATTCCTCCCCCCACAAGGAATAAGCCCTCTTGCGCAAGAAGGCAGTTTGGACGGGCAACAGGGGTTTCTTGCGCAAGAAACCCCTATGGCTAAAATGGCCATCAGAGCTTTCTTGCGCAAGAGAGCGTTTACACTGCCATGGACGGTCTTGCGCAAAAGCACATGGCAGTATGGACATGCTCTTGCGCAAGAACTCTTTTCTTTAGCAAGAAGCCTGCAGTGTAGATGTAGCCCTAGTAGGTACATTACTTTGGCTGCTCCTTTCTTGTAACCATATTTTTGAACTTAGATTCCTCCTTCTATACTCCCTTTGCCTCTTTACTTACCTGCCTCTCCACCATCCTAATCCATCATATTTCACTGTTGGGCTAGCACCTAGTCTTCTGACCTTCTTGATTAACGGGAATCTTTAGCTGCTGGCTGTCTGCTGGGATTTGGGGGAAAGAAAAGAGAGCGCCATGGAGCCACTCTCCCCAAACAATTGTAGCCATTTGGTGTTTTACATTTCCCTCCTCTATTGTTTTCATAATTTCTGTATAAATACCACTGCCCTCTATACTTTGTAGTCCTGAAATTTACTGACTGTGGTGAACAATCACCTTCAAGAAAGAGTATCTATAGCATCACATAAAAGCTTCTTCTCACCATCACTTGTTAAGGCTGTTCTCTAGAAGAGAGTGAAGGTCAAGTAACATAAATCATCATCAGCTGAGCACTTACCCCACTTCTATGGTGCCCAGGGGGCAGAAGTAATGGTGTGAAGAATAACAGAAGTGAGTGCCAAAGCAGAAAGGGAGAGCCTCCTGAGAATAGAATTTAAGGCTGCACATACTAGTCTAAGTTAACAAAGCAGCTATCGTGGGATGCAAGCTTTCACAAATTCACACACATCAATCCAAAGTATGAAATTATCCCATTGAATAAACAATACTAGGCAACCAGAGCTAAGTGCAGTTCAAACAAATATAATACTTTGTATGTCAGAATGAATGACAAATAGTACATGGTGGTACATAATAGACTGTGTTCCTTGGGGTTATATTTTAATAGAGCTCAAAACCAGTAGGCCTCCCAATTTCTTAATTAAAAATCTAAATGCAACCATAAAAAGGTTTTTCGAATATTTTATTTGACAAATGTTTTCTTTATATCAA
This sequence comes from Rafetus swinhoei, assembly GCA_019425775.1. Taxonomy (NCBI): domain Eukaryota; kingdom Metazoa; phylum Chordata; order Testudines; family Trionychidae; genus Rafetus; species Rafetus swinhoei. The sequence continues at coordinate 75,134,749 of CM033427.1, read as the reverse complement.
ATATAATGAAATCGCACAAACTGATTTTTTTAACGTCTGAATTTCAGTTGCGGAAATCTAACCCACCCATTTAGAATTGTAGAACAAGCCAAGTATTCACAATTAATCCAAGACTTATGTCAAGTTTTCCTTAACTGGACACTATTCAGTGCAATGCAGACTAGTATGTCAGTAGCCTCTGCACTGTCCCGTGTATTCAAGCTGCACTTTCTTTAGCATCAACTGCATGACTGTTTGCACCAATCTCCTCCAGCCCTCCTCTGTTAGCCTGACTCCCTTAGCACTCTCTCCAGGGCCAGCCCGAGCCATTCTTGAGCCTCAGCGCACGCGGGGCCCGCCCCGGGCGTGCGGCACCTGATTGATGTGTACGGGGCGCCACGGCCCCGCCCCTGGGCAGCAACCTATTGGGGGTGCCTGATGTGGCGCCCCTTACCACTTCAATCAGGCTCCCCCCATAGGTTGGCGCCCCAGGCAGCTGCCCGGCTAGTGCCCCCCTTAATCCAGCCCTGACTCTGTCCTCCCTGTATCCTCTCCTTACTCCCTTTCCAGTCTTAAACCCTTTCAGTTTCCTCTTCCACTACTTCTTTTCTTCAAGGAACCCTCCTGACAAACTTCCTCATCCACCTCATCCCCCATAAAGCACAGTTTTTAAAAATGGAACTAACAGGGTGCATTCCAGTCTTTGTCCTGACCACTGTCTCTCCCTATGTCTGTCCAGCACCAAACATTTTAAGGGTTATTATATTAATAATAATAGTTCCTGATAAAGAAAACACAGAACTAAGAACAAACATGCAAAATGGATTTTCAATAATGACTAAACTTCACTGCACTTTTATCTGCCGCTTAATATCAGATGGAAAGTGCTAGTTTGAAGTGAAATTACAAATAAAAGAGCTTGTTGTAAAAAGATATCAAATCCAGAAGCAAGAGGGTCTTGGGGACATAGGTTACAATCACTAGATGAAGAAAATGAGGTCTCAGAAGCTGAAACTAGATTCAAGAATCCATTAGTACATGTAGGCTCAAAATTAGGCAAAGGTTTTAACCATCATAGGAGTGAAGTTCTGTCACAGTCCTTCCAAGAAGATCAGTGGGGGCCAAAAAGCCTAACTAGCTTCAAGACTTAGCTTGATAGGTTTATGGAGGGGATGGTAGGATGAGACTGCCTACAGTGGGATATGGTCCACTGGCTACTGTCAGTAGCAAAAAGCCCTAATGGCTAGAGACAGGACACTAGATGGGAGGGCTCTGAATTATGGCAATCAATACTTTCCCAGGTAACTGCCAGGTATCTTGGCCACATGCTCAAGGTCAGAAAGGAATTTTCTCTCAGGTCAGATTGACAGAGACTCCTGGGGTTTATTCACCTTCCTCTGCAGTGTAGGGCCCGGGTCACTTACAGATTTAAAATAGTGTAACCAATGAATTCTCTGTAACATGAAGTATTTAAACCATGATTTGAGGTCTTCAGTAATTCAGCCAGAGGTGAGGAATCTATTTCAGTCATGCAGGAGATGGGACTAAGTGGTCACAATGGTCCTTTCTGACCTTAATGTCTACGATTCTGAAAATCAGAGAAAAAACACCGGATCCGGCCCACAGCTGCTTCACTGAGCACAGCACACCTGATGCTGCTTTAAATGTGGCTGCTCTATGCTGGGAGTGAGGAAGGAGGCTTTGTGTTCTGTCCCACCCACCAGAAAAATCTCTCAGCTTCCATTGGCCAGTTTCTGCAGGACTGCTGGCTGGGAGCCATGCAGGTCAATAGGGTTGCCAGGTGTCCAGAATTGACCTGGACAGTCTGGTATTTTCGCCTCCTGTCCGGTAAAAAATTTAGAAAATACCAGACACCTAAAATGTCCGGTATTTTCTGGTTTTTTTCTCCCGCCAGGAGGCAAAAATACCAGACATCTGGCAACCCTACGACACTCAGCAACCAGGCCCAGCCCCTGGACCCCCTGCCGGGCACCACGGGCCCCTTGCCAGGCCCCTCCGGACACCCCCACCCCGCTGCTTACCTGGTTCCGCAGGGGCTTGTGTTATCGCTGGAACAGAAAAACAAAATGGCTGCCAGCAAAAAAGCCTCTTCTTAAAGGGGCCATGCTGATGTTTTTATTTTATTTTATTTTTTGCTCAACAACTTTAGTCTCCTCCTTTTTTTCCTCAACAGAATTTTTTTCCCGGAGGGGGGGGGTATATTTTTGGTTAAACCATCTGGCAACCCTATAGGTAAGTGCCTCCCAGCCAGATCCCGTCTCTGGCACCCATCCACAATTACTTGCCCCAGGCCATCACCCAAACCCTCTGTACTCCTTTCCCCTGGTCACAATTCTGTCCCAGATCCCGCACTCCCTCCAAGAGCCCCTCCCACAGGCCAGAATCCTCTCCTGCACACATATGCCATTCTGGACTCTTCACCCCAAGCCTCTGCCCCACCTCTCTTCTAGGCAAATCCCATTATAACCAAACCCTTATCTTGCTTTAAGTTATGATAAGAGGAAGCTACATACCAAATTTGGTAATCCTAGCTCTTGCCATTTAGGAGGAGTTCTTGAACAGACAGACTCACAGATGGACAGACTGATAACACTAATTATCTCAAGTATATAGTAGCTTATAAAGTAGAAATTAGAAAGTAAATTATTTTTCAGTAATAATGTGCTGTGACACTTTTGTATTTTAATATCGGATTTTGTAAGCAAGTACTTTTAAAGTGAGGTGAAACAGGACATATGCAAGACAAATCACTCTGGAGAGGCTGAGAAACATTGCTCTATGGTATTCCCATACTCCAAAGTTTGTGCCTCAGAGAGAGGCAGTTCAGAATTCTGCTGGGAAACAGTCCTTACTCTCTCCTTGAGTCCCTGCAAATGCTAGATGTCTGAAATGGTGAATATGGGCAGTATGAGGGTAGGATAAGTTTCCACGCCAGAACTGGCTGAGAATTTTTCAGCTAAATGTTTTTCAGTCAGAAAAATGCTAGGTCATTGAAACAAATATTTTGCAGAAATATATCCATTCCAACATCTTTTTTTTAGAAGCATTTCTCAGGTCCAGAATAGAACTGGCATATAGAAAGGCAGACTTACTTGCTGGCACATGGAGATAACCAAGCACATGGAGGTGGGGCGTTAGGTGGGAAGAGAGGTTATTGGACTCCTATATTCGATCAGATCTGGCCAAGTCATCCAGAATTATTCCTGGTACACTAAAAGTCCTACCTATCCTCAACCATCCATGCTTCTAAAAGGCAGATTAGGTAGTCTCTAGTCCTGTGTAAATAGAAAAAATACTGAGAGGGTATATCAGTGCACTTTGAACTCATAAAATTGCAACTCACATATCAATGTTCTCTCTATGGAAATATTCAACAGATCTATGTAATAAGCCTCAAACCAGGTACAGTATCTTCATTACACTTGCTATAGAATCTTTGAGTACTTTGCTTTTTTTTTAGCATGGTTGCATTTTTACTGGAAGTATGGGGTATACTATTGACTTTTTTATTGTGAGGGGGAGGAATCAATTATAAAAAGTTAAAGGGCTCACTCCTGCAAACATTTATTCATGCACATAAATCAATAGGAATTGTTCTTCAAGGGGGTTATTTGCATGAGTAAGATTACTTACTTATGTATAATGTTTTCAAGATTAGGCAGCAAAATCAGCAGTTAACTAGAAAAAAAACATTCAAATCTGCCAAAAAACCTGATTTTTAAAGCAAGCCAAAAGATGGCAAAGATTACACACAGATAAACATGATACCAATTTAACAAACTGTCACAGCTGATGGATATTTCAACCTCTCTGTAACTAATCTTAGCAAAGAATTCTGCTTGCAATAAATCTTATTGTTCCTATTGTGAGCCAATAAATGTAAATAAAAATATTTGGATACAGACCAAGTTTTATTTATAATGGATTCAGGCCAAGACAAAACACAGAAAGATGCTATAAACTGCTTTTAGGATCAAAGAGCCAATTGTTCCTGAAGGCATACCAGTCTGCCATTGATCAAAACCTAAAAACAGACTCTCTAATAAGTCTGAGTAGTAAAGAAAAATTTGGCTAGTGTTAGATAATTTCCTCCACTTTCATCTATTAAAAAAAACAGATGAAAAAAATCAAAATCCCCTGAGATGAGACTAAGTTTATAGTGTATACACAGAATGTGGTATTTGTCAAGATTTTACAGTTATGAATCTTAACATCTGAAAAGGTAGGTTTTCATGGAATGCTTGATAGAGTGAGAGAGCCACATTCTGAAATCCTTTAAAATATCATAGGTACCAAATTCTGCAAAGGAAAACTGAATCCTGTTAGGTTCAACTTCAGAACTGTGTCCGTTTTGTTCACCATACCTGTCTGAAAGTTCAGAAGCTCTTCTCACCATGTGACAATAGACTGTGAAATGTGGATATTGGAAGGAAGCCAGTACATGGGCAAACTGGTGAGTAGTAAAACACTGCAGGGATCCTCTTCAACTTTTAGTCCTTTTGTTATTCTTTAATATTGCCTTCGATAGCTTGCTTGTTGGGGGGAAAGTAGCAGAAAGGTCAGGCTTTTTTCTGCAACACTGGCATTCCAACAAGCATACACTTTAGTTGGACACTTCACTCGTTTTCTCTTGTGGCTCTAGAGCTATTTCATGTAGTATCGTGCACTTAAGCATTTTCAAACTGTTTAAAGAAAGCTTTAATTTGAGTTAAATGAGAGTAAATGCATTATCTGTTATTGTGAATGTATAACAACCTGTGTTAAACAGGCAGGAAGGCAAAGTTAAGTTACCTTCCATCACATAGGAAGATATGAACTACTGTACTTTTGCTTTGTTTCAATTACAATGTACTCCATTGCATGCACTATTGAAGGGAACATATTACAATGTGATTATTGTACCTGGCAGTGATGGAACACTGCATGAAATGTCAGATATGAGAGAGAGAGAGAGAGAAACAATATACACTGTAGCTAAAAATGTTAAGGCCATATGCTAGGAGAGAGGTTAAGGGTATAATCAAATTGGCTCGCTAAATGCCATCGCATTCTCCCGTCATGTTCCCCCACAATCTCCTGTCCTATATCTATTCATAATTTCCCTCCTTTGCCATTCAGTGTTTCTTACCATTTCTTTTGTCTTTTTTAGCCCTAGTTCACTCCTCCTGTTCTTTCTGTCTCACTTTTCTTACAGATGCTGGCATACCTCTCAATCTTCCTTCCTCTTTATTCTAACCATTGTACTCTGGTGTTATTTAAGCATGGAATTTCATAGCACAATAGCAAGTGTGCTATAAATTGTGTAGGAGATAGTTGTAATGTGCACCTGTTGCAGCTTTCTGCAATTAAATCTTCAGTGGGAGTGGGGAGAGATTGAAATTGTCAAGGCTCCTTGGTGACTTTATAATCGTGAATTCATTATACCAACATCTAGTGACGATTTATAGCTCAAAACTGATCACCAAAAGACTTTTTAAAAATCTTACAACATTCACACATAAGTTCTAACTGCTCAGTCATTTTTCTTTTCAAATGATCAAGTCACAATTGTATAAAACACAACAGTGTTACCTATAGGAAATGCTAGAACAGAGCTGTCTTTTTGTTGTACTTAGCATACGCCATGTTGGGGCAGATTCAGACCTATCTGATTCCAGTTTTATAGTGTTAGTTATAACATTGATTTATACCAGCCCAAATGAAAAGCATAATGATGCCCCAATACTTTAGCCTCTCTCAAATACTTTATAATAAGAGATTATGAAAGAGAAGCTCAGAGTGTTTCAGATGTCACCAGATATTTTTATATTCTTTCAGTTTCTGTATTTGTTTCATGCAAGAAAAATCTTCTAAAAAATATCTAACACACTAAGTGGAGGGACATTGCACACAATTATATTCTTATCCTGTCAGTTGTTTTCACTGTAGCCTATAAAGTTAAGTTGCTTGCTTGTGATACCAGATAATGTGCTTTCCTTGGGTGATTCCTACTAATTATTATTAGATCCAGTACATAAACATACTGTGTATTCGTTATAAGGTATTCATTGTAGGTATTCATGGTTATCCATAGTATTAAGCTGTCATGCAAGAAGGCTACAGGCCTGTATCCCATATGAACAGCTAAAGCATATTATTACAAGAAGTTAGCATAAGCAACCTTTGTCCTAGATAAAATGCTTACTCAGATGCCACCTCAGTTTTGGGGAATCAAATCTAAATCTGTCCTGGTTCATCTGTTGCCAGAACCAGCTGGTAAGTGCAAAAGGACAGCAAGGTCAAAAAACTGCTAGAAAGGCCGGAGGTAAATAGTTTTGGGAATGAGATAATCCTCATTAATATGTAGTGATAAGCATCAAAATCTACTAACCTATAGAGTAAATGTTCTCATAAAAGTTCTTAGGAAATTAAATATGGGCATGGTAGACTCAGTCAGAATCAAGCAATGTCAAGGCCCTATAAAATATCCATGCTGCAAAGCTAGGGTTGGTTCTTCTTCTTAGTTCATCACCAGTTCTTCTCCACTGTTAATTCACTTATCTATCATCTGTGTACTATTAGCTTAGATTTATAGTATAACTTAGCCCCTCCACATTCTACCTGTCTGGACCTTCAACTTCATAGGGCATGCCAGCGGGTGAGGCTGGTCCTATATCTCCTAACACCAGGTCTTCAGGAAGGAGTGTGAGTATGCTAGGTTAAGCAATTCTTTATCTTAGTAATGTTACCAGAGGGAATCCTCAAATTGTATTATGTTCTGATAACTTGATGCTTTTTGATGTTTGTTACTCTCATTTATTTTAGTTAAGATATTAATGAATTGGTATTGTCCTCAATTTAAGTGCCCTTGTCACTTTCCCCAAAACTCCCCTTCCCAGATAGAGCTCTCTGGGTTCTCTCTCTGTAACCTGAATTGGGACAAGAACTTAAATATCTTCTGGTCAGATGCAGCCAGTGCTGAGACATAAACCCTAGTCCATTAAATTCAAGTCTACATCACTTGATTAAAATGAAAGTCCTGCTATTTAAGTTCATTGTTCATGGAGAAGAAAATACCACAAGATATCTAAAATTAAATCTAAAACTTCTGTTTCTGTTTCAATTAAACTAAAATCTAATTCTTCTAAATATATTTTAAGGGCAATTTCCCCTGCATAGTGTTCGGTTTTAGCACCATCCTACAATCATGTGCATGAATGAGCTTTCTTCTGATCCCAAAACACCTAAAAAAATGTTCCTTCAACCCTCCCCTTCCCAAGAGGTTCAACAGAAGTTTATCATGTAAAATTTGATAATTCACAGATTAAATTAAGCAAACTGGATATAGTAGTAGACAAAACTGTGGCAAGATTGTCCATAAGTTACTGTCACTTCTAGCTTATTCAAGCAGCCATGGGGTTTCTGGAATGAACATATTTAGTTCAAGAACATCCCTATTTTAATCAAAAGTAAATACTTATCTTAAATTTGCAAGACTGATGTAGAGAGCTTTCATAACAGAACTAGAAAACAGAATTCTGTGACGTTTATTATATTTATTTACCTTTCCTTGCTAATTTCTTACATAGTAATAAGCAACATGACCATATTTATAAGGCATTCCATCTGAAGATTTAAAAATGTTTGAAAAAAAAAAAAAAACAGGCCAAATTGTATGGAATTAATTGTATAATTGCTCTCCAAAGTGAAAGGCCTCAACTTTTTACTAATCATCCCAGTTTCACAGGACTACTGTGAGGTTTATTGTTCTTACTTTAAGGCAGGGAAACAGAGGCATAGGGAGGTTATGAGCTGTGCCTAAGGTCAGTGTGTCAGAGGCATGACTGCCATCCATTTGTCCTTGACTCCTGTGTTGACAGATGTTGACATTGCTTTCCACAAGTCAAATTATTTTACTATGTTTACTTGTGGGGGATCAAGAGTAAAAATCAGATCCATACTGATTATTATAATAATTTATCCAATAATAGAAAGGATGATCTACAAAACATATTGTGCTTTATAAAATGTGAGGAAGATGTGTGAAGCCAAGTATGAAAACACTAACAATCCCTGACAAGAGTGACCTGACCTTAGCAAAGTGTGTTATATGTTTAAATGACATCAGCTGTTATTGGATAGTGGTAATGAAGGACTGCATTGTATCCTGAAAGTTTACCAAGGTTGCAGCAAAGGTGTTGAAGAAGAATTACTATTTGCTGACCTGGAGAATAACATGGCCATTTTGCTAGCCTTCTAGGCAGTTGAAGATCTATGAAAAAAGCCAGGCAGAAATTTGCAAATATGCTACATCTGCAGCCATTCCTCCCATCTTAACTGCCAGGATTTTTAAGATTATTTCCATTCTTATGAAGTTCACAAATTCTGTACTTTATGTAAAACGAAGACAACAGCTACCACATACCCCAGGGCAAGGTGTGGGGAAGGGAATGGTTCCGCAAACCTGGAGGGGGGAAGGAGAGGGCGAGGGCCTTGGGCAAAAGGAGAGGGGCTGGGAGCAGCCAGACCTCTGCATCATCCCAACCATGGTACTCTGGCAGCAATTCAAAGGGGGTTGGGGATCTGCTGACGCAGTAGCAGTGTCGGTGCCAGGCACTGTGGGCCCCTTAGAATTGATGGGCCGATGGGGCAACTGTCTTCTTTCACACACACACACACACACACACACACACACACGTACGTCACGGGCCTTCTAATGTAGCTTTCCACATCAAGGGAAGACCGTGGAGCAGGGAAGATATATGGACACCTAAGCTAATCCTTTTTTACTTCCATGATGTTTCACAATAGCTCTATCTATTTTGAAAAAGAGCACAATAGATTAGGTTAGCTTTAACCAGGACATACAAAAAAACAGTTTTTTTGTATCAGTGATGCAGTTTAATAGCTGTTGACTACACAACAAGAAATAGAGTTAGCACACATACATTGATATTTTTTAAAGATCAGTCTTACAGAGCAGCCTTTAATAGAGCTTTAAAGAAGATAATAATGATCTTGTCACTACTTCTTCAAGCCCAAAAATAGGATAACAAAGTGGAATAAAAATGATAAACTGTGAGCACTAGAATCTAAGACACATTTGGTAAGGAAATGGAAAACAGACTTAAATATCGTGCTTGGAACATGAACAGTTTGTGGAGTTATTTTCCTCCTTCCCTGTGACAATTATTTTCAGACAAAACAAAGGCTCCACATTAATCAGAAAGCAAAGAGAACACCAGCCAGGAAAACTAATTCTGGAATGGAATGGTTGCAGAATGGCTTAATCTACAAATTAGAGGAGTCAAAAGCACCTGAAGAGCACTCAACTTGGACTACACATACATAATATGGGACAGCTGTGAAGGCTAGCAGGGTCCAAAGATTATGCCAGGGACTGCTGATTTTCCAGTGCAAACATGAAAGAAAATAAAGAGTTATTACTGGTTCAGTCCAATTAAAAGCACCATTTGAACTATATGGAGCGAGTCTAATTGGCCATGCTGTTAGAGCAGAGACTATGCATGTCTTCATGCAAACTGCAGAAGCTTAAACCCAAAAATAACATACTATATTTGGGAATTGACTTACAGTAACTGGTAACTCAGACACATTAAGACAATATAAATCAATGGGATAGGCTGGTCTCTGGTTGAACAAAACACTGTAAGTCTATATTCAATTTTCAGAAAGAAGGGTGGCATTGTCCAAAAAAGAAATCATGTTCTCAAATGCATTTTCCTCGGGGAAGATAATCTAGGAGTGGAAACTATTTGGTTACAATTTCAAATTAACAAAATTTATTTCTAGGCATGTAGAAGCATTATTCAGGGCCCTAATGCTAACTAGTAAAATACTATTGTGAACAATTTCCCTGCTCAAGTATCATGTAGAATTCTTCCATAATAGCTGACCATTACCACATAGAGTATCTATTCTGCTACACAGGCCAAAACAACATTCACAGTAATGTTCTAATTATCACAGCTCATTTAACTCTTTCAGGGGGCAGAGAGGTCCACATTCACAGTGCTGGAGGCCTACAAGGATTGTACCACAGACAGAAAAATCCTTTTTTTCCCCTCTCACACCTTCTTGAGAACAACTAAAAGACTAGCAAGAACAGCAAAGCAGGGATATCTATGAACCCTCATCACAGCCCTGTATCCCTATAAAAAGGAACATAAGTTTGTACGCTCTTGAAACCCTCTGGTCTGATGTACAGCCGCTCCCCGAGTTACGACCACCTCCACTTACGACCATCTGCACTTACGACCAAAGCGGTCGTAAATGCGGATCCGAGTTACGAACGGCGATCCACGCTTACGAACGGCGCGGTCGCCATGTAACTCTATGGGATCCGAGTTACGAACGCTTCGAGTTACGGACCAAGCGTTGGTCCATAATTTGTTCGTAACTTGGGGAGCGGTGTATACTAAAGAACTACTGCTCTCATATTTAATGAGGATTAAAATACACTTAGCATTGGGAACATTCCCTGATTTGTAGGAGCATCCACCATTCTTCCCCCTGCCTTCCTTAACTGTAACATAAAACATTTGAACAGGCTGTTTGCTGAATACTTTAAAAAGGATATGCTTGCAAAAAACAGCCAGAGAAGCTACATAATGTACCAGTGGAAAAAACATGGTCAATCACTCCCCTCACCAGAAATAACACTTGAACAGAATGGCAAGCCCATGTTACATTCAGCTAAAGAAAATGCAGATGCTGGATCTCTCATGATAAGGGCTAGGAAAGATCGGGAGAGAAAAACATGACTAAAAGGCAGATAGCAAAAGAGAAAAAAAGCAGCATGAAGTTTAATGATTGACTCAAAACCCGGGGAGGAGGGAGTGAAAGGGGAGGAAGGGCAGTAAAGAATTGGTCCTAATGAAAAATACTTCCACTCAGTTGTTTACATTGCTCACAGCAATGTTTAGTTTGATTTAATCAACCTTAGAAGTTTTTTGTTTGTGAATTTCATCAGTTTCAATACAAGGAAAATATTTTACATATTTGTTCTTTAAATAATTAAATTATATATATATATATACACACACACACACACACACACATATACATACACACTTGTTGTTTCCAAAGTACCTGTATAAATTATTGCCCTTGTTATCTTTTTGAAGCTCCATCCATATTTCTCCACTCAGTGCCATCTTGACCAATATAATGAAAGTAACCAAAAACTGAGTTGGGACTTGGAGCTACAGTTCCCCATTTTTTCAGAAAGCCATATACCCCAATTTGTAAAATGCAAACAAAAATATACATGAAGAAAAACAGGAATGTTACATCTTGCTTTATGTAAAATTTTTTGAAAAAAGGAACAATTACTCTTTGAAAAGAGCCAACATAACTTACCCCAGTTTAAACTTACAGAAGCTCATCCAACCAAACTTACAGAAGTCTGTATTCCTTACACATTGTCTTGGGACTCTTCTCTGTAATAATGTTAGGGTGGTCTGGGATATATCACTTATGAAAGGCAAAACTGTTGCCATGCAAACCCTAGCAGGAGGGACTCTCCCCATGTATGCACATAAACGATAGAGCAGAAGTAATGAATGGCTGATTATTTCTGATGTGGCAATGTTACTGCTAAAGCAACATCAGGGATCAGCCAATGTGTAGGGAGGAGTGGGGAAAGATCAGGAACCTGGTTTTTACATTGTCCTGGTTTTCCAAAATTTCCTAAATAATTGATAACATACAAACACATAATGCACATTGGAGAACATTCCACGCACATTAATTAGTGCCTAACATTTGATTCAAATTCCCTGCAGCATGTTTACAAAGAAAACATGGGGGGAAATGTGATTCTTTGATACAGACCTGGTAAACAGAACATTCTAATGCAATGTTAACCGTGGGCTCACAATATCAGCTTTATTACTCACCTTTCCTATTTGGCTATCCTAACTACAGTCAACACAGATACAGAAATATTTTATTAGTGAAGTGTTTGAGACTGGAATAAGGTCAGGCCTTCTTGAACCTTTTATCCTGTCCCTGGGCACCCAAACCTGCCACACTTTCTCATGTGAGTGGTCTCACTGAAGTAAATAGGAAGTTGTAGATGAGTAGTGACTTTTCCTGAATGAGATTGCAATACTGTGCATGTTTGGTCAACCTTTAGATTCCTGAAGTACATAGTTATGTTACTACTTTTTATTATTATTTTAAACAAAAGGTCTTAGCTGTTCTGTTGGATTAAATTTACTTGGTCACAATTCAGTACAAATACATAAATAATGTTCTTGGTGTTAATTATGGCCTCATTTTCTGTGTGAGTATGGTAAATTCCACTTACTAGAAACTCCCCTGTTGCTAGCAAAAAGTTGCCATTATCCAGCGGTTATTAGTAAACAGAAGGCAAGTTTGCAGGGCTTCACCCAAATGCTGGGGCTTTCTCCAGGGAGCTGAAGCACAGGGGGAGGACCAACCCAGCTGTACAGGACTCTCCATAAAAGATGGAAGGGTCCCAGAGCTCAGGCTGCAGCCTAAGTCCAAACATCTACACTGCAATTAAATAGCCTGCCTGAGTCAACTGGCACAGGCCTGCCTTAAGTATCTAATTGCAGTGTAGACATACAATAATAAGCTCAGCTGCACTGCCTGATTAATTACTGCACCTGACTGGCTGTGGGACCAGCAGCCTGATTTATAAGTCTAGCAGCAACAGCAGAGCACGGCTGGACTTTGGGTGGCTAAATGGGCTGGATGATGAACAATATTTTGATCTCAAATGAAGACATTCTGGAAAGTAAAGAGACCATTAGAGAAAGAGAATGGGTACAAATGCAGGGGAAGAGATCAGACCATGATGATAATCAGCAAAAAAAAGTAAGGCTGAAAAAGAAAATAAACCAAAAGATTGTAAGTGTAAGGTCTCTATTCAAGAAATAAGACTAGATGACATTGACCCTGTCAAAGTTGTTGACTGATTAATAAATGTATTAGGGATACTGTAAAAGTTAGGAGGCTGTGAGGGGTGGTTGTTTTTATGTTCAACTAAAAGGCCAAGAGCAAGCTGAAAAACAGCTAAAATTAAAAATGCTAGTGAAAGCTAAATAATTGGCCTCTTCCAAAGTATTTGATAGTAAAATAAAGGGGGCAATATGTGGCGTGCCATTAGAGCTGACCAATGATGGAACAACCAAAAAGTAAAAAAAGAAAATGGAAGTAGCAAAGAACTATGAGTATTGTTGAGAGATAAATTGTAGCATGTGATATTAGACATTCATGTGCTGTTGATGTTAAAATGTAGGTGTGGGACTTGAAAGACAAGGAAAAGCTGAATGAAGTCAAAACTTTTAGTTACGGAAAATTAGTTCCAGATGGAAAGCTGCACATAGATTTATTTTATAATCTTAAGGTTAAAAAGAGAGACAGTGGATATAAAAAAAATGAAGTGCACCAGCATATAGAAGAAAAATTGAGTTGATTCTATTAAATATATCCAAATGGGTCCAAATAAGGAAAAAAAACTGGAAGAGTAGGGCCAGCATACTATACACCAAATGTAGGAATTAGTACATCTAAAATAATATGTGATTATGTAGCTGTCATGACAGCCGAACTAGTAGCAATAACACTAGCATTAAATTGGATCTGGGATGTGTGCCCAGCAGCAGTAGTCATTTTTTCAGAGTCAATCTCAGGCCTTATGGTGATAAAAAAGAATCTCTCAGAATGCAGAAGTAATTTAATCAGTGAAATTATATTTCTCAGAACAGCTAACACAGATGTGGATATATGTAGCATTAGCTTGGATCCCAGTGCATATTGGGACAACAAGGAATGGAATGGTGGACAAAGCAGCTATTTTTAGAAAAAGGATGTAAGAGTTGCTAAAGAAATACCCTGCAAGAGACAGGAATTCGAAAGTCTAGTACAGAAAAATGTAAAAGTGGAATGGCAAAAAAATGGTTTAATGGAAAAAGGGGAGGAAGATTCTTTTTCTTTAATTTTGCCATAGAGTTGAGGATAATGCTATACCACAAGGCCTGACGAGGACTAATGTTGTGCTTTTCTTTAGAATACTAACTGGCCATTGTGACTTAAACAATTTTTTTTCGACTAAATAGACACAAAGATGTGCTCTCTGTAAGGAGGAAGAAAACCTTTTGTGTGTGTATGAGGGCTTTGAAGAAAGGAGACAGCTTTCTGAGAAAATCAAACATCTTAAGGTTAAAAAAGTGATGTTATGTTATTCAGTAAAAATCCTGAGGAAATGGAATATTTATTAAAAAGGCATTGTTACATTACCTGAAGAACACAGGGCAGGGCTAAATACTGAGGAATTATAGGTTGTGGTGGCTGAGTTTATTCAGTCAAATCTGTTTGCCAAAAAGAGAGAAAAATAAGAGAAATAAACAAAAGCATGGGCTGCTCACTGCATGTGCCTGTGGAATCTGTCTTCTGGTGCTCTCCCCACTCCTATCTCTACTGTAGCCTAGACTGGGGTGGGCAAAAGGGGATCTGGCCCTCCCAAGCAGTTTGATCCAGACCACAGATGCCCTGCAGCTCTCCTGCCCTCAGGCCAATCAGGGCCTGGGGACAGGGGAGTGTGCAAAGTCTCCTCCCCCACCAGGGACAGCTGGCGGTTTGCTATTCAGCTGGCGGTTTGCTCTAAGCGCCGCGCACCCCTTGCAGGGCAGGAGCAGTATGCGAGAGACTTTGCACACTCCCACTGCCCCCAACCCCTGATGGGCCTGGGGCAAGCGGCGAGCAAGTGAAGTCTCCTCCCACTGCCAGGGGTGCAGGTGCCTAGAGAGAACTGCCAGCTGTTCAGAATGGCTGGCAGTTCCCTTGGGGGGGGGCACAAAGACTTCATCCACTCGCCCACCCCCAGGCCAATCAGAGTCTGTGGGCAGGTAAGCACAGAAGTGTCCTGGCCCCGCCCCTCTGCCCAAGGCCCCACCCCTTCCAGGGCAGCCTGGAGCCACTTCAAAAATTGGTGAAGTGGCCCCCCCTTCTAAAATTACTGCCCACCCTGGCCTAGACTCTGCCTTGCACCCAGTCTTATTCCAGTCCTGACCTAATCTCACTCCAGCCTGGAACCAGTCTTACGTCTGCCTTGCTTGACGCAAGGTAATCCAGTTCTGACCCTTGGCTCTGATCTTTGATTTTGGTTCAACCCTTGCCTCTGGCATTTAGACTTGTGCTCTAACCACTAGGCAAGTCTCCTGCTCTGACTAGTCTGCCTGCCTACAACCCAGTCTCCTGATAATTTCAGGCTGCTAAGTGGAAGTTGTCAATATCCAGACTGCTATTAAGCAGAATCTACTGTAATTCAGTTTTGACTTCAGTCTTGGCTCCTGGTAAGACTGAGTGATATTTCAGGTAAACCCAAGGATGAATAAACAATATGTTAACCACCTGATCCCTTTTTGTATTAAGTACCTGGTCTCCTTTTAAAATACTGTAGTTTCAGAACTATTCGGTGTATCAGTGTCGCGGGGTGCCCCACCCCGCACTATACGGCCCTGAGGCCTAGTCCACTGCAAACGCAAGCCCTGAGGCCTTGTCTAGGCTCTGGGAGGATGGAGTAGGGGGGCCCAGGCCCTCCCTTTCCACCGGGCCCCAACCCAGGGCCCTATTAGTGGTGGGTGGTTCCCACCACTGGCTCGGCGGGGATTTCTCCCCGAAACGCGCCAAGCCCACCGGGGGCTTCCCTGCCCCCTGCCCTGGGTTGCTTCCTACCTCAGCCCCCTGGCCAATGGAGACCCCTCCTGCAGGCGTGGTGCTTGCGGTGGCTGTGACGTTGGCAGGCCTGACGTCTGGGGCAGCAGCGTCGGGGTTGTCCACCGCGGCCGGGTGGGCTGCCCCCCGTGGTCGGCGTTGCGGTCGCGCTCGGCCCGGGGACTGTAGCGGCGGAGGCAGCAGGCCCAGCGGCTCTTGCTCCAGCGGCTGGTCCAGCAGCGGCGCTTGCTCTGGCAGCAGGTCCGGCTGTAGCTCCAGAGGTTGGGCAAGAGTTCCTCCCCCCCCGGAGGCCAGCCCCAACTGAGCTGTCTCCTTGGCCTTTATACCTGGCCCGCAGTTGGAGCTGGCCTGCACAGCCCAGCAAGGCCAGCTGGCTCCCCCCTTGGCCAGTACGGGGCTGAACCGCCCCGTCACAATCAGGATAATACCACTCAACAACTATAGAACTATTTCCAACTATAGAACGTTTGGAATGAGTCTAGTGAGATGCCAGCATACATGAAAATGTAATGATTTCCACCAGCGGCAGCTGTGACAGCTTTAAATATAACAGCTGATCCAGTCAGTGTCCACTTGCAGATTAAAGCTGATTAAAGCCATAGGGTGCTCATAGAAAAGTGTTTAGTTTTATGTAATAAATGAGTGTTAACTGTAGAAATGTATTGGAAATGTTTGTTCTGTTTTAAATGATAGAGAAGTAAAGTGACCAGTCATAATCATGTCTGATATTCTGATTTTAACATTTCTAAGTGTTTTGACAGAGTTGTGCAAGTGGCTAGTCACATTCTGTGCAAGGTCTTCATCCTTCAAGGTGTACTTTGTAATAATAAGACTGTATCATATATATAGTAGCCCAATGTCTGAGAGTCTGTAACACTGAAATGCTGGCTGTTCCTCTGGGCGGCGCTGTTGCCTGAAATGCTGGCTGTTCCTTCTGGGCGGCGCTGTTGCCTGAAATGCTGGCTGTTCCTTCTGGGCGGTGCTGTTGCCTGAAATGCTGGCTGTTCCCTCTGGGTGGCCCATGCTGCATGGGGAGTGCAGGGCCCAAATGGCCGCTTGCTCCGCTTGCTCCCCCGCGGCAGCCCGGCTGAACGGTGCAGAAGTCAGCCGAGCGCCACAGCGGGAGGGGAAGGAGGGCGGGGTGGTGACATGTGGTGTGACAGCGGTCCAGGCCCCGCCCCCTCATCGTGAACGTCACCGCTCCACCCCCCTTCGCCTCCCACCGTGGCGCTCGGCTGACTTCTGCGCTGCCAGGCTGCCGCGTGGGAGCAAGTGGTGCAAGCGACCATTTGGGCTCCGCGCTCCCCATGCAGCACAGGGAGTGCGGAGCCCAAACGGCCATTTGGGCTCCGCGGTCCCCTGAGTGAGAGGCAGGAGGGGAGAAGAGAAAGAGAGAGAGAGGCAGGAGGTGGAGGAGAGCTGAGAGGGGGAGGCAGTAGGAGGAGGAGGAGAGAGAGACACTGAGCGAGAGCCCGAAGGCTCAGGAGAGAAGACCGACGTGGAGGAGAGACCTGAAAATCCCGTCTTATGATGGGCTAACTGGCTAGGTTTATTATATTTTTATTTAACTTTTATGTTGAGGTAGATCCTAAGTTGTTCCAGCACCCCTGAATTCTCCTTAGTTAGGCATGTAATGGTGGATCGCCAAGAATGTTTCACTGAAATTAACATTAGTTGGTCAGAGGAACATGATGGTTGCCTCTTAGGGATATTGGACTAGTCTGAAAGAGACACAAAGGAACATTTTTCCTAGACTGGCATTTCCACACTGAATGGTCTTCAAATGCTAATAAAGATTCCCCTTCCACCGCCCACCCAGACAATGGCAGGGCAGCCAACACCACTTACCCCAGGGATGGAGCTGGCTCCTACACATGGAAAGCAGGATAAGAGATGCCCTGAAGGCAGGGAGGTGGGGTGGGTTCTGCAGTGGTTTAGGGAATAGGGCATTCACCTGGGGAGCACAGGGTGGTGGGTGTACTGGGAGTGACAGTTTTCTGAAATGACAGCTTTCTTTAACTGCAAGCTGGAGATGTTGAACAAAATGTGGCATGGAACCAAACTAATTTAATGACCACTATGCTTTGAATAAAGTGAACCCACTGGCTCTCCAGGATATATTGTGGTTTTCCTCTGCTAATAGCTTCCCTATCTGTGCTATTTTATGCCATGAGAAGTTGAATGTTTAAGAAACATAATGGAGTACCAAAAAAGTAAAGAGGTGTGGCTTTTTTAAGGGTACATCTACACAGCAGGGCTAAAGTCGAATTAAGCTATGCAACTTCAGCTACGTCAATTGTGTAGCTTAAGTGGAAATGGCTTAATTCAGCTCTTGGCTCTGTCTACACAGCAGGAAGTCAAAGGAAGGATACTCTTCCTTCGACTTCCCTTTCTACTTGTGAAATGAGGATTACCATGAGTCGGAGTAAGAAGTCCTCCAGCTCAACATTATTTCGAAATAATGGCTTGCTGTGTAGGCGCAGACTATGTTATTTCAGAATAACATCAGTTATTCCAAAATAATGCTGCTGTGTAGACGTACCCTATATTACCTAACCTAATTTTGAGCAGCTCACTTAATGCTGCACGGTTGTAGTTTGGATGCATCCCAAAATACCACACTAAATTCCATTGCAGATGTTTTAAAAAACTTTCTATTTCTAAGAATATCTATCCTTCTGTTTTTTAAACAGTTGACATTGCCTCTGCTCTGCTTCCTGAGATTTTAACATTTCTAAGTGTTTTTAACAGAGTTGTGTAAGTGGCCAGTCACATTCTGTGCAAGGTCTTCATACTTCAGTGTGTACTTTGTAATAAGAAGAATGTATTTCATTATATTTTTATTTAACTTTTATGTTGAGGTAGAGCCTAAGTTGTTCCAGCAACCCTGATTTCTCCTTAATTAGGCCTGTAATGATGGATCACCAAGAATGTTTCACTGAAATCAACATTAGTTGCTCAGAGCAACATGATGGTTGCCTCTTAGGGATATTGGACTACTCTGAAAGAGACACAAAGGAACATTTTTCCTAGACTGGCATTTCCACACTGATGGCCTTCAAATGCTAATAAAGATTCTGGGAGACTGAGCCTTCATGAAACCATACAATAATCACCACCAACAAGGTAAGATAGGACTACAGTATGAGTAAGTGCAGGATGACTGAGTGTGCATCTAAGAGATTGAAAAGACACTGGCAGTGCTTTCAGACTAGGCTGGATCTCAACAAGGTAACTATTCCTGTTGCTAGTGCTACATTTTGGGTTTTCATAATATTTCTGAAGCAAAGAAGAAAATATTCTTGGCAAAGTTAAGGGGTGCAGTGATCAGACTATCTGCTACTTTCGAACAGCCAGACACAAAGGTGATTACAGGAGCCCATCAAGGATATACAAAAGGCTTAAAGGGACTACTTGAGCACTATGCCATAGTAGTGCAGTGTCTTGCATTTGTGCACTTTTTGGGGAACTTGACCTGAATATGGATTTTAGCCCCTTTTGTGAATTTGGTGAGAGGTGTGATGATTCAGACAGCTACATTTGTGTTGTTAGACCCCATAAATATATCTTGGTTTTTTAAACAATTTTACAGAGCAGTAGTGAAAAAAAAATGAACAACAAAGTGAGACTTAACAGCATTTATTAAACCTTACCTATTTAAAGAGCAAAGTGCAACATACTTGCTGACTGATCCTGCATAAATCATAGATTAAGGCTTACTCATTGCAGTTCTCCTTGTTTTTCCACTGGCATGGGATGGTAAGGATAAGAGCAAAGACTATACTTACATCTTGATGGGGAAAGGGGATGCTGTATATTCCTGTGTAAAGGCTGGCAGGAGGAGGTTTGGGGCGCTTTACTCCATAATACTGTGCAACATCTGTTTGTATTACTTGAGGAGCTACATAATGTCCCACTTCTTAGACCTTCTGCCTTTCCTCCAACATGCAGTCCTTCCAATCCTGGTCACTAGGCCTTGTTTCCAGCATATGTTCTTTCTCCAGGTCAGTAGTCTCTGAGGAGTGGAGAAGCTCTTGTCTATATTCTCCTCATGAAGGTCTATCTTTCAGCAGGTATTGGGAGGGAAGGGGCTCTCCAGGATCTCCCAATTAAGGGCACTGTTAAACAAAGAGAGAGATGGGAAGAAAAAGGAACATATAAGTCTCAAAACTTTCTCATTTCTTCCCATTAAGATCTTTCTAAAAGTATTCATAGTTAACCATCTGATCTTTTTACAAAGTCACTGGTCTCCTTTAAAATACTGTCGTTTCACAACTATTCTCTGCAGACCACGCCACAGCTCCAGATACAGTGAATAGCATGAGGGTCCTGAAGCTGTTGCCTGGAGAGGCAAGCTCCCCAGCCTGTGGCCCTTCCCATGCTCCACCAGCTCCCTTCCCTTCCCCACCGTCTCCCTCTTCTCTCTGCTCACCCCTTCCAGCCAAATCCCTGAACCCAAATGTGGTAAATGACATTTAGAAAGAAACATTCTAAAATCTCTTTCTACAGAAAACGGAGCATGTTATCCACTTCATGCCAGATAGTGGAGACTAGACATGCAGAAGGTACCTGATTAAAAGCACTACATTTGGGAATAAAAAATGTCAGTCACAGATTGTTGGGGTTTTTTTAATCCCTGAAGTTTGTCAGAGAGTTATTTGCAAAAACTTTGTAGTAATGGTAAGTCCACTGTCCTGCTGAATACAACATTAAATATTATGGAATACATGATTAAATATTATGGAATACAGCTCTCCTCCGTTTTACATTGTCTTCATCAGTATTTTTAAGCTGATTTTATATTTTAAATATACTCTTAAACCTTCATAAAGTAATCATTCCAGATTTAAACTCACTGAAACAAAGACATTATTTTAAATTAATCCTAGTGGTTTAGTGTGTTCATAACAAAGTTTGTTGCTTTTAGAAAAAAGGAACGCTCACTTATTTTGTGTGATTTTCATAACAAGACATGTTTATGAAATTTCACTATATGTTTATTCTGAAAATGTTTCCAAAGATTTTAGTCATAACAAAGGATTTTATATCTTGTAACGTACTGATTTTGGTGGAGGGTTCTCCTAAAACTAGTTCATCAAATAGTCAGAAGTAAAAGGGAAAATAATTTGTCCAGCTATCTGGAAGAAAAGGAATGTTGTCCCTTTAAGCCTTAAAGTTTAAGGGTTCTCTTCAACAGGGGTTGAAAGGAAAATTGAGATATATAGAAAGGATAGGAAGACTTTGGAAGCAAGTTTTTGTACTACAGTAATTAAAATTAAATGTGTATTTTAGGAAGGGTGGTCTTTTGAAGAATTTATTTAAAATCTATTTTTCTGAAGATCCAAGCATTTAAGGATAAAGCTGAATATTCAGATTGTGCATCTAAATATCTATGCAAGGATTTTTTAGAGATGTGATTTCATAATCTTCAGCACCAAACTAATGAAATATTTAAAGTAAATTTTAAACTAAGGCCCTGTAGACACAGTGATGCACAACTGTTTTTGTCAGTAAATTCAGAGTTGGCACACACCTGTTAAATGATTTCATTATCACTTAGTGGCTCTTTCACAGGTTCAATGTTATGCCAATCGTCCTGGCAAGCTGGAAGGTTTTTCTCTTTTAAGTTAACAGATACACTTCAGGGGAAGAATTACCAAACAGCCTAGTTCCTGTCCTTATTCTGGAACTATCAGAATAAGGATAGGAGGAGGTTGAGCACTACGACCTAGGGAAAACATTGCCTCCCCTTGCCTCTTATACCTGTGGAGCATGGGGTGCTGCTGAATTTCTTGAGCCATCGGGGGCTAGTGGGTGTGTAGGTGAGTAGGAACAATGCAGTAAATATTGTTAGAATTGTTAAAGGCAGTGGTGATGATCATGGCTGATAATGGCTCTTGAGGGTGAAAAAGGCTCAGATAGAACAGCTCCAAGCAGTCTGAGGATGGGGTCTCTCTGATCCAAATGCTGCAGGACTGTTCACAGTAATAGTGCCAGTGGAGCTCATGGCAGAGTAGGAATATCTTGTATAGTGGAGAGAAGAAACTCACTACACTTCCTAGAAATGTCTGGGGAGGGATCAAAAAGTGTCTTCTAGAAGATATTTATCAAGAGGGACTACAATAAAAAAAAAAATCACAAGTAAAGGTTTGTCACTGCTACCTAGCACAACTCCAGAAAAATGAACCTGCTGAGCAAATGTTAGTTACCTCTATCTTAACTATACATGCACAGCAATGAATAGGATTGTTTTGGACAACTGGACATGACAGTTACAGCACTGTGTCTTGTAATGTTTACATTATATGTTTACTTTAAAACTTTATTCTGAAAAATCAGATATTTTAAACTAGCCAGTCCCTGAGTTGCTTGCAAGAAATATCTTAAATTTCTTGTGCACTTTTATTTTTATACTCAGGTATTACTGTCAATACAGTAATTCCTCATTTAACACTATAGATATGTTTCAGAAAATGATCGTGTTAAGTGAAAACGTGTTATGCGGGGTCAATTTTCCCAATGAAAATAATGGAAAAGGTGGGGGTTGCGTTTCAAGCAGTGGTGTCTGTTGGGACCGGGACATAAGGTTGGGGGAGAAAGGGGACTGAGTTACAGCAGGGAGGGGAGGTGTTTGGCTCTGGGGAAGGGAAGGAAGGGAGGAGAGGGAAGGGAGATTGGTTTGGGAGTATGCCCCTGTGACGGGTCTGCCAGGACCTGCACTGCGTCCTGGCTAGGGGGAGTTGCCGGTGACCAGCGCAGAAAGCGGCGAACTGTCAGCCGCTTTGCAGGGAGGCAGGAGAAGCCCTGCGCAGCCGCCAGCGATGGGGTGGCTGGGGAAACCCAGCCGCCAGCCTGCAAGCAGGGGCGGAGGAGAGGGGGTAAGGCGTCCGGCGAGGGGGAGTCAGCAGGGATGGTGCGGCGAGCGGCGAACCCTCCACCGCTTTGCAGGGAGATGGGGGAAGCCCCATGCAGCCGCCGGCAACAGGCTGGCTGGGGAAATCATGTTATTCCGGGGACGGTCGTGTAATGCAAAAAACGTTCCTTAAAAAAAAAATCGTGCTATCGCAAAAACATGTTAAGTGAGCACGTGTTATATGAGGAATTACTGTATCTTTGTTTCTTTGAAATGAATTGACTTACTAATGCGTTACTGTTGTGTGATAGCAGGAATTCTTTCTGGATGCCAAAGTATGTTGGCTGCTACATGAACTCAATAGTCTGTTTATTGGCAGTTCATACTTTTAAAATAAACTAGCTATTTTGAAAGTCAATTTATTTGTTCTCTGATCACACATGAATCCCCTTTGGAAAGGGGTGGGGAGACAGTTTTAAGCACTATAGAGATAAACACATCATGTAGCCAAAAATAAGGCAGTAATAGGACTACCTGAGCTTCTTTCCCCTTCCTCAGGAGTCTTGTCTCTGGGTCTTGGTTAGCTCAATCCAGTATTGAAAAGCTCCTGACTGTCCATGGCTTATATCCCTCTCCTTAACAAACTCATTGTTGCTGTGCAATGACCGTTTCTTTGCATCCATCCTCTGGGTCTTGCAATGAGCCCACTGTCACATCAGTGGGTGTACCCATCAAGTATGTTATGGAACTCACCATAGAATCAGCAGGTCTGTGGAGTAGCCAGATTTGCTCTCAGCCACCATCTTCTGTAATGAGTCCCAGGGTGCCTCCATCTTTGCCCAGCATTGCTTCTAGTCCTGATCATATCACAGCTCTTACACCCTTCCTCTGTAATGTTTATACAGACTCCTTTGTTCCTGTGGTTGTCTCACAGGGGGGCTTGCACTGCCCTTTTCCCCTACGGGCCAAGAAAATCCAGAACGTCTTGTCTTGGTCGAGGCAAGCACACAAGGTCTAAATGCAGCTTTAACTTTGCACTGAGCCGTACCTCTCTGCTCAGAGATAATAAGTTAATAGGCAAGTTCACAATCAGGCTCCCACACACACAAAAAAGAGGCCTTTTCAAAACATTGTGGATTTTATGGGGGACAAGCTTCCAGTCACAGTTATCCTTGTTGTGGATAAAACTGTGTCCTGAGTGGATGCTGTCATCAGCACAGGGTATTGTGGGATTGTTGCTGGAGGAGTGTTTTTACTAGAACAGGTAGTGCAGCATTTTGCTAACAAAGTTGTTGGCAAAGGACTTCTATCATTCAGGGAGGTAGATGTGAGCAAAAACCTTTGTAACTGTGGAACTGCTCCATGAGAGCGTGATAACATTAGTAGTGAGATATTAAGAAGTAGACACAGGGAAGAAAATATGTATCTTCTTCAGATTAGATGTAAAACCTTTGTTGATGTCATGGAGAGATATTGGAAGGCTCTTCAGTCAGGTGCTACAGAGGACAGTAGGTTGATTACAAAAATGTTAAGGAGAAGGGAGAGAGAAGAGCACAATGCAGACCTCTCTCTATGATAGAGGATCAGAGACAGCCAAAGTCTGTGAGGTAGATGGGGCCAGGTTCATGAAGTGTTTTTAAACAAGGGGCAGGTTTGCATTGGATCCTGAAATAATTGACATCAGTGGAAGCACAAAGCAAATATTGTGTACTTGATGTTCTAACAGGCCTATGACCTCACCAAATGCCATTGGAAGTCACCCTTCATTGCAATGCAGTCGTCATCAGATGAGGCCATCATGGTTCAGGGCTTTCTCAGTTTCTCATTGCATTTGCAGAAGAGAATTACACTTGAAAAAGTGAAGTGACTGTGTGTGTAAAATACTGCATTTTTTCTTATTTGAATTAATTACACTATCCGTAGACCCAAAGAATTTAATAAAACTGAAAAAGGAAGGAAAGCTTGCTGAGCAGAGAGGCTTATATTGCCCTGTTTGGCATACTGGTGGCTAGCAACTTCATTTTGCCTCACTTCTGATTTCTACTGGGATTAAAAACACTAATCTGGTTATAAAATATCATCCTGTCACTGAGAAGAATGCATTTTCTCTGATTTTGATTTTCTCCTTTATTAATGTATTTACATTCCTTTATATAAAGTGCTTACAGACGAGCTGACAATCCAAACCTATATGCAAATCAGATTCATAACCAAGATTAACATGACAAAGGAATATGTCGATCCTAGTGGCTTCTAAAATATTCACCTGAAATGAGGCAGGGACATGGAAAATAATTGCACTACATTCTGAAATTATTCAGCTTCCTTCAGGATTTGAATGAAGTCGTTTATTAGAAAAAAAATCCCTCAGTTGAGTTTGAAAAGGCTGCCACACAAAAGTTTCAAAGCTATAGACTGAAATAAAAAGGAGGTCTCAAACTTCAAAAAAAAAAATCTGTGTCTGATACATTTATTGTTACTATTGTTCATGAAATGCTTTGCACCTACCTTAAAAAGACAGATGGCAGAACTTAACTTTGTTTTTTCCCCTGATTCTGATATGGTTAGATATGGAAATGGTAGTTGTCTGAGTAAAAGTGATTATAGCAAATACAATGGTAATGGTACAATATTTTAAACTACTTTTGACTGTTTCTATTTGCTTAGTTTCCTCAGTTAATTAAATGTATGCAACAGTAGCTGCAGGAACCAGTGGCTACATCATGACAGGTCAGAATTATAAAACTCAACCTTCTCTGTGATATGATTGTGCCAGAAAATAAAGATCATTCTTGCCACATAGCCTTATTAAAGTATGTTTTAAGAATATGATCCCAATGCTTTTTCATTTAAATGTAAATTTTGGCTGCCAAAATCAGATGTAAACACATGTGAGATTAAGATGCTTGTTCCAGATCTTTGGAGGGAAGTGCACTTTCAATTACTTTAAAAGCAGTTGTGTATTTCTTAGACTTTTCTCCTTATCATGATTAGAGGAAAAGAGTGTCAAAATGCATCAAGGAGATAGGTCATTATTTAAAAGGTTGCATCCAGCTTCACAGCTGATCCAAGATAGACTAAGGCAGACTTTAAGCTGAAAAATGCTCCAGCAGATCAAAGTGCTGCATCATTAGCTCCTGCTAGCCAAAGAAAGAAATGTTTTTAAAGGGCAATGTTAAATGGTCACATCACTCCTTCAGAGGTACTGGCCTAGTGCCTTTGAAACAAGTGAAGAATGAGAATGCAACATTTGCAGCGGTTAGCTTAGGAGTGGTTTAAGAAGTGTTTTTGCTATCCACCCTTTTTTCATGGCTCCTGCTTTTAAAAAAATGGGGTGGGGAGCAGATAAAACTCAAACATACTCTGGTGCTTAGAAGTTGATGATAGTCTGACGTACATATAGTTAGATATTTCTTATATCTTAATATAAAGGAGTTTTGTTCAAAATGAAGACAGAGGATCAAATATTAGGTAGAACTCCCAACACAAGTATATTTCATTCAGATGAGGAAGATGGCTATTCATGCCTTACAGTACTTTTATTGTCACTTACACTTATAGTGCAACAACTTACTTCTATCATAGTGCAAATAACAGGGTAGTTATTTTACAAAAGATTTTCCCTAATGGAAGAGGGGAAAAGGATGCTGAATGATATTAACTAGGTGAGAAAGGATATTTTGAATGGAAGGGATGAAAATGCTGCAGCCTTCAGGGTAAGTTTTACCTGCAAGTTATTTCTTAAACTTAAAATGTTTTTAGAAGGGTGATAGCTTGGATACATCAATGTGAATATATCTAAGCTATCAAAAAGAAGAAACAATAGCACATCAATATACGTTTTTTCAATCTTATACTTACATCTTACTTGTCAAAAGGGCTCACCTACAGATGAATTTATTTCAATTGGGAGTTGCGGGTGCCCTGCATTTCACTGTCTATGATGTGTAAGAGTTCATATGGGTCTTTATTCCTATATGAGATGAATGAATTCTGAGAATTGCCTAGTGTAGTTAATTTAAGATAACCTGCAATGTGCCTCCATTCCCTATCTATAAAATGGACATAATCCTTCTGTATCTCATAGAAATGCTATGAGGATAAATACATTAAAGATTTTAAAGTGTTCATATATTATGGTAATGGGAACCACATAAAATTATCTCTGTGTCTACATTAAAACTTATTAAAAGAACTGAAGCAGCTGTGAAGTAGCAGCATTTTCAAATTATAAAGAAGAGATACCAACAATTGGTGAGTTCTATTGTTAGAAACTATCACCACCTATTGGTGAAAACATAGAACTAAAAATAACTTTCTAATCTAAATAGTACCAAAATGATGGAATTGATTAAATAATGTTCCATTTTTCATCATTCCAATTTAAGATGTATGTACTCGTGAATTTTTAGTTAAATTTTCTTATTTTTTACTGAGTTTTTAAATAAAAAGCATAGTGTGTAAAATGCTGAAAAAGATAAGTGTTTTCACATATGGACCAGGTGATGTTTCAGCAAACAGTGATTCTGCTATGGTATTAACTTTCTGAAGTAATCATGGTCAATCACTCTATGGCTCTGCCTGATTATGTCACTATTTGATTCTGTCTGAATTTTTAATTCAGTACAAACTTTGAATAAGCTCATTATCAGATCTGTTTCTAGCTTCCAAAAAATGACTGATCAGGATTTCGCCAGTCATTTTGTCACAGTGCTGGAGATCAGGGAAAGTAATTGCATTCATAACAAAATACCCAGACACAGAAAAACAGGATTTGATGAACAGAGGTCACCCCTTAATATTTTTTTTAATTTCCCTTGTTGCTAAATAATATCATTGAAGTATTCTAGCTTAGCTATATGTACTGCTACCAGTGCTTATAGTATCTGAGAATCTTCCATGTTAATTAGATTGGAAGTCTAGTGAAGTCTCTAGGAAACCTGTGACAGTGGTCTTCTCTCATTTTGGATTATCATAGAATCATAGAATACTAGGACTGGAAGGGACCTCGAGAGGTCATCGAGTCCAGTCCCCTGCCCTCATGGCAGGACCAAATACTGTCTAGACCATCCCTGATAGACATTTATCTAACCTACTCTTAAATATCTCCACAGATGGAGATTCCACAACCTCCCTGGGCAATTTATTCCATTGTCTGACTACCCTGACAGTTAGGAACTTTTTCCTAATGTCCAACCTAAACCTTCCTTGCTGTAGTTTAAGCCCATTGCTTCTTGTTCTATCCTCAGAGGCCAGATGAACAAGTTTTCTCCCTCCTCCTTATGACACCCTTTTAGATATCGATTATAAAATGCTATTTGCAATAAAGTTTTTTGGGGGGAATAAGAGGAATAATTAGTGTGAATGTAAGTCTGAATATAGTGGAAATTCTTTATCAAACAGTGGGATAAACTGGGGCAGGGCCGGATTAAGTGGGGGCTAGCCGGGAAGCTGCCCGGGAGGGCCAACCTATGGAGGGCACCTGATTGAAGTGGTAAGGGGCACCGCATCAGGCACCCCCCATAGGTTGCTGCCTGGGGGCCGGGCTGCGCATGCGCCACACTCCTGGGGGCGTGGTGCCCTGTACACGTCAATCAGGTGCTGCACGCCCAGGGTGGCGCTGCGCATGCACCATGCGCCCACTGCCCAGGGCACAAGAATGGCTCAGGCTGGCCCTGAACTGGGGCTCTGTCTGTAAGCCTTATGAACTGTGGCAGACATTATGAAGTTGTAGTATAAAAAATTGATATATCGTGAGTGCCTATGTCAGTGTTCTGCAACCTGTGGCCAATCAGGGTTCTATGTGTAGCCCATGAAATATTTTGTTTACTGTTGCCCACGTGCAGGGTTGCCAGATTCTGTTGGTTTCTGTCCATGTAGTGTGTTTTCCTACAAATATTACTCAAGTGACACCCAGTTAAAGCAAGGGCACATGAAGTGAGGTGTGTACTGTTTGCACACAACATTGACTATGAGAACTGTGCGTTCCCTCTGCATCCAATCAAAGCACTGCTACGACTCAATCAGTACATGCCACAAATTCTAGGTATGCAAGCGCAGTTAGCAAAACTACCCTATCCCAGAACACCATCTTGGTTATTACAATCTTGTGGCCCAATGAGATGGAGAGCCACTCATGTCGCCTGCTCACTAGCCTAGATTGGCCACCTCTAGCTAGGAGTGGCCCGAGGCCAGCTGTGGCAACTGGTGCCGTAGGCAGAAGGCGCAATAGGCGCCCCCGCCTGCTCGGCCGTCAATGGCCATGACGTAATCACGGGGCACCCTGGCACCCCATGACATCATCATCGGGTACCCGGGCCAGCGGCGCCCTAGACAACTGCCTAGTCTGCCCAGGCTCACGGGCCACCCCTGCTGCTAGCCTAAGTATATGTGGCTCCACCATTGCTGACAAGTGCTGTAGCAAGGACACATCAGAGAGCGAGAATGAGGACTATATAAGGTTAACAATAATATTTTAACCATACTAAAGCTATGCTAAAAACCATTTGCACCCCCTTCTGAAGAAAGGGGGCAAAAGTAGAAGCAGTGGAAATTCACCCAAAGGAGAGAACAAAGGAAGCCAGGGAGGTATAAATAGTGAGCCACAAAGTACAGAGGGAGAATGAAACAGAAAGAGGAAGCATGGGGCAGAGAGAGCAAGGCCACACAAGCTGGGAAAGGACCTCCATGAGGGAGAAACTATTCAGCATGTAACAACCTATAAAAGGCAAGTGACACTGTGCCTACCTGCCATCCATGACACAGATGAACTCTATGGACTATCAGAGAAAGGGGAGCTCTAGGACAAGGAGTTTAACTGAGAGTTTGGGGGGTTAGTGGTATTTGTGAGAAAGGGGAGAAGCCAGATTCTGTGCCCAGAAAATGTACCAGAGATGCATAGGGAAGAAAACAGTGCTATGGCTTGGAAAGGCTCCGGAAACTTCTCCTCACAACAGTGTGGTAAGTGGCTGGAAAGAGATAGCCTGGCCAAATCTGAGAGAGACAGCAAGTTGGCATTCCCTATGCATTACTTATATTAAGTAGTAGATTATTTATCCGGCATTGCTCAGGTCCTTCACTGAAATAAGCTTTGTTTTTCTTCATTTAAATAATTGTTCTGGGATGGGGCTGGGGATGAGGAGTTCAATCTGCAGGTTGCCCTCTCTCACTGCAGCAGCTTGGGACCAGGTGAGAAGCACCTGTCCATGGCTGCTACAGCTCCAGCGGGCACAGCCAGGGGAGGGATGCATGTTCCTGGGCTGTGAGATAAACAGACACACAGAGAAAGAAACTCTGAAATATATAGTAGATAGCTGTCGATTCCCCCCCGGCCCCTTATCTCCCACTGGCCCAATGGGATTATAGCTGTCCGGGTCCCCAGTCCCCATCTCTGGCTCCTTGCTGCCCCTGTGTGGTCATTTTGCAGTATAACTCCCTCCTGCCACACCCCTCCCTTTCCATTTTATGATAAATAATGAGAAACAATCAAATTCCCTGCACATCCAACCTCGACCTTAGTTTTAGAGGAAGTTGCATACCAAATTTGTTGGTCCTAGCTCTTACCATTTAGGAAGAGTTCTTGAACAAATGAACTCAGACGGATGCCCATTTCTAAAATATATATAGTAAGACAAGGTAGCTTTTTAATACTGTAGCTTCCTCAAAGATAACAACTGTGGCTCTCTACAAGCAAATATTTACTGTCAGACCATTAGTTTCAAGAGTTCAGTCCCTTGTGCTTAGATGATATTGCTACTTTATTCAACTGCATGCAATTTTAATTAAATAGTCTGATTTAATCTGAGCTTTTTAAAGTATAATTTGAATATATGGTGATTTGAGTTTTTTGTTTCAGAGGATGGGGGGAGGCATCTGCCACAGTCTATGATTTTGGTGAGAAGAGTTTGAACTGCATCGCTGTACAATATTTTGTTGAATCTCAGGATAGGACCAGATGTAAGTGGTTTTCCATAATTAACTCATTTCTGAGTTTCATTTTCACAGTAATCATTGCTGAAAACTGCCCTCTCCGAGATAAACGAAAGTGCCCTTTCACAGTTTTGTTAATGAGTGTTTCAGAGTCTCCTTTGACAAAAATTCAAAATTCTTAGTTTATTAGAAGGGAAAACTTGGTTTTCAGCCGGCAATCACTTGACAATTTCAAAAGATTTTTTTGAGGGTGAGATACTTAAGGTTGGAATGAAGTCAGCTGTTATTAAGAATAGGTTTTGAATCCAACTGGTTGGATTTATTAATATTCAACTCCAGGAAAATACTGATCAAAATGGAAATACAATCCAGACAAATGAGTTAATATTGCTTTTTACTAATACTTTAAGTTGCTTTAACTCTACTCTTTTAAAAATCTGGTGAAAATGAAAACATCTCGGTAACTCCCTTTTCAATGTAGTATTGAAAGAAAGTTTCTCTATGAATTTCCCCATTTTCTTTTTTTTATAACTAGTGCATTTATATTCCATCCTTAAAATGTCTAGCACGGCGGTTCTCAAACTTTTTGGGCTCCGGATCCCTTTACATGCGTAAAAATTTATGCGGAGCCCCAGCGGTCCACTAATTGTATGTGTTATACCTATCAATGTTTCCAGTTTGTCAACCTCGTGGAGTCCCTGGAGGTGTCTCGCCCTGCAGAGAACAGTTTGAGAAACACTGGTCTAGCAAATAGCTAATGTAGTCAAGAGTTAAATTTCAGAAAGTGATTATATACAGTACTGTATTAAGATACATTTTCATATTAAATTTTATAAAGATTACACCTAAGGAATCTGATTGTTTTAACCAATAAGCACTTGAAAAACAACTCTGGGTACAAAAAAACCAAACCCTAGTATTTTTCCAATAAACATCAGAAATGGTTAATTGTATCTATAGTTATGTTCACACAGGGATTTTTTTTTTAAGTCCACAGTTAGCCCAGCTTAGTTGACTCATGCTTCAGGGCTGAAAAATTGCTTTATAGACATTTGGGCATGGTTGGGAGCCTGACCTCCCAGGATTCTCCAGAGAGTGCAGCCTGGAGTTTAAGCCAGAGTTTAAGCATTTACTAACCAATTTTTAGCCCCAAAAGCCCAAGTCAGCTACACAAGCCAGCTGAAACCATGCTGCAGGGCTCTTATCCCCATGTAAATCTAACTATGAGCTCATCTACAAGGATGGGATTTCTAAAGCTCACTAAACATATTGCAAAGTAACTGATCCATGTAGACCCTGAGGGTGCACACTAAAGATTCCCTAGTGCGCTCTAGAACAGTACTGTATTAAAGCACACTAGGAACATTACTAAGAGATTGCTCATTAAATCCTGGCTTATGGCATCTACATTGAACTAAACAATTGCTAAGAATAACTCCCCAAAATGAAATTAATAATCCTGAAAAATAGAAACCCTAGTTATACTTCAGAGCTTCCTGGATACCACTTTTCATTTGTAGATCCTAAAACTTTGCATTTTTCTTCTTCAATATATAATATACCCTCCCATTCCTCACACAGGAATCTGATGAATCAAAAAGTAAAATAAATTGTCCAGAGTCACATAAGTAGGTGACTAAGCTAGGAATAGAACCCGTGGGCCTTGGCACTCATGACAGTGCCCCATCCATTGGTCTACCTGCCTTTCATATCTCCCCAAACAATCTACTGGAAATCAGCTCCCATACCAATAAATGGAAGTAGTGGAGTTTTTAAATTTGACTGTCTCTCAGATTATCACATCTCTTTGCATAAAAGTCTGTGTCATTTCTTCTGCATTAGTCATTGAAGGTGGAATCCACAGTCTCAAGGCATACAGTATGCACAAAGTTATTTAGTGTTTAATTAATTCCTCTTTACATAACAATGCTTGCTAATCTAATTAGAATTTCAAGCTGTATATATTTGCATATTTATTTATGATCAAAAAGAAACAAAATAATAGGGGGTTTTAGGCGCATTGTTTCTTGGACTCAATTAAAAAGTGAGGGTACAACTGTTGTGATGCTGAACATACTGAACATTATTTATCACACTGACTATATTAATTACAGATAATGTTCATGGCCATCTTTATGTGAGCAGAATTTAACTACAGACTAGTTACCTTGAAACAAACTCTTAACTTCACACTTAGTATATTAGCAGTTCTCAAACTGCAGTCTGTAAAACACTGATGGATTCATATAGCTGGCTGCTCTCCAGCTGGTAAATCCTCTTAAAAGAAGCTAAAAAGTATTAACTTTACTAATTTTATTTTTCCACATAAGCAAATATTATTGTTGCCCCAGGGAATCATTAATCTTCTCAGAGATTCCATGTGCAATAGAAATCAGAAAATTCTAGAGGTGAATCCAGAGTTCTGTGGCTGCTGTAAAGCTGAAGATTTTCATTTTGTAGAACATTAAGCCATATTTCAGTAGGAGAAGGGGAGCTGTACAAATGGGATGACCTCATAAGTGAGCAACTAATCTTGGAGACCATCATAAAACATAGGGACTAGAAGGGACTGCAAGGGTCATCTAGCTTAACCCCAGCCAAGGTGCAGGATTTGTGGTGTCGAAACGTCGCTAGATTGATGGCTATCAAGCCTGCTTTTGTAAACTTCCTACGAAGAAGCTTTTACAGCCTCCCAAAGTAGTCAGTTTCCATTGTCCTACAGTTCTTACAGTTAGAAAATGTTTCCTGAGATTGAATCTAAATCTGCCATGCCATAGTTTGAACCCATTGCCTCTTGTCCTGCCATCTGTGGCAAAAGAGAACAATTCTTCTCCATCTTTTTAAGGCAACCTTTCAAATATCTGAAGACCACCATCATAGCTCCTCAATCTCTTTTACTAAACTAATCATACCCAGTTCCTTCAGCATTTCATCAGATGGCTTGCATTCTATTCCTTTGATCATCTTTGTCACTTGCCCTCAAGCCTGTATAGTTTTTCTACATACTTTCTATACATTGGTGACCAGAAATGGACAGGGTATTCCAGTTGAGGCCTAACCAGCACTGAATGGAGTGGTACTATCAACTCCCATGACTTGCATGCTATGTGTCTAAAGTCAGCCTAAAATTACATTTGATTTTTTTACCAAAGCATCGCATTGCTGACTCATATTGAAGCTGTGATCCACCACAACTCCTGGATCCTTCTCAGCAGTGCTACTGCCATGCCAGTTTTCCCCCCATTCTGTATTTTTGTGTTTATTTTTTCTTCCCTAAGTGTAGCACATTCCATACATGTTTGTTGAATTTTCATTCTGTTGTCTACAGCCCTATTTATCAAGATGCCTCTGAAACTTAGCTCTAGCCTCCAAATGACTGGCAATCCCCCCAGCTTTGAGTCATCTCCAAACTTGATCAGCATGCTCAATTCACAGGCAGGTCATTAATAAAGATGTTAAACAACAGTAGACTCGGAACAGATCTCTGTGGAGCCCCTTGAGACCTTCCTCCTATTATTCCATAAAGTTGCTCTTTATTTATGGCTGTTTAACCAATTATGTATCCATTTAATGGTAGGTCTGTTGAGCCTGCACATCTCCAGCTTACTTATCAGAATGTCATGTGCGATTGGGTCAAAAGCCTTGCTGGAAGCCAGGTATATTATGTCCACTGTCATTCTCCCTACCGACCAAATTAGTTACCTTCTCAAAGAAAAAAAAAATCAAACTAGTTTGGCATGATTTGTTCTTGGCAAATCCATGCTGGCTGCTAATGATTATCCCTTCATCTTTCAGGTATTTGCAAACTGAATGTTTTATTCATTTCTCTAGGACGGTGGTCACCAATCAGTAGCTCAGGATCTATTGGGAGATCTTGGAGCCTCTGACAGGTGACCCTGACTGGTTTGGCCAAGAAGTTATCAAGAATCGGCACTTCAGCTGGCCCTCCCACCACTGCTGTGCATCTCCTGCCCTTTGCCCTGGAACACCCCTTCCCCCCCAGGAGCCTCCGACTTGCTGTGAAGAGCAGTGAAGGGAGAGGAGGGGCACTAATGTCATGGTGCCCTCCTCCCACCCTGTATTCTGTCTCCACAGAATGGAGCATGGGCACAGCAGGGGTTTGGGATGGAAGAAGTTTGCTGGCTGCTTTTGGGAGTGGTGCAGGGCCAGGGCAGAGGTGAGCCTGTCCTAGCCCCACTGCACCACCACCTGGGAGCCACCTGAAGTAAGCAGTGCCCAGCTGGAGCCAGCTCTGAACCCCCCACCTCAGTCATGAGCCCCCTCTTGCACCCCAACCCCTGCCCCCAGGCTCCACTTAGGGTCCCTCTCACATTCCAAATCCCTTAGCCCAAGACCAGAGCCTGTGCCCCAACCCTCTGCCCCTGCCTGGTGAAAGGGAGGAATGATGGGGGAAGGGAGGGAGGGAGACAGAGGGGAGCAGGGGTGGGGCCTCAGAGAAGGGGCACAAAGGAGGCAGGGCAACGGTATTTGGTTTGAAGTAGATCCTGGGTTGCACTTAAATTCAAAAAGCGATCTTGTGCTTAAAAAGGTTGGAGACCACTGGTCTAGGAGCTTCCCAGGTTTCAAAAGTGAGGTTAA
Source organism: Rafetus swinhoei (assembly GCA_019425775.1). Lineage (NCBI taxonomy): Eukaryota > Metazoa > Chordata > Testudines > Trionychidae > Rafetus > Rafetus swinhoei. Next base: position 75,099,660 of record CM033427.1, on the reverse strand, counting down.
CCAATCTATAGTTTCCCAGCTCCTCTATCCCCCCCTTTTTAGAGATGTAATAGATATGTAGCCGTGTTAGTCTGGTCTAGCTGAAACAAAAAACAGGACTATGTAGCACTTTAAAGACTAACAAGATGGTTTATTAGGTGATTAGCTTTCACGAGCCAGACCCACTTCCTCAAATCAAATTGTGGAAGAAAATTGGCACGACCATATATACCAAAGGATACACTCAAAAAAATGAACACATATGAGAAGGACAAATCAAATTTCAAGAACACATATTCCTGCTCATCCAGAAATATAATTTATGCTATCATGTGCCGACAGTGTCCGTCTGCTATGTACATTGGACAAACGTCTGACACACTTCGCCAAAGAATCAATGCACACAAAACAGATATTAGACAGGATCACAAAGAAAAAACAGTTTCTTGCCATTTCAACCAGAAAAGGCATTGTCTCAATGACCTGATTACCAGCATCCTGCTTCAAAGACCTTTTAACACCAGACTTGAAAGAGAATCCTCTGAACTGTCATTCATGCTTAAATTTGACACTTTACACCTAGGTCTTACCCATTACAAAGATAGCTTCCTCAATTATCACCTCTAATATCATTAGCTCACAGACATTTACCTCCCCCATCCCCCTTCTGTTCTGAAATTTGATTTGTCCTTCTCATATGTGTTCATTTTTTTGATTGTATCCTTTGGTATATATGGTCATGCCAATTTTCTTCCACAATTTGATCTGAGGAAGTGGGTCTGGCCCACGAAAGCTCATCACCTAATAAACCATCTTGTTAGTCTTTAAAGTGCTACATAGTCCTGGGGTTTTTTTTGTTTTTTTTTAAGAGATGGACACTATGTTAGCCCTCCTCTGGTCTTCTAGGATCTCTCCTGCCATCCAGGAGTTTGTAAATATTATTCCTAGGGTGCTTCAAGATTTCTTCAGCTGTAGGATGAATGGCATCAAGCCCCAATGATAAGAATTAATTCAAATTGGTCAGGAGATCTTTAACATTTTCTTTACCTATCAGTATCCTTTCCCCTGTATAGTCTACATGGCAACTTAGCTAGTCAACCAGTAACATTATTTATTGTGAGAAAACTGAAGCAAAGTAGGTACTGAGCAGTTCTGCCTTCCTATCGTCTTCCACTACCAGCTCACCTTCTACATTAGTCGCAGACCTCCACCCTCGCTGATCTTTCTTTTTTGTCTTACCTATTTGTAGAACCTTCTTGTTGTCTAATATTTCTTGACGGCTGTAACTCATTCTGGAGCAGCCAAGAGTGTATTAAAGTAATAATACAAGGAGATGGTGCTAAGGATTATAGCAAAAGGATATCAGTAAGAAGGAGCTAAAGGCTTTCTTGAGTTTGGAATATCAACTACAGTGCTAAATATAGCCTGACCACATCATGTGTCACTTAGAAATGGAAGGCCATGATGTAGGCAAGTCTTGTGGCTATTTATTTGTCAATCACTTGGCATTAGTATGACACAAAAGTAGGACAGTACATGCAGACTCAAAACAGGGTTCAGTTGGATGCACTGGCAGGTAAAAAGGATGGTGCCCAGAGAATAGTAAGATGTGTAGGTCACATTCTGCCCCCACGATGGCTCATGTAACAGAGTCAAATTTGCCTCAGCACACCCAGGAACTTTCTAACAAACCAACCACCCCACTGTCATTTTCATTTTTCTTTGATAATTATATTGCTGCCAAAGAGCATGACTAACACAAGTCCTGGAATTACCTGGTAATGCCAACCCAGGTACTCCGGTTTACCTGAGTGTCTTCCATTTGTTTTTTATAAACTCAAAGGTTGGATGACAAAATAAATAGATTTTTTAAATAGCTTTAAGAGCTGCCGGGGAACGGGAACAAGAGTTGTGATGTGTGTGGACGGAGTGGCCAGTAGGGCACCTGTGTCATTTCCTGGAGGCCTCTTTTTTCGACAACATATCCTATTCTGCATCCATATACACCCTTTTCCAAAAAAGATTTTTCAGAAAAAGGCTTATTCCTCATGGAACAAAGTTTATCGCCATCAGAAAAAGTCATCCGTTATTTCAACTTTGTCAAAATAATGGAATGTCAGTGTGGATGCTAATATCGTTTTTCCAGAATAATGGCCGTTATTCCGGAAAAACGGAGCAGTGTAGATGCACCCTAAGTGCCACTACATTGGACAGTAAATGCAGACTCAAAACAGGGTTCAGTTGGATGTACTGGCAGGTAGCAGCTTCTTCTTAGAAAGTGCCATGGGACAGACAATCACGTTTTCTCAAAGTGCACGACCAATAAATGGCCAAACCAGCTACAGTTGGGGAGAGTGCTCAGAAGCTTGAAATAGGTTAGTTTGACTTGGGTCTGTATAGTGCCAACACCTGAGTGGGCGTGTGATACTGTGGGTTAATATTCAATGCGGAGGCTCAAGCATGGGCTTCCAAACATTAAACATAGAGGACTCAAATCCCACAGACCCAGGCTTATGCTACACTGTAGATATACCCAGAGACCAATACTTTTATTTTGGAAATAACTCCAGTGGCCACAGGGGCTTGATTTTCCATCTCAGCTTTCCTCAGCAGTGTTCCCTACAATCAAATTGGGGTTCAGTCCAATGCTAACTGAAAGGAAAGACTACCACCTTCTAAATTACTAACATTTCTGACTGCATCTAGGTACTATTTGTATGTCTTCCTTCCAAGTACTAATGCAGGCTGGCCATTCCTTAGTTTGAGTCCTCAGATGGGACACTTAACAAGGAAAGGCTATGACAGGAAAATCTTTTTTTCTTGTTCAGAAATATATTTTTGTTTGGAGACAAACAGGAAACAGTTCACACATTGGGCACATTCTTATGGGTCACCCCCCTTTCTAGTTTTTCTCCTTTGCCCCGGCTACATGAAAAATGACACTTGGAGCTGAAGTTGTAATAAATTCATTTTGATTCTGATTTGAGTTGGGAGGTTTATATTCTCTGACACAGCACCCAGGTGGCCTAATTTCATTTTCAAAAAAATTCAAATTGCATTCAACTCTTCTTAAACTATGCTACCTTTTATCATCCACTCCTAACAGTATCACTGCAGCTTTCAGCAGTGCAGCCTTTGCTGACTGATTAGGTTACAGTAGAGTAGACATTCACAACTGCACTGCTCACTGTTCATGCAAATCAAATTGTACAACCTGCAACAGGAAGTAAACTATGTATAACACAAAGCAGTTTAAACCAAAAAACAGAACAAAGGGGCATTGTGGGGAATACAAAGATTACAGTACTTTAATACTTAAGCCCCACACACTTCAGCTAGTGAAGACAGAATGATGGGGGGAGTGGAGAATCATAATATCCAGAACAACAAACAGAATGTGTGCAGTTTTGATATTGAATTCACTCAGAAACACTGACAGACAGAAGCAGCAATTAAATAACATCACATAATTCCAAGCTGAAATCAGCATGGTATGTCCCACTACACCCTGCAGAAGCATTTTGGAAATGCAAATGAAATTGTAGACCCAGGTGTAAAATTAAACTCTGCTGTCACTTCAAAGCTTGAGTGAGCTTGTTTAAATAAAATAAGAACTCAAACACAAGTTCAGCTATTTACTGACACTGGGGTTTTTTTTTCTTTAAGTTTTATGCTCCTCTGGGAGTCCTTATTGGGACTGATAGTAGAAACAGTACCTTGGGAAGAACTTCTCACTGCATTTCTGACTCAGGCCACACCAGGAAGTCCTGGGAATTGCAGAAGCAATATTTCTCTCATCACCCACAGTTCAGCGAAGTCTGAATGAAGTTTAGAGGAAACATTTGAATGTATCTTCCAACCAAACCACCAGGTCTTCCTAAATTCCCCTGCTAGTTTAACCTATTAATTTAGCTTCATCTGAGGAGACCTGACATCAGTGTTTGCTCTAAGCTGGAGGACAGCACAGCGGCACAGGTGATGAATCAGCCCCGCCCAGTTCCTTGCAGGGAGCCCTGAACCTCTGACTGGGTGGGGCTAATTAATCACCTATGAAGCTGTGCTGCCCTGCAGCTTAGAGCAAACACTGTCTGACATGGACTCAGATTAATCCAAAACAAATTTATAAATGTTTGAAAAATTTGGCTTAATGCACCTAAGTATTATGCAGAATTTTTTCATTCCATTTCCTTAGAGCTCACACAGGACACTTATGATTAGTTAGGGCTTTGTAGCAATGTGATTGCTGATCAATATTGCCCATCAACTTTCTACCATCATGATGCCTGTAGTTCAGAAAAATGTACAAGTAGGAATACTGTAACGTGGTTTGTGCTTAATGTCAGAGACGTTAGATAACTTTTGTACACATTGCCCCACTTTGTGTGGTTATGCTTTTGAGAGATGTGGGGCCTCAAAGCATTTGTTTAAGACAGAATTGAACCATGCTGAAAAATAACCACTAACTGCAGAGCAGGACCTGCAGAATAGCTACTTCCCCGCAAACATCCCAAACTGCTTCACTGCACCAGTGTTTGTTTATGTAAAAAACCTGGAAGTATGCTTAGCATACATACTGGGAGTCAGACTTGCATAACCATATTTATCCCAACACACATGCATTTTCCTCATTTAGTTCAGCTCAACTCAGCACCAGTTCAGCCAGTGAGAAAGTGTCTACTTAGTAACAGAGCTTAGTAACAGAGCTTTCAGTATTGATAGAGCATACTCGTGGGGTTACCAGGCATCCGATTTTTCAACCAGAAAGTTTGGTCGAAAGGGGAACCTGGCAGGGTCCAGTCCAAACCACTGAAGAGACACCAAAAGTCTGATTAAGTGACACACTGTGGAAGGGAGGCAGATGGACTCAATTCCCCCTCCTCCCCAGCAGCTGGCCCAGGGGAGGAGTCGAAGTGGCAGGACCAGAGCCTCTTTTGGTCACTAGGACACTGCCCACAGAAGCTCAGCAGCTGCCTGGGAGGAGCAACAGTAGTGAGCTGCTCCCCCAACTCAAGTTTGGCTTTCCAAGGACAATGACTGAGGGAGCTGAAGCCCTCCCTCCACCCCAACATGCTTGGGTCCTCTCCCCAGAAGCACAAGTGCTAACTTCTTGTCTAACTCTGCTCCAGTCTAGACCACATCCTCACCCCATCTATCCCCTTTGCCCCAACCTGCTCCTTCCTACCCAACTCTGCTCCAGCCCTACCCCCATTCCATCCCTTCCCTAAAGCCTATGCCCCACCTCCTGCCCCAAGTGTGCCCCATCCCGCCTCCTCCTCCTGCTCGGTCCTGGAGTTTCCTGAATGCTGCAGATGTTGGCAGTGATCCAGAAGCACGGAGGGTAGAAGGGGGTGGGAAGGAATGTGTTCTTCAGTAGAACCACCAGCACACACAAGGTGCAGGGGACTGGGAATCTGAGGGGGGAGCTTGGCACCAGTGAGTGCTCCACACCCACTAATTTTTCCCCATTGACGTTCCAGCCCCAGCGTACCCCCAGAGTTGGCGCCATGCCTGAAAGCCAAAGCCTGGGCAGGGACCAGGCCACTGCTGCCTCCCCTTCCCAGCCAGGCTCAGAACCAGGCATCTGGCTATGCCACACAGAGCAGCAAGTGGGAGCAGCTCCATCCCTCTCCTTGTCTGGGCCTGACTACTAAGGAGCGCAGACAAACATGCTGTGAGGGAGCTCTGCCACAGGAGGACAGAGCGCCCCTCCCAGCAGTTAGGCTACATCTACACTGCAAGGTTTTTGTGCAAAAATGGCCATTTTTGTGCACAAACCTGCTGTTACCAGATTTGCCCAATACTCTGGGGTATGTTCATTTATTAGGGTTACTCTTATGGGGCTGGGGGGAGGTTAACAATTCTATCAGTGTGCTACTTCTGCTTACTTGTGCTCTCATATGGAGCTGAGTTCTCCCTGCTGCCAATTCCCCCTCCCACTGGAGCTCTCCTGCAGGAACTAGGTTCCTCAGGATGGGGTTCTTCCCACCTTAGCAACACACACAGACACTCACACCCACTAACAGAGCACCCCTGAGAGAACTGGGTAATCAGCACTCACAAGCTGACCATGAATATGTCTCTGGATTCAGCAGGCTGGGTTTAACAGCAATGCCATACTGCACCCTCATGAGCCTTTGGACACAGTGGGCTGGATTAAACAGCACTTTAAGCTACCATCCTCATAAACCTCCACAGTCAGCACTTCCCTATCCCCACTTTCACACCACAATCATTCACTGGTAAACCACACGATGAGCAAACCCCACAGGATTTTGGGCACTACAGGGATCTTTAGCTTGGGTACAAGAAGTGTTGTTACAGAGCGAATGGGGAAGCCAAAACAACACCCCTTGGGGAAGGGTGAGCGAAAGAGAGAGAAAGAGAGAAGCAACCAGCTTAACAATGAAAGTTATTTATTTCTGGGTAGTGATAGGAAGCCAAACACACATAACAGTTACAATATTAAATCCAACAGTTACACTATTAAATCTAAATTGAAACTGATTACACGTTAGGGCTAGCTAACCATATAACTGTTTACATAGGGCAGGGTCAGGAGGCTATGCTTGGGGCCCCGGGGTGGGGGGAAGGAGAGGAGAGGGAGAGAGAGACCTCACCACTCCATGGAGCTTGCACTGATCAGGGTTCCCAGATGGTGATGACAGCCGGGGGTCCAGAGGGCAGGAGACGAGCAGAGCAGAGTCCCTAGCATGATCAGACAGGAGATGAAGAAGTCTCAATGGAACTGATGCAGTTTTAAATCCAGGTATCAGAACAGTTTTTCTTGGGCAAGGGTAGGAGGTTTTTACAGGGATAGGACAATAGTTTGAAGAGAACACTGGATTTGTTTCTGGGTAAAAGGAGGCGAGAAAATTGAGACCCATCACCCCTGGTTATGAGTTATGTTCCTTAAGCGAGCTCACAATGCAACTAGGCAGTTTCAGTATTTTGGATTCAATAGGATCCGTTACTAGAATTGGTCTGTTAATGACTAATTTGGGTGTGAGCAGGCCTGGGTTCATTAGCATCTGGAGCAGAGATTTCCCATCAGGCAGTGCTTCTCTGCTTTCGGTATCCCATAGTTCAGTGTGGTTCCTGCTTTGGAAGAGCTGGTCTCCATTCTGTTAATGAGATGCCCCTCTGTTCTATTTTCAATGCAGATGAGGCTGGGGTGTTTCCTTAATTAATTTAGGTGCATCTTCCCCTGCCTTTTCCTTGCTTTGCCTGATTCTAGCAGAGGCCTAGGGGAAGGGGGCGGGGGTGGTTTTCCATGAATGTCACTCCCTGGCTCCCCAAGAGCACAAGGCTGGTAGGTAACACTGCGGAGCAGCCACACCTCAAATGCACTTTTGTGCAAGTAAATCAGCCGTTAAACAGCAGAGCAGAGGGCTTTTGCTGGTGTAGGTGAACCTCCTTCTACAAGGCATAACTCCCTTTTGTGCTACAGCTCTTGCACAAAAAGGCAAGTGTGGACACTCCAGAGGGGTTTCTTGCGCAAGAAACCGCTATGGGGAAAAAGCACAGGTGAATGGCCATCAGAGCTTTCTTGCGCAAGAGCATCCATGCAGCGTGGACGCTCACTTGCGCAAAAGTACATCACTTTTGCGATATGCTTTGAGGTGTGGATGTGCTCTTGAGCAAGAAGTTTTTGCGCAAAAACTCTTGCGCAAAAGGCTTCTTGTGCAAGAAGCCTACAGTGTAGACGTAGCCTTAATGTGTGGCGGGGAAAGCACAGGGACCCCAGGTAGGAGTGGAGAAGAGAGAGGGGGAGAGTCTAGCACTCCTGCTCAAGTGCTCTGTTTTTAAATATTACAAAATTGGCCAAGGACAACCCTAGCATACCGGGGGGACTGTGTATTCTCATGGAGAGAAGAAATGGGTCAACAGAAGAAGTAGGAGTCAAGGCCATTGCAAGAACATAGAGATTTAATGGTGTAACCAGTCATCTCCCCCTTCCCAAAATCAGTCAGAAAAGATTGCTTCACTTGTCTGTACAGCTCCTTATTCATCCCATAAGAAGTTAACCTTGTGGGAGTGTCTCAAGTTACTGGGACCTTGTGAGCATTCCAAGCCCAGTGCCCCACTTTCAGAGCAGGAGAGCAGAACTGAACCAATTAAAAGGGGGACTGCTTTCTCCCTCACAACAAGGGAGACACGGACAAGCAAAGAAAGCCAGAAAGAGCTGGGATTGATGCCTTTGGGTAGAGCAGACTGGCCAGAGGAAGAACTCCACATGGAACAAAGAACCAGGGCTGAGTATGAACTTGTGTCATCGTTCTAGGCTTTATTTTGGATATTTGAAGATTTGACGCGTTTTGGTTATTGAACCACCCCTGTGCAGGGATGCAGCTAGCCACAAGACAGACCATAGGGTGTGCATAAGGAACCTGTAAGAGAGGACTAACAGGACAAACTGCCTGCAATGTTATCTTTGATCATGTGATGGTGCTCAGGTGCTGACCACCAGATGATAGGGAGAATTAGGTGTATTTAATACTCAGGTCCCTCAATGATCCCTTATTTAAAAACAACACTTCTAAAATTAGGTCCTTAAACTTGTAAATACTGTTTCTAGGCTTGTCTACACAGGACACTAAAAATTAAACCAAATTAAATAAAGGTGTGACTTTCAACTTCTGTGTGCACCTTCTCATTCACAATTAAAATAGCCTTAATTGGGTTTTGTTTAAGAATCTTGACTGACAGATGGCATTTTCATGTCCTCTAGAGAAAGCCAGGTATGATTGAGTGGCAGATAAATCAGAGAAAAGGAGAGCAAGGTGTGTATGTGTTTGGTAGATTTGTATAAGGGGGTGTCAGGACAAAAGGTTTTTAAATTCCTATTCTGAGGTTGCCATTTTTTCAAATTGGTGGGCTGCACCTGTCTCATTCTTTCTTACATCACTAATTTTAAAGCAATTTTGACTATGAAATGCACTTGTCAACATCTGAAGTGCAGTTATCACTAACTCCTGGTGATAGCTGGTAGGTGTAGTGAAATGCTCTGGAATAACCTAATTAAGAACAATTCCAGTGACTTGAAGGCATAACAATCAGCACCGAGCAACCCAAAATCTTGCATGGTATTTTTATCATTTCACATCCATTCTCCCGGTTTCATTTCAGGGTCATTTAAAAAGATGGCAAAAGGATGCAAATCTGCAGGATTTCTATTTGCTTTCTGGAAAGTGAGATGAATTGCAAACCAGAAATAAAACCATGATGCAAAAAGCAGAAAGGGACAAAATAAAATAAATAGACACAGCTCAGGCTGTAGAGCATGATGATTTTAATTGACCCAAATACTCCTTAAAGACAAACAACTGGATTGCCATCTACACACGTTAGCTCACAATTTTTATGGTGATTACTTACTTCTGTGTTCCTGCCTTCTCCCCTTCCCAATAATGGATCAAAAAAACCCAAGTACATTAGCAGCTGTACTTACAGTGAATAGTCAGCAGTGATTTAGGCTTTGGCTTATACATCACATTCCAGCATTCTAATAGTGCAAAACATTAATAACCCAGACAGGAAATTTCACACTCACCGGTGATTGCCAGTCCACCATGAAAAAGTTTCCAACAACCATGCTCTTTAACTCTGTTTCACTCACATAATGGAAATTCCAGCACTACTAGTCAAAAGAAAATTTAAATGTTTCGTTTTTGCTAGTGGACAAGAGGGCTGTGCACTTCAAGGTAATGCTACATAGGACTAGCAAAGATCAAAATTGTCAGCAGAGAAATTGCCTTGGAGGGAAAAAGCTGCTGAAGAAGACTAGCTGTAATATAGCCCATCCTTCCCTAAATGGACGCTACAAGACAGTGGTAGATGTTAGTGCTGAATGCCCAGAACGGATGTAAAGCAACCTTAGGATGCATCTACACAGCACCCTAAACTCGAAATAAGAGACACAATTTCCATTACACAAACTGCATATCTTATTTAAAATCTATTTCAAAATAGCTTATTTTGAAATTTGGCATGCCTACACAGCGCCAAATTTCAAAATAACGCACTATTTCGAGCCATCCCTTAACCTTCATGCAACAACACTTACATGTCAAAATAGCACACCCATTATTTCAAAATATATTTCAAAATAATGGGCAGCGTGTATAGACGCGTGGGGTAGCTGTTTTGGGATACCGCGGTATCCCAAAACAGCTGTGCAGTATAGACGTACCCTAAATGAAAGAGTGAACAGAAAGATCTGAAACATGACAATCCCACCACAGTCATATTTCTTTTTGAATGGAAAAAAAAGAGAATTGTTTTCTCCACCAGCATTGGAGCCTATACAAACAAAAACAAAATAATCCTACATGCAAGAGTTAGCCTGAATGGTCTTGTCTGTGTTAAATATACCAAACATTTTAAAGTCATACGACGGATAATCTTAACTAACAAAAATCTCTCTGAGGGATTACACAAAGAAGATCAAATAAGGGCATCAATATAGCTTTATATTTGATGTGTCAAAATACTACTTTCAGAAATAGTAGGGCATATAATACACATAAAAAAATGAGAATGAGGAAAAACCGATGGCGATACAAACAAAAACATATTTAAAATAGGCTAACCTTCCTGGACTTCAAAAAGATACAGATGTTAAATAACTGCATTTTCTGTGGGCAGAATTTGGCTATGTACGGCTCCCATTGATATCACAACAGTTTTCCTTTAACACTATGTCAGACTCTAGAAACCTCTATAGGTATACAGCACTTTTCTGTGGGGCATTGGTTCTGGGGTGCTTCTATGTAGCATGAAAGTACAGTAGATTTACTGCTAAGTCATATTTTAACAGGTGGGTTCAGTTAGCCTCAATCAGGATATAAAAGAAGGAACAGTGGGAACTAGTGAATGGGACAGAAAGTTTTGCCTGCAGAGCCTAGGAACAAAGCCATCCTAGAGGAGAAAGCTAAAAATGAGGCTTATGTCAGGGTTTTATTTCAGATGTCAAGAAAGCTAAACCCAGGACAGAAGGTTTGACTATATACAGTGTGTGTTTATTAAGACAAGTATGGGCAATAAAAATTCAAGCAGCATAAGTAGTTGGAAGTTAATTTGAGGAGAATTTAGCCCAAAATAACTAACTGATCTATAAGGCCAGCCACCATTGCCCACTTGTTAAATTTTCATATAAGCACTTTCATATTTTCTTCCATGCCACCCCTCATACTTGGGAGAAGCCCCCTGTAAACATCCACAAAACCAACTCAGCCTCCAAATCCTTCCTTAAAACTCTTCCCCACAGTATTACCTTAAAAAAAATAACCCTTGACAATGGTTAGGAGACTGCTGTACAGGGGTCACTGCCAATCATGCTTGCCAATATTGTCTCACCGTTCGCTTGTACGATCCCATTTGTCTGAATCATCTCTTTTCTTGTCTTATATGTAGATTGAGTCAGGGACTGTTTTTGTTCTGTGTTTGTGCAGGGCATAGCACAGCAGAGTTGCTGTCCATGACTGGGATAATACAAATAATAAACATTTTGAGATTTATACAACAATGTAAATAGTAAGTTCTACATAAAATACACACCCTACTCAAAGCCCATATACCAGTGTGTGGCAATCTAGGCTCATGAGTGGGCCTCATGAATGGGCCTCTTATCTCAGTGGGCTGCAAGGTTGTCTTAACCAAGACAGTCTCCTGGGATAGGATAGTTTTGCTAACTGTGCTCGAGTACCTAGAATTTGCAGGGTGTGCTGACTGAACCATAGCAGCACTTTGACTGCATGCAAAGGGAGTGCACAGCTCTCTCACTGTTGCATGCAATCAACATGCACCTCACTTCACGTGCCCTTGTTTTAAGTTTAAAAAATGACATGGTTGAAAACCAGCAGAATCTGGCAGGCTTATGTCTGGGCAACAGTGAATAAAATATCTCATGAGCCACACACAGAACTCCATACCTACCTCTACCATAGACTTTGACTATACCAGCTCTTCTTTACCTATTATGCCTGCCTACCTTGTTGAGTGTCTTAAAAATGTCTATTTTAATGGATTTTGAGAAGTGAATTTTTACTATAGATAATATATTTGGCCATTGACAAACACCCCCTTTTGAATATACCTGGGTATGACTACGTGCCGGTATACAAGCATTGCATAATGGGCCTTGTTATGCATAGGAGAAATCTTATTTTTCCCAATACTGCTAGAAAAAGAGAGTTTGTTGATTTGTGACCCTGCTGTATTTGCCATGGGGACCACTTGTAAAAAGAATCTGTGCGGTATTTTTAGTGCTTCAGCCCTAATTATTATCTGGCAATTATTTAGCTGTGGAAAAAAATCATGTGGAAGGCTTTAAAGGGCACTCTTTTCACTCATCAGCATGAGATGGCCTCTGTAGTACGTCTGACGGTATACTTGTCCTGCTATTTTCCATCTATTCTCTGCATAATGCCTAAAAAGGACACACTGGTTGGCATATTTCAGCTCTCTCAATGGCTAGTTGAAATCAGCACTTGGATATAGCTCCACCAAGTTAAGACTGTATTGCTGCAAAATATCTCCATTTCTACCTGAGGCTGGCCAGAACTTTGCATCCAATCCTGTAGGGCACAGGAAATCTCTCTCTCTCCCACACACACTCATTATTATAGTGATTCAAATCTAAGAATCAAAGCTTCTACCCTGAAAAAGCTAAACAGGTACAAAACACAGCAGCCCATCTGCTTAGCTATGTAGGTCACTGTGAAAAGATTACCACAGTTTCCCTTCCTGCATTGCTCCCCCCAGACACTGAAAAGAGACCTCTGTTCGAAATTCAAGGAATTCTTTCAGGGAAGTTCTATGGCCTCTGTTTTGCAGGTGGTCAGACTAGATAAACACAATGGTCCCTTCTGGCTGTAGAAACTATAATAATCTGTATCCAGAGAAAAATCAGTGTGTTTTGTAAGCCAATCCAACTGAGGGCCTGTGCAAAAATTATTGCCCACCTCTTGTTTAAATACACACTAACAGAGTATTCTACACAAAAGGTTTATCATATAGCAGACAATTAAGCATCCTTTGCAATCAATGACAATATTTAGGTACATTATAAAACATTGTTTTCTTGTAAATCAGTTTGAGACATGTTTGTCTCACTACTTGTATAATATAAGTACTTTGATATGTTCTTTGGTTCTTCTAAAGTAGTTTGAGCCCTTTTTAAAAAAGATGCTCAAGTATAATGATTGCTCTAAATGTCTCACTGAACATGACTTGTACTATGCAATGAAAAGAAACCCTGACAGTAAGCCACTTATACACAAAGTGTCATGTACAGGAAACAAATGTAAGCAGCTAATAGATTTTACCTCATTCAGGACAAATTTCATTGCATTGATATATGGACTTAGATTAGCTTCTTATGTTATTTCCTAGCTTTAAACTTTTCAGGTGTGGGATGCCCTTTCTCAAGTCATGAAGTGATCTGTCCTCTTCAGAGAAGAAAGCTAGCTGAAATTTCTGTATTATAAGCTTTCATTGGCATTGGGATACATAAAATATCAAATATTAATATCCTTTGAAATGCGCTCAAGCAGGGTTTTTTTTAATTGTGTATGTTTGTGCTTTTTATATATATCAGATGCCAAAGATAAAGCACAAACACACATTGCAAAGAGTTTAATGTAGTTTGTAAGCACAGTTTGTTTTATGCTATTAGAAATAAGCGTTCAAAATGAGGGCATCATTTTAAAACTCAAAAGGAAATGCATTTGACAATCAAAGTTGCAGTGGGAAGCCAGCATTAGCATAAACTGGGGAAGAGCTGTTCAGACTTCCACATCCCAATGCACTGTTAATGACTTGCATGCACCGTCTCTGCTCTTAATTCCTGAGCTGCTGTGGAGCAGAGGTTGCTCTCATTATGTCTAGCTCAAGCCAATGTCATTTTTAAAAATCCAAATTTAAACTGTCTCATGAACACTACATAGCTGTCCTTAGGACAGTCACTAAAGAATATTAGCATGTATAATTAACTGCTATACATAAAGCATTTTACACCTGCAGCTATTCCCTAATATGAGGGGTTTTAGTTTGACACTGAAAAAAATCATAATTAATTCATCTCAAGTTGTTTAACTACTGTAATGCTAAACAGAAGACAACCTTGTAAAACCAAATGTCAATCAATCAGTCTCAGACATCTTCAGCATTTGACCATAGTCCATGTGCCTGCCAGTCTTCTTCTGCCTTTATCCTCTCCTGCAATAGTAACTGTGGATTAAGGAAGGGGTTAAAACACTTCTCACACAGTGACTCAAGAAAGTCTGACTCTATATATGGTCACACACACACAAAAAACCCCCCACTGCTTGGGAATCAATTTTAACCTATTTATTTCAATGAAAAAGGTCCAGCAATGTAAAATTTGAGCCTAATCAGAAAAGAATCCTTTCCCTTTTCATCCAATGCCATAGTAACGCAAAAGAAGAGGCTACAAATGAAGCAGGTAGATTGGGCAACTCTCCCAATTGTACTGAATGTTTAATGTTCCCAAACTAGACTACTGGTGTCACTGAATTGAATGGGACACATTAGCAACTGCTTCTAGTTCTGCCATTATGCTGGTCCTCAAAAGAATGATTTCACAAGGGGAGTTTGGTTTATAAAGTGACTCAAAGCAAGTGATATATAAATAAATTTGAAATCGATGTGTAATGCAGAACTTTCATTTCCTCCACTTAATAGCAGACTCTTGTAGCAGCACACGTTATTGGTATTGGTAACAGTACAGAAGGGTGTATACAGACAACTTAAATATGAAACATACGCTTCAGTGGTACAAGTAACACTCTTAAATCTCTGGTTTCTATCTCTTATTTTAAGAGCTGCTGCTGAGAAAAAGGCATTATCCTCCTTAACTCTATTATGATTACTCCACAGTTCAAGTCTTGCCTTGACTTGTTTTGCAAGTAAATAAAAGGGGCAATCTTTCAAGTATACAAAAGAAACTATTAAACAGTAGATCAGTTCTCTTTCTTTCAATGCCCTCCTGGTTCAGGCTTGAACTAACCCCTTTTCCAACACTGTATATTTAAACATTCGATTATCTTTATAACAGCTATAAAAATTTTCAAAAGTGCAGTGTGGACACCACCTAAAGTACAAGGAACATCCTGTACCGAAAGCCTTTGAGAACATGCATTTAATTGGCACAATGGTCATTAATAGTAGATTTTTCTATATGGCTGGCAACCTGTATGTAGTGATGTACTAAGGATATTAAATTTAATTAATGAATGAATCAACTAGTCAATGTAATTTGCATCGACTATTTGATTGTCAATAAGAGTGCCTCCACCGCTGAAATGTAGCAAGAGCCCTGCCACCTCTTGCTACATTTCAAAGGCAGAAGCACTGTGGGGACCCTGGGTTTAGCTGGGTACTCAAACCGTCCCCTGCTGGCCTGCTGTCATAAACAGAAAGGCTGACTAGCAGCCTGGTGGCTAAGCGGTTAATTATGTCTCCTGTCCTTAGCCAGGTATCTGGTCAGCCAATAGTAATGCAGGTAGGGATTTCAAAAGTGGGACGAAGGAATTTTTATCTTTTGTCTGAGTCAGAACAGTTTCTCCAGGTACTAAGGGAGACAGAAAGACACTTCTCTCCCCCAAAACGGACTTCTTATGTGTGTAAGTAGGGCAAAGTTTAGATAGCCCGTCAGGTTTTATAGTTTTCTGGTTTGGAAATGTAGAATTGATGTCTGAGCTGTTAAAATTGTTTTTTTTTCCTTTTAAAAGTGTTTTCCTTTCGTAACTAAAGTCCTAAGTCCAGGGGGTTTCCTTGAGTATCTAGATTAATTGGTAGCTGTTTTCCATCTAGTCACCATGCTCGCAATGGTAGTCTTGCTTTGATAATAAAAGTTTGTTTTCTTTTTTTTTTATTAACCGGTCGGTATTGGTTCATTTTTGTGTCCTGGGAGGTCTGTCTGTCTGACTAGGCGTCAGCTACCACAGACTGCAGCACGTTTTCTCTTTTTCAAGCTCTTTGGAGAAAAGAGCTTGGGGTGCCCCTGGGGTTGGTTTCAAGTGTCCACCCGTTTGTGGGTTCAAAAGTACTTGATGGTGGCAGTGGATATTTCCCAAAGTCCGGGTATTAGGATTTTTGGGGAAATTTTTGTACCAAAGCTTGTAGAGATAAGATTTTGGGGTGCTTTTGCGGGCCCCCACTTCTGCGTTTGTCGTGCCAAAGTGGGGAACAGCCTTGACACCTGCACTCCCTGCTTTTGAAATGTACAAGAGCCCCAGAAGTGCTCTTGTACATTTCAAAAGCAAAGTGTCACTGGGAGCCCCCAGCTAGCTCCAGGCTCCCCACAGCGCTTCTGCTCTTGCTACATTTCAAAGGTGGAAGCGTCACCTGTTCCCCACTGTGCCGCTGCCCCTCTCTCCACAGAGACAGTGCTGGGAACCAGCTTTTAAACCAGCTCCCCCCGTTGCTGCCTCTCTCTGATAAAGGCAGCAAGGGGGGGGAAGCGACTAGTTGAGTCACTAACTGACTATCCGATAATAAATTAAATTCAGGCTAACAACTTCTTTGAAAATGTCTACAGGATGCCATAATAAACCCCCCATATACCAAATGCAAAACACAAATCATTGATTCTTAGGCATTTTATATATCAGACTTAAGCAGTATGAAAGGATTAAAGAGAATAGAAAACAGTGATGCAGGAAGGAGGTATCAAAGCATTTTAATGATTTAATATTCTTATACGTGATATAGAAATATTATTTTGTAAGAACTGCACACATTTTATTTAAATGAAGTTACAATTTGAGAAAATCATCATTCAAACTTTTATTGAGGAACAGAGAACAAGACAGTGTTAAACAGATTTATATCTGGTTTTTGTACTTGCAACAATCAAGGAAACATATTAGCAGTAAAATTAATCAGAACATACAGCATATGAAATTTGCATAAACTTCAAGCTTTGTTTCTGAAATGACAGCCATTCCTGTTCTTCTTAGGGGATTATTGAAGTAGGCCATCTAGTGGTTCAGAGTTTGGCATAGTCTTTAAGAATCATCTCCAGCTTCTGGCTCAGCATGATGTTACCTTTCACTTTTAGTTTACCAGAAAAAAATGCCTACAGGAAGCAGAGAGAGGGAAATCATTTTCTTCAATTATTTGCCCACTTTTCAAAGATCTATTTAAAAAAAACCCTACAGTAGTAGAATGAGTTTTGTTTTAGACATGTCTTACAGGAAAAATCTCCGTTACCTATGAATGCAAAACATTTTAAGCCTCAACGTTCTGGCATCCAATTTAGTGGGTCTAGTACAGACCCGTAAATTGAAAGCCGAGGGCTGCTCCGGCCAGCGTCTGTACTCCTTGCAGTCGCAAGGAATAAGGAACGCTAACGGGAGCATTTGTTCCCTTTGGCCTTCCGCAGTGGGCATGGTGCCAAATTTGGCTTATGTTAAGCCGACTCCAGCTATGTATTCTATTTAGCCACAGCTGCATACCTTAAGCCGACCTTCCATGTCTAGTGTAGGCCTGACCTAAGAATCACAAACACCAGGCTTCTTGAGGAGTACAGAGAATGCAGAAGTGTAGTGGTGAATGGAGAAGAGGAAGCAGTTGATTCAGGCATTTCCCCAGGGTTACCCCATGACTCAGCAGCATGGGGAATGTGCTAACAAAAAGATGAGCTCTGATGCCAGAAGTTAGCAACTACAAACAGTCAAGGCCTCAATCCAATCTTATCCTACCCTTTTTTAACTCAGTGAGTATTCTCATCACCCTAATGCTACAGGTGAGGATAATAGGAAAAGGTTGACTGAACCCTATTTAAATTCACACAGGGACACCCAGGGTCTCCATTTTTGAATGAGTAAAAGAAAAAAAAAATCCATCAGTTGACCTTTTTTCTTAACACATTTACAATTTGCAGTATACAAGGGAGCATCCATTTGAACAACCAGAATAATCAGTGTGAGCGTTTTCATTGAAATTCCAATATTACATATTTTTGGTTCTGCTCCTGAGTTGACACACTTCATATCCATTTTGAATGTGGATCACAGTTTTTAATGACTTGTTTTTTAAAAAACGTATTTAATCAATATTGCTCCAGCATGGTTCTGTAATCTGATGGCTGTATGAAAGCAAATAAAACTCTGAAATAGCACACTTCTCCATATTCTCATTAACAAAGATAAATTCAAAGAAGAAATTGATGGAGCCACTATTCCAAAATGTAAATTGTATTGTGAGCGTCTTCAGGTGGAAAGCCCCTCCACTCCCAAGAAATGCATAGGTGATACTGTTGTCTAAAAGCAAATGCTGTGCATCAAATGCAATCTCTTTATCCCTTAGAATACAGAAATGCAGATTATCATCTTGTCTGTTTAGACTGCCATGGGGTCCAATCAGTTCTGAAGCAAACTAGCTTGCTGGTACTAGCAAACTAGCCACATTATTCAAGCCAACTAGCCACACTCAACCAGCCAAATAGCCTATACTCAACCAGGTAAATAGCCCCATGTGGCTAGTAGCTAGCACGTTGGACACCATGGGTTTAGGGCTTGTGCCTGCTATATATAAAGGTCACAAAATATTTTTACTATATATTCCTACTGCTTATGCAGCAAGAATTATACAAAACAATTATACAATTGTTAGCTCCAAATTTTAAATTCAAAGCCCTTGTTAATTTCAGTCCTCCTGACTAGGATCAAAGAACAGCTGACAATATATTGTGATGAGCTAATAAAAAATGTCCATTAAACTGAATTATGTTAAATTTGAGATACAATTTACATAACATTAATTTTTAATAACAAATAAGTAGCCTTAAGTACTTGAGGAACATTTGTAGACATTCAAATGCAAACTTCATATTGTGTCTGGTGATGAAAGTAAAATCAATTTCATATTAGTATGAGGTGGGGGTGAGAGAAAACACCAGCTTGGGAGGGAGGGGGGAGAGACCCTCCACATGACTCCACCTGAGCCCAGCGCCCCCACACTCTCTCCCTCCTTATCTTATATTACCTGAGAGGAGAGGGCAGTATAACAACTGGAGGAGCTGCTCACATTCTGCTCCTTTCCCCACTGCCCCTCCCAGAAAACAAAGGAACAGAACCCCAATCCCCTCCCCTACACTTCCACAAAGTTGCGTTTCCTTCAGCTCCATTCAGCAGCAGCCCTGCCAGGGGACAAGACTGGGGAGTCTGCTCTTTCCCTGATGGGAGAGGTGGCAGCGCACAGGGAAAGGAACAGAATGTCGGCAGGTCATCCAGATGCTGTACCACTTCCAGCTACTTCTCCACTACCAGCCCTGCTTTCCTAAGAGGCAGTTCAGTGGGAGACTGGAGACAGTTACGTGTCTTTCTGGTATGCCACACTGGCTATAAATAACCTGCTGATACGGCATACGTACCATACTTGACCACTTTCTTACCAATACACTGTACTGGCCTGTATCAGCTTACACTCACCTCAGATTGTGTCCCTTTCTTTTAATTTCCTCCCCTAAGTGATTTGCCTTATTAAGGCAGTCTAACTGAATTCATTTATGTCTCATAACAAAACAGAAATCCACAGGCTCATGACAACAGTAATGGTCCCTTCTTCTTCATTACATTTTTAATACACAAAAAGTGGGTATTAATCTTGTGAGGCAGAGTATTATTACATGCACAAAGTGGACATGAGTTGTTCAGCTAAAATTTTCACAGTTGTATGTGAGATCTCTCTCTTCACTTACAATAGGAAAATAAACTGGTTGAACCCCTCTAATCCAGCACACTCTGGTCTTGGCAATATCTGTGGTCCGGCACGATTTTAATTAGGAGGTCCACTTATAATGGGTGTGGCCAAATATCCTGCAGTCCCATAAAGTTTGTTCATAGCCACCAGTCCTGGCTCTCAATATTCTGTGCCGTTATTTAGCTTTAATTTACCCCTAAATGTTTTCCTAAGAGCTCAATAAGCAGTGGAAGAATTGGTAATGCTGCTAGATAATACTGACCTCCCGTGGTCTGACAAATTCGCTGGTTCAGCCCCAGTCAGATCCTGAGGATGCCAGACTAGAGAGGTTCAACTCGTATCTTATACACCGGTGGATGGCATTTTAGGGGTGAGCACTGAACTCTCTACAGTAGCACCTTCATAGAGACTGAGTATTTCAGTCAGATTGATGGCTTGTAAGACTGTATTTTCTGCTAAATAAGCTGCACACTAGAAACTGTGCTATTGTAAGTGTGTCTCAGAATTAAACAAGTAATATTTCACCATACAAGTGAACATCTCATCTTCACAGTGTCTTTACCTTTTGTGGATTAATCTTGCCTAGGACTACCTCCATGAAGTCTTGGTCCGAAAGGGTGAAAGTGGTGTCAGCAGAACCCTGTGCTGGCCCTTGATACACCTCACCAGAACCATTCTTTAAGTCGATAGCTAAGGAAAGGAAGTAAAGTTAGTTTTGTTTTAAAAAGAAGAAACACATTACAGCATATGGCTCTTTCTACTGAAATTGATTCAGATTGCAAAACCAAAAAAAAAAAAAAAAAAAAAAAATCACTGTAATCATTTAGTCTGACCTCCTTTATAACACAGGCCATGCAACTTACCCAAATAATTCTTTCTGAACTAGAATATATCTTCAGAAAAAAAATCCAATCATCATTTAAATATAGCCAGTAATGGAGACTTCATCACAATGTTCCAGTGGTTTATTACTTTCACTGTTAAAAAAGTACACCTTATTTTCTATCTCAATTTGTCTAGATTAATCTTCCAGGTCATTGGCTCATGTTATAAACTTTCTCTACTAGACTGAAGAGTTCATCGTCAAATATTTGTTCCCCATGTACATACTTCTAGATTGTAATCAAATTATCCCTTGATGTTCTCTTTGTTAAACTAAATAGATTGAGCTCGGAGTCTACAGCTATAAGGCATGTTTTCTAATCTTTTAAGCATTCTTCTAGCTCCTCTCTGAACCTTCTCCAGTTTATCAACACCTTCTTGAATTGTGTCCATCAGAACTGCACACAGTTTTCCAGCTTGTGCTCAGTTTACCCGATGATCCAGATGGCTCTGAATCAGTGACCCATTCTCTTCATTGTTTACTAATTGCTCAATCTTTTTATCATCTGCAAATTTTATTAGTGATCATTTTATGTTTACCTTTCAAGTGACTGATACAAATGTTAAACAGCACAGGGCCAACACACACACTGAATGTTTAGCAGCACAGGGCCATGGGAAACACACACACAGTGAATGATAATTACCGGTTTCCATTTTGAGACTTATCAGTTAGCCAGATTTTACTCCATTTTAATTTTTAATAAAAATGAATTACTATTACATGCCTACGTCCGTGTCTAATTTTTATGTTACCAAATTTTTCAGAAATGGCTTTTAAAAAAAACAGAACAAACTCAAATGACATGCCCTTCTCATAAAATGAAAAACTGTGCTAGGTATGTGCTAAACTCGGTATTATGAACACTAAGGAGTAAGACTGTAGTAATGAAATGATGATGCGTTTTTGTTAAAAAATTATTAATTTTTGCAATTTTTTGGGAAGTGGGGCAAGGAAAAGCTGGAGACTTGATACACTTCCTGATAAATTCATATCTCAGCTAGAAAGCTGAGTCATGTTATTATGATGAATTAATACAAATCTAAACATAAAAGCTCCAAAATGATGCTATACTTCTCTAAGCACTACTGTTACCTACCATAATAAACAAAAATCTACCAAGCATGAGTTGGTAGGTTTGACACAAAGAAACTATTCTGCCTGATTTTCCTACCTCAGGCATTGAGATATTTTGCTCTTCAGGTAACAGTCTAATTTCATAGTTTGGCAAGCTCTTCTGATTTCTTTGGAATGCTGTGATCTTCATTTGGTTAAATGTCTGAGCTAGCAGATTATATGCTCAATATTCAAATAGTGAATCACATACAGTTCTCATAAAATCTACAATTTAGATGAGTTTACCAGGGCAAAAATGGGCAACTGTAGTGCTGAAAGATTAAATATGATGCATATGTACGATAAAATTAACCACCAAATATTTGATTAACATGATCCAATGGCCTGGAAGATGAAGGCGACAAAATGAGTCTAGAAAGAATATGTACATTTTTAACAGTGAGAGTAATAAATCACTAAGACAATTTACTGAAGATTGGGAAGCATCCCCCACTCCCCTCCGCATATAACGTGTATGATTCCATGATCTCACTGACAAGAACAATTACTGTATAGTTAATACAGAAATCATTAGTACAATTTTGAAAGGGACATAAACTTTGGCACGGGAAGAGATTAAACTGCTCCATGCCAAGAAAGTGGGACACATCTACTTATGGGGTGTGTCTAGACTACATGGCTCCATCGACGGAGCCATGTAAAGTAGTTTACCTGACATAGTCAATGAAGTGGGGATTTAAATAATCCCTGCTTCGTTAAAATAAAAATGGCCGCCGCGCTGTGCCGACAATCAGCTGATCCGGCACAGCGTGTCAGTCTAGATGCGGATCGGTCGACAAGGGAAGCCTTTGTTGACCGCTCCCTTATGCCTTGTGAAACGAGATTTACAGGAGCAGTCGACAAAGGCTTCCCTTGTCGACCAATCCGCGTGTAGACTGCCCCGCTGTGCTGGATCAGCTGATTGTCGGCACAGCGCAGCGACCATTTTTATTTTAATGAAGCGGGGGATTATTTAAATCCCCACTTCATTGACTATGTCGGGTAAACTAGTTTACATGGCTCCATCGACGGAGCCATGTAGTCTAGACACACCCATGGAGGAGCAGGTAGGAAGACTTTTCTCAACACTGAGCTATCCCTTGTTGGAAAAAGGAAACCACAGCTTTGAAGTTATAATTTTTAAAACTCTTAAAAATCCATCAAAATGCCTGAAAATCTGCATTACATATTTAAAAGGCCTCAGTCCAGAAATTTACAGTGGATTTAGAACAGTTTTTTAAATGATCTTGCCATTTTAATGAAAAAACTTTTCACTGATTATAGAAACCTATAATAGGACAGGCATTCATTCTCAAGGCATGCAATAATGAATGCTATATTTCCTTTATTACCTGTGTCCATCTCAGACCATCAGGTAAAATGGTGAATTTTAGAGAGAAATTTCAGATAGAAATTCTGTATAGCCAATGGAAAAGTAAGATTTCTTTCAAATGCTCTATTTTTTTGAGGACTGGAAAGGATTTAAATAGTCTCTTCCAAAACAGGGGGAAAATACTTATGGGTGTAATTTTGTCAATCCTAAACTATCAGATGATAAAGATGGACAATTGGAAGTCATTTCAATTCTTTTTGAACAAAGATGGTGCAAAAACAGAACACTTTTTATGAAAATAAATATTTTTAAAGTAGTAAAATCCTTAAGCAAATTAAAGATTACTATAGAGCAAGAGAAACCAACAGCTCTTTAGAAAGTAACTGTACGTAGAGAAGTAAGGAAGTCAGGCCCTCTGTATTAACATTTTTAATTCAGTAAAACATCCCATCCCTTTCAGGGATGCACTCATATTACTATGTTTTTTAATTTTATCTTTTATCCTATTATGAGGAAAGTGTTCTTTAGCCAGATTTTAAGAATCTACGTGCATGAATACAGCGTAACTTACAAAAGTAAGTTGTCCGTTATTAGTTGAGCATCCCATTTTACAACAGCATTAAATGAAAGGAAATTCAAGTTAGTTTAGCCTTTCCACTTCACTTGATTTTATTATTGGCTAGAGTGCAAGTTGAAGTGCATATAAGCATTTCACAAACTGCCCTGCTCCCAGTAAGAGAGAAGACAGTTAGTATCATAGCTCAACACTGTTCAAATCACAGTTACTACCCATTCCATCAGATTTCTCATGAAAATGACGCTTTCCTTGCCAGTGCCAGGGATGCAAGTGTCTATTAAATTACCCACTATTCTGAAATAACAGTATAAGCCAATTTTATAGCATTATTTAGGGGATAGCAATAACTCTTCCACTAACTGTGCGACACTGTGCGTGTCAGGCAATTTAGAGATAATTAATACTGCTCCAGTGAATGGTAAAATAGCCAAGAAACTAAATTACAGAACAGGAATTTAAATATTTCTTAAAATCCCAGAGAATCTATCCCTTGGGAATGGAGAAGTATTCCCCCAGGGTCAAAGAGCTAAGCTTTCACTGGTTTGATCTAGAATCATAATTATCTTCGAGATGCAGACAGTGGGAAATTGATAAAATATAATCAGAGCCCATAGTAATTCACCGTGCCCCATAAGGCTCTGCATACAAACTCTGTGTGTGTGCGTGTGAGCGCGCAATACTTTATAAACTTACTAAATCCCTCTTACTGCCTTACACCAAATGCTTCCATTTTCAAACAGTAGTGTACTGGCTTTCACCAACTCTAGTTGAAGTTTTGAATGCAGGGCTTTTTTCCTCTTAAGTCTCAAACTTGGGAGGCAAAGGCTCTTAGGGTACATCTACACAGCAGGGCTAAAGTCGAATTAAGCTACACAACCTCAGCTACATCAATTGCGTAGCTTAAGTTGAGAGAGCTTAATTCGGCTTTTGGCGCTGTCTATACATCTGGAAGTCGAAGGAAGAACACTCTTCCTGACATTATTTTGGAATAAAGGTTTGTAGTGTAGACACACATTTTATTATTTCTACATTCAAGGCTAGGTTAGGCAGGATTGGGTTAAAGCAATTTGGGGCTCAACACAGGCTGCTGTGTGTCAATAAATCTTTTCTGAACAAAGGCAATGTCTTTTGCTGAGATTGGGAATTTCTTAACTGATTAGGTACATCCACTTCTCTCCTTTTTGTCAATTCTATGTTGAATAATCCATGTTTGTGTGTGTGTATTTTAGTGTGATCTTATTTTTAAAGGAAAAAAACATATTGAACTTCCATGGCCTGAATTTGAGACTATTACACACAGTTTTAGAAATAATCTACATGCTGATTTAAAATGAATTAAGTAGTAAGAGATATTGCTAGTTAAATAGACTAGTGCTGCTAACATTGGAGTTGCCATTGAGAATTCTTGCTGCAATGAGAAAGTCTAGAGTCCACCTGCCCCATCTACTTAATGAGTGGTGCCCAAAAAGAAACCTTGCACACCAGGTTATAATCCTACTGGAATACAGCAATTCAAGCACCAATTTTTTTATAAATTTAGGAAAAATAAAATTATTGGCTGTGTCACAACAGAATTTCAGATCATTCCTTCCTAAGCCACTGATTTCTTTTATTTTTTCCCTGACACTAGGCTCAAGGACATTAGCTGAAGATGTTGGAGCCATTGTCATCAGCCAAGACAACAATAAGCTGCAGGGCCCAGATTGTTTCTTGTGCTGTCAACTGTGGCAGATTGTACCACAACATAAAACTATGCAAAGTGACAAGTCAAAAGATTAAAAGACAAGGCAGCACAGCTGAGTAACAAATTTAACAATGGAAGGAAGCCCAGCAGGTAGGCCAGAAGAACAGTAAACACTGTCAGTAACAGCCTGGGAGACTTAATTTGATTGTGGGCTTTGGCAACAGAGGCCTAAGGAGAAGCTAATGAAATAATCAGGACCCCAACATTATCAGTGTAAATTAAAGGCTTGGTGACAAAGATGACAAGATCTCTCAGTGAAAATATGTCAAAAATTTTAGATGTAATTGAGACAGAAAGCAAGCAATACTAATTCATAAGAATCAACTTCTAAATCAGGTTATTTCCCTGACATTTTCCTATCTCTTCATTCCATAGCTGAGCTCCTGTAGCCACCTTTTTAAAAAGGCAATTTTAGGATGATGCTAAAGGAGAGACAAGGACAACTTTTACCAAGTTATATTAAATGAGCAGACTATAATTGCAAGATCTCTGCATTAATTGAATGCAGCAGGTTTCTATTGAATATTTATTGTGAAAAATACTGGGCCAAATTGAGACAATGCAACATGCAAGTGCATTGACTTCAGTGATCTTGTGCACTTATACAGTAGGTATGAATTCGGTCAACAGTACTGAGCTATAACAATTAAAATCAAGTTATGCCAAGGACACTAGGACATACAATTACATAGAAAAAACCTACCTGTTATAGGAACATTAATTTTGCAGCAAATGTTACAATTAAGATTACCATATAGTCCGGTCCCCTGCACTGAGGCAGGACTATGCATTATCTAGACCAGGGGTCTATAGACCAGTATGGAACCAAATATGGCTCTTCTGTCACTCCCAAAATACACATAACTTTTTAAATTAAAATGAAAAGTGAATTCAAAATTTTAAAAACACATATTTACACATGTCAAAATGGTCTTTTCTTTTTAACCATTAATCTTTGGTCTTTTCACCTTTAACTTTTCATTTTAACCACCACCACTCACTGGGGGTCATGCATATTCTCTTTATATTTTATTGGTCAAGATATCTTTCCATCATCATATGTGATGGTGAACTCTGTGGCCCCCTTATAGCAAAATGGTGAAGAGAAAGAGAGATGATGTATACTGAAATTTTACAAGGAGCAGACTTGTGTGCATTTCTGGATAGGTCTGGATCTCCGCACTGGCTCATTTGTAGTGCGAGACTGTCCTCAAACAAACAAAAAAAAATCAAATTTAAAATGGCATTTCATGACAAAACATGCAGCATTTGCTGGAAAATACCTTGAAAGTGGCGTGCGAAAAAAAAAAGCCTGTAAAAAATGAATGTTGGGCAAAATAACCTGCTGGCATCATCAAAAAAAGGTGGGAGCTTAAACTCCACACGTTTTGTAGGCTCATACAGCATTATTTGAGAGGGGAAGCCTTTCATTGATGGGGAGTACATGAAGAAATGCATGCTAAAAATTGGTTATGAGCTATCTGACAAGTTTCAGAACAAGGACAAAATCTTACAGAAAATGCAAGACCTGCCATTATCAGCAAAAACAGTTTATGACAGCGCTGTGAAAATGGCCCATCAAAATCTGAATACAGTTATTTATTTTTGTTTGCTTTGAACGAGAAAACCTATATGTGACATTAATCGTTTGTGTATACTGAAACGATATATTTGTGGAAATGCTGTGTATGAAGAAATGATTGAGATATTATCAATGAAAAATTGATCAAGGGGCGAAGGCATTCTTAAAATTGTGATGAACTTTGTAAATGAGAAAGAAATACAGTTGGATAATCTTGTGTCCGTATGTATGGACGTTGCACCTAGCATGTTCGGCAAATACAGGGGATTCTTTATTCTTCTGTCAGAACAGCTGAACTGCCTGCTTTTGAACTTTCATTGCATTGTGCATCAGGAGGCATTTTGTGCGCAATCCTGTAGAACCAAACTTGGAAATGTAATGGGACTGGTTGTTCGTATTGTCAATTGGATTCTTGCCCGAGCCCTTAATCACCATCAATTTCAGTCACTACTTGAGGAAGTAGATTCCGAATACCCCAATCTAATAATGCATAACAATGTTTGCTGGTTATCTTGTGGCAAAGTACTGTCTCATTTTATCACCTGCATTAATGAGATTAAGTCAATTTTGGATATGAAGGGTGTCAAACACAGTCCGATCTTTCGGACTGTGACTGGTTGCTTAAGTTTTACTATCTTGTCTACCTTACTGGTCATTTGAAGGAGTTGAACCTTAAGCTGCAGGGGCAAGGAAATACAGTCCTGACTGCAGCAGGCAGTGTATGGATTTGAGTCAAAATTGATTGTCTTCATCAAAGATACTGAGATAGGCAGACTGGCACATTTTGAAAGATTACAAATGTTTTGTGATTCGTGTCAGTGAGAGAATCCAAGTAACAGCCTTGATTTGCAGCAGCTTGCCAAGTTTGTTTCTGAGGTCCTGATCATATTCAAATCTTGTTTTGACGACTTTTGCAAACACAGTGCTCCGTTTAAGCTTATGATTTGTCCACATAAAGCACCCATTGAGGAACTAGATTTGACAGTCATTCCAGACATCTCAGTAAGCGATTTGGAAATGGCAATAGCAGATTTCAAGGAGTCAGATATGTGGGTGGAAAAATACATCAAGCTGAATTCTAATTTAGAATGCTTTGTTTGACAACGTGCAGAATTGGCAAAACTACACAAATGGGCTGACGAAGAAGTTTGAGCATGAAGACAATCTGATTCTGCAAACTTGGAAAAAACTTCCTGTCACATACAACACCATGCAGAATGCCAGCTTGGCCTTACTTTCAATGTTTGGCTTCACCTGTGTGTGTGAGCAGGCTCTCTCTCATTTGAATCACATCAAAGGAAATTTGCACTCAAGTCTGACAGAAGATAACCTGAAAATGTGTGCATAAAGCTGAATTTGACCAGTTATGATGTAAACTTCAAAGAAATGTGTGAAAACATGAAGCAGCAGAAGTCCCATTAAATAAAGCTGTTGAGTACAATGTTTCATTTATGCTACTGTTAATCATTTCAATTAATAATATTAAGTTGTATATCTTCATTCATGCAAATGGCATTCTTATTCTGGCTCTTTGTTGACCACTTGTTCTGAATTTTGATGTTGTTTGACTCTTTGGTTTGAAAAGGTTGCCAACCCCTGATCTAGACAATCCCTGAGAGGAGTTTGTCTAGCCTATTCTTAAAAACATCCAATGATGGAAGTTCCACAACCTCCTTAGGCAATTTGTTCCAGTACTTAAACTTCCCATACAGTTAAACATTTTTCCTAATGTCTAACCTAAATATTCCTTGCTACAAGCCCATTATTTCCGGCCCTGTCAACAATTTAATCACCCACCTTTTTTATAGGAACCTTTTAAATAATTTGAAGATTTATCCCTGCCCACCCCCGCCCATTCCCACCCCAGTCTTCTCTTCTCCAGACCAAACATACAGTTTTTCCAATCTTTCTTAATAGGTCAGGTTTTCTAGATCTTTAATCATTTTTTTTTACTCTCCTCTGGACTTTCTCTAATTTAGAACATAAGAGCATAACAATGGCCGTACTGGGTCAGACCAAAGGTCCATCTAGCCCAGTAGCCTGTCTGCCGACAGTGGCCAGCACCAGATGCCCCAGAGGGGGTGGGCTGAAGACAATGATCAAGCAATTTGTCTCGTGCCATCCATCTCCAGCCTCTGACAAACAGAGGCCAGGGACACCATTTCTGTTCCCTGGCTAATAGCCTTTTATGGACCTAACCTCCATGAAATTATCTAGCTTCTCTTTAAATGCTGTTATAGTCCTAGCCTTCACAGCCTCCTCTGGCAAGGAGTGCCACAGGTTGACTACGTGCTGTGTGAAGAAGAACTTTCTTTTATTAGTTTTAAACCTGCTACCCATTAATTTCATTTGGTGTCCTCTAGTTCTTCTATTACGGGAACTAATAAATAACTTTTCTTTATTTACCCTCTCCACACCACTCATGATTTTATATACCTCTATCATATCCCCCCTCAGTCTCCTTTTTTCTAAACTGAAAAGTCCCAGTCGCTTTAGCCTCTCTTCATATGGGACCTGCTTCCAAACCCCTAATCATTTTAGTTGCCCTTTTCTGAACCCTTTCCAAGGCCAAAATATCTTTTTTGAGGTGAGGAGACTACATCTGTACACAGTATTCAAGATATGGGTGTACCATAGTTTTATACAGGGGCAGTAAGATATTCTGTGTCTTATTTTGTATCCCTTTCTTAATAATTCCTAACATCCTATTTGCCTTTTTGACCGCTGCTGCACACTGTGTGGAAGTTTTCAGAGAACTATCCACGATAACTCCAAGATCTCTCTCCTGATTTGTCATAGCCAAATTAGCCCCCATCATACTGTACGTATAGTTGGGGTTATTTTTTCCAACGTGTGCATTACTTCACACTTATCCACATTAAATTTCATTTGCCATTTTGTTGCCCAATCACTCAGTTTGGTGAGATCTTTTTGAAGTTCTTCACAGTCTGCTTCTGTCTTGACTATCTTAAACAGTTGAGTATCATTCGCAAACTTAACCACCTCACTGCTTACCCCTTTCTCCAGATCATTTATGAATAAGTTGAACAGGATTGTCCACATCCTTCCTGAAGGGAAGTGCCCAGAACTGGACACACTACTTTTAGCTAATGCCTTATCAGTGCTGAGTGGAAGTGGGAGAAGTAGCGTGTGTAACTTACAATACTGCTGCTAATACATCACAGAATGATGTACATTTTTTTAAGCAGCATTACAATGTTGATTCACATTTAGCTTGTGATCCACTACAATCTCCAGACCCTTTTCTGAAGTTTTCCCTCTAGGGATGTAAAATCTTATTTAATTGGTTAAATGTAATGTTTAGCCTGTTAACCGTTTACAGGGGAGGTGGGAAGGGGCCAGGCAGGCCAGCTGGAGCAGCCCAAGCCAGGCCCACCATGCACAGGGACCACTGCAGCCACCTGAAATGTCCCTGCCTGCGGCGAGCTCCCCAGGACTGGAGCAGCCCCCTGCCCACGATGGGCGGGGTAGTGCTCCAACCCTCACCGGTTAACCAGAACCGGTAAGCCTCACCCATTAAAGTGAGCTTAACAGGTAAGGCTTACTGGGTAACCATTCACAACCCTATTTCCTTCCTAGGCAGTCACTTCCCATTTTGTATTTGTCCATCTGATTATTCCTTTTTAAGTGAAGTGTGTAGCATTTGTTCTTACAGAATTTAATCCTATTTATTTCTGATCATTTCTCCAATTTGATTCATTTTATACTGGATGCCCTCAAGGTTGAATCTTGTAAAATCTACCTTTCTCCTATTTTGATTTAAAGAAAGATTTTGTCTTCCTGGAAAACTTTCTATTTAGATACAGTAGAACCCCGTTTATCCAAGCCTCCGTTTCTCTGGATCTCTATATTAACCGAATCAGGGCTGACAACCTGAGGCTCCAATTAGATTGGATAAATGGGGTTTAATGCATCCATCACCCTTGTTATATCAGTGCAGCTCATCCATCTTCTCAAAGGACAGCTCGCTATGTCAGAAAAGTAAAATACAGCTGTCAAGCCACACTGGTTCAATATACAGCATGAAGTCCTGCCCATTAGCCTTGTTAGTCAGAATCTCATTGGAGAAGAACAGGGAAGAGAAATCACAGAAGTGACTATGCCTTTTCTCGCTGTAAATCAAAGAGGAGCAGTTCCTTAAATTATTGAGAGAAATAACTGATTTTTGGAAGACTCTTAAAGCCTCTTAGAATTACTCTTGGCTAAAAATGGTGATATGTCCTCAAAATTCAGCCCAATGACCAAACGTAGCCCATAAGACTCCTCCAGTCTCTCTCAGTTTGAGGAGGTATAGCATACAGAGACTATAGTTTCCACTATGCAAGTTTCCATCTTGCTCCAAGTGTCCAGACCAATTAAAACGAAGCATTACAAGCTGAGGACAACAAGCTCTGAGAATTGCGTATCTACATAAAAAATGAGGGTGATAACAATCTACCTGATTTTATGCATATAATGTGCGACTGTGAGGCTTTGGGGCCTGTGGACCAAACTTTGTAGTCCTCTAGCAGACCATTTAGACAAGGAAGCAAACTAACCAGTAATTCTATAGGTATCTCACATTCATTCATCTGAGTAAGAAACACATTATATGGAAATACGTATCTTTGAAAATGGAACATGAGAAAAAATTATCAAAATAAAACCAAATAAAAATGAGAAATTTATTTAAAAGCTCTGTAGAAACAGGTTTTCCTTATCTCATTACCCAAATTAAAGGTACCAAGGCACAAAGTTGTTGCAATTAAATGCTTTGGCTTCCATACTGCAATCTAGACATTTTCCTGAGAAGGGGTAATAATGCATAAAACTTCGGCACACTTTGCTCTGAAAGATTCTAAATATGAAATATTTGGTTAAAACAGCACACTGTTCCAAAGAAAATATATGTGAAAACTTGTAAAGAACAAATTTTTATAGAGGACAATTTGTCTCTGCATATACCCAAATGGGCAAGGTATAAGTTTTTAGAAAGGTTATTAAAGGTGGGACCTCTCTGGTCTGGCAATGTCAGGACCTGACCAATTCCAAACAAGAGAAATCATTGGACCAGGGGAGATCCCTCCCACAGGCCCCCAAGCCCACTGGCAGTAACCACGGTGCCACGCCCCCCTGTTCCAACCTGGCTGTGCTTCTCGCCCAGCTGCTGCCGGCTCCCTGAGCAGCCTAGGCTCAATGTGAGCTGTTGTGGGACTTCCGGCCCCACGTGCCCAGGGCTGCCATGGGACTCCAGCCCTGGTCCTGCACTGACCCCAGCCAAGCTGTCGACTCTGTTGCCCCCAACCACATCTGGCCTTCCTGCCCTTAGGCTCCTTGGCTCTCTGGTCCAGGAGTATCCATGCTCCTGCCGGACTACAGACTCACTTGAGCTATACGCATTCACATTTTCAAGCCCACTAAGTACTCCCATCTATTAATTCTGCAGGCCTTACTTGGAAAGCTCATAACTAACCTCACTTTATGAAAAAAAATTCACCAGGGTATTATATAAATTAAATAAACCTATAACTTACTCCACTGTGCTGTAGTCTTTCCATCTTTAGTGATGTCCCACTGAAATACAGCATTTACTTTCTTTACCAGCTGATTCCCAACCTCTTTGATGCGGCGACTAATTTCTTCAAACACAAGGTCACTCTGCAGACCTGAAGCCTGTAAAATAAAGTACAGAAAATTTCAAATGGAAAGCTACACTAAAATGTAATAAAATTTTAACTATTATTCACACACAGCATCCTGAGGCACCTCTTCTGTGAAGTCATTAAAATATAACAGGAATATCTCCCTCAACACATAATCATCACATCCAGCATGTTGACAGCAAATTCTATCTACGAAAAAAAAGTTCTGTGGAATCATTTCTGAGAGCTATTTCAGACAAGCCTTTATAGTTCTTGGGATTTATCTTTGTAATTTAGAATATGCTTTCCCTTCAGGATTATTTAAAGCCTTATAAATTTCCTTTTAATTTCATCTGAAGTATAATTGTACCTCCTTCCCCATAAGGCAGTGTATATTCTAGTACAGAATATGGCATTATCAAAAATTGGCTTGCCTTTATTTTTGAAATAACTTTCAAAAAACAGATTGATTTTAACGTTTCCATATATTCATTTTACCCTGGACATTCCAACGTATAGCATGAACAGAGTGCTTTTTGGTGTCTCACACTGTTTGACTAAAAAAATATTTACACTTTACATGTACTTAGTCTTTAAGCCTTTGACGATTGTTAAAACATACATGTTTTAATTGATAAGTTTTTGCATTCTAGGAAGCTGATCCCATATTAACATTTTATCTACTGCATTTCGTCCTTCAGTCCAGTTATCATGTTAAGGCAGAGTTAAAGACACCATGATATCTTTTACTCACCTTATTGTACCTAGGTATATATAGCGCATAGGATATTATAGGCTCTGCAATAATCGCTGCCTAAAATTAAGACAGCTTTACACATTACATTACAACACATTCCATTATCATTTTCAGTTGCTTATAAAACTTTCAAACTTTAACCCTTTCAGGCTGCAATTTTCTATGATGGCCAAAATATTTTACAAATTTTCAGAAAAAAATGCCATAGGCATTTCTCAAAACTAGATTAGAAAAAGATAAGTTGTTTTACCCATGTTAAAAAATTCTTACCATTTCACTGAGAAAACTCAAGCACCTCTGTGCTCTAGAGCAGGGGACTAAAAATTTGGCACAGGTATCTCTCTGGTTTAAGCGCTTTGGCTTTTTTCATCCTCTTGAAAATGTAACCAAGGTACAAGCCTCAGAAAATCAGTTAGGAGACATTGCTTGGAGATTTGTTAAGAGTCTGATAACTAAGTTCTCTGAACATTCCATCTGTACTGGGAATGATCTAGCCCTGGATTGCAGAAGAAAAGCAGGATTTTCACTGCAGTTGCTTCTCAGCACAACAGAGGTGCCACTGTAGCATTGGGCATCAGAACGGAGAGCAGAACAATGGCCCAAACAAGCTTAATTCTGACTTAATTCCTGGCTTTGACTTTGTAGCCTTAATATTTTTTTCTGGTCTTTTTTGTATGTAATATAGGACATATGCTATAATGAAATTTTAGCTATACTTTGGCATGAAATACAAGGTAATATCATTAGACTTCAAATTTTATGCCTAATGTATCTTACTGTAGGGAATCGATAGGCATTATTGTCAGATCAAAACCAAACCTGACAAAAGGAGTTGAAATACTGTACTTTTAAGAGACAACTACACAACCCCATCCACACCCTTCAATCCTGCCAACCTTAAAGAAAAACTAACATTGTCTACAACAGGCTACATCCTAAAGGGATTTTTAATGACAGTATGCAATTGCCCAAGGTATATGGATTGCAAATGTGCACTTGAACAGAGATGATGGGGAGTGATAAATGTAAGGCAGACAAACAGAAACAAACTGTTTAGTCACAGTAGCACTGAATACCATCTGGATGAATCTGGGAACAGACACCAAGGAACACCACAATGTGGAACAAGATTGCGTATGCCTGGCATATCATCACAGCATCAAAAAAATCTGAAATAGGGAGGATGTGAGACTCCAATATGCCACAAGACTGACAGCTTGAGAAGGTGTAAAAGGAAGAGCAGGTTTGACAAACACCTCTTATGAATGGTCTAGATGGTGCTTAGTCTTGCACTTGATGACCTCTCGGGGTTCCTTCCAGTCCTATGATTCTGTGATCAAAGCCAACATGCACACACACCAGGGGCTAAGACTGTGAACCCTGAACCCAGGCTTGCTCATGTTGATTCCTTTCTAAGTGACACACAAGCAATATCCTTCGAGGTGGGCTCAGAGTCCACAATCTAGAAATTTGCAGCACTGCTCTACCAAAGCCAGTATTGTCCTAAGACTGCATAATGGGACATGAATGTGTGCATGGACAATCAAGTGGCCACCCTGCACAAGTCGTGGGTAGGTACTTGGGATAGGAAAGCTGCTGAAGAGGCTTGCACCTTGATTGAGTGGATAGTTATAATTCCCAGTGGCAACACCTTTGCCTAACTGTTACAGCAGTGAATGCAGGCAGTGATCCAAAAAGAAATTGTTTGAGCAGACACCAGACAACATTTCATCCTGTCGGCCACCACGACAAACAATTGCACTGACCTGCTGAATGACTTGGTCTTTTCAGTGTGGAAGACTAGTGCCCTCCTGACATCTAGGGAATTTAACCTGTGCTCCTCCTTCGATTTACACAAATTTGGCAAAAATACAGGTAAGTAAATGTTCTGGCCCATATGGGCTGGAAAGCTGGGCAGGGCCACAGTTGGACCGTGTCTTTGTAAAAGGCTGTATAGTGTGATTCCGAGGAGAGCATCCTAATGTCAGAGAACCGGTGGGCAGATGTTATTTCAACCATGAATGTGACCTTCCAGGAAAGGAGAAGGAGAGAGCAAGAATCCAGAGGCTTGAAGGGGACTTCCACGAGTTGCAACAGCACATGATTTAGGCCCCAAAGAGAACAAGGTCCCTGACATGCAGGCACTGAAGAATCTGGCAGCCATATCCTGGGCAAAAACTGACCTACCCTCAAGAGACAGATAAAAGGCCAAGATAGCAGCCAAGTGGACCTCAATAGATGAAAGGGATAGGCCTTGGGACCTGAGATGCAGAAGATAATCCAGAATTAACTGCAGCAAGGCCCACTTGGGCCAAATGCCTCTATCTGGGGTCCAGCAAGGGAAACCACTTTCATTTGGCCAGGTTTGCTGCTCTGGGGGCTTTCTGCTGCCCAACAAGACCCTGGCAGAGCACGTTTGCTCTTCTGCATTAAACCACATGTAACCCACACATCTAGTGTGGCTCACTGTCCCATGCAGTGGCACTTAGCCCACTTACAGCAACAGATAAGAACAAGAGACTTTTACAGCATGGGCTGCGAGGCAGCTGGCTTTTAGCACAAACAGTAGAGGCTCCTACACTAAGCTCCAGAGGTCACAGGTTCAAATCCGCCTAGTGGCAGTTACACATGCAGCAGTCACGCCATTAGTTGCAGCACTGCAGGCTCATACACAGAAGACTGCCATGATTTTTAAACAGCAGGTCCAGCTTCAGCAATAGCTATAATGACACACTTTGTGCTAAACCAGTGTGCTAAACCAGTGCCAGTGTGGCCAAACCATCACTATGAGGGTCACTTTTACCCTGTCCTGCTCAATCTTCAAGAGGATCCTGTGAATTAATGGCACTGCAGGGTATAACCCAACCAACTTCATGTTATAGAGTTCAGATTCCTCCATGAATTCCTCAATGTTTAAGTTCAAATTGGTAGCCACCCTTGTAAAGAGGGCCTGATTCTCCTTGAAGTCATTAGGGAAACTGCCCTTTTGGGAGGGCACCACCTCCACTTTTGTTTGGAGACAACAATGTTTACATTGTGATGGGAGGGGCGGATTCCACTCCCTCTCCATGGCAGCCAGGGAGGATTGATAGGAACACGAACCTGCATTACAGACACACCTCATCGGTTCCAGTATGGCCATTGATTTGGCCAGTGTCCCTGCTGCCATGGTGCTACTGAAGACGTTGCATCAGTCTCGTGGGTCAGTGGCAAATCACGCTTCTTTAGCAAGGAGCTCAACACCCAGTCCAACTTGGACCATTACCCTTCCAGCAAGCAGAGCAGAGGTGTTGAGGCCCAAGCCTGTCGACTGACCATGGTTGGCAACTGGTGAGACAAGAATCAAGGCCTGACAAGCAGTGCCAGGAAAGTGGAGATGGGAGCCTCGACAGGAAGCCCTGGTGGAGATGGATGAAGGTCATCTAGGTGACGGTGATCTGCACCACGACAATTTTTGGTGGAAAGCTCACTGGAACTAGCATTAGAGAACCAGTGCTTCAAATCTGGTGTCCCATTCCTCGTAAGGGGGAAAGCACAGCATCAGAGACCTGGGCCTGTTGACTGGAGACCAAGGGTGCAGGGTCAGGGCCTGAGGATGTGGAAATGGGGATCTATGCCTATGGTCTGGAGATCAAAGGTGCTACACTGCCCTATGGGGCAGTCTCATGACTGACTTGCCCTTAAGGTTTTGGGGTCTTAGCTGAGTGTGGAACCAGGTGTGGCATCTGTGGTGTCAGTTGGCCTCCTTGTTCTTTAGCTGTTTCAGGCAATGAGAGCCTGCCAGGGTCCCCTGCCACTCCTGGGAGTCAGACACAAACGTCTATAGTTGAGCCGGGTCCCTCTTCAGTGGTACCCTCGTGAAGCTCCAGGATGGGCGCACAGTCTGACATATGTCCTTCACCCAAAGCCCATATTTCCTCTTCTTTTGCTGCTTCTTGAGCACCAGCAAGGGGGAATGGTCTCAGTTGGAGCCTGGTGCCCACATCGCTCTCTACACTAATGTTGAGGTTCTCGGTGTAGGGTTCAAGTGGGAGGGCTCTAACACAAGACAAAGCACACCCTCTTTGAGGGAGGGCCCTCAAGCAGACATGATGCTCCTTCTGGGTCCTCGGGAAAATGTTTTTATAGATTCTGCACTTGTTCTTTCTATGGGACTTCCCCAAGCAATTCACACAGCTGTCATGGGAGTGACTCATAGGCATCAGCCTACTGCATGAGCAACATGGTTTGAAGCTGGGAGAACAGAACTAACTGTCCAACTAACCTAGCACTTAACTTAATGGCTAGGTACTTACAAACTATATACAAAGATGACAATGGGCTGTAAAGAACTACTAATGCTCTTGCTATACTAGAGGAGGTGCTCCAACCAATTATGGGTGGGAAGAAAAAACTGAGGGGGCGTGGTTGGTGTTGCCTAATATAGCAGATCATAAGCACGCCACTCAAGGTGCACCACAGCTGACCCTACAGATAACACTAAGGCAAAAATTTCCAATGACCGTATAGGTAGGTGCATACAGAACTAGACTGGAATTGACATAAGCAAGCACTCAAAGTAAAACACTTGCATGTGTGTTACGGTATTTGTTTACTCATCTCGCATCACTTGTGAGAGAGTGCTACAAAATTCTAACATTTTGTACATTCTTTACATTCTGCAAAGCATAAATATGCTTCTCCATAAGTTGATCCAAGTATCTTTTTCCCTTACCTTCATGGACTCTTTAGCTGAAGGTTTATCAAGGGCTGATGTTAGATCTACATATGCCCCTGCAATAGCAATTTCTCCAGTCTCTTTGACCTATTAAAAGAAAATTCATATTCTCACTGGATCAGTGAAGAAAAAGCAAAGCAAAACAGCTACATTTTAAAGTAACCAAGCTATCTTCTTTATGTCTTATGCATTAAAACTTAAAAAGCTCCAGCAAGAGAAAAACAATGGGAAAACAGGTTTGAAATAAATTAGAAAGTATTAGTTCTAACAAACAGGCCTAAAACAGAAACATTGTGTTTGCTTTGATGAATTAAAAATGCCCAAATATTAGGATGATTTTTTCTTTGAAAACAAGTAACACAGATTTGTCTGGGTAGGACCACAACAGCAAGACACAGTAAGATAGCTTTTATATACAGCTTTTCATCAGTAGAACTCAAAGTGCTTTAAAACTATTAGTATTAACCACTTTTTACATAGAGGGAAACTGAGGCACAGATGTGCTGTGACTTCCTCAGGGTCACTACGCAGGCCAGTGCCTGAGCTTGGAATGGAACCCAGATAAGCATTTTGAGTCCCACTCCAGTGCTCTATCCATTAGAGAGCACTACCTCTTCAATTGTCACTTCAAAGTATTTCAAAGTATTTCATTGTATTCCTTTGGTATATATGGTCATGCCAATTGTCTCCCAGAATAAGATCTGAGGAAGTGGGTCTTGCCCATGAAAGCTCATCACCTATTAAACTATCTTGTTAGTCTTTAAAGTGCTACATAGTTTTTCCTTTTGTAGTTTCAAGATTGGGAGGCCTGCACATACTAGCCACAAATAAACTATTTGTTCAAATGAGCACTAAGGGAATATGACTACAGTATGTAACCAGCTTAATTAAAGCTATTTAAATTACTTTTCTCTTCTTAAAAATGAGTAGACCTGAGGCTCAAGTTTATCTCAATAAGTGGGATTTGCCCATGAAAACTCTCATTATATATATTTTTGATAGTCTCTCTAAGGTGCTACAGGACTACTTGTTTTTAAAGTTACAGACTAAGATGGCTACCCCTTGAGACATTTCTCTAAGAAATCTTAAGCTTTACATTTTTTGAGGTGGCAAGATAATCTGTTCTTTTGCAAAAATCATCTCTCTTCTACCATAAACTTAAAAATCATGCTTCTATTTGAAAATGTCCTTCTGTTGTTACAAAGGACAACTGAAGTTACTTGTTTACATAAGCAATTAGCCCACAGCAAGCTATCCGGATGTTCATCTACCTTTCACTAGCCTACCCATGGACTAAATGTTTCTGCCAACATCACTGATTCACATTAACACTTCACTGATGCACTTTGATCTAGCCCTGTTTCAAACAGGACTAGATCAAAGCACATTAACAAATTGCTCATGCATGTCGGTGAAGTCCACAGAGACAGGCTAGATTCATATCCCAGCTTACCAAGAAACAAATGTTCGTGTACACAAACCCTGAGATAGTTCAAAGAGAAATGATTTTGCTCTATTTTTCCCATATATTTACTTTATGCAGAGATGCCTTTGACAGCATTGTGTGCGTAGTCATTGTTGCTGCTCCCCTGTTTTTGTGGGTCTTTAAGGCAGCAACAGGAAAAATTTAAAAGTTTTAAGCAATATAAAATAGATTCCTTGATGTCAAATTATAAAAAAAATGACAGAGGACTCAGGGATAAGTGATCTGAAATGCCTTTTTACTTTTTTTTTTTCACCTAAGGAATGGATTTCAACTCAACATTGCTCCTTTAAAAGAGAGGATACAAATTCAGTACTTTCATATAAAAAAATGTGCACAAGCCTTTGTTGTTGAGTAACTGCAGAACCTTAGCAACAAGACTCCATCTTTCCCTTTTGTTTTGTTGTTTCACTGCATTTTATGCGACAGCATAAACACTTTGGGACAAGGACTAAGTGTAATTTATGCTGTCAGGTACGTAAGCTACGTCTACGCTATAAAATAATAGATAAGGGAAACTAAGCAGAGATCACAAATATCCAGACAATGGAGGCCAAACGTACCCCAGTTGATTTCGTAATCACAAATCCTGACCTTGAATGTTTCAACGCAGTTAACTTAATAAAGCCAATATTAAGTGACTGATGGTTAATGAAACCTGTAACTGGATGTCTTATACACAACGCTTTAGAATACATTAAAATTTGCATTTGTTTTTAAGGGAAGACTAATGGGTATTTGTTAATGAAACTTCTGAAAATAATTAAAGATGAGATAATGCAACTGCAGTGCCAACTACTTGTTGTTTCTAAAAGACTATGAACTTGAATTCATCAATCTACATGTGAGTCAACAAATGTATGCATGGCTCCTTTTCCTTCCTGGGGAGTTTTGTATCCCTTTGAGATAAGCCCATCTGTTGGTCAGAACATAAGAGCCTTGAAAGAGTTGGTAGGGTCATATTCCCCAATATGCGCAGTGGTGAGCACACAATGATTATCATGAACATTACAGTGCTTTATTAAGGCTTCCCAAATTCCCAGCCTAAGCACCAAAAACCTAAATGTACTGCATTTAACAGTTTAGTCTTTAAAAGTTGCCTGATTGCAGGTTTGGCAGGGGGGAAGCCTTTGCTTCATTATGCCCCATGCAGGTTCCAGGGTGGCTGTGGAGGTACTATATGCTATTCATCTTCTTGGGTTCATCAGTAATCTCCCTGATTACTCCAGATTACTGATGAACCCAGGTAGATGAGTAGAAGATAATGCTTACCCAGAACCTGCACGGAGGTATCAAAAGCTCTTCTTCAAGAAGAGACATTATTAGACTATGGAAAGTTTAAGCTTGGGGAAGAGAGGGGAAAGGAGGTGCAGTGCAGCTGTGGGTGAGGTCAGGACTCCTCTCGGCAGATGGCTCACTTGGCCCTGACCAGGTGGGGGGAGTGGATGGGTGGCAGCGAAGCCTTCTCCCTGGGAGTTGGCACCCCTGCTCCTGGGGAGGCTTCCCTGCAGGCTCTAAACATCGAGAAACTACAAGAAACCAACAACATGCTGTCAGAGGCATATATGCATACAAGCGATATACATAAAGCTATGAAAACTGCCCAGTGCCCTAAGATTAAGGGAAAAGAGGTATCAAGTGATAATATTGCACAAAATTACTCAGAAGAATAATATAAGATCATAAATATATCGTAAAGGCACATCCATCTCAGACATGTGTCTTAATTGTAGGATACAGACTGTCAGTACTAATGAGAATAAAGGGAACTCACTCAGCCTACAGAAAACTGGGATCCCTTAAGTTTCCAGGGGACAGACCAATAAGAGAAAAGAGGGTGGACACTTATGGAAATACATAGAATAAAGGCATAGACACATTATAAAAAGGGGATGCCCAGAATAGGAAAACCGAGTTTCCTCCGGGAAACTCCAACATACCTCTACTGATGATCAAGCCATGAGAAACCCATCAGACCCTAATACTAGTATTCCCTCTACTGATGAAATCAGCCAAGGAAAAACTGTAAACCCAGAATGATTTAAATCTCATTTAGGGTCTGTCTATGCACACATTGGAACTAGTTTATCTTATGGTGAGGTTTTAAACTGATTTAGTTAAATTGGTGCATAAAATGTGCGGATATTCCTATTTTGGTTTAAAACCAAGTTCATTTAGTCATTTTAAATTAAATTGGTGCAGATTTTCTAAATAGAAAAGTCCTTTGGAACAGGTTTAAGCTAAACCAAAACAAGATAGTGTCTACACATGGGTTTGCACCTGTTCAGCTAAAGCAATTCAGTTAAACAGGTACAAATTTATGTGTTGAGAAAGCCTAAAATAGAGGCATTGAAGGGAACCAACGTGCAATTTTCACATTTGTACTCCGTGAAATATATATAAACCCCAAAAGCTATATTTACAAAAATAATACAATGCACTTAATCTGAAATCCAGATGCTATAAAAATCCCTGAATTGAGGGAGTTCTGATGAACAA
Source organism: Rafetus swinhoei (assembly GCA_019425775.1). Taxonomy (NCBI): domain Eukaryota; kingdom Metazoa; phylum Chordata; order Testudines; family Trionychidae; genus Rafetus; species Rafetus swinhoei. The sequence continues at coordinate 75,057,620 of CM033427.1, read as the reverse complement.
TGTTATTTCGAGTAACTGAATATGTAATCTTGATAACAGCAGAAAATCATTAGTATTAGATGGAAAAAAGTAGTGAAGCCAGACTTCTTTTCTTCAGAGCTATGCTTGATGAACTGCTTTGTTCTCCGTCCCGCCTCCCCCCCCCCAAAAAAGAAAAAAATATACTTTTACCACTCTTTGCTAAAGCCTGAGTTTCACTGTTCTAACCTTGGTTTGAATGTGAATTCGGTTTCCCTCCTTCCACATCTCTGTTTGCAGAGTTTGTCCCGGAAAGACTGGTTTGGCAAAACGGACCTGCCAAAAAAACAAAGGAGGGGGACACTCAGATTTTGCTCTTTTTATTTCTAAATAAAAACATTCAACAGGAGTAATTATGCAATTTAGAGGATACAATTAATTGAAACAGGAAAACTGTTCAGAAAACGTGTAATTTCAAAGTAGATTATCTAACAATATTTATAGAAACATGCTGGCTACATCCTTGAAAGTAGACTATTAAGTAAAAAGCAAAGTGAGTAATCTGTCACCGGAATAGACTGATTTAATACAAGTTTGTACAGACAAACCTAAAGTCCTTTCCCACCTCAGAAAATGTAATTAACAGTAACTACTTTAATAGCTGAATAATCAAGGGAAAAAAATTAACTGCCAAGAACAGACCTTAATTGCCTTGAATCTGGTCACATCATTATTTGCAAAGTGCTTCAAAACATGCCTGGCAGCAAAACCAAATGAACACAGTCCATGCAGTATGGGTTTCTGAAATCCTGTTTTAAAACAAATGTTTTAATGTACATGGTTTGCTCTTTTTCAAAGGCCTACATTTTAATATGCATCTTTCTACTCAAATTATAGAACTATAGCGCTGGAAGGAGCATCAAGGTGTCATCATATCCAGCCCTCTATGCTGAGGAAAGGCCAAATAAACCTAGACTAGGCCTGACAGGTGTTTGTCCGACCTGTTCTTGAAAACCTCCAGTGATAGGGATTCCACAACCTCCTTTGGAAACTTTTTCCAGAGCTTAACTACCCTTATAGCTAGAAAGATTTCTTAATATCTAACCTATCTCTCCCTTGAGGCAAACTAAGCCCATTACTTCTCATACCATCAGTGGACATGGAGAACAATGGATCAGAGTCGTCTTCATAATAGTCCTTAACATATTGAAAGACTCATCAGGTCCTCACTCAGTTCTCCCCTGTCAAGACTAAAAACACAGCCAGTTTTTTAAAGCCTTTCCTCCTCATAGATCAGGTTTTCTAAACCTGTCACCATTTTTGTTGCTCTTGTCTTGACTCTCTCCAATTTACCCCCATCCTTCCTAAAAACAATGAATAGTCCACCCCAAACTGAATACAGTATTTCAGCTGAGGACAGCCCTGTTCCTTGGTACTTCTCTGCTCTTGTTAATGCACCCCAGAATGGTTTTAGTCTTGTTCGCAATTGCAGCACGTTGTTGATTGGTATTCAATTTATAAACCACTATAACCCCCAGATGGATTTCAGCAGTGCTACTTCCTAGCTACTTATTCCCCATTTTGCAGTTGTGCATCTGATTTGTCCATCTTAAGTGAAATATTTTACATTTGTCTTTACTGGATTTCAACATGTTGAAATCTGACCAATTCTCCAATTTTGTCAAGCTTGCTTTCAATAGTAATTTTTTCTTCCCAAGTGCTTGCAATCCTCCCAGCTTGAAATCATTATGAGGTTTTATAAGCAAAGTCAAGTCATTAATGAAAACACCAAATACTGGGTCTGAATAGTACCAGACCCAGTATTGACTTCCATGAGATACCTCTTGATATGCCCTTTGCAGTCAATAAGTAAGATCTCAAACCTGTGCTCCCAATCTTACAGTAATTTCATCCAGACCACAGTTCTCTACTTTGATTATGAGAATGTCCTGTAGGACTGAGTGAAATACCTTACTAAAATCAAGATTTATCAGAACTAATACTTTCCCACTATCCACTAGGCAAGTAACCTTGTCAAAGAAGGAAATTAGGTTGATTTGCCATGATTTGTTCTTGACAAATCCATTCAGGATTTTCCTTATAATCCTGTTATCCTCTAGGTGCTTACTCACGGATTGATTAATAATTTGTTGCAGTATCTTTCCAGTGATGCTGACGATCTATTATTTTGGGTCCTCTCTGTTCCCCTTTTTAAAAGTGGGATAATGTTTGCCCTTCTCTAGACCTCTAAGAATGTATTCATCCTCCATGAATTCTTGAAGATTAGTTAACAGCTCCAAAGTTGCATTAGCTAATTCCCTATGTACCCATAAATCAATGTCACAGGGCCCTGTCCACTTGAATACAACTTCAACTTAACAGATTAAATAATATTTACATACTTCCCTATTTTGGCCCGCATTCCTTCTGCTTGTTAATATTAGTTATTAATAGTAGTTCAAATTAAATGACACATATGCAGAGATTACCCCATTGAAATAGCCTTTGTTGTAATTTATTCTGTATATTATAGTTACATTATATATTATCGTATTTTGTATATTATATAATAGTAACACGAGTTCCAAAAACTATGGCCTATTATGAGACATGCAACACAAGAGACTGAAGTAGACATGATTCCTGTCCTGAGAAGCTGTGTAGTACTGCCTCTTTGAAGCGCCACCCTGGCGCCTCAAAGGGGCGGTGCATTAGGAGCCGGGGATCAGCTGGAGTCCCCAGCTGACCCCGGGCCCCGTGCAGCACTGCCCCTTTGAAGCACAGAAGTGGCAGCACATTAGGAGCCGAGGATCAGCTGGAGTGCCCAGCTGATCCCCGGCTCTGCGTTGAGCTGCCCCTTTGAAGTGCTGGTCCAGCGCTTCAAAGGGGCAGCGCAACACGGAGCAGGGGATCAGCTGGGCACTCCAGCTGATCCCCGGCTCCTAATGCACCGCCCCTTTAAGGCGCCAGAGGTAGCACTGCACTGAGTGCTACACTGCACTGCACTGAGCCTGGGGTCAGCTGAGGACTCCAGCTGATCCCAGACTTCCGCAGCACTGCCCCCTTTGAAACGCCGGCACAGCGTTTCAAAGGGGCAGTGCGTGCAATTAATCGTGATTAAATTTTTTAATTGCTTGACAGCCCTAATTCAATACATAGCTTCTTAAAGATATAGCTTCTATGATTATATACATATATTTAAATATGAATGGAGTCTAGACTCTGGAGTAGTCATGCCACCTATTGAGGTTGCCTGTCACTTCCCATTACATAATGCCGTTTTCGGGCATTTAAAGCTTTAACAACTTTAATTGTTTGGGCTGAAATTTTCTATGCTGGATGTCTGCCTCAAAACGAACACTAGCACAATTTCAGCCAAAACAGTTAACCATTTCAGAATGCAAGACTAGGTGAAATTTTATTCACATTAAATAAATACTATCAACTTTTTTTGGAACAACATTAGTGGTCCCACATGCTGGATCAAGGGTTGGAAAGTTGGCCAGGAGTAGTCTGTGTGTCAGCAATGTGACTTTTGCCATTCCTCTGGTTAGTTTACCGTACATTGGCATATATGTAGGCATCAAAACCGAAGTGGGTACAATGCCAACTTTCTTAATGCCTTCTTGAAGGGCAACCAATGAAAGCTAAATCCAGGCAAGACAAAAGTGATACTGGTAAGATGAACGATACACTTCAAAAAACCTACTTCCTTCAGGCTGTTTTCAGATTGAAGTGTTGGGGGTCTTTTGGATTTCTCAATGCGAACAGCTACACAAATGGCCATGCTATCAAAGAGACACCAGTTTAATCTAGAAGGCCAGAAGAAGTAACCCATCCAATCAGACATAGATTTTAACCCGTAGGCTTGGTTATCAAAATTCCTGCATGCAAGAACACGGAGACTGGGAACCAATGAGACAAACACAAGAGAGGAATGAAGCTGCACATCCTGAAAAACATTCTAGTAGTTACAAAACATTTGCTCAGAAATACAAGCGAGTGTGACCATCCGCTTGACGCGCTTCTCTCTACATTGACTCCACACTCAAGTGTTCAATTTGAGGTCTTGGTATTGTAATTCATAATCAAAACTTCCCATGCCAACAATGTTGTACTGAAACAGTCAATCAGTCATTCAATATGAGGCAATTCAGTCAATCAAATATGCAGGCAAGATAATTTACACAGGAGCTGAACTTAAACTGTGGAACTCATGCAAGCAAGAAACTGCTTTCCGCTAAATGCAAAACTCATTTCCTTCTCTTCATTGCTTTCTTCAAAGCATGCCAATACTAACAAGCACTCAAAAAAACCTATAAACCAACCAAGTTATTTCTCCTACAGACTAAGATAAAAGTGAGAAAGCAAGGAGGTCAGTATTATTTCTGATTACTTGGGAGTGCCCAGATGGTACAGTTATGGGGACCACACCGGTGCATATTTATACATAACAATACTCCTTCTGTGACAATATTTGTGTATTTCAAATTCATTATCCTGGAATACCTGAGCACATAAGCTTAACATTTTCTTTCTGTGTACATTTGTGAAAGAAAAACGTGATAATTTAAGGTGCTCATGAAAAGCTAAAACAAAAAAGGATGTGAGTTTGTCCCAAGCAAATGCACAATAAAATTGTTAAGTGATCACTTGTTGAAAATAGGGATTTAAAATCCCAATTAATCAGTTAACAGATTAAATATTAGGTTAAATTAACATTTAACCAGTTAACTGACTAAGTGGGATCCCGGGTGGAGAAACGCTCCAGCCCGGGTGGAGCAGCCTCCAGGGCTCCCAACCTCAGCCACCAGCTGCGTGGGGCTAGCTGGTGACTCCTTGCAGGGGGCACAGCGTGGATGGAGCAGCCCTCTGCTCATGACAGGTTGCGGGTAGGGGGCTGCTCCTGGGGAATCAGCTAACTGTTACCTGGTTATGCATTCACATCCCTAGTTGAAAATCTTTTCAGGTCATTTGTTCAGCTCATTAATAATTTTATATTTAGACACACAAGTAAGGTACTTAAGTCCTTTCTCAAATCCAGTGAAGCTGTTCTCTAGGTTCTGGCAAATGAAGAAGCACTCTCAATTACCACATTAATTTGGCTTTGCAAAAGACTACTTGCACTATATAGTAGTGAAGGAGTGCTGCAATCTGAGATTCCTTTCCTATGGTAAGCAATGTTTTCTTAATATTGGGCCCTCGATATGTAAACCTAGGTTCCTACTCACAGGGAAAATAGTGTCTTCCCACGGCCCACCCTGTGTCACCATCAACACAAACCCCATGATTAAGGGGATCAGCACAATCTCCTCAGGGCCTATAGTTAAACTTAATAATAAATAATCAATAAATGTAAACTACCATCAGTGCTGCGCAACACAAAGTCCCTGCTCCTTAAGAACCTTACTGGTTAAAAGTGAGTCACAGCTATAGCAAAATGCACTGGGAGATAAAAAGCTAGCCTAAGTGTTGTCTCCCTTCCCCCCCCCTCCTCCTTGTTAAAGATGGAGAGAATACTAATATGTTTTTGGAAGCAGTGGGTCTTTAGGAGGTATCTGAATGAAAAGACAATGCGAATCTGGTGTACCACACCGGGAGGGAATTCCAGGACTCTCTTGCTAATGTGTCTCAATCGCCATGCAAATATTTGAGAAAGACAGAGAAAGAAGGGGTGGTGCCTGTACACATTACCACTTTGGTCAGTATAATTTACAGAGCTTACAGTTGTGACTAAAAAACTTAAAAAACAACAAATAGTCTAGTAGCACCTTAAAGACTAACAAAACATGTAGATGGTATCATGAGCTTTCATGGGCAAAACCCACTTCTTCAGATGACTGTAAGTTTTTCCTGTTACAGACTAACTCGGCTACCCCTCTGAAGGTTGTGACTAAGCCACCACTATCCCCAACTCAAATTCTTATCTTTTTGAGCAAAGTAACTCTGTACTACTAGTATGGTGTTAGTAAAAACTCATTGTTCTTAGGTAATTAGACTCTATTCCGCCTCAGGCAATATCATCAAGAAAATGGCGGTTCTCAGAACAGTTTTGTAGAACTGGCTTAAAAAAAGGTATCAAATGACCTTTTTGTACTAAGGCAGTAAACTGCAGATTAGAGACTTTATTTAAGATAAGAGAAAACTAGAGAAAGTGGCAGAATGGGATGAAAGGACACACCAACGTAAAAATGGAAGACCAGCTTTCCTTCAGGGGAAAACAAAAGACTGTACCTACACTGCAACCAAAAGCAGCAATGTTTAAAGAAAAGTGTAGTGCTGTACATTATTTTGACTGACAAATGGAACATTTAATATTAAGCTTTAAGAAGAGACTTTAAAAAGGGTCGAGGTATGTTTGTTTTTATGACACTCCTCAAATGTGTTGACTAAAACTAAATGACAAACTAAACAATACTGTCACATAATACTAACTGTTCCCTTCTAAACAAAACAAAAAAAAACTCCCAACAAACAAACAAACAAACAAAAAACCCCTATTCCTCAAATCTCACCTCCAAGAGCAGCAAAACCGGGATCAATGTGTAAAGGATTCCAATCCCCACTAAGGCGATACAAGGCAGCCTGTGGAAACAAAATTAAAATGGAAAATTGGTTAGGGTTGGTTAAAAAAAAAAATCTAACACCAGCCACACGCAACTTGTGGTTGTGGGAGGAATGTATCAGAATCTGTTTAACTAGTGGTCTGATGCTGAAATCTATAACAAAGAAAAATATAAATTAAATGTTATTTTCAACACCTGCCATGGTAGAGAGACAATTGCCAAAGATGCAAGGCAGAGTGCCAAGAGCTGCATCTGGACTTGGCATATGACTGAATAGTACAGTTGCCAAAGGGGAAGGGGGGGAGAAAACTTGTGCTCATACATCAATCCAGTCACCAAAAAAACTTGACAAAGATAAAGGAAAATGTTTCATAAAATGCTTCAATAAATTGAACTGTATCCAGATTTGTGCAAAAAGCTATTGTGAATAGCCAGGGCTTGAAGGATAAGTGCATGTTTCTAGAAACACCTTTATAACTTGGAATTTCTTTATTTTAAAATAGATCCACTTTTTTCAGCATAAATTATAGGCAACAGTTACAGATGTTACGAGATCTCCACCTTTGGAAGAGTAACACAATTGCCAAATCATGAACTATTTCTTTTAATGGCTTCATAATTATTCAGGCCTGATATGAAAAACCTAAGCAGGTCTGCCTGAAGAACTGTAGCACTCTAATGAAGGAAGAGGAAAGAAACAGTAATATGTTTAATTTACTATATGACTTCTGGAAATAATTTAACTTGAAGTGAAGGCAATAGACATGGCAGTGAGAAAAATCTGAAGATGACAGATTTTTTTAGTGTTGCAGTAGCCATGTTGTGGTGAAATAATATTGGACCAACTGAAATGAAATGCTATTGGACCAACTTCTGCTAGCGAGAGACACAAGCTTTCAAGCTAAACGGAGCTCTTCCTCATATCTAGGAAAGGTATAATGCAGGTATGTATACACACTGTCAACACAGCCTTGGCACTAAAAAAAAAATATAAAAAAAAATCTGAATATGTGAAAATTGTTCATCAGCACCTTTACAGAAAATACTTCCAACCCTCCTTGTCAGCAGGAGAGTGCTACTGCCAACAAAGCAGTATTCACACTTTCACTTTCCTTAGCAAAACGTTTTCAGGGAGAAGGGGTTAAGCACTCGCGAATGACAAAATTTCTGTGGATCAAATCCAAGTATAGACATATCTAGAGTGTCACAGCTAATACAAGATCCAACAGATAGAATATGTGCTAACTACTTATGCTAAATTAAGGGACCATTCAAGAGAAGTGGCCCAGTAACAACACATTAATACAAGTCGTCAAGTATCAGAGGGGTAGCCGTGTTAGTCTGGATCTGCAAAAGCGATAAGGAGTCCTGTAGCACCTTATAGACTAACAGATGTATTGGAGCATAAGCTTTCGTGGGCAAAGACCCACTTTGTCAGATGCATGTAGTGGAAATTTCCAGAGGCAGGTAAAATATGCAGGCAAGAATCAGGCTAGAGATAAGGAGGTAAATTCAATCAGGAAGGATGAGGCCCACTTCTAGCAGCTGATCTGAAGGTGTGAACACCATGAGAGGAGAAACTGCTTTTGTAATTGGCTAGCCATTCACAGTCTTTGTTTAATCTTGAGCTGATGGTGTCAAATTTGCAGATGAACTGCAGCTCTGCAAATTTGACACCATCCAATTGTGGGGTGAGAAGCACAGGCACATGTCATGGTCAATGTTCATCCTGGTTTAGTACTTTGTTTTCATTGACGTCAGGCTGCAAGTCTGGCTTGCATTAGTAGGTGGTACTAAAGGAGATCAAAACTTGCAGCGCTGCAGAAGCAGCAGTGATGTATTCATTGGAACACTTTCACACAAATGTCTCCAGCAGCATTTCTTTCAATCTGGTTCACAGGGAGCTGTCTGATGAAATGTCAATGAGCTTCTCTAACAGTTTTGATGGGACACTGGATGGAAATTTAGCTCCACTGTTCTCTCTAAAGTGGTTTGTAGTCCACATGTGCAGCATCTTATTCTGTTGTCAGCTCAAGAAAATAGGCATTACATTTGATAAGCAGACCTACATGGCACTACCAGGTAAGGTTTAATTATATCAAGTCAATGTTTCATTCCTGAATGAAAGAATGAAAGAGCACAAACATATCCATCTTTTCCCCAAAGACATTAACTTTCTAGTGTTGCAGTCTTCTTCTAAATGCTTCTACTCTTTTACAGTGGCCAATAAAATTAGTGCTCCTACCTTGCATAGTTTTATCTAGCTTATTCATGTCACTGAATATGTCTGGCTGGCATAACTGGGGTACCTCACACACATCTTTCAGAACTTCACCAAATTCAGTTTATCAACTAACAAAATATATAACTCTTCCAGAAGATTAAATATAGAGGCAAGCAGTCTGTCTTGAGAAAGCCATCTCACCTTCATATGCATGAGCAAGGAATGGTGTTCTATATCCACTTCCTCACAAACTGCAGCAAAAACATCTAGAGTTCTTTGCTCTGGATTTAACAAAATTAATGGGTGTTACTGCTGTGTTCAGAACACTGTGAAGACCTGATTCAATATCTTTTGCAGCAAGTGCCTCGCAGGCCATGTCTACTCTGAGAGATAAGTAAGGTCAGTTTTTTAGTACCAATTTTGTAAACTTGAAGGTGCATGTCCCCACTGTGCACAAAAATTGACGTAGACTGAAGTAGCTTATCCCCAGTAGGATGACAAACGCCAACTTTGAGCATGATGCAGTGTGGACAGTTATCCCACAGTGCTGCACTCCTATGCATTCTGGATTCTGCTCCCAGTGCACACTGAAACCAGAACTACATAGTTAACCGATTAAACATGATGGTTAGCTGGTTAACTGATTAAAGGGGGAACAAGAAGGCCAGAGCAGCCCCCGCCTCAAAGTGTGCATGGGCCTGCCGTGGATAGAAGCTGCTAGGGCTTGTGGGAGCAGCCCCTGTCCATAGCGGGCTCAGAAGAGTCTCCTGCCTGCAGCAGATGGGGAGCTGCTCCAATCCCCACAAGTTAACTGGAACTGGTAAGCATCACCCTTAAGGGTAAATGTCCTGCAAAGCCGCTATGTGATTCATCACAGCCACCACAGATGATGACCCACACACTCCTAGTGTTTCGCTTCCTGTCCCTGGCATGCTCTCCTTTCCTCAAGGTTTGCACGCATCTCTCCCAGCAGCGTATTCCTCCACTCGTGTATGCCCTCCCTGTCCAAGTTAGTGGATTGCATTTGCTCCTTGACCATCCCTTCCCTAGTCCATTTTTGCCTGTGGATTTCTGCATGGTGGACAGCTGGCGAGGCCATGGGAGTGGGCAGCTGGCTGACTGCTGTTCCCACTAACGAAAAAGTGAAGGGAAGACTTTACCGGAGCTACACTCTAGCATGTAAAACCTAATCTGTTAGAATAAAATAAAGGTTTGTCTAAGTTGTGTACAAGGCCACAGTTATGCTTTTAAGTAGCCACTTTGCTGCTGGTTCACCTCAAGAGTTCTTAGGAGAGTAGCTAGACTATTTGGTGGCAAGCATAGTAAGGGACAAATTGGGGCATAAGCCTGCGGGATCCAGGCATGGCAGTGGAGCAGGGGCTCACGTGTTCAGCACCCTGTTTGCCAAGAGGGCAACTTTCCCTTCCCACAGGAGTGGGCAGGCAGGAGAGAGAGGGAGGGCCTGGGCACGGCCGGGGCTCACACAGCACCTGTGTGTTCAGCACACCCCATTTGCTGGGAGAGTGCAACTTTCCCACAGGAGGAGGCAGGCCATATGGAAAAGTGAGGGGGTCTAGGTGTGGTGACAGAGCAGGACAAGGGCTCCAGCCATGCTTCATTGGGGATGAGCAAACAGAGGTTTACTGCAGAGGCATCAGCTAATAGCTTCCCCTGCTTCATCCAGGTTGCCGTATCAGTCTTTGATGACTCAGTGCGGCCAGAAACAGGCCCTTATGCTGCAATGACACCAGACCCCTTAGTGATGGCTTGGCATGGAAAGGCACCTTACTGTGGAGGACTGACTAAGGCAGGGCTCCCCAGAAACACTGAGACACGGATTAGAGTTCCAGTATGAGAGCTTTATGGAGATATGCAGGGAAGATTCCCACTTCATCTCCAGACACAACAATAAGCTGTTCCGAGGACTCCCTGCTGTGTAGGCAGAGTGGCTGCCACAGATCACACCCAATTGTCTTAACCTGCTTGTAGTAAGAATGCCGAAATCATTGCCCATCTATGTGAGATCCTGAGAGGAGGGGATTGTCTCCAAGATTATAAAAAGTTCTTAGCTCTTCGTGACATTGGTTGCCTCGCTCACCTGCTGATGATTCTCCTCCACACTGCTGACCAAGGCTGCCTGAGTGTCTTGGGACGAATCCACTGACTGGCCAGGGAAGTCTCCCCACCCCTCCAAGGATCATGTGAAGCTACTCATAGAAGCGGCATGTTTGTGGTGATGCTCCAGAGCACCTGTTTGCACCCTTTGTCTTTTGGTAGAACTGCCTCAGCTCTTATTTTCAATCGATTGCTGGGTGCCCCTGGCATATCCTTTCTCCTCCATGCCCTTTGTGATCTTGGTATAGATATCTGCTGTTTGTTTTGCTGGTTTGTAGTTCTGCAACAACAGATTCCTCTCCCTACACAGCAATGAGTTCCAGGATCTCCTGCACACTCCATGCTGGTACTCATGGTCAGGTGTGCTGCCTGCTCTGAGGTCTGGTTGTCACACTGGCCCCACAGGAAATTAAATTCAAATATTTCCAGGACTTTTCCTGTTCACCTGGAGAGAAGTAGAGTTGAAAGTCACGGCCAGATTGGTCACCACAGGGCACTGTGGGACACTTCCCCAAGGTCAGGAACATCAACTTTCACAGTGCTGCATCTGCACTACCATAAAGTCGACCATGCAAGATTAAATTTAGCAGTTACTCCTCATGAAAGCAGGAGCTTTAACAGCCCTTAAAGTCAATGGAACAGGTATGACAGTGTGGACTCATTGTTTAGAAAAAAATTGACCTTAAGTGGCTATGTTGGACCTAAATTTCCAGTGCAGACCAGGACAAAGTGTAAAAAATAGCACGTCCACAAGGTGCAATCACTTATTTTTTCCACAACACTGGAATGCTTTCATTGTGTCATTGCTGCGATGCCATCAATGCAGACCTTGTGGCAATTAGTTCAGCTATTTTGCTAATCTGCAAAACAAAGTCTTCCTTTACTTTCTTATTCCACAAATAATGAACATAGGCAAATAAATAGCATGTTTTTGAAAAGCCTGTGGATTCAGCTAGTTGTACAGCAAAATCACTGATATGCAACAGATCAATAAACTGTAAAACCATGTGTTCTGACATTGACAGTCATTTGACATTCATATCTTTTTCAGCACCTTGGCCCTCTCTTCCCCCACCACCTCCTTTGTTATTTCAATAACACATACCATTTTCAAAGTCCCAGCAATCCTATGTGATTTTTATTTTAGCAATTTTCTGCACCATTATGTAGGAAGACCTTAAAAGCTTTTTATCCACAGTAGTTGTGAATCTGATTACTGCTTCAGTATCAAGCAGTTCCTTAGCTTTTCACTCAAAAAGTGAACAATGCTTATCCTTTTCGATGTCCTGCTTTGCAATTAAGTGTCTATGTAATCTGGAGGGTTTTAAACATTCAATGGATAGTACATGCTGTGGTTAAGAGATGTCTCCACTTCCAGAGCAAATAAAACTGAAATTCAATAGTTGACTTAATATTTCTTAAGTTTTGCAAAGTTAATACGTGGCTTTAAGTTTCTTACTCACATCCCTTCTTGATGTTCTTCAGCCCTTATGACGACTGAACTTCTTGAAGGAAGTTCGGTATAATCGCTCTGTGGGTTTTGTTGTTTTGAAGCTGATGATCGAATTCAAAATTTAGTCATATCTGATATTTATTGCTTATTCTTTCAACTATTTTTCCTGTGTTGTGTAACTTGTCCTGCTCCCAAGTTACTGGGAATATCTTCTTCTGAAATATCTTCTTTACATCCAGTACACAGAGCTACATAATCTGCAAGGCTAGCATCTGACTCAGAAGCCAAGGAGTGAGCCTTCACACACATTCAAGGTCTCTGGTGGCACAGCCAGATTTGAGCCACAAGGTGCTGAGGTGGATCTACAGTCTGGGAAGCCCCCCATCACAATGTCTGACGTAGAAGTCTTAGCCCCACCTCCTGGGGCAGATGCAGGAACTTGGGCAACAGCCCTGCGGGGAGGCAAGACTTCAGACCATCAAGGGCACAGAGGTCCAGGCTTCAACCCTCAGCTCCCCCATGAAGGCTCTTTGCTTTAGCCTCGCAGGGGAAGCAGGGCTTGTGGCCCGCAGCTCCCAACTTCATCCTCATAGCAACTTCTCACCTTTCAACAGGGAGATCCACACCTGGAGTCCAGGTAACTGCCATAGACAAGTAAGTGTAATAATTTTGGGTAGCAAGTATTTTATTTTTCATACAAAATACAAGGACATTAAATACCTGCTTTAAACATAAAACTTGACTCAAACTTAACTATGTAGCTATAACCAACCAGTATCTCCATATGATGCGGTGCTTCAAAAATGTTTCAAAATAACTAGGTTCAGAATGAATATTAAATGTAATCAATGCATTTGATCAAAAAATAAACGCATTAAAAAGTGCTTTACTTTCTTCATTCATCTTAATAGAAATGTTCTCAGTTACAAAATGCATAAGAAAAAACTGGAAAAAATACAGTGGGTGAGTTCAGGTTTAATGTAGCCAAGTAAGACCTGTCATCAATTTATTTTGCACTGAATGCAGTCTTTGGTATTATTTTGTTATATAAACAGTATTCCACAACAAAGGCAGATTTCAAGAAAACTCCAAACCTTGTTATCTTCGCTTTTTATGCCTGACAATGATGACAGTGTTTCCTGAAGTGATAACATAAAAGAGTGATCCATCCTTGAAGTCTGACAGGAGTCAATTGATTAGGGGTATTAGACTGAAGTCAGTCATAACATGATTAGATTGTTCTCTAATTAAAATAAACTGTCAAGTCTCATTTTCTAACAATTTAGGAGTTCTGCCAGATCACAAAAAAAAGGCGATACTCAACCTGTCCATGCCAATTTTTCAATCTTGTCTGCAAACTGCAATAAAAGTCACTGGTAACGCTAACAGAAAAGGAAGCCAGCTTGCCATTTATACAGTCTCTCTTTACCTGGAAAGAAGAACCCTGTCTGAGAGGTTGTAACTTTCTTTGCCTAAAATAATACACATGCCAAAAAAATCACCGTTTTGCTAATGAATATCAGCAGTCAAACATTTTCATGCAGGAAAAAAAGCTGATTGTCAAAGCAAGATTCTGGATCTATAGTTGATACATCACACGCCATTTGAAGGACTCCCTAGCCACCACAATACCTTCATTCATCAGCATAACTAACTCTTGGGCATGATCCTGTGAGAGGAACTCATTGAACTTAATCAATGAATCGCACAGGTTGAAATTATATCTGCCCAACAGGGCCTGGTGATCTGACATCATAAAAGGAAGACTGGCCATTAAATAAACTTTCTGTCAAATAAATCAATTCTTCTGGTGTCCTTATTTTTGGGGATGCCCTGTCTGCTCCTTTCATTCACCCTGGACACAACCAGTGAAGCTACCTGGAGGTCCATATACAGGTATTCAAACCTTTCACAGGGACATTTTATTTCTTTTCTGCTTTAAGTCAGTAGAAAAGAAGAGGGGGTTTGCCATAGTGACTTGGCAATCTTGAGGATCCCAGGGTGAATGAGTAACATGACTCAAGCAAGGGTGGTAGCTAAAATGATACTGAAGAGGTCATAGGTCTCCTCCACAAACTCTTCTATTGGTAAGTTCAATTTCTCTGCCACCCTTCTGAAGAGGGCTTGGTTCTCCTTAATGTGATCTGGAGGACAGTTCATATGCAACAGCACAGTCATCGTCTCATCCAGAGATGACGACGAAGACTGCACTACTTGTGAAGAAACTTGCCTTCCTTGTCTGGGGAGGAGTCCATCGGCACTGGGGTCTAGTGTGCTGCCCCTGCAATGGATTCAGCGCTATGATCCACCTGCAATGCCAGTATTGCCATGGCTGGTTTATCCTAAGCTGCCATGGAAGGCTGGTGAGAAGAGGAGACCGGAATCACAGGCACATTCCAAGGGTTCCAATATGGCCACTGGCTGGGTCACTGCCCTGGCTGTGATGTAACTGAGGCAAACAATGCACTGGCCACCCATAGTAGTGGTGAATTTCCCCATTGAGGCGAAGGAATTAACTCTAAGTCCGACTTGGACCACTGTCCTTCTGGTGACCATAGTGGAGCTATAGAGCCCCGAATCTGCCTGATGACTCTGGTCAGCAACCAGTGTGTGGCAAGGGCAAGTAACAATGCCTGCTGGAGCAAACATAGAAACATACAACTGGAAGGGACCTCAAGAGGTCATCAAGTCCAGTCCCCTGCCATCATGGCAGGACCAAGCACTGTCTAGATCATCCCTGACAGGTGTCTAACCTGCTCTTCAATATCTCCAGAGATGGAGATTCCACAACCCCTCTAGGCAATTTATTCCAGTGTTTAACCACCCTGACAGTTAGGAACTTTTTCCTGATGTCCAACCTAAACCTCCTCTGCTGCAATTTAAGCCCATTGCTTCTGAGCCTAATGGTACAGAAGGGTCTGGGATTGGAGATGTCATGGTGAATGGCCCCTGCTGGGTGGGGACTGACATCTAGGATACTGTCTGAGGGAGGGCTCCCAAGGCCTAGGGGACCTGCAGCCAGAAGCCTGACATTGCTGGCAGCATGGAGACTGGCACCTCACCTCTGGAGTCCCATGCCAGGATACAGTGCCGGAGTCCAAGGTTGCAGAGATGGGGATCTGCACCTATTGTCTGGTGACCAGGGGCACGCTACCGTCCACTGAGACTGCATCACGAGTGGGTTGCCCTTGGATACTGAGGTCTTAGACCAGTCTACCACCTGGTGTGGTACCTGCAGTGCCAGACAGCTCATTTGGTCTTTGGTTTCTGGGGTCCCCCCTCCGGCACTAATGGCCCTGGAGGTAGCCAGGGACCTCCGTTGCTTCTCCCTAGAGTCGGGGAGAAGATCCTGGCCAGGCTGCAGGTCTGACTTTCACAGTACTCCCATGAAGCCCCAAAGTGGGCACAAGACAGGACATAGGTCTTTTGCGAAGTCCCTTAGTCTCTTGGGGCCATGGAGCTTCTTTTTTGACTCTTCTGCACCATCAGTGAAGTGGGTTGGTGCCAGGCAGGCTAGTGCCAGCAATGCACTGTGCACCAAAGTACAAGTACTCAGCGTGGGGTCCACAATGGAGGGATCCAATGCAGGACAAAGTGCAGCCTTCATGAGAAGAGCCCTCAAGCGGATTTTCCGCTCCTTCTGTATTCGAGACTGAAAGTTTTTACAAATCTGACACTCGTCTCTTCTGTGGGATTCCCCTAGATACTTCAGGCAACTATTGTGGGGATCACTGATAAGCAACAGCTTGTTTCATGTTGAACATGACAAAGTCAGGAGAGCAGGGTATGCTCCACCCAGAAACAAAGTCCCAGCTGGAATTCTTAGTACACTAACCTACTACCTACAAACTATTTAGGCATAAGAGAGAACAAAAGGCTATAAGGAACTGCTAATGCTGTTACAATCTGCAAGATGAGGATCTCCAACCAACCATCACAGGCAGTAAGAAGGAATTGAGGGGGTAGAGGGTCAGAGGCGCCTCCTATACCAATGCATGAGCCTAGCACTCAAGGAGGCATCGGAACCAACCCTACAGACACCATTAAGGAAGAATTCTCTGAGAACTGTGCACATGGATGCGCACACCTAGAATGAAACAGACAATGAGCATGCATTCAAAGAAGAAGATGATTTACTTTTCAACACTGGCTCCCATGAATGGAATGCTGTTCTAAGTCTGCTCCGCCAAGACACTATAGTCTCTATTCAAATTTCTCCTTAACTTATTGTTTATGAGCTTAACAACAATTGTTAAAAAGGTTTATTTGAACTACCTATCCATGCATAAGACATAATTAATTAACTGCACAATATACTTCACTGCCCCTTCCCCATCCTTGCCCCCACAACATCCCTTCTTTCCCATTTATCCCACAATCCACCTGTCAGATCTAAAATTAGATTGTAAACCCTTTGGGAGTGGGACAAAGTCTGTATGCTGTGTAGTTTTAGATAATTTTTTGTCACTTAAAACACCGCTAGCACAAGCAACACACAAAAATTCTCCTCTACTAGAACCTCAGTTACATAGAAAAGTTAACCTATTTTTTTAAAACTTTTACTACAAATGGAATAAATACTTGAACATACTTTGATAATATACACTGAGTACAGGAAGATGAGGATGGGTGGAGAAGAAAGGGGTCTGTTCGCTATGTAAAGCATTTAGTTTAGTCAATAAAATAGCCAGTAGCTCAATATTCTTCCCTCTTCATCTTACAGTACAAAACCAATCCTAATGTATTCCAAATTCACAGTAGTCTTTATGCCTCCAAAACCACAGAAAATTATATTTCTAGCTGCACACCAGGGAGAAGTAGTCCAGGCAATGTCTGTCCAGCAGGGAGAAGTCCAAATGTAAAAATCACACATCTTGAAAGTGGCATAAAATTTAATACATTTTCTAAGTAAATTGCTGCTATTAGGTGCTTGCTTTCTTCACAATTTCAGGGAATTAAGAGTTCGCCATTGTTTTAATATGGGAAGCCTCCAGACAAATTAAGAAAACATACAATGGCCTCACTCCTCTTTGCTCTGCCTGTTACTGTCTTGTTTTAAAGCAAATCTTCTTGGCATGCTCTCAGAATTTGTGAGCCAACAGCAGCATTTCATTCTCTCCATCATGAAACACATTATTTATGCTACAAACAACAAGAGTCACCTGCGGCTTCCAGGAGGCTCTCTTGTGCTGTCCTCTGAAGTTAGTGTAAATGTACATGTTTTCAGGGAATGCTGCAAGGCAGAGAGTCAACATTCGTCTTTTAACTATTTTTCCCCTCCCAGCGCTCTGCTTTTTTCAGAATCTTCTCTTTTATATGGCTGTATCCTCTCATCCTCTGAAGAGGAGCTACCAACTGTTATATGCCACCCTCTGAAAAATTCTTTCCAAAGTTGTATGCCTTATTGATTGCTTTTATTTAAATTGAAGAAAAGGCTATCAAAGGAATGAAATGCCATGAAGAAATAAATACTATGCGTTCTAATTGAAGAAAATACCTTTATTTTTGCCTTGGTTGGGGGATCAAATCACTGTTTCATACAACAAAAGCCGCTTGAGGCTCACAAGATAACTGTACAGCCTCACAGAGTACTGCAGAATATCACTTCAAGGAGGAAAAGAATAAGGGGTTATGCTGTTTCCTGCAGTGAGAAAGCAAATCCTCCTATTCCCCAAATCCATGATGGCAGACAGACCCAGCCCTGCTGTCCCTGCTATCTTTGACCGAGCTTCCCTGTGTCTGATCAAAGGAAACCCAAAAGGAACAGGATTATTTCCTGCAGGAATAGCTGCTATCTTATTAGGCAATATTGCTGTGAATTAAAGCCAATCCTCTTATCAGCCAAGCTGCATAGAGGGTTACTGGCGGGGTCCATGCAGGGAAGAGCAGGAGAAAAGAGACAACATTACAGACACACATCCTGTTCTGCACAGGCAAGGGGAAATCTGTCTGTGGAAAACACTCTGGCCCCAATTCCACCAGTATATGTACAAGTCTCATCAGTCAGGCAGGTATAGGCATCAAAAACAAAACAATTATTCTCCAGGCTCCCAAAAGGCTTTAACTTGAGCTGCTAACCTAAGCTCAAAGCTGAGGTGCCAGATCCCTGATGTTATTTTAATCCAAGTCCATCAACTTGGGTTAGCTAACCCAAAGTAAGAAAAAATTTTTTTTTTTTTTACACAATAAAGCCATATCCTCTTCACCTCCAATATGCAATTCAGAGTTCCCTGCACCTCACCTGTTTACAAAAATAGTCATAGCAGCAACGGTAGCAGTCTGGGTCAGAAATAATCATTCTGAGACAGCTGTTAAAAATGGGATGAAGTTGTGAGGAGGAAGAAGGGAGGAAGAGACAAATGGATTAAGAGGCAGAGTTTAGTTCTTGTTCCTTATGTACTAGATTTTGGCTTAATATAGTACACTCTCTCAATATTGGGAATGCAGCCCTCCTCCACTTCCCCCTCCCCAAGTATCTAAGGCAAAAAAAGTTTCATTTTAAAGTTCACTGATCTGTAATGAATCTAGTATTGCACACACATTATTATCTATCCTTAGCCACATTATGTTCCTCTTTAGATTTAGCTGTTACCATCCCTGATGTCTGATTTGTGTCCATCAAGACTATGGGTTGAATGTCTGAAATCCAGGATTCTCTGGTCCGGCAACATGACCACGGTTGTTTTTGGATCAGAGAATCCCAGTGCCCAGGAGTGCAAACCCCATCCCTTGGGAACCCCAGTTGGGCAGGGGAGAAGTGAGGTTGTGTGGCTGGGGAGCTCTGTCCCCAGGGAACCCTGGCCAGGCAGGGCAGCAGCAGGACTGGTGAGCAACAAAAGCAGGGCAGCTAGCAAGCCCAATCCCCAGGGATCCCTGGTGGAGCCCAGCAGAAGCAGGGCAGCCGGCAAGCCCCATCCCCAGGGATCCCCGATTGGTTTGGGGAGAAGCGGGGCTGCAGCAGCTGGGGAGCTCCATCAGACTGGAGCCCAAGTCCAAGCCCTGCAGACTGGCGCCCAGTGGCAGTGGGGCTAGAGTGGAGCCAACTGCTGGGAGGGGGAGCATCCTGGGAGGCCAGTGGCAGGGGACCTCCCCATATCTGGCAAATTCCCTCATTCAGGTTGGGTTAGGTCCCAAGGGTGCCAGACAAGGGAAGTCCAACCTGTAGTATCTGTTGATATTAGAGAAATCCTCCATAAGCCCCACTTAATTCTAAAATAACCCATTCAGAGGGAAAATTTCTTTATAATCTCTTTTTGAATGTGGTTGTGACTTCCCCCGCTGTAGTGGTTCTCAACCAGAGGTACGCATACCCCCTGGGGACACACAGAGGCCTTCTGAGGGGGGTACATCAATTCATCTAGATATTTGCCTAATTTTACAACAGCCTACATAAGTAGTACTAGTGAAGTCAGTACAAACTAAAATCTTATACTGAAGACTTGTTTATACATTTCAGCGTATGGTATATAGAGCAGTGACTACTAATCCAATTGATTTATTTTACAGTTATATGGTAAAAATGAAAAAGCAAGGAAAGTTTCAGTAATAGTGCACTGTGTGACACTTTGGTACTTATGTCAGATTTTGTCAGCAAGTACAGTAAAACTCCAATAGTCCAGCACTCAATTGTCCGGCACTCCTGATACTCCAGCATCAAAATGACAAGCGCTCCCGGACAGCTGACTGAAAAACCAGCCACTCAGAGCACGTGCCGGCTGTACTGGGACCCGAGCATAAGCGGGGGAGGGGGGGGGGCCTTGGGAGACAGGCTGCCACCATCAAGTGTAAAAAAACTCCTTCTCAGGCTTAGGCAAGCATACACAAATCTCCTATTAGTTTCCAGGACACAAGAATCAAATCATCGCCTTAAAACAGTGATTTTATTAACAAAATTATATTCTTGATAAAACATACTTGGTTGCTAGGTGTTACAGAGCAACTGAGGAAAAAAATAGATTAAAACACAGAGAAAAATGGTATCTCTGGCTACAGCTTAGATACAGTGAAGGGGAAGGAACATGAATTTAGCAAAGAGAAGTTTAACCAAACAACAAAACAAAGAAAATAACCCGATCGCAACTAAATACACATTTTTCCTACCTACTGACGACGTGTGCTTCAAGGTACTGTCCATTTCCATGCCCAGTATTCCTTGTAGGCATGCTAGTTCTGCCTGGTTCAATTCACCTTGTCTCCCTCAGCTCCTAGCTTAGAATTCACACAAAGAAAAGAGCAGGCAGGTATATCTTTTATTTAAAATTTCAACACCCTCTGCCATTGGCTCTCCTGGCTCCGTGCCAACACCCCACTAGCTACCTGAGTTTAACCCCTTAGTCATCAAATGCTGCCCAGCACTCTCCTACCCATCACAGCACCAAGCTCTGATTTTCAGAATGTTATAGCTCTGCCAAATTTGGATTGAATTTCACAATTGGATCAAGAGGCACATCTCAGCCAAGGTCAATCCTCTGTCAAATTACAAGTTCCAGTTTAAAAGCATGGAAAGTGCTACAGCTTCTCAAGAAAATAGCTGTATAATCCTTTTTTTTTTTTTTTGGCTATAGTATAAACAAATGTCTGTGTCCCATATCTCATTCTGAGAAATGGCTTAACTATTTTTGTTGAAGGTTTCCAAAATGAATTCAATCTGAAGCAGACATTCATCTTGGAAAAATTCAGCCCAAATGACTAAAGTTTGACATAGTTATAAGAACCTGAAAACATGATCTTATAATGGAGAGTGTGATGCCAGGCAACTTTTAGGCATACTGAAGCATGATATTAGCATGAAAATCTCGATACCCCTGGGACACAGAAGTATTATCATTTTACAGATATATACTGAAGCACAGAAAAGGTAACAGCTTGTCCCCACTAGCTGCAGTGTAATTTCTAATGTCCACCAGCTTATGATGTGTTAGCTGGCTCATGTTGACCCTGCTGGAGGGCACTGAAATTTCCATAGTGCATGTTAATTTAGTACCATTTGAAATAGGACTACATTAATGTGCCTTGGGGAACTTTCAGCATGCACCAGCAGGGTCCAAAAGAGCTAGCTAATGCACAATGCAGTGATATGCACTAGAATTTATGCCCCAGACAGCAAGATCCTGTGTAGACAAGCTCTTAGTGCAGGCCTGGGCAAAATACGGCCTGTGGGCTGCATCCGGCCCACCAAGCCACCAGATCCAGCTCACAGACACAGTGGGGAGCCAGAGGCAGGCTGCCTGCTTCCCACGACCCACCTGCACATCGCTCAGAAAAGCGGCTCCTGGGCCATTTCTCTTTACAAACTGTGAGCCTGGAGGGGAGGGAAGGCTTCAGGTGCTGCCCCTGCCCCCAGCACAATCCCATTGGCCAGAAATAACAAGCAGCCACAAAGCAACACCCATCTCTCCTCTGGCTCATAGTTATAGACACACGCACACACAGCCCTGAAGCCTGTGTGGGCGTGGGGCAGACTCCCTGCCTGAGAAACGTGCTTGGCTGCTGGCCAGGAGTCACTCAGGTGAGCCTCCTGGCCAGAGACTGCCTCTGGCACCCAAGCCACTCCCTTTCCCAACTCTCTGCCCCCCATACCTGCCCCCCTGCTCCACATACCCAAACTCTCTGCCCCCCTCCTGCATCCATATATGCAAGAGCTCTCAGTGGTTAGAAACCCACAGCCCCTTATTTGTCCACTCAGCCACTTCTCTGAATTAACAAAAGCGGCGAGGAGTCCTGTGGCACCTTATAGACTAACCGAGGTGTTGGAGCATAAGCTTTCGTGGGCAAAGACCCACTTCGTCAGATGACATGCATCTGGACAGTGGTTCTTTGCCCACTGCTGCTCCAACACCTCGATTAGTCTATAGTGCCACAGCTCCTCGCTTTCTAATTCAGACTAACTCAAACTACCCCTCTGATACTTCTCTGAATTAGAGTTACTTTAAATCATCTTACAAGTAGTTTGCCAGTCCAGTGCTCCAGGTCACAACCCCCTCCTTCACCCAAATTCCCTCCCAGACCCCACTCTCCCTCCTGCACCCCAATCCCTTACCCCAAGCTCCCTTCTTCATCCAACCTCCATTCCCGACCACGCACTTCCTCCATTAATATCATGGAAGAGTGCAGCCCTCGACCAATTTCCAAAATCTTGGAGTGTCCCCCCTCCCCCCTCATCAAAAATTATTGCCCACCTTTGCCTTAGTGACTTGTCCAATTCCTCACAGTAAGTCAGTGCTAGGGCTAAGATTATTATCAAGGTCTGACTCTCAGTGCTGTGCTTTAACCGTAAGACTTCGCTATCCATTTAGTTCTGGGGGAATTCTGCAATTGTTGCATTTGGAGCCATAGTAAAATTGCAGAATTCCCCATCCACTTCCCAATTAACAGTGTGATATATGATCTTGCTAGGCTGCAATGTTAGATAAGTTACAATATGTAAAATGTATCACTAACACAGCTCATCCTATTCATGCAGAGCCATCACCAAAATCAAGGACAATGCCATAGATGGAGCACCTCCAGAACATTCACAGTCAAAACCCACAACACGGAGCTATTGAGTTCTATGTCCAAGTTTCTCATACTACCATTGCAAACGGAAAAGAATTCTGAAGCTGATACATATTTGTTTAAACATCAGAAATTTAAGAAATACAGGTGGTTACTTGACACCACACAGCTCTTCAATTTCTGCTTGCAGTTTGATAGGTTTCTTACTTAAGTGTACAACATCAACAACAGGAGAAGAAAAGCAGCAACAAGTAGCAATTCATAACAGAAGGAGGGAAGCATAAATAAAGAGGAAAGAGACAGAATTATAGCAGCTGAAGATGTATTCTCGAAAAATCTTTCCCAATTTTATTGTCAACAAGCCTCACCTCTAGCATTGCAAATTCGGAACATTAGATCCACTACCAAAGTTCATTAAAAGCTCATTTCATGCCAACTTTGTTTCCCCAGGAGAAAAAGAATCCATGATCATATCTGAAACAGTCACACCACTTATGGTGGTATCCCAAAAATCTACTTATGCCTTACTTAGAAAGCTATGAAGACCAGTATAGCTGGTCTCACCCAGTATAGCTGTCCTTATGTGACCAACTGTTTTTCTGTATAATTTTCCATGCATTGCTACTTATTTTGCATAAGTACCTCACGAATGAACAACGTTTCTAAGAAGCTAAAAAATATGTTTAGGGAAAGGGTAAAAAAGGAGCAAGTATAACAAGGTATGTACCACACATCATGTATTTTAACTGCCACATTAATCATTTAGTGGAATCTATTTCCATTCCCTGATTTCAAATATCAGGTTGACAACTGACAGGACAAAGAGTAGCTAGATGATACTGCAGGCTCTAACTACATTAAGTGTCCCCTATGGGGCTGAAATCAAATGATTCATCTCTTGTTAAACTACTAATAGTTAAACTCTTTCTGGACTTTTTTGATTTTCTGTCAAAAATTCCATTTTATTCAAAGATTAACAGCAGTTAATCATTGCTCAGTTTACAGATTGAGAGCAGGACAGAAAACTGCTACAACCCATGCATGTTTGCACTTATTAATATACTAGGTCAGACAGAAAAACACCGATACAAAAGCTAGGGACAAAGGCTTTCTGGGTAACCAGTTAACCATCACCGTTACTGGATGATGCTTACTGTGTAAATGGTTAACTGGTGGCCCGGCCAGGCTGGAGCAGCCCTCTGCCTGCAGCACCATGTAGTGGTCCCAGCCCAGCCTGGACAGCGGAGTCCCCACTGCAATGGACCTAGCCAGTTTGAAGCAGCCTCTCACCCATGGCACAGTGCGGTGGAATCTGGCTCGGTCAGACCAAAGTAGTCTGCGATGAGGCAGGCCCAGCTGGGTTGTAACAGCTTCCCCCCACTACGGCGCAAGGGGCTGCTCAGCCAAGCCCACCACACCATGCCATGGGTGGAGTGGGGGCCACTTCAGTCCAGCACCCTGCCCACGGGATCCCAGTTAACCAGTTAAACTTAGCGTTTAACCAGTTAGCTTTTTAAATGGGATTTTACATCCCTTAGAACACCAATGAGCTCTTTGTTGCATGGTCCCCTTGTGTTAGGGTGTTGTAGGGTTCCATTATGTCACCCACTCTGTTCACAGGCACATAAAGAGTAAGCTGATAGGGCTCGACTGGCATTAGCACTCCATTCTAAGGCTCTCTTTCCTTGTCCAGAGAGCAAAGTATCATTTTACCTACATCTGCATATAGGAAAAGATGAAACCTCTCTCCATCTTGGACATGGATTTTGCCAAACTTATTTGTCTTTGTCATCTCAAAACAGAACAACTGTATGTATAATCATTTATGAATACTCTGTGCCAACCCAGTTATTACAATGTTTACTATATGACTATTTAAGGTTAAATCAGCACAGTTATTGGAAAATAAACAGCAAAGCAAAACAATAACTTCAATGAACACCTGAGATCTGTTACAGGACAATGGGACAGCCACTAGCCTTAGAGACTGACTGACAACTTCATACTAAGCCCACCAAGCTGTCTTTTTTTTTTTTTTTAGCAGGGCCAAAATATCTGGGAACTGAGAAGAGAAAGGAACTCTGCTAGATAAAAAAGTGACACACTCTGTCTAAGGGAAAGGATGTTGTCTGGGAGGTAAACAGTCTGCCACAGGAACTGGCTGGGGATTTCTAAAGAAACCAGGCCTGCTTGCATAACCATTACAGGATAGTGGGGCTTTAGTTTATATAGGTCTGTGATATATTGTTCTCTAATCCTTTCTCCTCTTATGTCTTGCTTTGTTCCTACTGTTTAGGTGAAACCATGCTTTGGTTTAGTCAGACTCCCGACAGGGAATACCGTAAGTGCCAAACTAAGTCAGAGAGTCATGGTAAGCACAGTAGACATACAGGACACTATAACTCAGTGCCCAGCCTGGAAGTGTGAAAATAAAGCCATTCCACTCCAGAAGAGGTAAGGACATGATGCCTGACACTCAATGAAGTAAATTCAGAGACCAGAAAGGGGCCACAGAAGCAGCTAGCCCTACAAATGAGACAGCTCTCACTTACCAGGACCCATTAACCCATGAGTGAGTCATGCCTGTTCTTGGAAGACTGAACTGGCTTGTAGTTACTTTATGAGCATACTTCAAGGTGTTTCTATTAAGTCTGAATGGTATGAATGCTAACTTGTAGAGAATGCCTCCCTCCCTTGGTTCCAACATGGTATTGCAAGATCAGCCAGGGTTTTTTAGCTAAAAGTCCCTAAATTTAAATATTTAGAGGAAAACAAGTGAATTTTTCAAAAGCACTAAAGCTTGACACTCAGCACTACAGTGTTCTGAATCAACACTTTATTTTTTCCATATCTTGTCAGGCACAGACATTCCCATTCTAATTAGCATTTTTTTTCACAAACACAACATGAAACGCTAATCATTTTAGCCTCCTTTCCATTATATAGCATTTTTACATTAAAATTCTTGATAAGATAACCCTTACAAAAGCAAAGGTCATACATAAAAGTTTAAACACACACTCTGTTATGACACCCCAAAGCAGAAGACTTTATAACTTTGTTTTTATGAAAATACAAAAGTTATTAAAAATAAGGAGGAATACGGAGGAGAAGATTTCCCCAAGAAAAATCTTAAAAAGAAACTTCTTCCTTAAAAAAGTAAAACTTTACCTGATCAACTGTAGTGACATCAGAAACTACAACATCAGGTGTTCTGTTAGGCGGGTTCATGGTTACCTGAATGGAAAAAGTTAGAATATTTACATACAAAAAGATTACACTCTTTTACTAACCCGAAAATTATCATCTGACACATTTAAAAAGAACAAAAACCAAGGGTGGGGCTAAAACATATTTAAGGATAAGGAGAAAATTTTTCCAACATATTCCAGAAAGTTTGTTTCAAGAGACTCTTAAATACATCAATATATTTTGCCATAAATTAGTCACTGCAAAACAAACCCTGCACTTTCAAAGGTCTTGTGACATTTTACAGAAGCCAATAAGAATAATTGGTGATCACTCCATTAGGTTTACAAATTTCTGTTCTAACAATTTGAAGGTAATACATACCAAGCTATAAAGTGATTATTAATCCTGAAGCACTATATCTGATTCATACCTATACAGCAAACCATTTTAAAGACATTTCTTACAAACTAAATAATAATAATAATAAAATAGCTCAAGAAAAAAGGTTACTAGTTTCTCTACGACACTAACTTGCATGGTTTGATGCAACTTCAAAACTATCAAAAATCATGATTCGCATTTTGGACCATAAATTGAAGCAAAAAAAATTAAATACTAACTTACAACAACAGCTTACTCAACTTTTAAAAAAATTCACTGTATGAATGACTCTGGAACATATCTTACTCTTTGAAAGCCTCTGGCTTTTTATTCTTTATCTGCCCAATTACATGCTGCATTTGAACCTTACCATTTGAAACAAGGTCCTCTTCATACACTCTCTAGCTTTGTTTTTCTGATTATGTAAACTGTAAACTCAACATGACAGTCTGTCAGACTCCATCTAAAATGGCTGACTTATACAGAGCGAAAATATCACAACTGGTTGAAAACTGAATTTCAATTACTTGACTATTCTTGAAAATCCACAAAGAGGCAGTATTCACAGTGGTAGAGATAGTTTCTGATTTGTACCAGTAACAAGTCAGTTCTACAGTACATCATGGCCTTTTTCAGAAGTGTATTACAGAGAATGAATGCTAGCTTAACCCATTAGATGGTAGGAAGTTACCTGCTCACTTTTCACAGTAGAGATCCTAGTTAGTGGTAGTCTGTATAAGATATCCCAAAAAAGAATGGGAGATGCACCAAACTGAAGTGCTGTTACAGTAGCACATTATGCAAGGTTTTCTCTTGCCTAAATCCTAAGTTTAAAAGCATAGACCAGGTCTACCCTGGCAGAGAAAATCAAGGCAAGATATGCAACTCCAGCTATGTGAATTGCTATGTGCCTTACACCGATTTTCTGGGGTGGCCCCAAAGCAGGTGGTCAACAGGAGAAACGTTCCCATTGACTTCCCTTATTCCTCGTGACAGGAGTACTGGTGCCAATGGGGGTGCCCTTAGCATTCAATATAGTGGGTCTTTACTAGACCTGCTAAACTGAACCCCAGAGGACTGATCATCAGAGTGCTGATCCTCCGGCAAGTAAAGACCGTGTCTTAGATAAGAAAGTGAAACTCCCACTGTTTTTGGTTAAAAGACACTGTATCGCAAAGACATGAAACATTTGGTGTAGGAAAGAGCAATACATACTTATTATCACTGTAAGAAGCACTATAGCTTAACAGGTTTTGGCCTTGATCATAAGTTTGCGCATATCCCAACAAAGCAAAATAGAAAGAAAATGTTTTATATAAAAAAAATGCAGAATACTGAAAAGCACATTTCAAGTTTGATCTGATGTTCAAATGATAGTAATACTACCCACAATGTACTGAGGTTATTATACCAGAGGCAACTAAGGTTTTGTCTATACTGCCAATTGAACACAATTTTTGTCCTTCTCAGGTTCTTAAGCCCCTTTCATCCCCACCACAAAAGACAAACATTTTCCTGCAACAAATGACAGAATAAGCCAAGTGTTGTTGACAGGAGGAGTGCTCTCCCATTGACAACACAAACCCCACTTGTAAGCCAAGTTGCCAAAAGCTGTGTAGTGTAGAAAAAGTCTAAGACACAGTGCCACTAAAACATTTACAAAATTTCAGAGCAGAGCGTCTGCACCATGGACAGCCTGCTTCATCTGCACTCTCTTCTCACATGAGTGGAGTCAAGTGCTCCTTCATCTAAGGAAAAGAAACCTGGAACAATTATGGTGGGGAAAATTTCTCTAATTCAGCGGTTCTCAAACTTTTGGGGCTCTGGAGCCCTTTACCTGTGTAAAAATTTATGCGGAGCCCCAGCGGTCCACTGATTGTATGTGTTGTACCTATTGATGTTTCCAGTTTGTCAACCTCGCGGAGCCCCTGGAGATGTCTCGCGGAGCCCTGGGGCTCCGTGGAGCACAGTTTGAGAAACACTGCTCTAATTCATAGAGAGTTTTTCACTCCCATGGACGAGCAAGATCTTTGGACACAACTTCTTTCAGTGCCCCCTTCTGTCTGAGCTTAGGCTGGCACTGCTCTCTAAGGATCTGAGTGTGCTAGAAGAACTTCTGGTCTTGGCTAAATACTAGGTAGCCTAGCAATATTAAAGCTATTAGCTTGTAACTGAATAAACAAAAATAGCATTGCTTCATGCTTACATGGTCCATTTCACCACTAGATCTCAATTTCATCTCCAGAGCTTGTTATAGAAGCTCAGTATCATTTCCCCCATTTTACATATGCAGAAGGACTTGCTGAAGAATAAACATTATTTACTTGGTTTTAGACTTGAGAAGGAAGAGACAAGGCAAAGGATAATCTGGAGTATTTGTTTTTTCTGTCCCAAGGGCTGGCTTCTTTCTGTGAATGTATTCACAGGGTACAACACAGGGTTCATGAGGTGGTGTGGTATTAAGTGTTTTCAGTATGCTAGTAACACTTATGTTGCAAGGCTGAGTCTCTCACATGCAGGATCGTGATTGGGGCATGGATGAGAGCTAGCTGTTTGAGACTCACTGAATACAAAAAACATTAGTAGGTCAGCAGGGGCAACTGGAGGAAATGACAAAAATCATTGCTAGAAGAAACATCTCAGTGGTGTTGTCAGAACAGTTCACAGTGCAGGGGTCTTATACTTCCACCTGCTGTTAAACAATCCAACAATGAACAGGGTGAATTTTCTCAGTCTGTGTCTGCACAAATGTTTGTGGTCCCATCTCCTGGGCACAGCCCGCACTAGAATCCTCAATGTCTTTGCCACTCAGAACACTACAATGGAACTACCCTTTAACTCAGAAACTGAATATGACATAGACAGTGCCATCTTGATAAACACAGTGCATTCCACCTTGAATACATGATAGCAGTGCCCCAGAATCTGCATGGTCCGTCTGTGGATTTCCATCTGGAGGCAGAGATACTAGTTGTGTCTTACTAAGCCCTAACTGTCTCAAAACCCATTAAAGACACCTCCGCTCCTATGATTCAATACTGCTTTTAATGAAAGGAGGTGCTCGAGCTCCATCTCCTTTAATGCATAACAGAGGGAGCTGCTCACAGGGTGTTCTACATGATGACCTCTAACTTAGGAATTCACTACGATCTTGGGTCTGAAACTGCCTGAAAATTGTGGGCAACTTAAGGGATGTACCACAAAGCTCTTCTATTTGTACAAGGCCACTGCTGGAGGAATTAAATTAAAGATTTTAATATGGGAAAGACTCATATTTTTTAGGAACCGAGGTGGGAAAGTATATGGTTTGGAACTAGATCAGGGTTGGGTAAAATATGATCTGTGGGCCAGATCCAGCCTGTGAGAACCTCAGCCGGCTCCCTGCCTGTCCACCTCCACTCGGCACTCAGTGAAGCTGGCTGCTGAAGAGCCATGTACTTCGGTGAATGCTCAGAGCCTGGGGGAGGGGGCAAAGGCTTTTCACACTGCTTCTGCTCCCATTGGACAGTTTCCGGCCAATAGCAGCTGCCTGTTTTCAGGACAGGCAGCATGTGAAGTGCCCCTCTCCCTTCATCCCCCAGGCTCACCTGGCTCCTGTAGCTACTGTGAGCACATACAGGAGCGTGGAAGGCAAGGACCCTGGTTAAGGGACCTGCTGGGCTGCAGGCTGGGAGCCACCCAAGTTAAGGTCTCCCAGTCAGAGCCTGCCTCTGGCACCCCAGCTCCTCCCTCCCCAATCCTCTGCTCCATTATCTCATGTAACCCAAACCTTCTGCATCCCTGCTCCAGCCCCCCTAAATCTTCCCAGACACTGCATCCCCGCCTAAAGTCACAATCCCCTCCCAGACCTTGCATCCCAAGCTGTTATATCTCCCAAATCCCTGCACCCCCTCCTGCACTCCTGCCCCAGGTTACAACCCTCTCCCACACCAAACACCCCCTCCTGCACTAGTTTACGACCCCCTGCCAGACCCTGTACTCTAGGGATGGGCAAGACAGCTTCTGTGGACCAAATCCAGCCTGCCAATCCCTTGGATCCAGCAAGCAGCCACTCTGCTGCTCCCCTGCCCCCAAGCCAATCGAGACCTGGGGACGAGGAGGGCACAAAGTCTCCTTCCCCTCTCCCCCCACCAGGGACATGCAGCACCACATGGAACCACCAGCTGTTTGAAACAGCTGGTGGTTCTCTCTAGGCACCATGCGCCCTTGGAAGGGTGGGGACAGGGCCAAAGACCTCATGTGCTCTCCCACCCCCAGGCTAATCAGGGTCTGTGGGAGAGGGAGCCTGCAAAGTCTCCTGGCCCCACCCCTTCTGGAGCAGCCTGTGACCATTTCTGAAATTCATGAAGTGGCCCCGCTTGAAAAATTACTGCCCACCCCTGGACTAGATTCTTGTTGGTGGAGAAAGGCTGTTTGATTTGCTACTCTTGTAAGCTACAACCCTGCACATCCTACTTTATATCTAGATCACCAGTAGCTGAGACAAAGTTTAATGTTATTGTATTATCTGCCTTTTCCTACAATTTTCACCTTTGGTAACATCCATGTATCTTGTCAAACATGATGTCTGTAGCAAATACAAGAGCCTTTCAAGGAATTAGATACATTAAATCTATCAAGGCAATCCAACTTTTAGTCTATCCTCATCTGGATTTCTTAGTATGTTAAAAACACCTCAAGGAAAAAAGACCTATTTCTTGATTTAATGAAACAAAGGGCACAATTTATTTATTTGTTGTGATGTAGGGGATCACAAACAGACATAACTACATCAGTGTGACATTAACAAAGAATAATTTTCTCATTGTTAACATAAGAAAACTAAATACCATCACTTTTCTAAAAAACAATCGTACTATATAATTTTAGTCTATAATTTTGAACTGAGAAGGTTTTTAATTATTATCTAATTTCTAGTAGGCTTCTGTCTTTGTTACAAGCACAATGTCAAAAAAAGAAAAACCTCCAGGAATGCTGAGCTGGGCCACTAATATCACCAATATTGATTTTAGTAACCGCTACTTGGGGTGCTGTGTTTTCACAGATGGTCTCACAGAAATCAGGTTTATGACGGTAAAGTGTTCTGTTAAATTTGTCAAAAAGATGTTAAAGTGTTGTGACTCTTCATAAAACCAGAGTGATTAGTCTTTGTTTATAAGCTTATGAACATTTAGACAAAGCCTCACCCTACACATTCTGTGACTGGGTGTTGCCTCAAGATTTGACCATGAGATTAAGAAATCTGAAATACAGTAGATAGAGACTTAAAAGCTTTTTTAGCTAGGCAATTTACTATCTTTCAAGATGAACAAATACCTCAGAATGCCGTCAACATGGGACTGTGGATGTCTAAGCATAGGCCCTCCATTACAAACTGAAAATAAATGAATTTATATGGTGCTGTGCCTTAAGTTCAGCACAGCCAGCATGATTATTATGGATTATTACTTGTCTTACAGCACTGCCTAAACTGCTGCCTGATCTGGAAAAGAGCCCTACTGAGCTAACTATCCTTATTGCCATTTCCTATTTAAATGCCATGTTTCTCATCTCAAGTAAGTGAATAGCTACTTGATTAATTTGGATTTGCATTTAGTGCACATATACAACAAGCCTCAGTTTGCCAATGTATGACACTTGCCAACTACCTCCCAAGGTGCTAGAGTTTCACTCTAGATAATAATCCAGAGAGTGAATAGAAAAAGCCAATACTGTTTTTCTTTCTTTTTCTGCTTCAGAAATCATAGAATCATAGAATACTAGGACTGGAAGGGACCTCGAGAGGTCATGGAGTCCAGCCCCCAGCCCTCATGGCAGGACCAAATACTGTCTAGACCATCCCTGATAGACATTTATCTAACCTACTCTTAAATATCTCCAGAGATGGAGATTCCACAACCTCCTGGGCAATTTATTTCAGTGTTTTGACTACCCTGACAGTTAGGAACTTTTTCCTAAGGTCAACCTAAACCTCCCTTGCTGAGTTTAGCCATTGCTTCTTGTTCTATCCTCAGAGGCCAAGATGAACAAGTTTTCTCCCTCCTCCTTATGATACCCTTTTAGATACCTGAAAACGGCTATCATGTCCCCCCTCAATCTTCTCTTTTCTAAACTAAACAAACCCAATTCTTTCACCCTTCCTTCATAGGTCATGTTCTCTAGACCTTTAATCATTCTTGTTGCTCTTCTCTGGACCCTCTCCAATTTCTCCACATCCTTCTTGAAATGCGGTGCCCAGAACTGGACACAATACTCCACCTGAGGCCTAACTAGCGCAGAGTAGAGCGGAAGAATGACTTCTCGTGTCTTGCTCACAACACACCTGTTAATGCATCCCAGAATCATGTTTGCTTTTTTGCAACAGCATCACACTGCTGACTCATATTCAGCTTGTGGTCCACTATAACCTAGATCCCTTTCTGCCGTACTCCTTCCTAGACAGTCGCTTCCCATTCTGTATGTGTGAAACTGATTGTTCCTTCCTAAGTGGAGCACTTTGCATTTGTCTTTTTTAAACTTCATCCTATTTACCTTAGACCATTTCTCCAATTTGTCCAGATCATTTTGAATTATGACCCTATCCTCCAGAGCAGTCGCAACCCCTCCCAGCTTGGTATCATCTGCAAACTTAATAAGCGTACTTTCTATGCCAATATCTAAACCGTTGATGAAGATATTGAAGAGAGCCAGTTCCAAAACAGACACCTGCAGAACCCCACTTGTTATACCTTTCCAGTAGGAGTGTGAACCATTAATAACTACTCTCTGAGTACGGTTATCCAGCCAGTTATGCACCCACCTTATAGTAGCCCCATCTAACTTGTATTTGCCTAGTTTATTGATAAGAATATCATGCGAGACTGTATCAAACGCCTTACTAAAGTCTAGGTATACCACATCCACCGCTTCTCCCTTATCCACAAGACTCGTTATCCTATCAAAGAAACCTATCAGATTGGTTCGACATGATTTCTTCTTTACAAATCCATGCTGGCTGTTCCCTATCACCCTTGCCACCTTCCAAGTGTTTACAGATGATTTCCTTAATTACTTGCTCCATTATCTTCCCTGGCACAGAAGTTAAACTAACTGGTCTGTAGTTTCCTGGGTTGTTCTTATTTCCGTTTTTATAAATCGGCACTATATTTGCCCTTTTCCAGTCTTCTGGAATCTCTCCTGTCTCCCATGATTTTCAAAGATGATAGCTAGAGGCTCAGATACCTCCTCTATCAGCTCCTTGAGTTTTCTAGGATGCATTTCATTAGGCCCTGGTGACTTACAAGCATCTAACTTTTCTAGGTGATTTTTAACTTGTTCTTTTTTAATTTTATCTTCTAAACCTACCACACAAATGCATCAGTTTAGAAACAGAACTACATCTAGAGGTATTTTCTATCAACAGAATGTTCTGCAAGCCATTTTAAACAGGAAAAACATGAGTTGTTTAAAAGCTCCTTAGCTGGGAATTTCATTTTTTACTAAATATGCAAACATTAAAAGAATTCATAATCCAATCATCTAAGAAATCAAGTACAGTGGGGCAAAGATTATATGAACTCAAGATTTCATTAATCAGAATCAACATTGTTTTGTATTCTCCCTGCCCACAGCTGATTCTGCATGCATGTGCTCAGGTGCATATCTATATTAAAGGCCATGAAAGTCTAGATTTCCGTAATTACAGTTACAAGAAGATTCAAAATGCTCCCTTTAACTAGCTGGTACAGAATACTGACTAAATGGAAAAATCTGTAAAAGTCTTAAGCACACGAGTAACAATGAGACAAGTTCTATGAGAGTACTTGTGTGGTGTTTCCATCTGCATTCAAAAAGGACACAGGAGAAGCTAAGCTCTTAGAATCTAATACAAAGAGAATTAAAAAAAATCTTTACCCGGGATTTACTATATAGCCATTCTACATATAGTGCCCTAAATCAGCGATGGGCAACCTAGGCTAGTGAGTGGGCTGCATGAAGGCTCTTCATCTCAGTGGGCCGCGACATTGTTGTAACCAAGATGGTCTCCTGGGATAGGGTAGTTTTTCTAACTGCACTTGCGTATCTATTATTTGTGGGGTGTGCTGACTGATTGGATGAAGAGGGAACACAGTGCTCACAGTCAACGTTGCATGCAATCAGCACATACCTCACTTCACGTGCCCTTGCCTTAAGCACATTTCACTTTAATAACGCTGGCATAAAAAACTACACTGATGAAAACCAGCAGAATCTAGCAACTCTGCACATGGGCAACAGTTAAAGTGGGCTACACACAGAATACCGATGTGCCGCACGTGGCCCACAGGTTGCCCATCACTGCCCTAGATATTAACAGACTCTTCAGCAATCTCCGAAGAGTTGACAGATCAAAAGGGAAGAGAATAAACAAACATTTTCCTTCAGCTTCTAACAAAGAACTCTGTACCCTCCTTCTAGTTATGGAGAACATGATCAAGTCACATTGGGAGCAACCGAACAAAAAGATGCGGGACAGTCACAAAAGCACTTGATGACATGATGCCTAAATTAAGATTGGCCTGCATCAGAGATTCTCAAACTGAAGAGCGTGGAATATATTCTGGGGCTGGGTGAGAGACCCATTAGGTTAACAAAAAAAAAATCTGCACACATTTCACTCTCAGCAATGAATAACTAGCAGAGTTGATTCCTTCAGCTATATATGTAGGGAAGGCCTATACAGCATACGGCCCGCGAGCCGCATGCAGCCCGCAGGGGCTCACTGTGCGGCCCGTGACGACTACGGGCAGCGCAGCCCCATCCGATCCGCCGGGCGGGCGGAGGAGCGGAGCGCCGCCAGGGAGGGGGAAGTGCGGCAATTCTCGCTGCCGGGCAGCCTGCGTGCAGCT
This sequence comes from Rafetus swinhoei, assembly GCA_019425775.1. Classification (NCBI taxonomy): domain Eukaryota; kingdom Metazoa; phylum Chordata; order Testudines; family Trionychidae; genus Rafetus; species Rafetus swinhoei. The sequence goes on along the minus strand of CM033427.1, from coordinate 75,022,367 downwards.
CCGGTGCGAGGAGGCGGGGCGTGAGCCAGAGGGCGGGACGCCAGCAGACGCCAGGACGCTGGCGTGATGTGGCGTCGTGACGTCACGGCCTGCGACTGCCGGATTCAAAAAGGCTCCTGCAGCCCCACAAACTAGGAAGCCAGGCAGAAGCCAGGTAGGGGAGGGGAAGGGGCTTGTGCTGAAGGGAGAGGGGCAGGTCAGGAGAAAGGGGAAGGCACCAAGGGACAGGGTGCAAGAGAGACAAATGCCAGGGGGCCAAGTGGAAACAATGAGGAAAAGGGCAGGAGGGGAGGTGTCAGTGGGAGCGGGGACAGGATGATGCTGGGAGAGGAGAGGGTTCGGTATTTTTTGGGAGAGCATCTGGCAACTCTACTTGCAGCCCGCAGCGGTTTTCTTTGGAAAAATACGGCCCTCGCTGCTTTCCGAGTTGTACAGGCCTGATGTAGGGGGTCTATGTTAATTATGGAGAAATCACACATTTTTTGTGGGTTGGCTAGGGCATAGTCTGTATAATGTTACCCTATATAATTAAATAGCTCTATATGAATCAATGTCTTACAGTTTTTAATATTGATTTTTTTTTTACTGGTGTATGAACTTGTGTGGTGCGAGTGAGGAGAGCATAAACTACTACAGACACAAAGAAAGGGGGTGGAATCAAATAAGTCTGAGACTCTCTGGCCTGTACCATACTCTGAGGTCAACATAATTGTTGCCAGTTATGCTAGTGACCATACTACTCCCTCAGAAGATGAGTTGCAAGCTAAGTTCACAGACCTCAAAGTAAACATCATCTTATATTGCAACTATATATCAGCTTCTCCCACTCTTAATCAGTGACTTCAACCTGTACTGCTCAGGTAATTCAGTCCTGGAAGAACTCTTTCAGAAGACATATTAACAACATAACAGAAGTCCTCTAAGAGAGCTTCATTGCCACGTTTTTCATTGCAAATACATCTTTTGACTGCTTAAAATTTCTGGAAAGGTCTGTAGCATACATTACGTAATTGGTCAACATTTGTTGACAATGGAATGGAAAAGAGATACCCTCGATGAATGTATAATAATCTCCTGTGTATAGTGGGTTTAAGCTCTGCCAAGGACAAAGCAGTTTCTGAAGCTCAATGCAAGATCAAAAACACCTATATAGCAACTAATTATCAGAGGAAAAACTGAAACACTTCTTTAAAAAGCAGGCAATGCTCGCTGGGCAATGTGAGGTATAGGAAGTATAAAATACCATTCACAAAGACGGATATCTCTTTTCTTGATGCAGTCCAAGATTGTCGTCTCACATCTATGTTGTTCTACATCAGGGGTTGGGAACCTTTTTTGGGTTAGGGGCCACTGACCCACTGAAAAACATCAGTTGGGGACCACACACAAGTGAAAAGCACAAACAAAACAAAAAACCCTCAATGGCGTGGCCCCGAAATGAGAAGGAGAAAGACACTCCTCACATTCCCGTAGCACACCACTAGGTAGGCCCAGGCTAGTAGATTTTGTGTGCTCTAACCCCACGGGGAGGCAGCGGGTGGGCTGGAGTGCAAACACGGGCTCCCCAATGCTGTGGGGAAGCCCAGAGCCTCAGGGGCCAGATCCAGGCAAGCTGGAGGCCGCATCCAGCCTCTAAGCTTTAGGTTCCCCATCCTGTTCTACATACCTGGACACTGTCTATTTGATGAAGCATCTCTCTTTTCATGTGCCATTATGGGAGATGAGATGAACTGGGAACATCTGAAGAAGTGGGTTGTACCCACAAAAGCTCATGATACCATCTACATGTTTTGTTATTCTTTCAAGTGCTGATAGACTATTCATTGTTTTTTAAGTTTTTCCAGTAACGGACTAACTCGGCTACCCTCTGAAACATTTGATAGAAAGACATTTCACAATCTACTTGTGTCTGCCTTCTGCTGTTTCATTCCCAAGCTAAAGATCATTCCTAATCAATATACAAATTATTTGCCTTACATTACATTCAGTGAAAGACAATAGTTATTTTATCAGAAATACATTTAAAATTTACCTTTGCCTTTTCTGATGTTCGTTTTCCACCAAATCCTCCAGCTCCAACAATAAACAATGAGAACTGATTATAGCACAGCAGATCCTTTCCACAGTACGTGTTAACTGGAAGACAATATAAAATGAGAGGTTATATTATTTTTTGAGTACTCCTCTCACTGTCCCCTCTCAGAGCCAATGGCTATTGAATAGCTTCGTTGTATACATGCCAGGCAGCAGTCCTCTTCACAAGTTAAGGGACAATGTCCTCACTTTTGAATGGCACTGTCATAAATCATTTCCTAACAAGTGAAGATTAATGTCCTGTTTAAAACTAAGCTATTATAGATGTTCTTGACACAAAAGTATTAAAATGAAAAAAATGAGCTATCAAAATGCTGATGACATACCAAGTGCCAAAAAAATGGTTGACAACACACACAAAGTACTGAAATTAATGTTTATTTCAACATTTCACATATCATTAGCCATTTATTGAAATACTATAGAACTATGCCATAAAAAGTGATTTATTAAAAGCCATTAGCAATCCCTGGTGAAAATAAAAACATTCAAGACCTCCTATACAACAAATCAGCACTAATATTGCAGGTGAAAAAAGCAGCCCCCAAAAGAAGATTTAATTTAAGGTCACTTAGTTTTCTTTTTGTTCAAGTCATTTTTTATTTTGTTCAACTTGAAAGTATTTATAGTTACTGAGGTGAAACAGAAATCTATTTCCAGTGTATTCTGACTTACTATTCCATTAGGACACAGACTTGCATTGATACTTAAACTTATTGTCAGTAGTGCACTACATCCACTTATTCTAGGTGCCTAGTTTCTCCCATAAGCAGCTGACCTTTATGATCAGATTTGTTACAGAAATAGGCTGGTTTGGATAAACTTCAACTTGACCTAAAGCTTTGGTTTTTAATCTTTCTATGTGGAAGTAAAGCATTACTAGAAGGATTAGGTTGGAGAACGGTTTGTCAGACTGACCAATTAACTGGTAAAAAATAGTAAGGGCAGAGGTCAGGAATAAATATTATTATTTTGAGGTTTTGAGGAAACGATAGGGGGAAAAAAACCTCAAAGAGTTCATGTAGAAATCTAAATAGTACACTCTCTCCTTATTAGTCTCATTCTAAAACTTGAACCTCCCAATATTCATGTTATACAATCGCCATGGCACCAGAAATATAGACACATATTTCATTAAAGAAAAATAGAGGTTATGGACTTCTTGGACCCATTAAATTAATGTAAGAGCAGAAAAAAATTAACAGAAGAAAATAAAAAAAAATTCACGACATATAATTTAAAAGATGCCCTTCCATAAAATTCAAGTTGAGAGTCAATTTAATTAGATGTTGAATTACACACACACACACACACACACACACACACAGCTTTTTAAGAGAAACATGATTCAAGCAAATCAACTTCAAACAAGATGAAGTACTAAAAGTAAGTTTTTCTCTGTTTGTGTATTCAGCCCCATCTCTCTGCTCATATGGGTAGAAGCATGAATATTCTATCAATTCTCTCTCAAAAAGGAGTATTCTTAATTTCAAGTACCCTATCTATTTCACAGAACAGAGTAACATGCACATGCAATCACATACTTGCAAATTAAGCTCATTTCTCAGCAGTCACTGGGCCTTGCAGCACAGAAGCTAAGAACTTAGACTGGTTTTAGGTTGAAAGTTATGGTTAGCAGAGGTTAAATTTTTAAACTGTCAGCTTTGATTGTGTCTTCTTAATTAGAATATAGTTACCATCTAAGAGAATAAGTGCTCCTGAGCCTTTGTCAAGGATATCAGCAATAGTTGATTCAGAAGTTAACTGTCCTGAAAGAGAGAGAATAGGAAAACATAGATTGTAGTACAAAACATCTTAAAATGATAACACAACATGAATTTTGCAGGAGCGTTTTAGCCAAGCTAATCACAAATATTCTCAGGTATGTAATCTCACACAAGGCAAGGGTTAGAACCTACAAGTGAGAAGTCATTTATTTGTAATACATTCATACAATGCAGGTAAGGTTTTTATTATAAAGAGTCCATTCATAGTTAACAGTACATAGATATATGGTTAGACCCCCAATCCTGTAACTGTCTCCTGCATCTTCTCAAGAGTCCCCACTGAGGTTGAGATGCATTTGCCTCGGTGGAGACAGCTGCCCGATTGAGGCTTTAAGGCTTAACTAAAAGTCAAACTGACTTGTGGTAAGCAAGGATGTAAATCTAGTGTATTATTTTGCCATTTAAACCATGCTACCATACACCAGAATTTCCACAGTGCACTTTGACATACTCTTGTTTCAAGCAGCAATGTAAAAAAGTACATTAGAAAACATTTAGTGCATAGTAGCAGGGTCTAAATAGCAACAGTCAAGCTAGTACCTTGTATGTTCACATCCTGGCTTGTTGTACGCCAACTCATCATGTAGGCAAGCCCTTAGTCTACCAGAAGTTAAAATGCACTCAAGTCTGGAATTTTTACAGCCCTCTCAAGATTTAGACTGGCTCCTTAATTTCACAATAACCATGTGAATATTGAAGCTTATTCATATGGCTTTTCTCAGTAGAACCCTGAAACTGAGTCTACCAAAACTCCCTGGCTGTGTCTACATTAGCATCCCTTTTCCGGAAAGGGGTGCCAATGAGACATTCGAATACAAATCCGGGGATTTAAATATCCCCGCGGCATTTGCATTACATAACAGCCGCTTTTTCGGCTCGGGGTTTTGCGGAGAAAGCGCCAGTCTAGGCGATCTTGCGGAAAATAAACCCTTTTCCGGAAGATCTCTTATTCCTCCTTTCAAGATCTCTTATTCCTACTTTCAAGTAGGAATAAGAGATCTTCCGGAAAAGGGTTTATTTTCCGCAAGATCGCGTCTAGACTGGCGCTTTTCTCCGGCAAAACCCCGAGCCGGAAAAAAGCAGCAGCCATGTAAATGCAAATGCCGCGGGGATATTTAAATCCCCCGCGGATTTGCAATTCCGAAGTGTCTCATTAGCATCCCTTTTCCGGAAAGGGGTGCCAATGTAGACACAGCCCCTAGGTGTACAAAGAAGAGAAAAAAGCATATACTGCAAAATACTCTTATGAGACATAATATGCCACCATATTTCAGTCTCAAAATGTTTTACAACTTATTTTTTCAGTGACAGCTAAAGTTATAATAGACAAAGAACTTTTCTGTTTGACACTGCTTTTTTTTTAATTAGACTTTTTGATGCATTTTGTGTAAAGCTAATTTCATTGTTTCTCCATAGTACAAATAGTTTCCTTTCCTCTGAGTACCACACAAAAACAGCAAAGGAGGAGAAACAAATTATATTTTGTGAAAGGTAAGAAAATTTAATTTTAAAACCAGAGACTGGCAGGCCTCTGAGGAGCAACAGTAGTACCTAAAACCACTGCCCAACACCTGTCTCAAAATGGAATAGGTTGCAAGCTGATTGACAAGCTTTTAAGGCAAAACATGCTGATGAAGCACATATAGTTTATAGGTGCCAAATAAGTGCAAAATACAGTGAATCAAAAGTATATACTTCTGAATACACACAAAACATTCTGGCTATGTCTACACTGGCATGATTTTGCGCAAGAACTCTTTTGCGGAAGAGTTCTTGTGCAAAAACTCTTCCAGAAGAGAGCATCTACACTGGCATGTACCTTTGTGCAAGAGATGTGCTTTTGCGCAAGAGCATCCATGCCAGTGTAGACGCTCTCTTGCGCAAGAAAGCTCTGATGGCCATTTTAACCATAGGGCTTTCTTGCGCAAGAAATTCATGCTGCCTGTCTACGCTGGCCTCTTGCACAAGAACAGTTGCGCAAGAGGGCTTATTCCTGAGCGGGAGCATCATAGTTCTTGCGCAAGAAGCACTGATTTCATACATTAGAACGTCAGTGTTCTTGTGCAAGAACACGCAGCCAGTGTAGACAGGTAGCAAGTTTTTGCGCAAAAGCGGGTGCTTTTGCGCACGATCACACCAATGTAGACACAGCCTCTGTTTATTTCAGCCCTTACAGCAGGTCCATTTCCCAAAAGGAACTATTTAAAAAAAACTTGAAAAATTAATGGTTCTGTAAAGTCTTAACATTTTGTATCTCATATTAAATCTCCCACTACAGGTTGGACCTCCCTGGTCCAGAATCCTTGGGACCTGAGGGGTCCCGAACCAGGGAGTTTTCAGACCAGGGGAAGTCCATGCTCCTCTGTTGGCTGCCCCACTACCTGGAGCTCCCAAGGCTGGGCTCTCACCCTGCTTCCTGAGCACTGCTGCCAGAGTTCCCTGGGATTCCAGCCGGGACTACCTGGCCACAGACAGCCAAGGCTGGAATTCCTGGGGTTCCTGGCTAAGGGTTCCTCACATTCCCCAGCTGGGGTTTCCCAGCAACCTGGCCCCGCTGTCACCAGGGGTTCCTGGGGTTTCCCCATCCAGGGCCGCCTGTCTACCACCAGCCCCACTGCCGGGGCCAGTCCTGATCCTGCTGGAGGTTCCCCAGTCCAGGACCACCTGGCATCTGCCTGGCCTGACTCATGGTGCGGGTTCCCTAGCCAGGGTGGGGCTCCCCCTCCCTGCAAGCCCCACTGATGCTGAGAACTCCCTAGTCTGGCCGGGGCTCCACAACCACTGCCTGACCCAGACAAGGCTCTCTAGCCCTGATTGCTCCTGCTCCTGGCCTTCCAGGCTCGTTGGTCCAGCAACATCTGTGGCCCTGCCGGACCATGGATGTTGCCAGACCTGAGAATCCCAGATTTGGGAGGTACATCCTGTACTTCTCTTTTATTTGCAAAGATCTTATGCTAAAAAATGCAGACAAGTTGCATCACAAAGACTAATTATGTGGTGCAGGACATGCAGAGTATTTATTTAGCCATTTCTTATATCCTCTTAAAGATAACGCTGCACATGGACCAATATTACCTATCATATTCCACTACAACTACTAATGCTGAATATCAAATAGCAGGCAAGTGATTGGTTTTGCTGTCTTCTGTCACTGGTACATAAAAATATAATTAAAAGAGCTTCTGAATCAAGAATACTAACTATCAAGAAATGCAAAAAGCTGTAGTTAAAAATTTAGCCATTATCAAGCTAATGATTCCCCAGCCATAAACTCTTTTAACACAATCCATTTACAATTATTAAGCCCAAAATGTTCAGATTGTGCTCTCAATCATGACATGCTTTTTCTTACCAGTCAAAGCTATAAAATACAGGATTTTAAGCATAACCTTGGAAACTGAAACAAAACTTCTCTCAAACAAGCATCTCTGGCACTCTTAGCCTGAATATTTTTACACTTTTAGGTCTGGTCTACACTAACAGCTTAGGTTGAACTTAGCTCCATTTTCTAAACAATGAGTCCACACCACCAAGTCTGTTCGCCTGACTTTAAGGGCTGTTAAAGTTAATTTTGGTACTCCTGCTTTTAATGAGGAATAACTAAATTTGACCTTGCATGGCTAACTTTAGGATAATGCTGATGCAGCACTGTAAACGTTCTTGGCCTCTAGGAGGTGTCCCACAATTCCCCAATCTGACCACTCTGGCCAGGAATTTGAACTCTGCTGCTCTCCAGGTACACAGGAAAAGTCCCAGGAAGATTTGAATTTCAATTCCTGTTTGACCAGCATGGCGAACAGACCTCAGAACAGGTAGTACACCTCAGCATGAATGCTGAAAGTTGCAAACAGGCTCCAGCATGACACTTGCAAGAGAACCTAGACCTGATTGCTGTGTAAGGAGAGCAATCTTTTCAGGAAGAACTACAAAGAGACAAAAGAAATGCTGATATCTATGCCAAGAACGCACAGGGCACGGTAGATAAAGGGTACACCAGGAACGCTCAGCAGTTGTGTGTGAAAAATAAAGGAGCTCAGGCAGACGTACCAGAAGACAAAGGGGGCAAACAGATGGCCTATGTCATTGTTGCAAACATCCCACTTCTTTGAGCGATTGCATAGGATTCTGGGGGGTGGGACCTGACTAGTGTTCCAACCTAATCCATTGATGCCTCCCAAGACACTCCTCTGGAAGCCTCGGGTAACAGCATGGAGGACAGTGTGCAGGAGGAGGAGGAAAATGGTCAGCGGGCGAGCAAAGCATCCCATCCCACTGACAAACAGGACCTTTTTATAAAACTTTGGAGCCAAACTCCTCCTCCCAGGACGTATCACTTCCTTGTATAAGCTTTACGCCTGAAGTTTTCAAAAGGAGCCCGGGGCAGTAAGCATTGAATTTAGATCCCTTTCTCAACTAGACTCTTTTGAAAATTTAAATCTATGATCATTACAAAGCTCTGCTAAGAAGCTTGTGTTTTCCAATGATTCTGCAGTCAAATAAATTAATTGTATTATAAAGCTTCAGGCTATCAAAAAAACTTTAGCAGGTGACTATGTTTGAACGTTTTGTGTCTAATTGATTATCTTAGGACAAAACTAGTGTTCACAATATCTCTTTGTTGTAGTCTTCCCCTGGGCATCCTTTAATGTGCCTTGCTTCAAAGCTCTCAGAGAAGAATGAAAAGATTCCTTGATCCAGTATGCCTTTGTTTCTTTCACAGTATTTTATGGAATTAAAATTTAGTTTCAATTGTTTTATAAATCATTGTCTCCACGTTTGAACCATAAGCATGTAGCAAAGGGAAGTCCTTGTGTTTTATAGTCTGTCCCTGGCTCTCCTCTTTCCTACTCTAGGTTTTCATTTTTAAATTTAAGTTCCTTTCCTTCCCTTTTCAACCTCTCCTCCCCTTTTTGCCTGTCTGTTGCCCATTCTCCAGCCCTTTTCCACCTCTTATTTTTACATCCTTGCCCTGGCCGCTGGAGCACCCCTCACCCCCGACCGGTGCCACCAGAGCAATGGCTACCCACCCATGCAATCCACAGCTCCAGCCCTGGGGAAGGGCTAAAGCTAGGCTGCCCTGCTGCTTCATGGGCAGAACAGCCACCAGCCATGCAGCCCCACACTGGAGCAGCTGAGCAGACACTACGTGGCTCTGCTGAGGAGGTGGGCGGGTCTCAAACTGTTGGTACACGCCTGTGCAGGTGCACACCTTAGCGGGAACACTGTCCACCACCATTCTGCACTTGCTCAACCTGTAGTTGAACTGCTCCTTACTGTGGTCCAGTGCATGGATTCATAAACCACAGGAGTAAGGGGCAGGCTATGTCTCCAAAGATCACTATTGGCATTTCAACACCTCCAATGTTAATTTTACAGACTGGGAAGAAAGATCCATCTCGCAGCTTTCTGAAGAGACTGGAATTCCTAAAGAGAAGGGTGTCAATCACCTTTCCCAACAATCCCACATTAATGTCAGTTAAAGAGCTCTTATGATCCACCAGCAATTGCAATACCATTGAGAAGCTCCCCTTGCGGTTTATCTTCTCTTTGTCAAGGTGGCTGGGTGGCGAGATAGGGATGTGCATTCCACCTATTGCCCCACCACAGTTAGAGAACCCATCACGGCAAAACCCTTCACTGTGTCCTGCACATTTCCCAGAGTCACTACCCTTCATAGAAGAAGGGTATTGATTGCCTTGGCTACCTGAATCACCACAGGCCCCACTGTAGATTTCCCTCCTCCAGACTGATTCCCAACTGACCAGAAGCTGTCTGGTGTTGCAAGCTTTCACAGGGCTATTGCCACTCACTTCTGAATGGTCAGAGTGGATCTCATTCTGGTATTGCTGCATAACAGGGTAGGGGAAAGCAGTATGCACACTTCCACGGAAGTGGCCTTATGCACTGAAAAGTTTTGCAGCCACTGCTGATCATCCTATAGCCACATAACTATGTGGTCCCACTAGTCTGTGCTTGTCACATGGCAGAACAGGAGTTCCAGTGCGTCAAGAGGACTGAATGCCACCAGCGCCAAACTAGTTTCTATTCATGGCCTCCTTGCATTCTTCCTCACTCTAGTGATCCCTAGATAGGCTGTGGCCATACCACAGTATAAGATGCAAGATACTTGCTATGATTGCCACAGCACTCTCCTGCTGAACAGGGTCCATGCTTGCCCTTCTATGGCATCTGCACAGATAGCCAGGGAAAAAAGGGTGTGAAAAGACTGATAGCTGCTGCTTTCACGAAGGGGGGAGGGGGGGGAAGAGAGAAGAGTGAGAGGAGATGAGTGCATTAGGGAACACTGATGACATGTACCCAGAAGCACACACTGCATTGTTTTGGTCCCATCGAGCGCTGGAAGCCTAACCCAGAAAGCAAAGGGACGGCAGGAATTGTAGGTTAGCTACCACAGTACATCACTGTCAAAGGTCAACAGTAGCCACCCTAATAGGGACGCACTATGTCAAACTCTTGTGCACTTTCAACTTTATAAAAATCAGGTGCTAAAAATGATCAACTTTAAAAAACTCAACCTTATCTCTTCATGCAGACAAGACTTTAGACCTCTAGGGAGGCAAATCAAAATTCCTGCATTTGACCAATTAAAATTTGGTCATTCCTTCTGAAGCACCTGACATTGGCTAAGGCTAGATCTGATCCAATAAGGCTGTTCTTATCTTTGTATGTAATGAAGTTTTATAAAACAAGAATATTTAATTTATTAGATAATCAGGGTCCATGTCCAAAGAATACATTTTTCAATGAAAATTTTGAAGGCAAGGGACAAGTGTCTGTCTTCGCACATGTCTCTATTAGGTCAAAAAGCTTCTCTGTCTCACCCACAGAATTTGGCCCAATAAAAGATATTACCTCACTCAGTTGATTTTTGTCTTTCTAAAATTAAAACACTCAGTTCATCTCACTCTAAGTCTCATAGACAAAAGGACATAAACAATGTAATGAAGTGCAGTTTCTGGAAAAAAAATTCTGACAGCTTATGATATAAACTCCCAAAGGTAATTAACAATATATGTCTAGTTAATTAGTTGATAATGAGCTATATATACACCCACACCATGAAGTTAATTTATGTTTAGTAAACTATTCAATATTCTGTTTCAGGCAGCTAAGCGGAAAGCCAATTGATGCCTTGTTTTTACAGAGTACATCATAGCAAATATAAGCTAGTTGTCAGACAAAAAAAAAATATATCATTTTATTTTTTTAAACAGAACATCTGATTAAAAAGTTCCCATCCTAACATGAAGAAGTCTCACACAAAATACAGAATACAATGTACAATAGAAACCAGTTCAAAACAATGTATTCTTATTTCCATATGCAATGTTGATACAAAATAAAAGCAAGATAGTTTCATATTCAGCATGACAGCATCAGAGTAAAGAACTGACCTGAGGTTGGAAGCGTTTTATACAACTCCAGATATTGCTCACCGTGCAGCAGCTGTGTAAAGATAAGCAGCATTATAATGATAATCAGTATCATTTGCCACCACTTCCCACATCCCTGTCATAAGCAATTATGTAGATGCAGATATTTTGAAAACGTGTTCAGAATGAACACATATTGCTACAACATAAAGAGAAGTGAGAAATTATATCAAGTTCTTTCCACACCTCGATATTTTTAACTGCACCAAGGCTATAAAATACCAGTAGAAATCGTCATGAATTCATTATTTCAAATGTTTTGTTAATGTTATTTTGAATATAGGAATTATTTTGATACGTTCATCTTTGGAAATTGCTGTAATAGTCTGAAATCTATCAGCCTAATGTACAGTCACGCAGTATTTTGGTGGAATACACGGAGCGTGGGAAGATTCAGGTCAGATATTAGGGAAAATTTGCAAAATACAAGATAGTTCAGCACTATAACAGGTTACCTACTGGAGGTTAGGAACCCCCAACTGTAAGAATGGGATAGCAATCACCAATCAGTGATTGTCTATGTATATTTACTCCTGCTTTGAAAAAGATATGTAGACTTGATCTTTTCAGATTCCTGACAGCCCAACATTTTTACTTTTCTAAAATACTAATCAGGAAGAACCCATTAAAAAGAAATATGGGCAATTTTACCCCTAGGTTAATCTCTGTTGTCTACCCATTATGTGTCAATAACTCCAAAAACAACAAAAAACAGTCAGCACTAGCCTACGCACATTTCAATTTGAAAAAATTCTAAGCATTTCCCATTACTAAAAATTTCAAAATTACAAGCTACAGAACTTTCCTATCCTCAGAAATCATCTTAAAAGGAAAAGCTTTCAAAACAGAATGTCAATGAGATGGACAGCAGTGAAAATTCCAGGGTTTCTAATTTTTAAGTATCTGTTAAAATATTTCCAGAATATTTATGCTATCCTTTTAATCAGTGACAAGGCTCCTGAAGTGAAGTCCAGCTTTCATAATGTTCAGCACTGAACAGTTATGATTAACTGTTCATTCACACCACTTGAGCAACCATTATAGGTTCTCAAATACTATTGAAAATGCTTTCAGTACTGCAGCAGATTTTATGCCATGCAATAGGATTGTACTGAATGACACCAAGTTCCTGAATCTAAAATTATATTAAAAATAGTTCAGATGTAAAAAAATGACCTTTTAAAAATGTTTTAACAAATATCCCAGCTATAATTAAGTGCTTCGAACATTCAGTGTTACTAGATGGGGAAACAACCAGGCTGTGTCTAGACTACACCTCTCTGTCGACAGAGAGATGTAGATTAGGCACATCGAAATTGCTAATGAAGCAGGGATTTAAATATCCCACACTTCATTAGCATAAACATGGCAGCCGCTTTTTTCCGAAATGGAGTTTTTTCCAAAAAATGGCAGTCTAGATGCGGATCTGTCAAAAATAAACCCTTTTTCGACAGATCCTGTAAACCTCATTTTTTGAGGAATACATGATCTGCCGAAAAAGGGTTTATTTTCGACAGATCCACGTCTAGACTGCCTTTATCGAAAAAGCTCCGTTTGGAAAAAAAGTGGCGGTCATGTTTATGCTAATGAAGCACGGGATATTTAAATCCCTGCTTCATCAGCAATTTCAACGTGCTTGATTTGCACCCCTCTGTCGACAGAGGGATGCAGTCTAGACGTAGCCCCAGATTTGTAATGCAGAGAATTAGAAAACACACAAAACTTCAAGAGAACTGTAATTACTCCATGAATGTATGGGACCAGGGTAGAGAACAACATTACACGACCATTCCCAGGATACAGATAATGATCTGTTGCTCTTCTTCTCTTAGCCTATGCATGAAACATGGTAAGAACAGATATTACACTATTTTTTTTGGGGAAGAGGTGGTCTCCCTCTGTTTTGTGAATCATTGTTTTTTCCTTAGCTTCTCACAAACATAAGAGGATATCCCAGTCAACAAAAAACAAGACAACTATGAAAACATTCACTATTGGGTCATAGAATTGCAACTAAAATAAAACAGCCTTATCTTCAGACAACTCCTTAGCTTTTATGCAGACCACAATCCTAGTACGGAAAATGCTATAATGTTTACATTTTACACTTTTTAAAAATGTTTCAGCTATGAATACTAAATTTCTGATGACATGTTATTGAAGACAGCTTTAAATAATTTATACTTGTTTAATAGATGATAAATATCTACATAGATCTATGTAGACAAACAGTTTGAAGAGTGTTCATCTGTTTGCACTCTGAAGAGTTTGAAGAGTGTTTTTTTTAATAAATATGATGTTGCTTTTCCAGCAAGATTCCTACTTCAAATAAAAAGAATCAAACAAACATACCCATGAGAATCATAAGCAGCTTGGGGGGGAAACAACATCTATATCAGAGGAGTAGGTAACTCATTTCCCTAAGGTTACAAAAATCAGAGCCTGTTACTTTTTCCTCTTTTTACAGCAACAGTGAAGTTTTGGTGCATATACTGTGCCACTTCAATTATAGTCAATCTATAGAGCATGTAACAAAATAAATTGAAATGTTTAACTCACACATACCTTTGTAAAGTCAACATTCAGTCCTGGAACACTAGAAAGCCCACCATCCAACATAGAGGCCTGAGCTGGGATGACTCCAAAGCTAGGTAAACAACAGAACTCTTCACTGCCTTCAAAAAGAAATTTTAGATGATCTGGATCCTTTGTTGACATTCCCACACCAAGAGCGTACAAAATTGGTTGCAAATGAGTATAATTATACACCACTGTGGGCAACTTCTGGCCAATAAATCTGCTCTGTAGATTAAAAAATATAGTATAAATAAAACTTAAATGGTATGTAGTATTTGATTTCAATTTACTTTCTGCGGGCACAATCATCATATAGTTGCAACTTAATATATTAACAGTCTTGCTAGGATAACTTATCTGCTCTGTCATAATTGGAAACATATTTCTGGAACTGAAGTAGCATTGTTGGTTTTCTTTTAAATATATCCCATAACAACAAATATACTGTTAGGATGCCCTATCTATATCATTATGGAAGATATGGCAATGAAGAACCTCATCCTGCAAATCACAGTATGCAGTATTTTTAATAAAAACACATTACAAGGGACCAGAGCCGGCCCAAGCTACGGGCTGAACCAGGCTACCGCCCAGGGTGCCCCATTGTAGGGGGCGCTGTGCGGGGCTGCCGGGCCGTGCGGGGGAGGGACCGCACATTCACCGGGCGCCCGGGGGCGGGGCTGCGCTCCCAGGGCCCGGGGCGCATGAACAGCTCGGGCCGGCCCTGCAAGGGACAGCTCTATAAAGAATCATGAATAAAGACCAGGGGTGGGCAATAATTTTTGACCAGTAGCCCCAGGCTACCCCGGAAGGGGTGGGGCCTCAGGCAGAAGGGGAGGGACCAGGACACTTCCGTGCTTCCCCACCCATAGACCCTGACTGGTCTGAGGGTGGGAAGTGCGCAAAGTCTTTGCCTGCCCTCCCGAGAGAACCATGAGCTGTTCCCTCTAGGTACCCGTGCCCCTGGCGGTGGGAGGAGTCTTTGCATGTTCCCCTCTGCTGCCCCCAGATCAATCAGGGCCTGGGGAGGGGAAGCATGTGAAGTCTCTCGCTCCCTGCTCCCTCCCTGCAGCTGGCGGTTAACTTTAAGAGCTGAGCTCCTTGGAGGGCAGAAGGAGATTTTGCACGCTCCCCCCTCTACCACTAGGCCAATCAGGGCTTGGGGGTGGAGGGAGCACACAAAGTCTGCTCCCACCCTGACAGGAGCATGCAGCACTCCATGCAGGGCAGGGCGGGAGGAAACTTTGCACGCTTCTCCCCACCCCCAAGCTCCGATTTGCCTGAGGGCAGGGGGAGCGGCAGGGCCTCCGCGGGCTGGATCAACTTCCTTGGTGGACCGGATTCGGCCCGTGGAGGCCCTTTTGCCCACCCCGATAAAGATCAATGTTAATAAAAGAGTGAACACTGTAATAGCCAGCCCATTCCACTTAGAACAGTGTTTCTTAAACTTTTTAAGACAGGGGAACACCAAGGATTTTTTTGTTGAGCAAAAGCAAAAAAAAAAAAAAAAAAAAAAGGCTTGCCCCTTTAAGGGCAGCCATTCCCCAGGGAAAAGTTGTTGACCAAAAAAAACCCACCCACAAAAAAAGGAGGCTTGTCCCTTTAAGGGTGGCCATTTTGAATTCTGTTCTCTCCCCGGCACACCCCCAGCTGCCTCACACTTGACAGCTTCAAGTGAGGCTTGAAGTGTGTTCCGTGGCACACTGACTTAGAACTTGTGGGTGGGTAAAGCAGCCATGTGAAATAAGAAAAAGCACTTTACAAAGAGCCTTTTCTGTCAGGTAAATACCAGAGATGTGCTGTCTTCTCCATTATTCTGAACAATATCCTATTTAGGGTGTCTGAATAAGTGCAAGAAGTGGTAAGTCTTATAGTTTAAATGTATATATCTAGATTCAAAAGTGCTACCACCAATTAGAGAAAATAGAATAGGGTGCAAGTTTAATATTTCTGCTCTAGTTCACATCTGTAAAGCGATCTTTAGAGAAGGCAAGCCAAAGGTTCTGATCACATGCTCAGAGCAACCATATCCCTTGCTTTGGGTGTTTTGATAGCTATAAGCTGAGTACTTTGAAGAAACATTTTTACTTACCGGGTCAAAGTCTGAAGAAGCTGATCTAGTATAGCTTGTGGAATTCATGCTAACTCCTTCAGACTCTATTTGACTTAGCACATCATTCAGTATGCTTACTGACTCTGGAACAAACAAAAGGGAACAAATGGTTTTAAAATAGCTAAATAAGCCTTGCAAAAATCTACAAAAGTGGATCCTTCTTCCAATGACATATGGGTGTGTGTGAGTCAATAAACAGAGATTTCTGTAAACATATTTAGTTCTGTACCTTACTGATTCCTACAAACCATATGAGACAATTATATTTTACACATGTTCTATTGTCTCAAATAATGCTGAGCTGTGATTCATAATGAAAGAAACAATAAGATTTATTTAAAGCATGTGACAGGACTAGAACAAATAAATGGTTCTGTACAACATTATCCTGGTCAGGCAACCAACTCCATAACTGTATATGAAATTCTACTTCCCAGGTATATGATAAACCTCCCAAATCCGGGGCTCTCTGGTCCAGCAACATCCGTGGTCCGGCAGGACGTTGCTGGACCAAGGAGCTCGGGAGGCCAGGAGCAGAAGCCAGCCGTGAGAACACCACAGCAGCTGGGCCCAGCGGCAGAGCCCCAACCAGGCTAGGGAATCCCCAACATGGGGAGCCCTGCCCCTGCTGGGGAACCCCTGGAATCAGTGGGACCAAGTGGCGAACAGGAAGCCCCTGCCTCAGCCAAGGAACCCCCAGCAGGAGCAGAACTGACCCCGGCAGTGGGGCCAGTGGCAGCTGGGCAGCCCTGGACTGGAAAATCCCAGGAAACCCCCAGCAGCAGCAGGTCCAGGCACTCCAAGAATCCCCATTAGCAGCGGGGCTGGGGTGGCCGGATGGCCCCGGAAAGGGAACGGGAGGAGGGCCCGGAGGTGGCAGGGGAGCCTTAGTTGGGGAGCCCAGGGAACCCCCAGTAGCAGCGGGACCAGCAGCAGCCAGGCATTGTGGCTGAAATCCCAGGGAGCTCTGGCAACAGCGAGTAGGTAGCAGGGTGGGAACCCAACCTTGGGAGCTCCAAGGGGAGGAGCCTGGGACTGGGGCAGCCAGCAAGGAAGCACTGACCTCCCCTGATCCAGCAAACTCCCTGATTCGGGACCCCGCAGGTTACGTGGATGCCGGACCAGAGAGGGCTAACTTGTACCAACATGTTAAAAGAAGATATCTTTCACATCAACAACTAATTTTGTCCAAAGCCAGAGTTAGAGCATATTTTCTCTTCTTAACACTTATTTCTTTTGAGTGTTTTAAAATCATGTTTTCTATTAATTATCCCTCTCTTCAAGCTGGGGTAAACAGCAAGTTGAAGCTAGAGCAAGGTCACGATTTCAAAAGAGGCACATTACAGCACAAATGGGTCAGTATAAAGTACATGTGGTGGTGGTTTTCTCTGCCTCTCACCCCTAATCAAGCAACTGCTGCTCAGCACCTGGTCCAGCGTCTGGGAGTGATTCAGCCATTAGGGATATAAAAAAAGGTTTTAAAAAAAAGTAACCATGTAACTGTTAAAAATCCTAGCAATTACATGCCACTGCAGGCTCTGCAGTATGAAGCTTATATTGTAGAGACAACAGTGCAGTCAGTTGACCAGGAAGCGGATCCAGGAGCTGGTTTATGCACCAGCTTCTGGCCCTGCTCCTGGGAAGCCAGCTATCACCTCACGCTGCAGGCTCTGTTTCTGCAGATCCTGCAGCATGGGGAGGTAACCAGCTCCCTGAGAGCAGGGCTCGCAGCCAGGAGCTGGCTACTGGAGAGCACCAGGTCCCAGCTGCTAGGCCTGCTCCCGGGGAGCGAGCTGCGTTTGTACTGCAGAGCCTGCAAGGCAGGGCAACAGCTGTCTCCCAGGAACAGGGCTAGCAGCCGGGAGCCAGTGTGCACCGGCAGGACAGAAGAGTTCGACCACAACTGGAACCTATAAGCTGATGCTTATAAGGGAAACAGTTAAACTCTTAGGGTACATCTATACTGCGGCACTATTTCAGAATACTTCTGGTATCCCAAAATAGCTATTCTACATCTTGACAGCAAACCCATTATTTAGAAATATCTTTCAAAATAATAGGCGCGCTATTCCAACATCCCTGTTAGCCTCATTCCACAAGGTTTTGGAATAGTGGTTTGTTTTGAAATTTGGCATTGTATAGACTGCACCAAATTCCGAAATAAGCTATTTTGATGTCAGGGTGCTGTGTAGACACACTCTTAAAGCCCTATCAGCCATTGATGAGAGACTGCTGGTAGAAACTCAATCTGGATAAAGTTAGTAATCCCAATACCAAACTTTCAAAAAGTCTCCAAAAGATCCCCCAGGGGGATGGGTAATGTTCATTCTTTTTCTTTATCTCCTTTTACCAAGAAAGTAGAAGGAAGGATCTCGCGTTCATCTGCTTCTTACATTTAAATTGTCCTCAATAATTCCACTTCTCCCCCTCACAGTCTTCTACCCACCACATTTTCTTGCAGCACTCTTAGTCTGCCCTCTGCCCCCAACTTTTGCATCTACCTCATCAGTTTCCTGGCTTGCTTCCCAACACACCCCTTAACCATCCTTTCACTCGCAGCACCTTCACATTCTTCTGTCCTCTGCCTAGTTCTCCTATCTGAGAGGCCACCATCTCTCTAGAGAGAACATTTGCTTCAATCCCTTTTAGAAACAATGCAAAGTCACGGCCATATTTGCTGAAGGTAGCCTGTAGCTTCAGTTCCTATGGGAAATTATGGCTATTTGGTGTAAGGGCAACCTTAAAGTTACCAAAGGACTGCTTGTGCCCTTCTTAGGAGGGTGCCTGCCTCAATCATTACAGGTTGGGTCTCCGTGGTCTGGCACCCTCAGGACCTGACCAGTCCCGAATCAGGGAATCTACTGGACCAGGAAAGGTTCCCTGCCACAGCCCCTCATCCCTGGACCCTCAGCACTGCCAATTCCAGGGGGCTCTCCACTACCCCCAGCCAGCCCTGCTCTTACTCCCCTGGCAGGAGGCTGCCCGCAGGCTCCAGCAGCCTGTTCTGTTGTGGGCTGCCACAGGCTCTGGCTCCACACTGCGCTGCTGTAGGTCCAACCCTGGCCACACTGCCGCAGGCTGCCAGGGGCTGCTGCTGGCTCTGGTCCCGCTGCGAGGGGCTCCCGGGAGCTGTTGAGGGCTTGGGCTCTAGTCCCATGCTCCTGCGAGCTGCCCAGGGCTCTGGCCCCAGTCCCACCCTGCCACAGACAGCTGGAGGCTGTTGCCAGCTCCAGCCCCAACCCTCGTCCCACTGCCATGGGCTACCAAGAGTTTGAACTCCTGCCCTGTGGCAGCCCACAGGCTTTGACTCCACTTCTGTGGGCTACCTGGGGCTCTAGTTCCGGCCCCGCACTATCACAGGCTGTCGATGGCCCGATCTTGCACTGCGGGTGCTGCCCCGGATCTGATCTCAGTGCTGTAATCTGCAGGGGGCTGTTGACAGCTCAAGCCCTACTGCTGCAGGCTACTTAGAGCTGCTGCCAGCCCCAGTTCCTGTCCTGTCCTGCTGTTTCAACTTGGCCCCACTTTTGAGCTGCCCTCCTGTCATTAGGCTATCAGGCTCTCTGATCCAGGAACATCCGTGGTTCATGCGGGACCATGGATGTTGACAGACCAGAGATTGCTGGTTTTGGGAGGTGCAACCTGTACTAGCATTTGTAATCTGAGGCTTGTTCCTCAGCAGCTGCTAAACAAGCCCACAATGCCCCTCCCACCTACCTCTGGCTAGAATGCCAGATCTGTTTTTCAGATGAAAACCTTGCAACCATGATTCATGTTTATGTCTTCTTAAAATGAGATTCTTGATATGCATTTTATATGGAACTATACATTAAGGCATCTGGAGACTTACACTACTACAGAATGTGGAAGCCCTGTTATTTAATGGGGCATTGGCTGAAGCACATGCCACCCCACCATGAAGCCCTAATTCTGCAGTGTAACACTATCACAAAAAGAGATAAGCATCATTCTGCAATGCATCAGCAGGAGTGCTGTAACAAAGACATGAGAAGTAATTCTTCCACTTTGTGCTGATAAGGTCTCTACTGTAGTATTGTGTCCAGTCCTGGGAGCCACATTTCAGGAAAGCCATGGACAAACTGGAGGAAATCCAGGAAAGATAATACACATGGTTCAAGGTCTAGAAAAAGTGGCATATGAGGAAAAATTGGAAAAAAAGAATTTATTTAGTCTGGAGACCAGAAAACTGAGGGGAGCCATGATAGTTTTCAAGTATCTAAAAGGCTATTACAGGAGGAGGGAGAAAGACTGTTTCCCTTAACTTCAGAGGACAGGACAAGAAACAATGGGTTTAAATTGCAGCTACAGCAGTTTAGGTTGAACAATAGGAAAAACTTCCCAACATTCAGGGTAGTTAAACACTCAAACAAATTTCCTAGGGAGGTTGTAGAATCTCCATCCCTGGAGATTTTAAAGATCAGGTTAGATAAATACTGTCAAGAATGGTCTAATTATTACTGCCTGAATGCAGGGGTCTGGACTAAATGACTTTACCTTCCAGTCCAACACTTCTATGATGCTAAATGGTCTGGGACGAGCCTATTTGAGACACACATTTCTCCCCATGAATTACTGCTACATCTGTGGTCAATAGCAGCTGTTGACCTAGATCGGGGTGGCCAACCTGTTAGAGACGAAGATCCAAAATAGCAGTGGATAGAGTGTGAAGAGACACGTGCCGGGGGAGGAGTTGTTGAGGAAAAAAGGTGCCTGTACATGGCCCCGGGGCATACCATCACAAAAAATGCACTGGGAAGGGGTGAGAGGTGCAAGCTCTGGGAGGGAATTTGGGTGCAGGAGGAAGTAGAGAAGAGGATGCTGGCTCAGGGAAGGGGCTCCAGGCTGGAGAGTGTTGGGGTCAGGTGGAGGGTTGCGGTGCTGAGCAAGCCACAGGCTTGTGGCTGTGAGGGTGCAGGAGTTTGGGCTGGGGTACATGAGGGGCTCAGAGCAGGGAGGCTGGGAGTATGATGGGCTCAGGACACAGATTTGCAGTGTGTGGATGGTGCAGGAGTGTTGTGGCAGAAGACTGGGGATGTGGGGGTGCAGGAATTTGGGGATGAGAGGCTCAGGACAGCGGGTTCCAGTGTATGATAGGCTCAGGTTTGAGGTCTGGGGGGTGCAGGAGTGTTATGATGCTGCGGCCAGATGGGAGTTTGGCCCCAACTGAGCGCTTGTTGGCCAGGCTTCATTTTTAAATAAAATATTATGTCAAACACAAAATGTTTCAGCATTGTCTTTATTTATGAGAAGGGCAGGGAACCTGTTTTGAGTTAGGGGTCACTGACCCACAGAAAAGTCAGTTGGGGCCACACAAGTGAGATGCAAAAAAACAACCCCTCGCCTCACTAATGTGGTCCCTACTGTGCTGGTGGGGGCAGGGGGCTGGGGCAGGGTACTTGGGGGGGGTTGCCAGAGGGAGGGGACAGGGACAGCTGGGGCTAGTACCTGGGGATCGTGCAGCTGTGCACCAGGGCTGGGGTCTCAGAAAACATGTGTGCTGCTTCCCTCTCCCCCAAACAGCCGGCGCGTTTCCTAAACGGGGCCATGGGAGGAGAGTGGGAGTCCCGAGACTGCACCAGCTCCAACTGTTCAGGAAGCATGCGCCCTGCTTCTCGCTCCCCGTGACAGTCACACAATCCTGAGCAGTTGGAACTGGCGCACTCCCAGGACTCCTAGTCCCCCGGCTTTCCCCCATGCAGGAAGGCAGCAAGGGGAAGGAAGTTGCTGGCGTGCCACACACCCGGCTTTTCAGGAGGCGCGCTGGCTGTTTAGGGGAGGGGAAGAGCAGCCTGCGCACTTCCTGAGACACAGCACCTAGCTCGTAGCTGCGGGACTTCCCCCCATGCTGCAGGAAGCTGGCACACTACCTCCATTTTTGCAGGAGGGAGCGTCAGCATGGGCTTCTTGGGGGAGGGAGGGAATGAGGGGGGGGGTTGGAACACCTCACAATCAACTAGTCATGACCCCGCAATCGACCAGTTGATCGTGATTGACAGGCTGGTGACCTCGGTGCTAACCCAATCCCCCTCCCCTTCCCCAGAGCCAGCCTTGGTCTGGCACCCTCTGGACCGGACTGGTCCCAGATGACGGATTTTTTTGGACAGAGGAGGTCATTTCAGGCCTCCTGCTGCTGCCCCCTCCCCACTAGGCTTCTTTGCACCTCCCCCCCCTGCAACTCCCCAAAAGGCCATCCCCCACAACTCAAAGGAGCCCAGCATCAGTTTCCTGCACAACCCCGCCTTGCATCCCAACTGAGCTGCCTGTCTGTTCCCTTCCCCCAACCCCCTCAGCTCAGCTGAGCCCTGTTTCCCTGCACCATCCCACAAACCCCACACACCTGCTGAGTCCAGAGCTGGTTCCCTGCCCCTCCCTCTCTCTCTCCTTCCCCTTGAGTCCAGCCCCTGGGCAGCCCAGCTGACACACAACACCCAGGTCCCGGCACCTCCCCACTCCCACAGCCCAGCTGAGCCCTGCACCCAGCACCTTCCCCCTCCCACAGCCCAGCTGAGCCCCATGCCCAGCACCTCCCCCCTCCTGCAGCCCAGCTGAGCCCCACGCCCAGCACCTCCCCCCTCCTGCAAACCAGCTGAGCACAGCCCCTGGTTCCCGGCCCTTTCCCAGTCCCGCAACACAGCTGCGCTCCCTGCCCACCAGCATAGCTATAACCTAGTGCCCAGAGCCAGAACCAGCGCCACCACTACAGCCACGCACATCTACCTACAGGTGCTGGTGTGTGTGTGCTGAGCAGCCGGCTGTGAGCTCGCTGGAACGCAGCACAAAGCAGCCGGCCTGAGCGGTACCAGCAGGAGCCTCATTTTTTTTAATCAAAGAGCCGCATGTGGCTCGCGAGCCTCGGCTTGGCCACCCATGACCTAGATCAAGACTGAGGAACACCAATTTTTTTTTTTTTTAAATGAGGAACACCAAGGATTTTTTGTTGAGAGAAAAAAAAAAGGGAAAAAAGGTCACCTGCCCCTTTAAGGGTGGCCATTTTGAACTCTGTTGCTCTCCGCAGCACACCTCCGACTGCCCCGCGGAATACAGTTTAAGAAACACTGACTTAGATCCATTTGGAAAAGGAATTTGGTAGAGCATTGTCCATGAGGAGCACCGCTGATTTGTAACTACATTCTCTCTTGCGTATTTTCAAAACAGATTTGTTAATCTTCATAACACAATGCCAGGCACCTAAATGTATTGAGTCTTATGAAGTGAGCAGGAGAGAGAGGGCTTGATGGGGCTGGCTTGGGGGCACTTTTATTGAGGCTGCTGAGTGCAATTTGAATAATTGCCCTTTCAATTCACAGCAAAGACATCTCAAATGTGACATATGACTTCATCTGGCACTGAACTTCGGCAGATAATTATTTCACAGTAGCAAGTGTAAAGTTAATTTTTATTTTCGAGGATGTTTTTTGTGACTGTTTAAAATCAAGATGGCTTTTAAAAGATGCTATTCAGATGTCTAAAAGACTTTAAGCCATTTAATTATGATTGCTGCTATGAGATGCGAAAATGAAGGGTGCTTCTGCTTTGTTTTTAAAAGAACAGGAATAGAAAAGGACCAATTTCAATGCTACAAGCACTTTGCTCACTAAACTTTTAGTGTCAAAACCCCACAACTGAAGAAAATTCCTCTCATTTTCTCAAAGGACTGCTACTGCAATGTGCAACTGCTGTGTCAATGGATTAATTCACTTTAATCTCCACTGACCTTCTGCTGCCTGGCATGGGAAACTGCCCATCCACCTACAGCATTAGATTTACAATGATATTTTATCAATTGACCAGATATGAGTCACTACTGTTATGCAAGGTTACATTTTCAGTGCATCCAGCCAAAAGATGCTGAGGAAATTAGATTACATTAAATTTAAATGTCCTGATATTTAAATGTCTTGTGACTTATGTGAATTAACAGATTGTCAAATTGAAAAAGATGTTACTACATCAAAAGCATTGAAATTAACACATTTCAAATTAAATTACCTCTGTATTAGGCAGTAATTCTTACTTTAGAAAAATAGCTCTCTTTGTTTCTAGCAATTATCTTAGCATATAGTTGATACGAGGGCTTTTTTGTAAGAAAAAAGGTGCTGGTACTCCATGCTCAAACTTGTTGGGGGGGGGAGGGGAGGGAGAACGGAAAACAACTTGTTGAGGGGGGGAAAAACAAAAAAAAAGCCAAAATGCGGTCACGGCCCCTTTAATAGCCAAAACGCTGCCTGGGAACCAGGAAAAAGACCTCCTCGTGTCCTGAGCAGGCTTCCGTCAGTAGAGGAGCTGCCCCAGGAACAGGTGCCAGTACGCACAGGGGAAATGCCATTCCTTTTCTGTGTGCTGGGATAATAGGCAATGGTATGCCATTCTGGGCAGTACCATCACACAAAAAAGCACTGTTTCGCACTCCATACACAATCTTACTATATATTTTAGAAATGTGCATCTGTCTGTCTGACCATCTAGCCACGAGTCTGTTTGTTCAAGAACTCCTCCTGAATGGTTAGAGCTAGGACCACCAAATTTCATATGCAGCTTCCTCTTATCTTAATTTAAGCAAGGTCAGGGTTTGGTTGTGCCAGGATAATGGGATATCCCTGGAATTCAATTGTTTCTCATAAAATAGAAAGGGAAAATTCTGGTAAAAGGGATAGCTATACTGCAGAATGGCCACAGGGGGTTAGCAAGAGACCAGAGATGGGGACCAGGACAATTATAACCCCATTAGGCCAGCAGGGGGCAGGAGGAGAGAAAGTGATAACTATTCACTATGTATTTCAGAGTTTGTTCATGTGTTTGTGGGTCTGTCCCCCAACGGGGGGCGGGGAGGAAAGACATGCACCTCACCTCTCCTCTGGCTGTGGCCTCCTCACCTGGCCCCAAGCTACTGCAGTGAGAAGACTAGAGTAGTCCTCTTTCCCCGGGAGAGCCTGCATACTGAACCCCACATCCCCAGCCCAACCCCAAAACAATGATTTAAATGAACAAAACTGATTTGAGTTAAGGAAGCAAGCAATACTGGGTTAATCTTCTAGTTACATACATTAAAATATTAAAACCAGGTTGCACTCTCAAGTGTTTGAAAGTTAAGAGATGGCAGATTTGTAGTTGCTCATGGAACTTTCTGCCTGCCCTTCCCCTGTCCATCCTATGCATGGAAAGAGGCAGGAATACTATAGACAAAATAGTACAAGATCATGTAATTAAGTTTATCTTAATGCATATACACAATGGGACTGAACTAAACTTGTATGGGAAATCATATAGCTGGCATTTCCTGACCTTCAAGTGCTTGACTTTGCAACCTAAATGCCCTTTTAACATAGAAAAATTACTTTTAAAAACCTAAAAAAGGTAGAAAAATCTATTATATACACTTAATTTCTCCCCATCATGCATTACGAGTAGGGTATGAACCCAGAACTTCACAGCTGGAGCACAGACTTCTACCATTTGAGCTACAGCACTATGTTAACTTGCAGTCGCAGTTCAAAGCAGTTATTTCAGAGCTCAAGGGGATGGACTGCTGGGTCCAAGGGGAAGAGTTATGAGTAATGCTCTGCCAGACCCAACTCTCTATCCAGACCCAAAACCTGGGAGTTCCTACACCAGGGGATGGAGAAAGGCCACTAGGGCTCCATGCTAAGTTTAGCTGTGCTGTGCACACACTTTTGCTGAGAAATTGTGTAATGTTACTGCTGGCACCACTGCCTTTCCTCCCACAATCTCATTCCAGAGATTGAGATTCTCATGACTCCTTTTGTTGGGTCATCCATGGAAGCAGACAATAAGGTCTTTGAGGTCCAGCCATGTGCCAGTTAGCTGTTCAGTCAAGTCATTAGCTTGCTTTTGGGTGCTGTAAAATACTTAAATATAAAAACAAAACAAAACCATGATTGTCATGTCTTTAGCAGTCACTCAAAACCATAAGTCAATCCAGAATCTGTGCGTGTTGTATAACAGGCAACAAAATTGTTCATCCTGAAATTATGTCATCATCCTTTCTTTCTTCATAGAGTGTCGGAAATTTTATTGCAACACAACATTCAACTTCGCTGAGGTTAGGTGAGGGCTAAGTGCATATGATCTGGTCCCAAACTTCATGCTCTTTTTTTTTTTTTTTTTTTAAAGGGAAATACTGTTTTGTGTATAAATAAGATGTAAACAGGATATCTGAAATCTACATAGATTGGAGCAAGGAAAGACCAGGCAGTCACTAGACACAAAACCGTGCAGGGGAGGAGACGTTCCACCTCCCTCCCCCCGGTCCATGAATGCATAGGGCCCTAACAAATTCACAGTCCATTTTGGTCAATTTCATGGTCATAGGATTTTTAAAATAATATATTTCATGATTTCAACTATTAAAATCTTAAATTTCATGTTGTTATAATAGTAAGGGTCCTGATCTAAAAAGAGTTGCAAAATTAGTGTAGGGGGGAATTTCAGTACTGCTACTCTTACCTCTGTGCTGCTGCTGCTAACACTAATAAAAGTATATGAAATATGTAAATACATTCCACCAGGACAGTACAAGGACACCCAGCGGAGTACATGATAAAATAGTTTGAAACAACATGAGTGAAAGCATAACAATAGGTTATGCATAACAATAGGTACTTGAAGGAAAGTACAGTAAACTTCCGATAATCCGGCACCTTTAGGACCCAGGGGGTGCTGGATTATCAGATATGCCGGACTATTGGAAGGGGGGGCTATGAGGGTCTAGGGTGGTGTGGGGATGCCACCCCAGACCCCTCATAGCCCCCTTCCGATTGTCGGCTCTGCCCCAGGCGTCCCGATTCAGCCGCTGCTGGTCAGTTTCAGCAGCAGCTGAATCGGGGCGCGACAGAGCAGCTGAGGGCTGCCGGGTTGGTCCGGTAGCGCCGCCCCCTTGGCGCTGCGAGACCAACCCGGCAGCACCCCAGTTGCTCTTGGGGGCGCCTGGGGCAGAGCTGCTGGGGTGCTGCCAGGTTGGTCCCGTGGCGTCGCTCCTCGGCGCTACTGGACCAACCCGGCAGCACCCAGCTGTTCTTCTGCCCAGGCGTCCCCAAGTCAGCTGCGCTGAAACTGATCAGAGGCTGATTCCAGGAAGCCCGGGGCAGAGCAGCTCTGCCTTGGGCTTCCCGGAGTCAGCCGCTGGTCAGTTTCAGCAGCGGCTGAATCGGGGACAGCTGGGGTGCCGCCGGGTTGGTCCCGCAGTGCCCGAGGGGCAGCGCTACAGGACCTACTGGCAGCACTCCAGCTGCTCTGCCCCCAGCTTCCCGATTCAGCCGCTGGTCAATTTCAGCAGCGGCTGAATCGGGGAAGCGGGCAGAGCAGCTCCAATGGTCCGGCTGCCCGGAGCACTTCCGGGTTCCTGATGGTGCCGGACCATCAGGAGTGCCGGACCATCAGATGCCAGACCAATGGAGTTTTACTGTACAAGGAAAGGCACCAAATGTGTCATTAATGCTTAAGATAATACATGGGATGTGATCATAAATTGTTCATTTCTGTCTATAAATGTTGGGGTGCTTCGATTTAACTCTTTGGCCGTCCTAGGGGGAAATAGCGAAATCCATAATATTGATTGAGCTGTGTCCATTGTCACGGGTACAAATGCATAGGGACTTGGAGGCCATCTGGGTACCGACAACTATTAATGTACTTCATTCAACAATAAACCTGACTCAGGTGCCTTCTGAGTCTATGGTCTTTGTGGGCTCTCAAGAAGTCTATTATGCTAGCTACCTGTGCAGAGGTGGCATAATACTGAGGGAGCATACGAAAATGCATGCAGCCAAACGTTTATCATAGGAGACATGTCAGGACACCACAACAGTGAATCCTGAATTTACTACATTGGTGACCTGACCTACAACAATAGATACTAAATATTTATTTATATTAAAAATGAGTTCTACTAAGACCATATCTTTTGTAAAATAATGTAGTTCTAAGAATTTTACAAAAACATTCATATGTGTGTTTAATGGCTATATAGAAATTACAACTACCTCATTATAAAAATTGTGGAATAGTAATAGAGATGTAGCCGTGTTAGTCTGGTCTAGCTGAAAAAAAAAGACAGGACTATGCAGCACTTTATCCAAATTGTGGATCTGAGGAAGTGGGTCTGGCCTAATAAGCCATCTTGTTAGTCTTTAAAGTGCTGCATAGTCCTGTCTTTTATAAAAACTGTGGGTCTAGTTCAAAAGATCAATACAAATGTAGGGAATGTTACCTTTCAAATCACATGCAGAAACTTCAACTCCTTGTAATCTAGAAGTAATTCAAGCCAAACTACTCATTCAAAATTACCAAATTATTTTTGAGATGAGTCAAGCTTCACATTTCTGATTTGAGATAGTCTTGCAAATTAAAGATAAATGAATTAGCTAATTGGTATTTTTTGTAATTGCATATAATGTTTGAGTACATAATTGCTTTTTCACAGCATCCAATTACTTAAATTAATACTTGTAATAGTTTTTAATGAAATCTTTTGGGAGCACTTGAACTTGCAGATATATATGGTACTGTAGCTTTTCATTTTTAATGCAAATATTCTAATTATTTTCCCTTATTTAACAAGGGAATGCCATTAGGCACTGAAGATGGGACTTCCATACTGGGTAAAATCTTCCTAATGCATCCTCCTGAAAAGTTAGATTACTAACCTTTCAAATTTATGCAGTGTTTTCTTTAACTCTTTTTCTAATTCTCAGAGAGATGAGAGATTAAACTAGGGATATTAAGTAGCGTTTAATTAGCTAATCGAGTAGTCAATGGAATTTCCATCGATTACTCGATAAGGGGGGGGGCCACTTGTTACTCTTCCCCTCCCCCCCCCCCCACACACAGCAGCTCTGCAGTTTAAATGTAATAGGAAATGGGCGTGCAGGCAGCTCGGCTCCAATTGTATTTAAATGCAAAGCTGCAGCGGGGGTTAGCTCCCAAGGGTGGTGTGAGCCAGGACTGCTGCGCCTCTGCCTTTTAAACGTAGTAAGAGCCACCGCAGTCAGGGACCTCTGCTGCAGCTCTGCCTTTTAAATGTAGCAAGAGCCAGGTGGCATTTAAAAGACAAAGGTGCAGTGGTAGGGGACCCAGCACGAGCTGGGACCGAAGCAGTCCCGGCTCGTGCCAGGTCCCCTACTGTGGCTCTGCCTCCCATTTTCCTATCGTGCGAAGATGGAGCTGGGAGAACCAAAGCCGGCTCCGGATCTTCCCCATTGCTACCTCTGAATAGTGACTTGACTAGTCACTTACTATCCGTAGATTAAACAAGGACTTGCTCTCACTTTCAAGGCCCAATCATACCTACAGATTGATACTGCTGAATTTTTGATATAATAGTCCTTTTGTAGCATCACATTAAAGCAGAAGATGACATTGTGGTCTGAGAGAAAACTATTACTGAGAAATCTTCAGCATTAGCAAATGTACTATAGATAAGTACAAACAGGATATACTATTAGACTGCTTTTTATCATTTTATCTTATTTTGCATTTGTTTATGTATGAGACCCTTAAAAATAGGTTGCATGCATTATGCTGATTTGTAGGAAAATTGAAGATCATAGAACAACTCTTTTAGAACACGAAAGAAGAAAAGATTCTGTGCTCATCCAGGAATTTCTAGGTTTAGTCTAGCTAGTGGTGTTAAACATTAGTACTTTGGGTTAATACTTTTTCATGAAAATGGAACAGAAATATATCAGTCTTTTTCTGGGGGGAAAAAACCCAAATCCCAACAAATGAATAATTTGGCATGGGAACTTAACTTCACACATCTTGTCTCCACTTTTGATATGCACTTGCACACGACCTATCACATCACTACTCAAAGTCATCGCACCCAAAATCTTGCCTGTAGAAACTTGCTGGGTGATGAGGAAACCCCCAGATGGAGTACATTCTGTATCTGAATCGTTTTGTCTGATTTGATTATTTAGATCAGTGGTTCTCAAACTTTTTGGCCCACAACCTCCTCTTCCCCCATTCAATGCAAACCTTTCAGTGGACCACCAACCTAGGCATGTTACATATCAGGTAATTGAATAGTCATGTAATCAAATGAAATCTTTGCGGTTACACAACTATTGGATAGTCCCCAGGGCAGGGTCAGCAGCCAGTGTGCTCCCGGCCCCACTCCCAGGGAGCCCTGCCAGTCCATGCTTCTGCCTCTGATACAAAGGCAGCAGCACGAGGTGGCATGGGGAGCTGGTCCACGAGGGGAGCCAGTTTAAAAAACAGCTCCCTGCACAGACCGGCTGCCTGCTGTCCTGCACTGCTGCCTCTGATATAGAGGCAGCAAGGGAGGGGGAGAAATGCATGTAGTTGAGAAGATTAACCACTAAGCCTAGGCTTATTAGTTAATCATATAGTCGACTACATGTTGACATCCCTACACCAGCAAACCAACCATAATGACAAAATGGTGCAGAGGCTTGGGGGGCGGAAATAGGCTGCAGGCAGGTCCACCAACAGGACAATTGTGCTGAGGCCCAACCATTCAAAGGGGCCCGGAGCTCCTTTCAACAGCCGCAGGGGCGCTGGAGTGTCACTCCACATGGCTTTGAGGGTGGGGGCAGTGCCATGGGTCCAGATGGCGCTAAGGACTACCCACCCTCTGCCTCACCTCCTCTGGGGATATGAAGCCAGCCCCCGGCCCCCACCACCACCTTGCCCTGGGGTCCACAGTGGTCCTGCTGGATGCAAACACGGGCTGAGGGTGGGGTAGGGGGCTAGCTGGGAAGAAGGGTGTGTGAGCAGGCTGGGGTGTCTAAACAGGAGGGAGGGTACAGGAGGAAGGCAGAATGCAGGGGCAAGCTGGGGGTGGGATGTCTGGCTGGGAAGGGAGGATGCAGGAGCGGGGTGGGGGCACAGGGTATCTGCAGGGAAGTGTGTGTGGGGGTTCTGGGCATGAGAGGGACGGAGGGGCACTTACCTGGCTTTGTGCCCACTGCTGTTCCCAGGCAATGCATCCCAGTACTACCACTGGCCAGAATCACAGCCAAAAGAAGGAAGGGGGAAAGCCTCCAAGCAGTGCTTCCATGCGCTGTAGTTCCCCCAGCCAAGCGTAGGGGGAAACTGCAGCACGCGGAGCCGCTTGCTCCTCCCATGAGCCAGATCTGGCCTGTGATGCTTGGGATTCCACCCCGCAGCAGGAAGCTGGCACTGATGCTCCAACCTCACTTGGGGGGCCTGCGGGACAGGAGTGTGAGCTCCCCACCGCCCACCTGCAAGACAACCATGGACCACTACTGGTCCGTGAATTGCACTGAGAACCACTGATTTAGATTATGCAATCAAAAGAGTCTTCTGAGACAGTGTCTTCTGAGTGCCACATAGTTGGCACTTACAACAAAAACATTGTTTAAATCAAATTCAGTGTGACTCCCTCCACTAGGGTCCAATTCTGCAGCACTCCACGACTTCCCATTCTAAACATATAAAACAACCAGAGTTGGAATTAGAGCACTGATCAGAGAAAGGGGCTATGTAGGTTGGACTGATGCCATGGCACCCACAGTCACAGGCAGGTAGGGAGGGGAATGACTGTTTGGGTGAGCAGATTTTGAAGAGAAAGAGAGGTTTACATCCCTGCTAGGGACTGTATGTAATGTCATGGTGGAAGAGGACAACTGCTTCTCCAGTAACTAAGAACTATGTCAGGGAGGGGAGGTGATTATGCATAATCACTCAGACTGAAACACTTCTGGACAAAAACCACCACCAGGAGAAGCTCAACTATACTATTTCAAAATCTGGATTGTCAAGAGTTTAACAAAGAAAGAAAGGACTTTTGGAGTTGCCAGCCTGACCCTGCTTATGGACAATGGGGACCCTATCCTTGGGATTTTGGAAGGATTTAAACAAGACAGTTCGGTGACCTCTAGTAGCTGTCAGCACGTGTATAGGAACATTTATTGTTTAATAGGTTTTCTCTTCAATGTCTTCATCTTAAAAATTAATGTGCTTGCCTATAAAGGGCTGCTTGGTAACTGCTGGCAATGACTTAATAGCCTCTGAAAAAGCCAAGTGCATATGCTGGCCTGTTGAGGCAGTCTGGCTTTCTGGAAATATTAGAGTACAGGCAGGGAACTGTGCAGCCTAGAAAAACCCATGAAAAGGGAGAGACACAGACACGGACCTCTGCCCAAGAGAGGAGTTTGGAACCTGAAGTGAGTGCCCTTGGTGAACAATGAAGAGGAAATACCGGTGCAGTTTCAGAATTGTGACAATAAGGAAGCTGGGGAAACTGTAGCCCGAGTCATGCCAGAGGATCCCTAACCCAAAAGCTTTTTCTTCCTGAAATTTCTATCAGTAACCCAGGTTCCAGTAGTGAAGGGAACACATTCTTATTAACACACTGCTCCTATGTGCATTTGTGCTCAACCAAATACACGTCGACCTTCAATCTGACTGTAAAACACAGAACTCATAGCAAAATTGAGCACCTTAGCTAGGAAACCCTTGATGAGGACTACAAACTTTCTGCCTCATATTTTGCAATCGAAAACACAGCAATAATGTTAAAAAGACCTGACTCTACTAGAAGAGTTTCATGATTTATGTGACAATTGAAGGGAAAGTTAAACGGATTCAGCAGGCTATTTTTTTCTAAAAAACATATAATAAAAACACAAGGTTTCTATAAAACTCTCTCTCAAAAAAAGAAAATCTCTTAAAGCTTTAATTTCTCCAGACTGTTCTATTATAACAAAGACCTCCTTTACCTTGGATAGACCAGGGCTTGCTGGCATTATCAAAGTCACAGATCTTCTCCCATTTATCTTGCACAGCCTCTGGTGTCATCGGATGATTCTTCTCCCGGACAATGGAACCCAGGGATCGCTCCCAGCGCACTAATTAAACAGTGAAAATGGAATACATCAATCACAAAGTTCAAGGTGATGGTCAACAAGACAAACTGCAGAACCCTTCAATTTTTTAGTGTGTTTCCCAAGAGATAATTAAAACTCATTCCAACCCTTCCAAAGGAGAGAAAAGAACTAGGTCAGAACCTCTCTGATGTAACTCATAAGTGCTAGGTAGCTGAATTTATAAACATCTTTGCCATTAGTTAACACAAAGAATCACACCTTGACATTTTAAATTCCAATAAAACATGACAAATGTTTGTAAAGTGATTTCAGTTTTTGACCATTTCTCTTTACTAGGCAAGGGACACACAACCAATAAATAAATATATGGACTCTATTCAATCTGTTATCATGAGATTTTGACCACTGCTGCTCTGAGGCTGTGGAAGGACTTGGGAGGCTGTAGGTGAATCATGAGCAGAAAACGCTGTTGATGGAGAATGTCAATGCCAGAAATCAGTGTCAGAAAGAAGGAGATCTTTAGGACCCTAACTCAAGTAGATGCTTTCTGGTACAGACAATCTTACCAATAATCACCACATTTCCAATCTTCCTTTTTAGAGAAAGATATGGAAAAGGTTAAAATGAAGCCATCTTTGGCATGCTACAAACTGGCTTGACTACTATGAATCCTTCTCATCTTGGACATGGCAAAGAAGTTGACCTCATTAATTAGTAATGGCAAATATCAAGTTTCCAGGTTGATATTCTGAGATTTGTCAGCACCCACTGCTATCATGATTTGTTACTGAAAAGTTTACAGATCCTCACAGGAACAGATGGAGCAACTATTGCAAGACCATTCTTTTCTCTTCGACAGGACCCAAAGAGTTCTTCCAGGTGAATAATCACCTGTCTCAAGAACTCTTTTGTGGAGGGCACTTCAAGGTTCCACACAGTCCCCCATTCTGTTCAATGATTATAACAGGTTGCTAATGAAGAGAAAATAACTTGGGTCCAGTTCCATTAGAATACTGGTCAAAGATGTTGAAAATTTTTCAAAATATTTCAGCTACCAACAAAAAGGACAAACTTTTCAAGAAAGTTTTCAAGAGAATGTCACTTTTCAACCAGCTCTAATGTGGCTGATATTCAGCCAAGCTGAAGAATCTTTGTACATTTTTTAAAAATAATCATGCTTTTTTTTTTTTTTTAATAAGTTTTAAGATGACAAGAGAAAAAGGTTTACACTTTTTATACATTGAAACAAGTTGCCCTCTTCCTCAGCAACCACTGAATGTTGAATAGATCCCAATATGTTATCTTTATCTTTATTATACTCAAATTTAGGTGAATTCACTCAAAGGTGACTACACATAAAACAGATTAATAGCATGCATCTCCAACATATTTGTGCTCCTATATACTCTTTAGCTCTTGTAGCAAACATTTCTAAGCCTCCTCAGATAATGTAAGTCAATTCAGATCATCAATAGTGATACCTATTTATGCCAAGTGAGGATCTGATACACCTGGGTTATGCCCACTCATTTTCCTCTGCTAAAATCTGCCTCATCTACTCAACATATGCAACCCACTAGAGACAAACAAAATGCTCCCTCTAGAAAAACCTATCAATAGTTATTGTAGAAGAGATAATGTGTAATTATATTAGATTTTATTTTTATTAAAAAACTAAATCAACCTATTACAATACAAACTACTTACATTTACCAATCCATCCAGCTCCCACCTGCCAAGTGGAGAAAAAAAATCATTATCTGATTCAATCATAGGAATCAGTCTGAATTTTAGTGTTGGAAGCAAGCAAAACTCTTCTCCACAGAGCACGTACGTAAGTGACACAGTAGTGATTTGGCATATAGATCACATGATATAGATCATAGCTAATTATAATTAGTGGTACTTTTCCAAAGAACTTTTTACTCAAGTGCTAGCAACATGAACAACATTTCAATAATTGTTTGGGAAGTGCATAGCCCTATAGATGAATCCCATCAATGGCCTAAGGCCCTAAGCACACAGGACTAGAATTCATTTCACTGTAGAATCACTGTTGGGACTCTATGGAACAGCTTCTCACATAGAATGCTTCTCTGTGGGATTATTTTGTCTGACTGGCAAAGTCAATGGACAATTAATCAACATGGCAAACACCTTCTACAGGAAAGTATTACAACACAGGAACAGCTTTGATTCCACTGTTGGCACAGTAGAGACATATGTGAGAAAAGAGAGAAAGAGAGAGGAAAAGTAAAGGACTATCTGGGCAAAGATATTTAAAAGATGACACTTTGAAGGACATAGTCAATATGAAGAAAGAGGATCAGCTATTTGAATTCATTTATGTGCCACAGAATATTTGAACACTTAAAACTATATAGACCACCATATACTTAAAACTAATACCTCACACACATTTTGTTGGAGAGATTCTGATCTTAGACTAGTTTGAAGCCTACATGTGAAACAGATCCTGACCAATGCTTTAAGTCAACTTTCCTTCACACATCTATGAAAAATATTTTCAAGATCTTAATTCTGAAAATGTGCTCAGCCTATGTACTGTCGGATGGAGATTCTAAAATATGTCTGAGTGACTTAAAAGAATAAATCTGTCAATGAAATTTGTGCTTTTAAATCACGTAAACAGTTCTGAAAATACCATCCATCATTTAAAGAAAAAAAAAGCAAGCTACTGATATTACCAAATAATCTTTACTTTAATAAAAGAGAGGTTTGAAGCGCATGCTTGAAAGCACACCAGAATCATAAGTCTTTTATCCCTTCTGCAAGTTGGTCTGTGTGCACCTATTTCACATACACATTGTGTAAACATTTTTTTCATCTTTAAGGGAAAAGTTCTGCAGCAACTGCATCAAACATTGCAATAAAACTAGTTCTTTTCTAAGATTTTGATTTTTGGGAGAGATGTAAACCCACATTTACAGGCACATATCCTATGCAAACAAAATAAAAATCACATGAACTTTAAGCTGGTGAAGTAGTTAAGAGAATAATTACAGACTGGAGTCCATCACAAAAATACACAAGAGACAAAGCTGTGCTGGAAAATAACTGCTCTTGTTTTTTTAAATGGATAATATCAACTTGAAATAAAGTTAGAACTACCTTCAGATTCTAGAGCTGATGCTCAATTCCTAAAATAAAGCCAGTTAGTTTTATCTGCACAATGAGAGAATATAAAAGTGGATTCTGTATATAGTTTAGGAATGTGAATGAGTAACCAGTTAACTGGTTACATGGTAAGCATCACCCTGGTACCCAGAAGCAACATGCAACAGGCAGAAGGCTACTCCACCCCTAGGGAAGAATGGGAGCTGGCTGCCCCACGTGCAGGGGAGCTGGCAGCGACAGCTAGCAGCCCCAAGCACGAAGAGGAAGGTGGGAGGATCCCACTTAATCAGTTAACAGGTTAAATCTAAGATTTGTAGGTAATTTTTACTGCCAGCCCTTATTTTCAAGAAGAGAAATCAAATATTCTGTAAACTTTCACCAATTTTAAGTGAAGTGTAGGAATATGGCATGTACACCATAATGTGGAGGGAGGAAGGAGGGGAAAGCATCAGGGCTCTAGGCAATGCAGTATGGGAAGCAGGTGGACAGCCCTAGCTGGGGAAAGAATAGGTTAGGAACTATTTAGAAAAGCTAAACATACATAAATCCATGGGCCCGGATTTAATGCATCCGAGAGACTGAGGGAGTTGGCAAATGTCATTGCAGATCCTTTGGCCATTATCTTTGAAAACTCATGGAGATTGGGGAGAGATCCCGGATGATTGGACAAAGGGAAATGTAGTGCCCATCTTTAAAAAAGGGAAGAAGGACAATCCAGGGAACTACAGATCAGCCAGCCTTACCTCAGACCCCGGAAAAATCATGGAGGGAATCCTCAAGGAATCCATTTTGAAGCACTTGGAAGAGGGGAAGTGATCAGGAATAGTCAACATGGATTCACCAAGGGCAAGTCATGCCTGACCAATCTGATTAGCTTCTATGATGAGGTAACTGGCTCTGTGGATATGGGAAAGTCAGTGGATGTGATATACCTTGACTTTAGCAAAGCTTTTGATAAGGTCTACCACAATATTCTTGCCAGCAAGTTAAGAGAACATGAATTGGATAAATGGACTGTAAGATGGATAGAAAGCTGGCCAGGCTTTCGGGCCCAACGGGTAGTGATCAACAGCTCGATGTCATGTTGGTGGTTGGTTTCTAGCGGAGTGCCCCAAGGATCTGTTCTTGGACCAATTTTGTTCAACATCTTTATTAATTACCTGGACGAGGAGATAGATTGCACCCTCAGCAAGTTCGCAGATGACACTAAGCTAGGGGGAGAGGTAGATACGCTGGAGGGCAGGGATAAGGTCCAGAGTGACATGGACAGTTTAGAGATTGGGCCAAAAGAAATCTGATGAGGTTCAACAAGGATAAGTGTACAGTCCTGAACTTGGGACAGAAGAATCCCAAGCATTGTTACAGGCAGGGGACCGAATGGCTAAATAGCAGTTCTGCAGAAAAGGACCTGGGGGTTACAGTGGATAAGAAGCTGGATATGAGTCAACAGTGTGCCCTTGTAGCCAAGAAGGCTAATGACATATTAGGGTGCATTAGGAGGAGCGCTGCCAGCAGATCCAGAGAAGTGAGTATTCCCCTTTATTCGGCTCTGGTGAGGCCACATCTGGAGTATTGTGTCCAGTTCTGATTTAGTTGGGATTGGTCCTGCCTTGGGCAGGAGGCTGGACTTATTGACCTCCTGAGGATTCTTCCAGCTCTATGATTCTACGGCTAGAAACAGACAGATCTATTCTGCAAGCTACCCATACTAGAAACATACAAAGATTTTGTCCACATGGGAGTTACAAAAACACACACACTTATAGCATGTAAAAACATTTTTAAAAAAGCATCACCTCAAACAGACTGCCATTTTCCTGACACTTCTCATGGCAAAGCCAAAGAACTAAGGGAGCCACGTACTCTGGTTTGAAAGCATCCACCAAATCTGGAAAAAATTGAAAAAAATATACCCCTCATATCATGAATACATGAACATTCAAATACTCTATTCCAGTGATTCTCAAACTGTGGGTTGGAAATTGAAAGTGGGTCTTGACCCATTTTAATGGGGCCACTATTAGATCCGTTGGAACCCAGAGCTAGAGCTGGAGCCCCACCTCCACCATGACCCAGGCTAGTGAGGCTCGGCCTCCAGCCCACTTCACCCATTCAAAATGATGGGTGGCTTGGACTCACCCTCTCCCTTTCCCTACACCCATGGAAGCAGGGCTCAGACTCTGCTTCCCACACCTAGAGCTCTGCAGTAATTTTGTTGTCAAAAAGGAGGTTGTGGTGCAATGAAGTTTGAGAACCCCTGCTTTATTACCCCAAACTCTTCTCTAGTATCATTCATTTCTACCCACTTACTGGAAGGAATGATCAAATTCACTGTTATCTGAATGAGTGCTGTACAGCATTTCCATTTTTGTTTTTGTAAAATGTTATGTTTTAGTGCTATTATAACATTACAGGTGTTCCCAAATACCCTCAGCTGACACCAAAAAAAACCATATTTTTTTTAAATAATGCCCTTTTTAGAATAGTTTCCATTAGGCAAAGGCAGACTGAACTCCATCAATATCTGACCAATAGGACAGAAAAGAAGCTTCAGGGCAAATCAGCATTATCAAATTACTTATAAAAATAGAAGACATTAGCAGGCTAAATTGAAGTAGCTGTGGCAGGCTGTTTATTTCCCTTTTATTTTTCTCTGGTATTTACTCAGTTGTATTACAAGCCACTGACACTTTCCATACCCTCCCCTCTTTCTTCCCCCCCCCCCCAATAAAACCTTGTGATGTACACAGCTCATATATATGGGGATGGCCTACGTTGCAGATCACCACCATAAAATTTGTTCTTGTTTACTAAGTCAATAAATTAACACTATTTAAAGAATTCCTAGAATACTACACAACTGAAAAACTGAGCAGTTGACAATCAATCCCTTGTCATCCACTACATTATAAATGGATGACAAAAAATCCACAACAGGTTTCATACATGCTTATTCAACATTTTACAAAACACGCATTGTTCTGCCTCGTAACCATAATGCCATCCTATTAAAAATGCACTAATTTATTAACTTTCCACACAAAATGAATGGGCAAATGAATTAAATGCAACAAGCCTTGCAATACTTTGGAGACAGTAAATATTTCAGGCAGTCCACCATAAAATGAATAGAATTTATCTTTAATACATCAAGAAGAGTCTGAGATATTAACTATAAGCACCACTGCTTCACTTTTTATTAGTTGTTAGATACAAATGAACAATACCCAAGAGGTGGTATGAGTAGAGGTCTGTCACAGACCATTGAGCTAAATCAGAGAACAAGATGAATTATTCCTTAAGCACTTGTCTGTAATGTATGAAAAGAAAGACAGTTGTGGGAGATTTCAATCTGGAAGAAATTAAATTGTAACAGTTTCTAAAAAGTATAGGTATTTTTCTAACACAAAAGTATTGCACCCCAGGTGAGGTAATGATTTTTTACCTCACTCTGAGAAACAATACGAATTAATCATACAGGACTGAAGGTTGGTGGTTGCCAAAGGATCAGTGAACCGGATCCAATTACATTCATTATGGGCAAACAGTAAGTTGTTACCAGTAATAAATAAATACATTATACATACACTCACAATATAAACACACTACTATTTCAAAAGGGCAAATTCCCAAAGGAAAATTATGACTAAAATTGATTGAGAGTAGGGATGTTAAATATCGGTTAGTTTAATAGTCGATTAACCTAATTAATTCTTATCAGTTAGTCGACTATTCTATAATCCCCAGGGGTGGGACTGACAACCAGTGCACTCTGGCTCCACACCCAGGGAGCCCCCTGCCACTCTGCGCTGCTGCCTCAATATCAGAGGCAGTAGCGTGGAATGCCAGGCGAGAGATGATCTGCGAGGGGAGTCAGTTTAAAAACCAGCTCCCCTCGTGGACTAGCTACCTGTTGCCCCGTGCTGCTGCCTCTAATATGGTATATATGGTCATGGCAATTTTCTTCCACCATTTGATCTGAGGAATTGGGCCTGGCCCACGAAAGCTCATCACCTAATAAACCATCTTGTTAGTCTTTAAAGTGCTACATAGTCCTGTTTTTTGTTTCAGCTAGACTAGACTAACACAGCTACATCTCTATTACTATAGGCCAATTACCAGATGAATATGATAAAATTGTAAATGATGCAAAAAAAGGCAGAACTGTTCAATACATATTTCTATTCTGTATTTGGACAGAAGAAGGATGATGTATTTGTAATCACGTGAAGATGATGAACTTTCTGGTAATCAAGGAGGATGTTAAACAACATCCTATTAGTGATAAACCCATATGAAACTAGGAAGCCTGCATAATTTGCACAATGGAGTCTTAAAAGACTTGGCTAATGAGCTCTCTGCCCACTGATACTCATTTTTAATAACTCTTAGAATACCCAGGATATTCCAGAGTACTAGAAAAGGGCTATTGTTGTTCCAATATTCCTAAGAGATGCAAGTATAAAACAGTTAGCCTGACAATCCCACACAAATAATGGAAAAGCTTATTTAGGATTCAATCAATAAAGAATAGGAATATAAATAATCCCAGTCAACATGGTTTTACAGAAAATATATCTTGTCAATGTAACCTGATTTCATGCTTTGTTAAAGTCTGAGTGATAAAGATAAGTATTCAGATGGAATATATTAGACTTTGGTAAAGCATTTTGATTATCACACTGCATTCTGATTTAAAAAAAAAAAATCAGCACTATGCAATATCAATAAAAGCATGTATTACACAGATTAAGAACTGGCTAACTAAGAGTAAATGAATACAGGCCATACTTACTAAATGGAAACTGTGTACTGGAAAGAAGTCACTCTGGAAAGTATTTAGGGTTCATAATGGACAAACAGCTCAACATGAACTTCAGATTAGTGAGCAGTGATTTTTAATTTCTACAGAACATTGGTGAAAAACTGTAGACTTGTGTACACGGTTCTGGTGTCCAAATTTTTTAAATGATTTTGGAAACCCAAAGAGGGTGCAAAGAAGAGCCACAGAAATTATTGGAGAGCTGCACAAATTGTCTGAAATGAAAGACCTAAAGAGCTAATTTGTTAGGCATATAAAAACAAATTTTGCTCAACAAAAATTTTCCCGGCTCTGGGGGTTGCGAATGAAAAAAGGTTGAGCACCACTAAGCTAGAAGCTGAACCCACAAAAATTCAAATTTGAAATAAGGCATACTTTTTTAACAATGAAGGTGATTAACCATTGGAAGAAGCCTACCACGGGAAGCAGTGAACTCTCTCAATATCTTCAAATCAAAACTAGATGCATTTCTGTAAGGTATGCATTAGCCAAACACAAGTTATAAGGCTTAATACAGGTAAAGTGGTTGAAATGTAATAATATACAGGAAGTTATACTAAATCATCCAATGGTCCCTTCTTGTCTTAAACTCTAAGATCAACAGTGTAAGAGGGCACAGCAGGTGGTAATTTCAGCAAAAAGATGACTAGACACAATGAAGGTGATTCAACTTTCAAGAGAAACTCTATCACATGAGATACCACAGATCTTTTGAAAGGATTTAGTCGAGGGGTTCCCAACCTGGGGTACACATACCCCCAAGGGGTATGAGAAGCTTGTCAAGGGGGTATGGGGAATATTTGGTAAATAACTAGATTATCCTAATTGAAATATTCCAAAAGTAGTAGTGTTAGCGAAAAAAGTTGTGGATTCTAGAGTCTAGAATTTATTTCCTTTCATATTGAATAGGGGGTACGGGAAGGTTTACTAAAAGCCAAGGGAGTACGGGGACCGAAAAAGGTTGGGAACCCCTGGTTTAGTCTGTTCAATGGAAAGCATTTAAATGCTTGTCCATTGGTTTCATACAGTTCCATCCTCAAACATTGTGTGGGGGCGGAACACTGTTTGTTCCTAAAGAGAAAGGGGTGACGATTCCTTCTGAATGCTATGAAGGGAAAAGCTAAATATTGTGGGGTGAGGAGGGAAACATTTCCAAAGGATTGAAGAAAACAATGCACTTTGAAACAAAATATTAGTACTTGGGCATCCAAAAGATTCTGAAATCTTTAAAAATTGGGCTCAAAGTACTTTATATTACTATGAAGTAATACATATTCTAGGGACAGTTTCATGGTTCCTACTCAGATCAGCTTTGTCTATTCTATATTTGGTGAAATGCACACCACATTGCAAACAAACAGTAAATTCAACACCACAAATACAGCCCTGATCTAAAACCAAATGAAGAAAATGGGAATTTTTCCACTGATGTCACTACATGCTGAATAAAGCCACAATCAAAAAGTTTCAGCGCAAAAAAATAATTCTACTGAAACAGGTGCTTGAAACTAGAAAGATCATTTATCATAAATGGACAAGACAATGGCAAGTTAAGAGTTTCTGAAGCGTAAAAGATTGGAAGGTTTCAATAGGTGAGAAAACTGGTTGTGCTCCAATTCACAAGGACTCAGCCAGTTCTCACAGAACTTAAGTTACTTACCTTGTGGCATGACCGTCTGAGTCAGCCTCGATCCAGCAGTTGGTGCAATTGTGTTACTGTGAATGTTGTATTTTCTGCCTTCAATTGCAAGTGTATTTGAAAGACCCAAAAGGCCAAGTTTAGCAGCACTGTAGTTTGCCTGCCCAAAGTTGCCATATATTCCAGCAGCTGAAGAAGTCATAATTATCCTTAAAGAGAAGGAAAAATAGAAAATTAATAGTTTCTAAAGGATACCAGGTTAAATGGGGCAACCATTTATGGCTTCTAATAATTACATGTTCTACAACAACAAGAATGGTAGTTTTGTAACATCCCAACATATCAAAATGAATATTTTGGTAGTTAAGAACTCTTGTTCTGATGTGTTGAGGTGATGTCAAAAACGACAAATACTAAAGAGGAGTTACAGGTTCTCAGTACC
Source organism: Rafetus swinhoei (assembly GCA_019425775.1). Classification (NCBI taxonomy): domain Eukaryota; kingdom Metazoa; phylum Chordata; order Testudines; family Trionychidae; genus Rafetus; species Rafetus swinhoei. Next base: position 74,979,448 of record CM033427.1, on the reverse strand, counting down.
TCTCAGGATTCAGTCCCATATTAGAACAAAAATAGCAGGTTGCAAACAGCATAATAGCACAACCATTTTGTTGGAAATGGAGCGGGAACTAGTTGAATATGTTTGTATTTAATCACGTATTTCATATGGAGATACTTTTACAGTTTAGAAATAACTTGATAAAAAAGTTTTGCTAAGTTGACATTTTTTTTCCCTCCTACCCTCTACTTAATCAATGGCACTAATCACATGTTTAAATTAGACACAAGTTTAAGTACTTTACTGAATCAGCACCTAATACATGTCATACACAGGCCTCCTTTTAGAGCAGCTAAAAACAAGTCTCACTAAAGTCCTGATTCTGATCTGAATTACATGGAGTGTGCATCTCTAGTAGTTGCACTTGCTTAATGAGTGTCACTCCAAGTTAACAGAACTATAACAGAGATAAAAATCTGTCTCATCATTACTAATCACTGCATCACTATCTTCAGTCCAAATAAAGATGTTTTGGTTATGTTGTCAAGAGAGTCAAGGTGAGAAAAAAGCTAAAAGGTGTACAGAAGACATTGTGCAAGTAACACATTTCTGCACATTATCTGAAGATTTATTTAGTAAATAAACACTAGCAACATTTGGCAATAAACAAAGTGATGTTTATTGAAAGATGAAAATAACTTCCAAAAAAAGTTATTAGGATGCTATCCACAGAGTGAGTGTAGGAAAAGAGAGTACAAAGATGTCAACTTCACACATCTGGGTAAAAAGTGATTTCCTTCCCATTGACTAAAGGGAAGGTAAGAGAGAATTATCAAATAACCCATTGCAGCCTTAGAAAGCTTGTGTTAATCTACTGTTTATTGATGAAAAATTAATCTTCTACACTTTTACCTTCCAAACTTCTGATTTTTCATATGATTCCATGCAGCTCTGGTGACCAGGAATGATCCCTTCAAATGAACTCTATGAATTATATCTACAATCAAATTAGTTGAACAGACATGTGATTCCTTTCCCTTTGGTGACAACATAAGATAAGCAGTTTCTACTTCCTCCAAGATAAACAGAAGCTTATTGAACTTCACCACACTTCATTCACACTCATCTAATTTAAATCTGGACATCTACACTGTATTTTAGAATCATTCTGAAATGCTGTGGAATGGGGATTTGAATTGACTAGGCTGATCTTCACCCTGCTCTCCTTCTTGTCCTGTAACTCTGGCACATAGGACTCATGTTCCCACAAACTCCTTGTGCCTAAGCATAGCCATGGGCTTTTACTGCAATTCCTCCCTCTTACTGGCATTCTTTTGGGGTATGTCTACACTAGCTCGTTAATTTGAGCTAGGTAGGCAAATGAGGCGATCGGATGGGAAGATGCAAATAAAGCCCGGGATATTTAAATCCCGGGCTTCATTTGCAACTCCGGTCACCTCATTTGAACTAAGTCCTTAGTTCGAATTAACTGTTACTCCTCATTCCACGAGGAGTAACAGTTAATTCAAACTAAGGACTTAGTTCGAATTAACGTTTCACTGCCATGTGTAGCCGCACGGCAGTGAGTTCGGCCTAGTGAAATTTCAAAATGGCAACCAGACAGGAACATGCAAATAAAGCCCGGGATATTTAAATCCCGGGCTTCATTTGCAACTCCGGTCGCCTCATTTGCCTATCTAGCTCGAATTAACGAGCTAGTGTAGACATACCGTTGGGGACTTAATTAGCTGTTCATTCCCCATCACTTCAAGGATGGCTAATTGCTTGCTCTCTAGCTCTGATTGCCATTTGGCATCACAACTTCACACCACCCTTTTCTTGTTATTGGTTTTGGGTGCTGCTCATGTCTCTGGACTGCTGAGAATTTCAGCCAATCACTCTCATAGTTACTAATGCATTTTTCACTCACATGGTAAAAATTGGTGCATGTTTCCCATGGGAGTTTTTCCATGAGAGCTTCTTAACCAGGAGGTCTAATTTTTATATAAGGTGGCTTTTTTTGTTTTGTTTTGAGAGAGGAGGAACATTTGTAGGAGTTCAGTGTATATTACAACACTGATCCAATGTGAAAGCTAGTAGTCAATGTGGCAATGCTCTATTAGAAGCAGCAGGGGGGAATACAGGAGGCTGCTGCAAGATTTGCTGTGGGCAGAGGCTGCTCTGGCAGCAGCACCTGTGTGCGAGAGGTCCCAGCGGGGAGCTGGGTCCTCCCATGGACAGGGGCTGCTGCTGCGAAGCAGTCCCTGTTCGCTGCAGCCAGCCCTGGCCACCACGATGAGGGGCTAGTGCTGGAACAGCCTCTGTTCACGGCGGACAGGGGTGGCCATGGGCAGGGGCTGCTGGACTCAGCGTGAGCCAGAACCAAGCAAGTGCCAGCTCACACTGGTCCGGGAACCTCTTACTACATTTAAAATGCAGAGCCACAGCACAGGTGGCTCCCTGCAGAGCAGTCCTTAACTACACGATTAGTCAGATAACCGCCATTTAACATCCTTAGCTGTGCCCTGAGGGTCAAATGCTTGCTGTGACCCTCCACACAGCCTCTTCTTTCCTAGAGGCAAAAGTTACAACCCACTGAGCCACACTCATGATAGGCTACTCTGTTTGGAGTGAAAGCCCCTCTGTAGTCCTACTGCTCTGTAGTGGTAGATTCTGTAGTGGTCTGGGAGGGTTGGGGGGAATCCGGGCCCACTCACTGCTCCGGGTTCAGGCCCAAGTACCGTAACACAGCAGCAGCAGACAGGATTTCCTCTACTCCCAGTCTGGCAGCTTCTTCCCTTGGCTACTTCCCCAAACAATCCCTCCCAGTACCTTTTCTCTGGTACCTGAGCAAGTCTGTGCTGCTCTTCCACAGCACTCTGCCTTGCTCACAGTCCACACCTCTCACCCAGTGCACCATCTCATTTTGGCTTCTGCCCTCCTTGCAGGGAGACCTTATAAACAAGCTCCAGCAGGCCTTAATGGACTCCAGGTGCTCTCATTAGCCTGCAGCTTCTGGCAAGCTATTAATTGGCTCCAGGTACCTGCCGGATTATGCTGGACTAGGCTCAGCCCTGTTCACCCAGAACCCAGCATACCTTCCCTCTACTACTTCCCTCTACCAGCTGGTCTGGATCTGTCACACCAATTAAGCAGAAAGAGCCTGGGGCTAAGATTTGCAGACCAAGGATGAATCTTTAAGATTAGGTGCAAAAAGAGCCCCCATCCCTTGTCTATGCCCAGGTGACATTCTAAAACTGTCTAAAACTGACAGTCTAAAACTGTTCACAAGTTAATTCAATTTCAAAGTTAACCAACTTACCCCAGTCTTCATCACTTATCCTAACAAATGAACGGTCCCTCAGAATCCTAGAACACGTTGTTAAGAAAACATAAAAGGAAGATGAACATGGTTTCAAACAAAAGGATTAGAATATAGTAAAACAATGGGGAAAAGCTACCTTCAGATTTACTTACCCTGCATTGTTTATAACAATATCTGCAAAGAACACAAAAACAAAACATTTAAGTATGAATCTGCACCTAATTCAATTCTGCTCCAGCTTTCAAAAAAAAGTATGTTTAAGTGCATGCACATATGTGTGTGCATGCATAGAGCGTGTTATAATTGTTAAAATAAATAGTCACTCACTCCTACTGACTAAGGCTGTTCCGAATAGGGAACTGCATGGCTTTTCTTATGTTTCAAAGTGTTTTGGGATATGCAGTTTCAGTCTGCTACAAGCTGAAGTGAATCCCCACAGGTAGATGCAGGTGTTGAGGTGACAACACTAACCACTGATTGGACGGTGCCATAAACTGGTCCTCTGCTTCACGAACATCACAATACATGATTTATGGTAACAGTCACTGGAGTGCCCAAGAATTCAAAGTGGGTAGCACCAGGCAGAAACGATCAGAAAACCTGTGATGTAGTTCAGGCCACACAACCAACAATAAGGCAAGAAATGGCACTTCAGAACCACCCACCCAGTTTTTAATCACTCACTGCCCAGATTTCCATTCTGCACATGATATCCTGAGCACAAGAAAGTGCAAACATCAGGGTAGGAGAGAGAAATGAACTCCACACTTTCCCCCTTCTGTATAAGGGGGAAATGGACAAGAGGGAGAAAACAGAGGGAGAAGAGGGAAAATAATAAAAGTATGACAAAAATAGTAGAAATAAGGACAGAGAAAGGAAATGACTGGAAATAAAAGGAGAGGAGGGGACAAGAGATAAGTGAAGAACAGAAGAATAATTAATGCAAAACTTATTGCTCTGCAAAGTTTTATTTGCTTTTGTTCCTATCCATTGCTCAGCTCAAATACCTTTTCCAGTACTAGGGATGTTAGGAAACAAGTAATTAGGTAATCATATAGTTGATAGAATTTCTATTGGAGTACACAATTAGTCCATATGGGAGGAAGCGCTCAGTCCCGGCTCATGCTGGGTCTGGGAAGTACACCCCACTGCAGTTTTGCAATTTAAATGTATTAAGAGCTGGGCGGGCAGGCAGCACAGCTCCTACTCCATTTAAACTGCAGAGCCACAGCGAGGTAGCTCCTGGACCTGGCGCGAGCCAGGACTGAGCTGGGTTTGCTCAGTCCCGGTTCACATCGGGTCCAGCAGCCCCTGTCTGCACAAGGTCCCGGGGGCAGCTGGGACCCCATCACAAATAGGGGCTGCTGCCAGATCAGCCTCTGTTTGCGGCCAGAGGCTGCTCCACGGGATGCAGATCAGCCTCTGCCCACAGTGAGCCTGGGCCTTCCATGGGCTGAGGCTGCTTCATGGCAGCCTCCCGTGCCCTCCACCCATACTGCTGCCTCTGATACAGAGGCAGCAAGGGGAATGGGGGCGGGGGGCAATGCAAGTACCCGAGTAGCTGACTCAACTAACCTATAAGCCTAGGTTTATTGGTTAGTCAACTACTCGCTTACATACCTACTAGGCACTCAGCCAAAGTAAAATATTTGACAATGATTATACTGTTAATACAAGCATTTGCAAAATACAAATTTTATTAATTAAGAAACCTTTTGGGATATTTTATTCTCTGTAGCACCACAACAGTCTGTTCTTCACCAAGGTAAGACAAAAGCAAAGAGAATTACATGAGCATCTTTAACTCTCCACAAATCTTTTCAATATTCTTTCAATTCTGTTAATCAGAAGAGACTAGATGACTAGTTACAACTGCACTTCAGTAAGAAAACAAACAGCATGACAAAAGAAAACAGATCCAAGTTCAAAGTCTGCTCTATATTTGTGTGTATCTTTTACATGTGTCAGAGCAAGCCAGACCTATGCTTTCTTGCAATGTTTTTAGCAAAAGAACAAGCAAAACATTGTGGAGTAGACTAAATTATACAGTAAAACTCCATTCCTCCAGCATCTGATGGTCCGGCACTCCTGATGGTCCGGCACCATCAGGAACCCGGAAGTGCTCCGGGCAGCCGGACCATTGGAGCTGCTCTGCCTCCGGCTTCCCCGATTCAGCCGCTGCTGAAACTGACCAGCGGCTGAATCGGGAAGCTGGGGCAGAGCAGCTGAGTGCTGCCGGTAGGTCCACAGCGCTGCCCCTCGGCGCTGCGGGACCAACCCGGCAGCACCCAAGCTGTCCCAAGTCACGCCCGCTGAAACTGACCAGTGGCTGACTCTGGAAGCCGAGCAGAGCTGCTCTGCGGGCTTCCCAGAGTCAGCCCCTGATCAATTTCAGCTGGCGCACGAAGGCGCCTGACAGAGCAGCTGGAGTGCTGCCGGGTTGGTCGGTAGCACCGCTCCTCCAGCGCTACCGGACCAGCCGGCAGCACCCAGCTGCTCTGCCCCAGGCGTCCCCAAGAGTAACTGGGGTGCTGCCAGGTTGGTCTCGCGAAGCGCCAGGGCGGCGCTACGGACCAACCCGGCAGCACCCAGCTGCTCTACCGCGGCGTTCGATTCAAGCTGCTGCTGAAACTGACCAGCAGCGGCTGAATCGGGGCGCCTGGGGCAGAGCCGGACTATCGGAAGGGGGCTATGAGGGGTCTGGGGTGGCATCCCCACACCACCCTAGACCCCTCATAGCCCCCCCTTCCGATAGTCCGGCATAGCTGATAATCCGGCACCCCCTGGGTCCTAAAGGTGCCGGATTATCGGAAGTTTACTGTAGTAAGCAAATATAAAACAGAGTCAAGAAAAGAGTGAAATGATACACACTTCCTTTAAAACTGCATATATTGTTTTAAGGAAGAATACTGACCAATAAAGATTTAGGGACAAGTCACCAGGCTTTAGAAAGATGTTTTCTCTGTCTTAGAAATGGAAATGCAAGTTCTCTTTTCTTCTGGAATAATAAACTGAAGTGACATCAAGTCCAGAATATATTCAATACTGCTAAAATGTCTAGGTTGCTCTGTTAGTTTTCCAGGTGTAGGTGTAATATTTTGGGTAGTGTTCTACAATGACACTTGACAGGTATCAGGAGTAAACTCTGAGAGAAGTTGGACCATACTCAATGTTGGTTAATCTCAGTAATAAAATTGGATAATAGCTGGAAGGACCATGTTACTTAACACACTTATTTTAAGTGGAGCAGTGCACTGGAGAGAGTTGAATTGTCATTTATTTGCTTCTGTTTTGTTTTGTGGGTTTGTTTCTTTTGGAAGAGGAAGAGTGATATGTATAAATAAAGTCATCTTCTGCTTTATACCTCTATACTTGGGGTTTATGTTAATGGAACAATCACATTCCAAGCAAGCTGCCTTAAAGAAACTGAATAATGTAGGTTCCAGTTACTCTCATGTCTCCCTGCTAAAATGTTGTGATTCTTAAAATTACTTTTTTAATATGTATTTCAACCTCCTGTTTTCCTGAGAAAGAACCATATTAGCAAAGGAAATTGAGAAACGGATTATAAACAAAGTGCTGTCAAATGCACAAATCTTTAAATTATAATTAATTAAGTGTTGCTAGAAATAATAATAATTATAAGCAACAAAAATACACAAGGGTATGTTATTTCTAAATCACTGGTCTCCCTTTAATAAAGGGTATAAGAGCAGTAACATTCTGTCTTAAAACAGAGACCTAAGAGGAATCAGAAATCTGTGCTACCCTAGATTGCTATGTATAAAAAGAGTGGTGATGACAATAAAATTTGTTTATATATTCCAGGCAGACATGGGCCCTACAGAAGTCATTCATAATGATCACACAGAATATTATGGAGTGGATGCTGTTATCTGTCTTGTAGGGAAAGGTGCAAGCACCTTTAATTGCTATAGAACCAGAGTGACTGTCTGAGGCAGCTTCAGACTTGGTTTATGGGCGGATACTGACCGACCCACTCTCAAGTGAGCAGAAAAGATAGAGAGACTATTTAGGTTCATGACAGTGAATGAAAAGCCCTCCTTTACCTGGGAAAGATATAACAGCATCCAGTCTCCCACCCTTGCAAGTAGCTAAACAACAGGTTTTGTCATGTTTCACATTGGCATTTTAGTAGTCACTTCTTTCTCCGGCGCTGGGAAGAACTTTATCCATCACTGCCAGACTGGCCAAGGGAAAGTGGAAGGGGTTTTTGCCTCTCTCTCAGAAAGTTGGGAGTTTAGATAGGATATCACAGCTTAACAACTCATGAAGTAATCATGGGGCCAATGTTTGGTGCAGGTAGTCTGTAGGGAAAGGCTATGGTGATCAAACAAAGCTGATGGCAAAAGATTTCAAGGGGTTATTCATTAGAGGAGCAAAAATTGAGATATTGAAGGGTTCTGTGACTGGTACAGCAGGGAGTCAACCCCCCACTTCTTTTACAGCCTCTCTTAACCTTCATTCAAGGGGGTGAGGTCCCAGAGTAGGTTGCCTGGGGAGCAGAATAGGTAAAGAGGGAGAGCTGACAGCAGCCCATCCTGGCAGGTATAGATGATTATGGAATTACCTGCACTGTACATTTCTCTGCCAGACACTCCCAGACATTTAAGAATAAAATTGCTGCCTAATTAAACCACAGGAAGTGTGTCCTGTCCATCTTCCAAATAGCTGGACAAAACTTATTTATAGAAAAAGATATACTGTCATTTATACATATTCAAGGAGTAGTGTTCTTCCCATAAACATTCTAAATGCTCGAAATAAACACTTCAATAAGGCTTGCAATTTTCTTTTATACTAGCAACTGCTAACCTCCAGTTACTAGGAAGTGGCTTTTTCATTTGTTTAGGGCTACAGAGAATAGACCTAAAATCTTGAACTTAATTACATTGTATTTCCTGTACATGCTATAACTGTCTCAGTTGCTAACTGCACCACTTAAGATGACTCTATATCCACAATCAAGTCATAGTAATTGTACCTATTCTCCCAAAAGCTTCAAGGGCTGTCTGCACAAGCTTCTCACCAGCCTCCACTGAATCTGTAAACAAAACAGGCAATGGTGTGACTTCCCAAATAAAACAACATATTTGTTACACTGCTACTTGTTACTGTATACGCTGCACTTCTGCGGATTTAGAGAACTACATAGAATGTGATATATTTAAAAAGAGAAAGTGAACTGCTCATGTGAAATCCCTATAGGATAAAATTAAGTTTTAGACACTGCAGACAACATGGCCCACTACAAGTCCTACACAAGAAAAATGGTACAGTGTTTTATCATTGCTAGAAAACCAGACAATCTAGTTTTGATGTTGGTTAAATAATAAGCTTGTTAAGTCACAAGCCCATCATACCGATATCAAGAACTCAAGTGAAAGAACTATTTTGTTTTCATTATGTGTCCATCTCCCCCCAACCTCCGAAGAGTGTTGTATCTCATGGAATGAATTGAAATACTAATAGAGTTGGAGCAGTCCTTTATCAAAGGCTTTTACCTTTTCATTTAGTAACAACCAAATGTTCTATTCCCATCAATGAAGATTCCTTACTAAAAACTATTATGGAAAATAACATACCATAGTTAGCTACCGCTTTTCCTCCTTTTGCTCTTATTTCTTCAACAACTTTGTCAGCAGCTGAGGAGCTTTTGCCATGTCCTTTGAAGTCACCTCCCAGATCATTCACTGCACAATATAAAAAGAAATTCTTGACCAATCAATATTCATATGTTTCACAGTCTCTTCTTATCTGGCAGCCACTAAATTCCTGCTGGATGCAATAAACAAAATTCACCAGAACTGATTCCTACTGTTAATCCAAGATATTGGACAAGAGTAAACAGTCTGACACCCTATTGGATGAGGACAAGTCATTTCATAACATTCCATACAAATCCTAAGTGCACGTTTCCACAAACGCTTAATGCCATACCTGCCAACGCAGGAGGGGGGTAGGCACAGTGGGGGCTGCGGCTTCAGCTGAGGTTATTGAACATGATCAGTCTGTGTAAGCATGCTCAATACAAGTAAGGAAGCAACTCGGGAGGGGGGGTATGTGATCTCCCCCCCATGAGTCACCTCTGCTGGGGTGTAAATCTACAGTGCTAAAGCATGCTGCATACTAAATGTCCATGCAGACCCAGCAGCAGTGCACTAGAAGTACACTCAAATACCTTTTACATATTGGTCTTTCAAATAGCAGCACATCAACATGCACTAGGGAACTTTTATCGTGCAGCAGAGGGGTCCACACTGATAGTTAGCACACAGCCTGCTGAAGTACTGTAGATTTACACCCCAGCTTCACACAGTAATGGTACATCTACACTGGAGGCTAACGTCGAGGTAAGACACGCAACTTCCGCTACATTAATTGCATAGCTGAAGTCAAAGGACCTTAACTTGGCTCTTAGTGCTGTCTACACTGCAGGAAGTCAAAGGAAGAACACTCTTCCTTCGACTTCCCTTACTCCTTGTAAAATGAGGGTTACAGGAATTGGAGTAAGAAGGCTGTTATTTTAAAACAACACACTTGCTGTGTAGATGCACATTTTGTTATTTTAAAATAATGAGTTATTCTGAAATAAGCATGCAGTGTAGACATAGCCTACGTGTTCAGATAGACATGCCCTTAAGTAACAATTTGCAAGACAGAAAAAGAGATGTTTCATTGCTATTTGTGATCATCTTTCCCTGACAAGGATGATCACTCCAATACTATTGTTATTGTTCAACAAGACAAAAAACTTGACATTGCATAGTCACATTTGATTAGCACTAATCTAGTTCTCTGGTAGCGTTTGCTACTGAATGAACACTGAGACTGTGCCTCAAGTACATTTCATTTCATTCCTGATCCTCTTTGAGTCAATACCTAAAAATCTCTGACTTGGTCATTTTCCCATTGATTGCAGCTGTACAAAGTTTTGGAATTTGTGTTACTGCATTCATGTGCTTGGAGCTTCTTTCTAAAAGTTAATTACAGAAAACCCACCATGTGTCAGTGCAGCACTATGCAAGGAGAAAAGTGTTTCTACTCAATCAATATATCTTCCAAGGAAGGTGCTTGAAAGCTCAAGTATCTACATACAATGGAACTAGTTGTGCATTTTTACTAGTATTCAAGTCTACCTGTCTTCATCATAATTTACAAACATCAAGTTTATTGTGGTTTGTCAAACTAGAAAATTCAAAGTGTGAACAAGGCATTTTTCTTTTATTTTTTTTTCCCCTAGAAACAAAAACTGGTTTAACCAAATCAGTTTACTGCCCCAGTTTAAACCAGTGCAACTCTCTGACAAACTTTAACTGGTTCAACTCTTGTATAAATCAGTTTATCTACAGCGATTAAAGGGGAGAGACAAAGACCACATACAGCAGCCATACTGGGTCAGACCAAAGGTCCATCTAGCCCAGTATTCCAGATTCCTACAGTAGCAATGGAAAGTAGGACAAATTACAAAGGATGAATATAGGAAAACAGCACAGGAATGCAGGGGCAAGATTAGAAAGGCAAAGGCACAGAATGAGCTCAAACTAGCTACGGGAATAAAGGGAAACAAGAAGACTTTTTATAAATACATTAGAAGCAAGAGGAAGACCAAGGACAGGGTAGGCCCACTGGTCAGTGAGAAGGGAGAAACAGTAACAGGAAACTTGGAAATGGCAGAGATGCTCAATGACTTCTTTGTTTCGGTCTTCACCGAGAAGTCTGTAGGAATGCCTAACATAGTGAATGCTAGTGGTAAGGGGGTAGTTTTAGAAGGTAAAATAAAAAAAGAACAAGTCAAAAATCACCTAGAAAAGTTAGATGCCTGCAAGTCACCAGGGCCTGATGAAACGCATCCTAGAATACTCAAGGAGCTGATAGAGGAGGTATCTGAGCCTCTAGCTATCATCTTTGGAAAATCATGGGAGACAGGAGAGATTCCAGAAGACTGGAAAAGGGCAAATATAGTGCCCATCTCTAAAAAGGGAAATAAGAACAACCCAGGAAACTACAGACCAGTTAGTTTAACTTCTGTGCCAGGGAAGATAATGGAGCAAGTAATTAAGGAAATCATCTGTAAACACTTGGAAGGTGGCAAGGTGATAGGGAACAGCCAGCATGGATTTGTAAAGAACAAATCATGTCAAACCAATCTGCTAGCTTTCTTTGATAGGATAACGAGTCTTGTGGATAAGGGAGAAGCGGTGGATGTGGTATACCTAGACTTTAGTAAGGCGTTTGATACGGTCTCGCATGATATTCTTATCAATAAACTAGGTAAATACAAGTTAGATGGGGCTACTATAAGGTGGGTGCATAACTGGCTGGATAACCGTACTCAGACAGTAGTTATTAATGGTTCACAATCCTGCTGGAAAGGCATAACAAGTGGGGTTCCGCAGGGGTCTGTTTTGGGACCGGCTCTGTTCAATATCTTCATCAACGATTTAGATATTGGTATAGAAAGTATGCTTATTAAAGTTTGCAGATGATACCAAGCTGGGAGGGGTTGCGACTAATCTGGAGGATAGGGTAATAATTCAAAATGACCTGGACAAATTGGAGAAATGGTCTGAGGTAAATAGGATGAAGTTTAATAAAGACAAATGCAAAGTGCTCCACTTAGGAAGGAACAATCAATCAGTTTCATACATACAGAATGGGAAGCGACTGTCTGGGAAGGAGTATGGCAGAAAGGGATCTAGGGGTTCTAGTGGACCACAAGTTGAATATGAGTCAGCAGTGTGATGCTGTTGCAAAGAAAGCAAACATGATTCTGGGATGCATTAACAGGTGTGCTGTGAGCAAGACACGAGAAGTCATTCTTCTGCTCTACTCTGCGCTGGTTAGGCCTCAGGTAGAGTATTGTGTCCAGTTCTGGGCACCACATTTCAAGAAAGATGTGGAGAAATTGGAGAGGGTCCAGAGAAGAGCAACGAGAATGATTAAAGGTCTAGAGAACATGACCTATGAGGGAAGACTGAAGGAATTGGGTCTGTTTAGTTTAGAAAAGAGAAGATTGAGGGGGGACATGATGGCAGTTTTTAGATATCTAAAAGGGTGTCATAAGGAGGAGGAGAAAACTTGTTCATCTTGGCCTCTGAGGATAGAACAAGAAGCAATGGGCTTAAACTGCAGCAAGGGAGGTTTAGGTTGGACATTAGGAAAAAGTTCCTAACTGTCAGGGTAGTCAGACACTGGAATAAATTGCCCAGGGAGGTTGTGGAATCTCCATCTCTGGAGATATTTAAGAGTAGGTTAGATAAATGTCTATCAGGGATGGTCTAGACACTATTTGGTCCTGCCATGAAGGCAGGGGACTGGACTCGATGACCTCTCGAGGTCCCTTCCAGTCCTAGTATTCTATGATTCTATGTACGTAACCTACATGGATTTATCTAGTAAAGCCTTTTTAAAAATAAGGGGATTGAAATGAAATCTATCCAGAAACTGAGGAACAGAATACCAGGTGGAAAGTATTCTGTGAAATGGCGGATAGTTTATAGCTAGGTAGTATGGTAGAAACTGTTCAGAGGAAATAGGTAACTTGTATTAGAATAGGGATTTTAGGTAACAGAAACAGAAAGCCTGATGCACCTTTCTGTTTATTTACTATGTAACTTGTATGTTTGCCATTTTATTAAATAAAAACTTTTGTTTATTTTTATCCCAAGCAAGTCTCTCTTATGCAAACTCTGGATGGTATGTTTGCCAAAGTGAGCTGATAACTGAGCAGTTCTTTCATGCCTTCAGGAATGAACCAGAAGGGAACAGTCTGAGTGTCTGGTAGTTAAGAACTTAAGGAGAATGGATTTGGGGAGACTTGGATCTAAAAGGTTGTATGTGTTAGTGTTCAATGTGTTTGGTGCAAAGTCTTATGCTTGGGGGTCTGCTACTGGTGCCAGGCATCTTTGCAACAACAGCACAGCATTAAGGCACCACAAAGTTACAGGGCAGAAGGTGACAAAACCTCTTAGTGATCTAGGTGATCCTCTAAATGTCACCTAGGCAGGTAAAAATGTCCGAAAAAGCCTCATTCCCATGGGGCTAATAACATAAATGGTTGGACCTGGTGGTCAACTTGTGGCTAATAATCAAAGAACTGAGAACTGTATAAAGAGACTGGCCTGACATGAGTCTTGTCCCTTTTAGGGATATAAATGGTTAACCAGCAGGGGCTTGAGCAGCTCCACCCCACCCCATTTAAGCGGTAAGTCAGTTAAATATAATGTTTAACTAAACCAACAGGATTTTACATCCCTAGTCCCTTTTGCAGTATTTTGTAACTATCAGGGTTTCCATGTTCATTTTCCACAACAGCCTAGTAAACTAGAGTAACATTTAAGCTATTTATTATTTTAAAATATGTTTTCTCTGTACACTGTTCTGAATAAACAATACTTTACTTTATGAAGGCTGGCTAGTCAACAGATAATCCTGTCATTGCCCCTAGGAGAACAGGACATCTCATCAAACTTAAGTCAGAACTTGCTGGTGATCATAATGAATTGAACGAGCAATTGCTGCTCAAATTCCCCATCAAGCAGAATGGTGCTGCATTGGGGTTAAATGAGGTTAATTTACTAATTGAGTAGTCAATAGAATTTTTATCAACTACTCAATTAGTCGATACACAGCCCGGCTCAGTCCTGGATCGCACTATGTCCAGGACCAAATCCAGCTGCTGCTCAGCAATTTAAAACACAGTAGGAGCCGGGGGGAGGGATAGGCTGCCTGGCGCCTACTGCCTTTTAAATTGCAGAGCTGCAGCGGGGTTTGGTCCCAGACCCGACATGAGCTGGGACTGAGCTAGGCTGCCCGCATGGACAGAGCAGCACCTGTCCAGGGCCAGCATGGGCAACCACAGACAGGGACTGCTTTGCAGCAGCAGCCCCATCCATGGGGGGTCCACAGCAGCCTCTCCTGTCCCCGCCGTGCTGCTGCCTGATAGAGCCGGTACAACTCCTAATCCCTCTACCCCCTTGCTGCCTCTGATACAGAGGGGGCGGAGGGAGGAGGGAATGCAAGTAGTTGACTCAACTAACTGATAAGCCTAGGCTTGTCAACTAGTCAGCTATTCGCTTACATCCCTAGTGTTGCGTGACACTGCTCCAAGAAAATCGGCAGCTAGAGGCCAGAGAGTAAGGTGCTCTCGAGGACACAAAATGGTCAGAGGTACAACTGCCCAGGAAATTTTGACAACATGGTATCAGTTTTCCTTCTGGTTTATAGATGCTGAAGAATCCTAACAGCTGTCTATTTAAACAATCCCTATAGTTTCCCAGTGGATGTTAAAGGACCATAAATGGGTGTGAGATGTGCATAACCATGAAGGAAAGAGGAAATGTCCATGTGACTCTACTGAGATGTGGTCTGCATAGTCATTATGAAAAAACTGAAAACCTCTGGTTCATGGAACTCCTGCTTTCTACATCAAGTTCTGCTACCAATACAATGGAAAGCTCTCTTCCCAAGTCTGTACTCAATTAATTCCTCAGCATGATGGCAGATGGAAGGGCATTTTCAGTTGAAACATAAAGGTATATCTTCACTGCAAAGTTAACTTAATTTATCTATGCTTAGAGGTGCTCCTCTCAAGTCAGCCTAACTCGACAGAAGCATGGCCACACAAATTCCAAAGTTGCTGTATTCACACTGATGCACCCCTCAATCGTGGATGACACTAAGAGTTCTGAGGTAAATCCCATGGTTCCAAGACCTATACAGTAGTCAGAAGAGTCACACAATAAATTATTTTTCAACGTATTGTAGGAGAACCGCTCCGTATTTTCTGGGCATTAGTGAACTGTTCAAAGGCACTGGAGAACTAGTAGCATAGCCCTGCGTCCACTCTGCCCATTTGTTGGACCGATGGCTGAAAAGTTGTCGTCAGGACAACTTTAGCCCAGGCCCCCCTTTTAGGCCAGCCAGCTAGGTAAAATTACCATCACCACACTCAAGTTAAGGATTTCTGTGAGTGAACAAAAGTCAAATTAGGGTTAAGTTATATCTCTAAATAGCCTTTCAGTGAAGAGAAACACTCAGCCAAAGATTGTACTTATTTCAAAATCAGAAATAAAGTTAGAATATCAGGTGTTCAGGGAATAACTTATTAAAGAACAAAGGTTACTGGCAAGAGATCAAAATAATAAACTCACCAACTACTGAAGCTCCTCTTTCTGCAAAAGCCAGAGCATATGCTCTACCCAATCCTAGTTTAAAAAACAAAAACCAAAAAGTTTCAGTGAGTCAATATTTTTTTTCTACCTGTATAATTTAGATTACTTAAACGTATGTGGAGAAATTGTCACTTGAGCAAAAAACAAGATAAAAACATTAAATATTCATTCAATTAAAAAATAATTCTATCTAAATGTTTCCACAAAAGCAGTGACACATTTTCTGAAATCTGGAACAGAAAAGAAAGCAAATTAGCTCAGAAATTGAAACCCAAATCCACAACTGAAAATACTAAGTATTCCCCTCTATACTCACTTCGTGGTACAGTACCCAGAACAGTCATTATAGATTGCTTGCTGCTAAAGCTCCAAGAGAGTTTTGTGCTTGTGAAAGAGGTATTTGTGACACTTAATGGGACAGGCTACAAAATACAGGAATGTATTCCAGTTTTGCAGTAGGAGAAGATGCTTCAAGTTAATGAATTACATTCTAAGTTAATAGACATACCTTAGTTTAATTTAGTTTTGTTTACTGAAAAGAAAACTCTCTCACATGCAAACACAAGTTCAAATCCAATCATAATGATTTTAGTGTCCACCTTGTGCTCCTTTATTTTTTTTTTTTTATCAGAGCAGCTTACCTAATATACTACATAATGCAACTTTTATTGTTTCATATTTTCCATGAAAGTTTTTCACCTTTGCCTTTATTTAGACTTTAAGGCCAGCAGAGTACAACAGTTGTTTTTATGGACAAGGATATGATCCAATCATACCAGTCACAACGTTAATGATATTGAATCAAGGGTAGAAGTTGTGATTCTTTTCCACACAAGTAATTTTGTTATGTACAAATTAAACAAATGATGGCAAAGTGGAAGGAGGAGGAGGATTTTTCGAAGTGCCCACAATACAACCTTTGTTCCCGAAGCGCCCCTTGGAGCCAATGGGAGCCACGAGGCACTGTGGTTTTGGAGCATTTACATAAACCAATCAGAGTGGCCTGTTGGGTACAGCTCTAGAATTATACCTACTAGTTAATTACTTAAGCAGAAATCTGGGCTTTAGTTTACATCTGAGCCCAGAACTGGACTCCTCATAACATTAAAGAAGTTTTTTCATTAAAAAAAAATGAAGGACACTAAACGAGGAAATTTACTTCATATAAAATAACTTAATACAAGTTGGGAGCCAAAATAAAGCTGGTTTAAGAACACAGGGTAATTGAGAAGAATGTTATTTTCTTACATCTGCACATTTTGTTTATAGGATGTAATCCTTTTTATATCCCAAATAGTTCAAGGGACAATTTTTAAAACTTAAAATCCAAACTTTGAAAATAATACAACAATATATGTATTGACTGGAAAATCAAATTTCTCATTTAAATAACCCTATTTTCCCTCCCTTAGCAAGAGCTGCTGAGGACCCTCACCAAAACACAAAGGAAAGCGAAGGCATTCACTTCTGTCTGCAAAAGGGAAACAACTCAAAAAGATGCTCTGGGATGTCTGAGTACTCCCAGGCAGCGCATTCTTCATGTTCTTAAGTAAGAGTAGGAGATTTCATCCCAAATTTGATACAAAGAGTTCTGAAAAAGGTATTTTAGAACATGTGGCTTAAATCATGGAAGACCATTTAAAATTGACAATATTGTGTAACAGGTGAGAATAATACTTGCCAAGATTGGAAAGAAATCAATGTAGTTTCAAAGCACATGATCACCTGCTGCAAAATGTATCTGGTCAGAGCTGCCACTTTGGTCATGTTTTCAAAATACTTTCCAAATAAAATGGCTTCTAAATGAAGGGAACCAAAACTTTAAGCAAAGATCAAGATGTGTTAGATGGACTCCATCACTAGTTCTGACCTTTACAAAAGAATCAACTTCTAAGTCCCTGTGTAAAAATAGTGCTACTTATAATCCAAATAAAATAAATAAAACATTTCCATAGCTCTATAATTAGATAAACATATTAAGCAGTGGTTTTTATTAAGAATGTTAAGGACTAGGCGACTATCCGATAAGCAAAAGCTTCCCGCTGGCCCGGGCTGCACCTGGCGTTCCAACTGTGAAATGCACAAGAACCCCAGTTGGGACTCTTGTACATTTCAAAGGAGGAATGCAGAAGTGCCTGTCGAGTAATCGATGGAAATTCCATCGGCTACTCAACTAGTAAATTTATCGATATTTAACATCCTTAGTTTTTATTTAAAAAGTTGTAGTGAAACCCTAAGTATTTGTGAAGCAATCACTTTCAGGAATCCTAAGGTTCTAGTAGAAGTTGTACACGATAAAGATCCACTTATTCCAAGCAATTTTTGCTTTTTTATCTTGTATTATTTCCAATTGACTTGGGGGTTCACTTTTGACAGATGTCAGTGAAGAAGAAAGATTTAAAGAGCAGAACAGCAAACTAACATGAAGCAAGGGAAAATCTGAGTGAGAGATGAAAGTCATTCAGAGTAGATTTAAAGCACTCTATTCTTATGCTATTTTATACTGTCAATTTTTTTAAAAAAAGCCACATTTGTTTGCCATTTTTTTCCTGCCAGCTATTCTTGCAAGTATCACTAAGGCAGGTTAAAGTAATCTGCCCTACTTCCAAAGCTAAAACACTGGACTAGAGAATCTGTTGCTCTTTGCATGGCTATTACAGCACAATTTTTCAAGAGCCTAAATCCAGAATCCTGCAAAGCGATCTGCATGGTGTAGGTGAGAGGGGAATTTCTTTCTACACCACTATACGAAGCACACTGCAGGATCAAGGCTTTGGTGGGTATTACCTATGATTATCATCATATTTATGAGAGAGAAAACAAACTCGCTCGAAAGCTACAGCAGCACTCGGTCAGCACCTGAACACTCGGACTACATTTCAAGCAGCCCGCACGCTTTAACCTCATATAATTGTGTTTTGAAAATTAAGCAAAACACACTCAGGAAACACGAGCGTGCCTGTCAGCTTTCCTGCAAAGGGAAGGGGAATGGCTTCAACCTTGCCACCGCGAAATCCAACTCCCCGCTCACGCTCCTCCGGGAACTCAGGAAAACGTTTGCCCCAGTTCTGCACAGCCGAGGCACATCCCACACCCACAGCACCGGAGTATGCAGCGCACATCGCAGGCCTCCAGAAACCCCTCCCCCCAATTGCACCCTTGCTATTGGCAGGCAGGGTTTTCTCCCCCGAGCAGCAGAGGGGCGCTGCCAGCTGCACCAGGCCCGCAGGATCCCCCGTTAGCGCCCTGCTCCCGAGCCCCCTCCTCCTCCTCCTCCTCCTCCTCCAAGCCCGGGGCCGCCACTCCCCACGGAGCAGCACGGGTGACCCCTGCCCAGGGCCGCCCCTCCTCCCCGCAGGAGCGCAGCGAGCAAGTGCAATGCGGGGCGCTGCAGGCCCGCGCGAGCCGCTCACCTCCCCCGGCGCCAGTCACCAGCACCACGCGCCCGTCGAACCGCAGCGCAGCCGACATGCTGCTGCCGCCCGCGCGCCCGCCTCCTCCTGGGGCCAAGTGCAAGCGGAGAACCGGGACCGAACAGCCGCAGCACCTAGGCACAGGGCGACAGCAGCGCGCATGCGCCAGGCCGCCCCGCGGCGCTCTGGGAAATGTAGTTTGCATGGACTGACGCCGTTTTCAGCGCGCGGCCTGGCGCGAGGAGGGGAACGTGGCTGCTGGCCTGGGGCAGAGGGGCTGGCGCGCGCTAGTGGAGGGCGGGAGGCGCTTTTCAGCACATGTGTAGATTGCGCTTAGAGTCTACCTAGTGAATGAGTGTGTCGGGGGCGGGGCGGCAGGGGGCAGCCCTCGGGGTATGACACAGGGGGAGGCGGGTGGAGCTGTGAGGGGTGGAGACTGATCTGGGTGGGGCTATGGGGGTGGCAGGGAATGGCGCTCTAGTGCAGGCACTGGTGTACCCCCGCCTCCCCACCACCATTTCGAGGGAGCTTTCAATGGCCCTGCCTTGCGCCTCCCCACACACAAGCATCATAAGGCACCTGGACTGTGGCTTGTGGGTGCTGAACTCTCTGGTTTGTTCAGTGGGTTCTTGAGCCCTAGATTAGAAGATCTTAAGAAGCACCCATGCAGTTAGCACCTAAGCCTGGTGCCAAACGCTATCAAAGCACCATGCCTGTGCTCTGGGCTCTCCTGCCTCTGACTCCCTGAGCTTCTGCCTCTTCATCGGCTTCTGCCTTTCTCCCTAGGAAGCTCTGAGCTGTGTGAAGCATCCCAGGGTGCTTCCGAAGCAGAGCTGCTGAGTGGTAAGGACAGCAAAGATCCTGCTGACTGGTCCACATGCTTGCAAAGCCCCTGGAGCTGACAGGCTAACACTGAGCCACAGCAGAACACCAGTCCGCCACATTGTGAATGAAAGCATGTCCCCTCAAGCCATAGCATCAGAATTAACTGGGTGCCAATGCAAAGCTGTCTCAAGAACTTAGTGTTTCTGTTTTGGGGTGTTTCACCATCAACTACATACCCCATAACAGGAACACTAATCAGGAGCCAATCCCTGCAACAGAACTCTGTTGCCAACTCTGTCCACACATCTACCCTAATGATACCATCAGAGGATCTAACCATATCAGTCATACCATCAAAGGCTCATTTATTTCCACATCTACTAATGTGCTATATGTCATCATATGCCAGCAATGCACCTCTGTCATGTACATTGGACAAACCAGACTGTCTCCGTGCAACAGAATATAAGGACACAAATCAGAAATCAACATTGGTAATGTACAAAAACCAGTGGCAGAGCACGTAAAACTCCCTGGACACACAATTACAGACTTGAAAGTTGCCATTCTTAAGCACTACATCTTCAAAAATAGATTGCAGCATGAAACTGCTGAGCTGGAATTCATGAAAATTTGACACCATCAGAATGGATCTGAAGAGAGACTGGGAATGACTTTCCCATTACAATAAGTAATTTTCCCATTTAGATTCTCACTTTCTTATTACTGTTGGAAGTGAGCCAGATCCTCCGTGATTGAATTAGCTCTGATACTCCCATTTCTGTATCCCTACCATCTCTTCTTTCATTTAATGCATCTAACGAAGTGAGTTACAACTAGGGACGTAAAATCTTGTTTAATTAGTTGACTGATTAAACAGGGATGGGTGGACAGAAGCATCCCCCATGACACAGCCTAGGGCTGCTCCAGCCCAGCTGCTTCCGGCTCCATGCTGGGCTGCCAACTTCAGGGCTGGGAGTCAGGAGCCTCATGCGGGGCCAAAAGCAGCAATGGGAGGAATGGGGGGCACTAGCTTCCAGCCCATCAGGCCACAGGCTGGGGTGCTGCTCCCAGGTAACAGTTAAAAGTGATGCTTACTAGGTAACTGGTTAATTGGTTACCTGCTCACATCTCTAGTTGCAACTCACAAAAGCTATAATAAAATTGTTAATCCGTAAAATGCTGCTGAACTCCTTGTTGTTTTTACTGAAACAGACCAACACAGCTACCTCTCTGAAATACAAGAAGAAAGTTAACTATAAAGTCACAGAGGAACAAGACCATTGTTTTGCTATTGGTGTAGGAGGAAAAGATCCATCAGCTAATCCAGCATCTGCAGCAGGCACTGTGATTTACCAATCTCCATTCCAAGAAGGGCTGGATTTTCTGACAGGATTCTACAGTGATTTTCACTTTCTCTGGCCCAGTTAACATTTAATTATTCAATTGTTTAATTAAAGTGGAACAACTTCAACAAAAGTGAGGAAGACCCACATCAGAATATCCCATGGTGCAATGGATAGGTTACCCACTTAAGCGGTGGGAAATTCCTGTTCAAATCTATTCCCCTCAGCAGGCAGACTAGGGTGGGAGGAGACTTGAAGCAGGATCTTTGCCCCTCCTCCTTTTCCTCCCCTAACAACAGTCTCAGGCCACATGTGGAGTCTGTTTGTAACTTCAACTTGCTCTATTGTGTCATAATCCATGAAATAAACCTTTTTATTCTCTTAGAATGCTGGTCTGGGCCCACTAAACATATGTCTACACAGCAACGTTATTTTGGAATAGCTGACGTTATTCCAAAACAACAAAGAGCGTGTCTACACTGTAAGCCTTTATTTTGAAATAATGTTGAGCTGGAGGACTTATTACGACTCATGGTAAACCCTCATTTCACAAGGAATAAGGGAAGTCAAAGGAAAAATGTTCTTCTTTTGACTTTCTGCTGTTTAGACAGCACCAAAAGTTGAATTAAGCTATTTCAACTTCAGCTATGCAATTGACATAGCTGAAGTTGCGTAGTTTAATTCAGCTGTAGCCCTGCTCTGTAGACGTGTAAGACTTCTGCTTCTCTTTTCTTAAGCATATTCTTCTGTTATACTGTGACTTAATCCAAGGTTTGCACTACTCTACTACCCAGCAGTGTATCAACTACTCTAAACTAGTGATAACTTCTTGTTTATCAGCCATCTGCATTTGTCCATTGTTCTCAGAATGCTTTTATCACACATCCTCATCACATGATCACATTTGTCCAGTCTAACATTGTTGCTTATCAATATTGCAGGTATTGCACTGCAATATTGAATGGGTCACTGAGCTAATATCATACTGCAAATATGACAAGTGAATGGCTGGCAGCCTTCTTCTGTAGTGTGTGTATATTATGAGTCTATGGATCTGCTGAGTTACACTGCAGCCATCCTTTTCTAGTAAGATAATAAAATAGCTTATTTTATTGTTCTTATCCCCTTGCTCAGCTCTATTTACAGACCCTGTTCTTGCTTCCACTCTTGTGCAACTTTTTTTTATTTAGGAAATTCAGCAGTCTCAGTAGTCTGAGTCCCTACATGTTTCTGTTTGCTTTTCTAGGTGCTGCTTTATTTTTCCTCTTTACTACTCTCTTGCTATGGGGTCACACTAGATTGGCCCCTTCACCATATTTCATGTACAGTTTGCCAGTTAATAACATGAGAGCACACAATGCTTATAAAACTAAACTGACTCCTATTAAGAGAATTATTTACAGAGATACTGCAACTGCAGCTAGCATTCTTCAAATATATGCACACAGTTTGATTGCCTGGTTGCTCCTTCGAAATCTTTCCTCCTGGAATTCATGCACCTTCCTCCAAGTTCCATGTAGGCTCAGGTCCTTATGCAGGAATTTATGGGGGGGGCTTTCTTTTTGTAAATGTGGACTGCGAGGGTGTTACTGCACCCCCATAGTCTCCCAAGTGGGGAAATCAGCCCCAGCCTTCCGCCGGCCCCCCAAAACATGGGGGAGGGAGGGTTGGGCAATGCGTTGCTCTTGCCTTCCCCTAGCTGGAGCATGCTTACTTAGGGGACCATGGGGGGGGGCGCTTTCACCCCCACAGCTCCATACATGCCTGAGATTGCTCTAAAGCCTACTAAACAAACTGGGTTAAATACATCCTTTGCATTGACCTGACTGGAATTCCTTTAAGGAGGCAGTGATGAGATGTATGAACTCCGCATGGGAAAAAAGGGAGTTAAGGAGCAACTCTGGACTCGTGACACCTCCCCACTCCACCTGCAGAGCCTGCTATCACAAGAGGAGTGACTCAAAAAGGAGAAGACCACTCAAAAACTGGACAGACTACCTTGGGAGCTCCTGAGTTATTGCACACAAGGGAGGGGCCTACAAATAGCAGCTACCTCTGCCATAGAAGATGGGCCAGGACTTATATGTCAGTGAGAGGTAACAGGCTCTTGTGCTGAGATAAGCCTGGAAGCCTGATTCAGGACGGGCAAATCAGGGAGCACAACCTGCCTGAAATGTTGGGAGAGCAGGACAGCCTTGCAGGAGGTAGGAGTGATACCCACAAACTTGGGCTACTTTGATGCTGGATCTAGTTGCAAAAAAGGAGGCTATTGGATTGGCTGAATATCCAGATGATATTGTCTTCTGTTTGACTTTCAGCCAAACACTTTGAGGCCTTGCGGGAAAGTGAATAGCAGGAAGTGAGCCACAGAGGTAGCCTTGAAGGACTCAAGGTGTTTGATAGTGGCACCTGTTGTAGGGCCATGAATTAGAGTCTGGTGGTCTGGCCTGAGCTTCTCTACCACTCGTCCCATGACTCAGACATAAGAAAAGGAGAGACATTTTGAGCCCTTAGTTGAAGGGCATGACAAAATTGAAACCACGAGTTAGGGTTTTTGAAGGACTGTTCCTCCAGAGCTCAGAGAGAAGGCATATCTTGAGTAATCTTATTAGTATTATACATGTACGTTGTTATTGTTTTTAAGGTGTTTTCTCTGTAATTCTTTCACCTTAAGAATAAAATAGGCTTGCTTAGAATGTATTGCATAGTGACCTGTAACTGAGGCAATTACACAGTGCTCCAAGGACAGAAGTAAAGCAGGTCTGCTTAGGCAGACTGTTTTCTGGGGAATAACACAGTGAAGATAGGGAACTGTTCAACCTGATCAGAAGGAAGAGAGAAACAAGTCTCTTCACCCCTGAAAGGTGATGGCTGGAGAGCTGAAAGACAGGTGCAGTTATCCTGAATTGTCATAAATGGCTCTTCAGTCTAGGAAAAAATGGAGTAACATCCAAGCAAACAGAGGCTGGAATTGTGGGGCAATTTTTTTCTTAAGTGATTTTCTTAAACCACTGAAAATTTATCAAGGATTGTGGTGGATTCTCCATGTGTAGGACATTTTAAAATCAAAATTGGATGTTTTTCTAAAAGATACATTGTAGTTTAGCCACAATTATTGGACTTGACGCAGGAATCAATTCAAGAAAATCCTCTGGCCTTTATTATGCAAAATGTCAAAATAAATTATGACAATGGTCCCTTCTGGTACTAATTTATTAATTTTTTATCTATAAGTCCACTTGACAACAGATGTTGTCCATCTTCTTAAAGAAAATATTTCTCCATACCAGCAGAAAAAGTCTGATAGATAACCATGAATATTTTTTTATTTGCCAATGACTCTTCAGCATACACTCATTTCCTCTTCATCTCTTTCCTTTATAGTACTCTCCCAGTTTTTTTCCTAGGATATTTGCCATAGAAATAATAGAAAGGCCATATTATATTTGCAAAAAATCCAGTCCTTGTTTATTAGTGGTTTAGTGTCTGCAGCTAGCTAAGTGATGTTTTAGGTGAGTCAGAATCAATACAACTGTGGAGGTGCATGTATCTGAATTACCCCACGTAATCTGACTAGAACCTTGAAACTGAGCTGTATCATCTCAGCTATTGGCAGCAGGATTTCATCGTAAAGGATTACAGTACAGGATGTCCCCAATTAGGTTGTGTTCCGAAAGTTAGTTTGTAAGGCAGTTGTTTGGAACTCTTATCACATTTTCCCAAAGAAACAATGTTATAAATGTTAGTTAGGTTAGCTCACAAAAGCCTATTTAACCTATAATGTAGCTGAAATACTGTATATTTGCAATGAAAAACAGTAGAAATAGTTTTCATTTAACCTGAAATGCTGGTGCTTGAGGAAAGGTAGGCTTAATAAGATGAGGAGGAGATAGGTGGAGATTCTGAAGGGAACTTTTGGGATCCCCCAGCTGCCAAACCTTCCCCCTCTCCATGGGCCTGGCTGCTGCCATCCTCCTGCCACCACTGCATGGGCTCTGCATTAGCTCCTGCAGCCAGCCCTATCATCCCCCAGCGGCCACTTCAAAGCAGGCTGCACGCAGCCGCCACTCACCAAGAGGGGCCAAGCTGCATAAGCGTGGACCAGAGGAGTAAGGGATGGCCATGCAGTCAGTGTTTTCCCCTTCAAAGCGCCATTCCAGCCGCTGGCTGCACAACTGTCCACTGCTGCTCCAGAGTCCTCTGGCCAGCACTTGCACTGCTGGCCACCATCACTGCTGGCCATTCCTTACCCAAGTACAGAATTAGCAGCTGCATAGGGCATCTGAAAATTTAGGGCACCAATGGGTCTTAACATTCGCACATCCACTTCTTTCTATTCCCTGTTCTGTAGCTCTGCTTCCTCCAAAGAGGATCTAGTTAACTTAAAAATGAAAAATCCTGCCAGACCATAGCAGAACATTAAACCTGTGAAAGAGCCATTTAAGTACAGGTTGGACCTACAACACCCTTGGGACCTGACTGGTCCCAGATGAGGGATTTTGCTGGACTAAGGGATGTTCTTTCTGGACACCTGCCACCAGCCCCACTGCCTGCCACTTCTGGGCAGCCATGCACCACAGCTTTGGGACCTGCCGGGCAGCCACCACCACAGCTCCCAGCCGCTCCAGAACCTTAACCCTAACCCCATCCTGCTAGGCAGCCCCACCTTCAGTTCACTGCTGGCAGCCCACTGCCCTGCTAGGCCAGCAGGGGTCTCTGCTGCTGGCCCTCCACCGGTACTCTGGTCCTGCAACACTTGTGCCAGACCATGGATGTTGCCAGACGAGAGTGTCCTGGTTTAGACAGTTTAAACCTGTAGTAATGAAGCCATTTAACAGACATTTGCCAATGTCAGGTGTATACAGTCAGTTTCTGAATTTACCATGTTAGTCTACAGGACCTTAGTTTAAAATTTACTTTTAAAATATTTCATTAGTGTGTTGCTGAAGATAAAAACCACATTTCTTCTAAAAAATTGTTATCCCACTGCCAATGCCGCCACTAGGCATACAGGCACAGTTTAATAGAATTGAGTAGGGCTTCATCTAAGGAGGTCCCTGCCAGAGGCTGCAAGCAAGCTTTTGTTTGTATGTGCAGGATGTTCATAAGGTGGATATTTGTAACTTGGGGAGTGCTAGGGTTGCCAGATGGTTTCAACAAAAATACCGGACACACTTGACATTACATCACAATCTACATTACATCTTATTTAGAAAAAATACCAGACATTTATATTTTCTCATTTATATTTTCCCAATTTGTTTCCGGAACAGAAAGCTCAAAACCGGACACCTGGCAACCCTAGGAGTGCCTATATTTTCAAACTTGCAGGTGCAATGTGGCATTTTACCAGGAGAGGGTGCACCAGGCTACGGAAAATTACCAATTGGCATTTCTGGGAGATAGGTAGGCTAGGACGGAAATTCATTTTTGTGCAGACGTAACACAAGGCCTAAGCACTAAGTAAAAGGGACACTTATTTTAAGACGTGCCACATTTTCCTAGTAGCATTCCTAGGCATATAATGCATGTTATATGCATTCACTGGAAGCTATAGCAAAATGTGCCTTTGAACTTGTATCATAAAGCAGGAGACAGTTGAGTAATAGAAAAGCCATGTGAAATATCATGAGTGTAAACCTAAAGGTCAATATCTGAATCTGTCCACGAAGAACAATCATATTCTAAATATATTTATCTAGATTAGTCAGTACAAAAAATACTTTTTTTTAAATGTTGTTTTCAAGTACAGACCACTTCATGTGATATACAACGTAAGACAAGAGAAAAACTTCCTGAAAGACAGTTAAGTAGTTGTAAAGGGGAAATGTTCCGGCTCTGCTCTGTTTATACGGTATCTTAAAATATAAAAAGTCTACTTCCTCCTTGCTGAGGGAGCAGAGTTATGAGTAATTTCTTAGGCCTGTACTAAGAAATTAACCAACTGCATTCTCTGTACTACATATGTAATCTCTGTTACTATTTGTTCCATCCCATCCTTGGTCATCTGAAGAAGTGGGTTGTGCCCACAAAAGCTCATGATACCATCTACATGTTTTGTTAGTCTAGTAGCACCTTAAAAACTATTTGTTGTTTTTAAAGTTTTTTCTGTTACAGACTAACTCAGCTACCCCTCTGAAGCTAATTATTTTCTTTGTTATTTGTGTACACAAGAAGTAGAAAACAGACTGTACTTTGTCAGGGTAATTGAAAGAAGGCTCCATGAAGAAGCACACACCCATAATGCTATTCTGTTTGGGAAAAGATGCTTGCCCCAGCTGATAGCTCCCTCTCATAGCAATCGGGCATTTAAAGGTACAGCTTCCAAAAAAGAGAATCATAACATAGTCCCCATGTTTACATATGTACCCATTTGATGAATGTAGCTAAGTGCTGTGTAGGTTCTTTCATTGTCCTCTGGTTTGGTTTTATTTGCTGACTGTAAACCCTGGTAAACACCCAGGATGTACACCATTTGGAGGGAAGGCACAAATGTTATTAATTGCATAAACAACAGAGTCAGATTTGCACAAGCTTCTGGAAAATCTTAGTTCATGCTAGAAATACACAAATACACAGTCATCCCTCCAGTAAATTATATGAACTCGTTTGCATATCCTCTCTCATGTTCATAACATGTTACATATGACAGACACCACAGTCCAAAGGATTTGGCACTGGGCTGGGAGTCAGGACACCTGGGTTCTATGCTTGGCTCTGCTACTGATCTTGTGATAACCAGAGATATTACTTTACCTTTCTGTTCCTCCCCCCTTAACCCAAATATACCTTTTTGCTGATACCTTCTGTTTAGATTGTAAGCTCTTTAGCATGGACCATCTCTCATGTTGTGTTTGTAGATGGGGCTATGCTCTTGGTTAGGACCTCCACATGCTTTTCTAGCATATAGATAACATTTTCAGCTAATAATTGAATACACAGCACAAAATGTCTTATAGCTTCACTGTTTTGGAAAATATTATTGTCTAGAGCAGCAGAGAGAGGGATAATTCACTTATTTTTGCCCCTTCCTCAGTGTGCCACTTCGTATTTTATGCCTTCAAGATGTAGCTTGGCTCTGTTTAAAAAAACCAAAACCAAAACCTTCTTAAAGCACCATTCAAAGTAAGAAGACTACAGAGGAATCTGTAAACAGAGTTAAAAACAGTTAATCTCAAAGGTCGTGGAACCAGTGGAAAGTAACTGCATTGATCTGAAACTGGGTAATAGGAAAAACAAACATTAACCACAATAGAGATGATGTGAACTGGAAACTTTGATGGAGGAGATGCCAAGCCACTGATCAGCATCAGGTGCCAAAGTGACCTCTCCATAAATGAGTCATACAGGAAAAATAATGGCAGGATTTCCAGGGTTGGTACTAAATTAGAAAGAAGCGTAAGAAATTATAAATGGCTGAAACAGATAAAGAAACAGACATGTCAAAGAGGGATATTGAATACCTCTTATTGAGCTTTACCCACTCTTGGGCTATGTTTACACTGGCGCGATCTTGTGCCAGAAGTATGCAAATGAGGCTAAGCGTGCAATATCGCCGAGCCTCATTTGCATATCTAATGAGCCGCCATTTTTGCGGAAGAGGCTCTTGCGCCAGAAGGAGGGGTCTACACTGCCCCTTCTTGCGCAAGAAAAACCCTCTTGCGCAATGCCGTTACGCTGATTATTTTCAGGAATAACGGCATTGCGCAAGAGGGTTTTTCTTGCGCAAGAAGGGGCAGTGTAGACAGCTCCTGGCGCAAGACCCTCTTCCGCAAAAATGGCGGCTCATTAGATATGCAAATGAGGCTTAGTGATATTCCACGCTTAGCCTCATTTGCATACTTCTGGCGCAAGATCGCACCAGTGTAGACATAGCCTTGGGGAGGTCTGAAATCACTGTTTGCCAGGATGCATCTGTATTTCTCCATCAAGTCCTTTGTTACTATAATACTGTCTTTTGACTCTCTTTGCATACAAACAGATATCCATATTAGAAAGTAGAAAAAGAAAAGTTGTGTAGTTTCAGTTTCATTCAGTGCCTAGGCATGAGTGATAGGCACCTTAGAAATATCAAAAACAGCATAGCTTGTAGAAAAGTTTGTTTTCATATTGTGCTCCAAAGGAAGCATACCTTGACATTCATTCTAAAATTGATACATTAGCAAGGCAACACAAATTACAAAATTATATTTTTATTGAAACTGAGTTACATCACAACTAAGGCTAAGCCTACACTTACATTTTATAGCACTGTAACTTTCTGACTCAGGGGCATGAAAAAACACCCCCCTGAATGCAACAAGTTACAGCGCTGTAAAGCGCCAGTGTCAATCAGGCTACAGCTCTGGGAGCTGCACTTTCAGTGCTGTTAGTTACACCCTTCATGGAGGTGGTTTACATACAGCCCTGGAAGATCTCTTCCTTGGTGCTGGTGCCGTGGCCACACTTTGGGCATGTCTACACTGCAGGACAAAAGTTGAATTAAGATACCTAACTTCAGCTACATCAATTGCGTAGCTGAAATCGAAATAGCTTAATTCTGTTTTTGGCGCTGTCTATACAGCAGGAAGTCGAAGGAAGAACACTCTTCCTTTGACTTCCCTTACTCCTCGTGAAATGAGGGTTATAGGAGTCGGAATAAGAAGCCTGCCATCTCAAAATTATTTCAAAATATTGGCTTGCTGTATAGAAATACCTTTCAGTTTAAAGCACTGCCTTGGCTGTGCTTTAAACATTACGTGTAGACAAAGCCTAAGATCCTACAATCTCTCTCAAAGAATCTCTTCACCCTATCCAAAATGTTGCAAGTGTCCGCATGCTCCCATGAGCTCTGAAATGAATCTTTATACCAGAGCTACTTAACACGCGGCCCATGGTGCAGTTTGGGTTTACGTGGGGCTCAACATGCGGCCCGAGGGTGGGATCCTTTGAACATGGCCTCCACTGGGAACATGCTCCACAACAGTGAAGTGTCTCCCAGGCAGGGTGAACATTGAAAGATGCAAGCAGACAGGCTGGCTGGAACAAGCGGGTACAGGGGTCGGTGTTTCTGGCCCCGAGTGACGAAGTACCAGGAGCGCTGGGACATTGTGGGAAGTGCTTTGTATTCATGCCTGTCAGTGTGAAAGAAACTATTTGCATATAAATTTGTATGTATATGCAACCACATTTAAGTTGCAGCCCTCCGCATGTGCTGTGAGTATTATTGTGCCCCCCGCGGCTTCTGAAGTTGAGTAGCCCTGCTTTATATTAGGGGGAAAAGGAGCTATTTACTGCTTTTTCCTTGGGAATTTTTAAAATGGTACTAAAATGTTTGCTTTCATCATGGGGCCTATCCTCATGAATGTTTGAATGTTTTTTAGTTTAAATTCTTAAATTTAAACTATGAAATAATTCTTGTCAGAGAGATCAATGGTAAGAGTCGTTAGACAGTAACTGTTAACTGTGGTTCTGCAGCATCAGGAGGAAAGGTGGTATTCGCATTAATCCATGCTGTATACAGGAAAGATTATAACAATCTTACTTATACTAGTACTAAGGTGTGATCTTTGCAGGCAACGAATCCCTCATATGATGATCTATCTTCATCTGAGACACAGTATTATAGAATTGTAGCTTGTTCTGTGGTTACCTGTAGCAGTTTTCCCTCTCAATAGTCATCCACTACTTTCCAGCATAATTAGATTGCTGAGGTGAGTTAGGTCTCCAGGTAAATCTCAGTCTACCCCCTTCCAAAGTTAATCAAAGGCCAAAAGTAAACACCACCTATCTTCTGTCTCCCATTGTTGCTGGGCATATGTCACCTCTGTGAATCTGTCCTCTTCCAATACAGTCTTTAACCCTTCTCTGGGATCAGCTCCCAGCTCTGCAATATTAATTCATCTCCCTGTTGTGAGCAGATATACCATCTCAACAGGTGACAGCACAGGGAGAACTAATACTCACCTGCTATATTGGGTTTCCAACCCTGGGACCTTAACAAATGGACTCTTTGTTCCATAACATAAATTGTCCAGTTTTTCTTTCTTGGAGCTTCCCTCCCCATCAACAAAGTGGTGCCTCTGCATTGGTCCTTTCCTTCCTCCTCCTCAGTGGAACATCTGTTCTCAGATCCATTTTCGTTCCTTTAATTGAGCACAGGCTACCATATCTCCCAGCTGGCTTTTTCTAAAGTCACAAACTAGCCTTGGTAAATGACCCCGACACTCATTCCCTTTGACACATATTCCCTTTACCTAAAGAAGTGTTAATAGCTCAAGTGTGACTCAGTCCCATCGCCTTTTAATGAGTCAGCACTCCTTATGACACTATCCCAGCAAGAGAAAGTCATTTACCTTATAGTAACTGGAGTTTCCTCATGATGTGTGGTCCCCATCTGTACTCCAGTGGGTGAGCATGTGCTCCATGTTTCCGGATACACAGAATTTTGAAAGCAATGTCCCTTGGTCACCTTGTGCCTCCGACCAAGGTGATAAAATGCAGGGAGGTCTGAGTGCCTCTCCAGTTTCTTTTCCACTGAGAATCAGAGGGGTTGGAATCCCCTACTCACATTTGCAGGTAGTGAAAGAAGATAGGGGTGACATCTCTAAGAACCTCCTATTACTACAAGTTAAGTAACTTTATCCTTAAGTGCTAGTTCTTATTGGTATACCACTATGGATGATTGACCAGCAGTACTCAAATTGGAGGAGTGCAAAGTCAGATGGCAGAGCTGAATGAAGGACGGCTCTTCCAAAAGCCTAATCAACAGAAGAGTCCTATATCAAAGTCTAGTCAGTGTGTGAACTGAGGTCTATGTAGTAGTGTTATAAATGCCATGCAGAGGAACCTCTTGAAATGATCTCACAGATGTTTCTTGCACCTCTGTGAAATGAGCTCTTACCCCATGAGGAGGGGAGAAGATTAGACAGCTGAAAGAGTAAAGTACAATCCAAGATCCATTTAGAGATTCTGTGAGCTAATATACACTGACCTTTACCAATATGGCTACAAATAGTCTAAGGCCGCATTTCTCAAACTGTGGGTCCTGACTCCCTGGGGGGTCGCAAGCAACTTCGAGGGGGGTCGCGGTATCACAAAGTTTGAGAACCCCTAGTCTAAGGGACTTCCTGATTTTTTTTTGTTCTCTGCAGATAAAAGGTTGTGGGGCTCTCTGGATGTCAAATGAATGAAGTCTCCTTTCTTCTGAGGATGTGTGAGGTTTTGGGAAGAACACACATAAGTGGATAGACTAGTTCAGGTGAAACTCAAATTACTTTCAGGGTGAATTTGGGTGTAAACTTAATAAAGCCTTGTTCTCATGGAATATAGGGTAAAGAGAATCTACCGTCCATGCCCCAAACTCACTAACCTTCTGGCTAAGGTGATGGTTACCAGGAAAACAACATTCATAGGTACAAGAGACAAGGAGCAAGAAGCTAGTGGTTCAAAAGGCTTAGTGAGTATTGAAAGAACAAGAGTCAAGTTCCATTGAAGAGTATGCTTTTTGTAAGGGTGGCAGTTCTATGTAGGCCTTTCTAGAAACTGATAATCAGAGGGCGAAGGAAGACTGACTACCTCAGTGAAGGCATGTGGTATGCAATGATTACTGCCAAGCAGACCTTTAAGGAATGGGTGGATAAGACCTGCTGTCTTCAAGGAAAGGATATAGTCCAGAATGAGAGGAATATTTGGAGCTTTTGTAGAAATAAGTCTTCGATGCTCCTGTTAGAGAAATATTTCCTGTTGTCTAGGTAACATTTCCTGCAACTATAAGAATGTTCTGTACGTGATTGTTGTAAGGAGTATGCCCATGCAAAACCAGGCTCTGAGATAAAGCTACTGTTGATTGAGATGCCTGATTCTTGCCATGTCCTATGAGCCAGGAGATTGGAAAAAATAAGACTGATGACTGGTGCCCGAGACAACATGCCTAGGAGGTTCAGGAACCAAAACTCTCTGGGCTGGTTGGGTGCAATGAGAATAACTCATACCCTATGTTGCCAAATCTTGCACAAAACTTGCAGCAGGAATAGTAGTGGAGGAAGGCACAATTCAGATAACTGGAAGGAGTAGCACATCTCATTGTGAGTGGCAATCCAGAGCTTTTCTTGAACATCACATTGTGCTTCCTGTTTGATTGCAAGGCAAACAAGTCTCTGGTGAAGATCTTCCATAGAGCAAAAATGTTGTTTACCACAGAGTTGTGAAAATGTCTGCTGAAAGGACCCATTAGCACATTCTGGTTTCCTGGGAGGCAGAGTGCTAACAGGATGATCTGATTGCTAGTGCATCAGATCCACATACTGACTGCTTCTACATACAGAGGGATCCATAAGCCAGCCAAGCATCATTTGATAGTAGCTCTTTTGGATTATTTAAGGCAGTTTTTCAAGGCCTCTCTCAGGGCTGAGGAAGAATGTGCTGTATTCTTGAAAGGAAATCCCACTCAACTTCACACTGTTTATAACTCTCCCTCATTCAAAACGCTACCAACTGGAGACAGAGCCCTGAAGAAGCTTGGATCCACGTGAAAAAGCTCATGTCCCTTCTCCCTAAATAGAAATTTTCAGCTATTCCAGGCTTGTCAAGAGCAAATCCATCTTCCTCCCTAGCTAAAAGGTTGCTCCCTCCCTTGCATTCTGCAGCCCTGTTGGCTGTTTTGTGCTCCAGATATATCCCCACCTCCCTTTCTTTTATTTTAACATCCGTTTCCTGTTGACACAGGTATATTGTTAATCATAGACAGGAGCAAGCACCACCTTCTTTTATTTTCCTTTAACTTTCCCTCCTCCCCTGCCAGTTTGTGTATGTATCTCTCCCTCCCCCCAAACTATGTCTGTTGCAGACCTCTGCTGGGGAAGGGAGGAGAGGAAAGACTCAGAAGGGGATCCTTGACCTGTGGGCTTAAACTTCAGAGCAGAGGTGGACAGAGTGAAAAGGAGACTAGAGAAATTGTAGGGAGTTCCCAGCAGGGCACAGCACACAGGCAGAAGAGGGGAGAGGTGCACGTGCAGTATGGGGCAGCTCAAAACAGCTGCTCTCCCCACAGGGACACTAGCCTGCTCCCAAGGAGGGCCTAGCATGTTCCTTTAAGAGTTGCCAGATGGTTTCAACAAAAATATCGGACACACTTGACATTACAATACAATCTACATTACATCTTATTTAGAAAATACCAGACATTTATATTTGCTCATTTATATTTTCTCTATTTGTTTCCCGAACAGAAAACTCAAATACTGGACCTTCCGGTTCAAAACCAGACACCTGGCAACCCTAGTTCCTTTGCTGCTAGCTCACTGAGCCAGACAACAAACCCGCACACTGATCTTTTCCCTTTCCTCCAGCCCGCCTTCCCTGCTCCCACCAGCCATCCGCAGCCTAGTTGCTCTTCCCTCCCCTCTGCCTTCCTGAAGCCTTGTGCCTGGTTCTACTACCGGCTCCTGAACTTGTCCCCTTTCCTCTTCCCAGCTTCCAGGTATCCTCCCTGCTCTGCTCCCAGCCTTGCCGGACCCAGCTCCTCCTCCACGCTGCTGCCTCTATATCAGAGACGTGAGCCAGGACTGAGTGCCTCCCCTTATCAACTAATCATGTAGTAAAAAAAATTCTATCAACTAAACAATTAGTGAAATACCCACTTCTTAACATCCCTAGTGGAAGTACTTAAAGAAGAAAAATGATTTCAAGATTCCCCCACCCACTGAAGATGGGTATGCTAACATTGGTTAAATAACCACCAGAGAATCTCTCAACTATATAATGTTATGTCCTTGGTGATATCAACCCTTTACTTCAGAGAGGTGAGAATAAATAATTATGTCAGTATTACTTCCCTTGTTTTTCTTTAAACCTACAAGCCTATTGTGGTCAATGAGTAGGGACTTTTGCCAGCTCTTAGATCCACCCTTTGTCACCAAGAGAACCTGAAAAAACAACTTCCTGTATTTAATGGCAAGAGACAGCACATTGTATAACATGCAATGGGTACACATTCCAACATATTGTGAAAGCAAACACTTAAGAGACATTTAGCACCAATCTACATGCACAGCAGGTCTTGCTAATCTCCCATTTGGCAAGGCACATGAGGCTTGGCATTAGTTGCAAATACCACTCAGTTAATTGAAAAAGTCATACTGGAGGCACACCAGCAGAGCACTGTGGGAGCACACAATTCTATGATGTGAGAGATCTGCCTTTTACCATAGACTCAAACCTAGGGTCACGTGGGGTTTAGTGAACGGCTAAGCTGGCATGTTAAAATAAATTAGTAGAATAGTCCTATTAAACAAGAACTCCATGTGTGTGTGGGGGGGGGTCTCCTTTTCCGTTTTAAAAATATACCTCATGGAGAAAAGAGAGGAAGGGAAGGGAAGGGAAGGAAAGGAAACAGTGGCTCTGCTGCTCTCAGAACACAGTTATTCCAACTCCATCCATGGAAGATTTCTCTCTCCTATACATTCCCTTCAAAATAGCCATTAATTTGCCTCCGTGTAGCCACCAAATGCAAACATAGGAAATAAGCATAAATAACAAAATAAGAGGTAAAAGGATTAAAAAAGAAGCATTAAAAGGATTTCCATAGAATATAGTACATATTGGCATGTACACCAAGCTATGGCAAATATAAACTCCACACAAGTTGTAGTTTAAACTAACATCTGCAACCTTAAAAATAAACAAACAGAAAATTAAAAATCCCAGCACAACTCCTGGCTATCAACACTAGTTCAATAGTTATATCCGCAAAACTATGGCTACAAGCAGCTCCAAAACCGACCAGAACCCTAGCTGGGTACAGCCAAACAGCTCCCTCCTTAAGCTGGGCATAAAATATTGGCACTTTTAATCTGTGAATGATGTAAACAGCCCCCTCCCCACCCATCCTACTACTCATTACATCCAGTTGTCCTCTCACTCCTGGCCCTGTACTAGTTTGGCATGAACTTCCATACGATCTATTACTGTAAAGAATTCCTGAATACACAACGTAGTACACACCAGTCTCCAACCCAAAATGCATGACAGACCTCTGACTGTTTCTCGGGAACAAACCCCTTAATGATGGCTCCATCCCACATACTTATATTCAAGGAAAGGCAAAACTCTCAGGTCAATTCTGCCCTGCAAGAAAAAAACCTTCCCAAGCCCAAATGATGATCAGCTGCAACATAGAATACATGGGGAAGCATGGAATGTACCCATGCCATGATAGTGCCCCTTATATTCCTCTAACTGGGAAGGGAGGAATGGAAGCAGGAACAGCCACTTAACTAATCTGCACAATGTAACTCCCTCACTCACCAGAAAGTATTCTCCCACTTCCCACACCAGGCCAATCAAAGGCAAACAAAACTACCTTTCATAAGTGCTTTGTGTGAACAGCTGTCCCCTCATTGTCACTGCATGTTTATCTCAGTCCCAACCCAGTACAGTCTTTGGCATAATAAATTGTGGTCCTGACATGCAGAGGATTCATCCCACAGAGCATGAGATCCACAAGCTTGAACATGGCTCTCACCTAGCTCTGTAAGTAAAAACTGCTGTAGCTGAAGTCTCACATCAGTAAGAAACATGTCAGTACCTATAGTGAACAGATGAGCCCAGTCACCCCCAGCATGTCACAGCACTTTTAGGAAATACCTGGGCTTGATCACCTGTCCCTTTCTCCTTGAAATGTACTGCCTTTTCCTATTTGCTCCTCCTTTTATCTGTCCCAGGTTGTCTTCTGGTGCTGCAACATACCTACTTTTAGGGCAAATTCAGACCATTGAGAGTAAGATAAAATGCTGTGTCCCACAGATGGTTTTTAACTTGAACAAAGAGACCCATTCTAATTCCACCAGTGAGATCATTCTTCCTCAGGTGAATGTTTATCAAGATCTTTGGGTGATCCAAACATACATCCTTAGAATTGAGTATCAACTAAGACCTTTGAGGTTGGGCAACTCTAATTGTGTTTGCTTCATCTGGAAGTCCAGTTGCAATCCACTCTCCTGTAACAAGCTGCTTGATGGCCCAATGGATGATGTGTGGCTGGAGAGCTGGAGTCTCCAGAGAAGAACAGTATATCACAATTCCTCCAGTAAAACAAACAGAAGATATTGAAAGCACAGAAAAAAGCATCAGTAACATGCCATGTCAGTGCCACACTGGGGAAGGCAGTGGAGACTAGAATAATTCATACAGTCGACATTAGCAGTTGAACCAGTAACAAACAGTCAATAGAGTCTGTCTCCGTAGGATCCAAAGATAGCACAACCAGTGAAATAGCATCTACAAATGACATTAGACCAAATTCTCCAGAAGACCCGAACCCATTTTTCAAGACAGTTCTATTCTGAGAAGTGAGCAGTACACTGCCAGCCTCAAAGAGGAACTGAAGGCCTGGCGCAGCTGGTCAAAAAGGGATGTAAATTGTTGAGCATACACCACTATTTTCCCTGAGTACTCTGAAAA
The DNA here is from genome assembly GCA_019425775.1 of Rafetus swinhoei. Taxonomy (NCBI): domain Eukaryota; kingdom Metazoa; phylum Chordata; order Testudines; family Trionychidae; genus Rafetus; species Rafetus swinhoei. Next base: position 74,941,944 of record CM033427.1, on the reverse strand, counting down.
AGACCCTATTTTGGGAAAATGCAACATGACTATAACATCCACCCTCCATCCACTGGGAATTGTCCAGTCCTGGGCTTGGCCAGAGTAATCACATGACAAATGGGGCATTAGATTACCAATTTAAAATGCTATTACATTTATAGCTCTAATGGTCAAAATATAAGAACCACTGGGGCAAATGTTCTCAAGGGTTATCATCAGAGATCACATCTTCTGGAATGGTCACAGGCTGATATAACTCCTCTACTCAGAAGTTCAGCTAATTCAAAACCTCTAGGATTATGAACATTAAGAAACTTCTTTACATCTAAGAAAAGTCTACTGAATGAGTCATAGAATCATAGAACAATAGAATGAAGTAAAAATATTAAATGAGCCAAAATGTTCCATAGAATCTCTGGATAGTAATTCCATGCTCCAAGAATAAGAATATATCAGTAGGGATATATTATCGACCACCTGATCAGGACAGTGATAGTGACTATGAAATGCTAAGGGAGATTAGAGAGGCTATCAAATGAAAAAATTCGATAATAGTGGGGGATTTCAACTATCCCCATATTGACTGGGTACACGTCACCTCAAGACGGGATGCAGAGATCAAATTTCTTGATATCTTAAATGACTACTTCTTGGAGCAGCTGGTTCTGGAAACCACAAGGGGAGAGGCTATTCTTGATTTAGTCCTAAGTGGGGTGCAGGATCTGGTTCAATAGGTAAATATAACTGGACCACTTGGAAATAGTGACCTAATGTAATAAAATTTAACATCCCTATGGTGGGAAAAACACCTCAGCAGCCCAACACTGTGGCATTTAATTTCGGAAAGGGGAACTACACAAAAATGAGGAAATTAGTTAAAGAGAAATGAAAAGCTTCAGAGGGTTAGTTTGTACAGGATAAACTTAAAAAACAACTAATAGTATGGTAGCACTTTAAAGACTAGCAAAACATGTAGATGGTATCATGAGCTTTCGTGGGTACAACCCACTTCTTCAGATGACTGGCTTTTATAGATGACTTTTATCGAAATTAAAAGGTACAGTGACAAAAGTAATATCTCTGCAAGATGCACGGAAACTTTTCAAAGACACCATAATAAAGGCCCAACTTAAATGTATACCCCAAATTAAAAAACACAATAAGAGAACCAAAAAAGTGCCACCGTGGCTTAACAAGCACGTAAAAGAAGCATCGGGGGTAGCCAAGTTAGTCTGTTACAGAAAAAAATCAACAAATGGTCTGGTAGCACTTTATAGACTAACAAAACATGTAGATGGTATCATGAGCTTTCGTGGGCATAGCTCACTTCTTCAGATGACCAGAGTATGACTAGGGGATATGAAAACTCGAAATAAATAGGAGAGGTAAAGGAGAGGGGGAAGAAAAAGAAAGAAAGAAAAAAAGGAAAAAGGAAGGGGGGTGTGAGACAGAGCATCATTAAGTATCTGAAGAATGGGTACTTAAACCTAAGCAGATCAAAGTACATAGATAGATGCCGAGACAGGAAGGATACTATTCACAGAGCTGTTAGCACCTTCAATGGTTATAAGTATCAGAGGGGTAGCCGTGTTAGTCTGAATCTGCAAAAGCGGCGAGGAGTCCTGTGGCACCTTATAGACTAACCCAAGTGTTGGAGTATAAGCTTTCGTGGGCAAAACCCACTTCGTCAGATGCATGTAGTGGAAATTTCCAGAAGCAGGTATAAATATATCATCTGCATCTGATGAAGTGGGTTTTTGCCCACGAAAGCTTATGCTCCAACACTTCGGTTAGTCTATAAGGTGCCACAGGACTCCTCGCTGCTTTCAATGGTTATGAAGTAGATAATGTCCTACCCAACCCATACTGCGATTAAGTCCATTAGTATGTGAATTGAATTTGTGTATGAAGTGTGATTCGAGTGCTTCCCTGTGGATCTGGCTTGTAGAGCTGGCCTGTGACAAGACCACCACTTGCAGGTCTGTTAAAGTATGGTTAGGTAAGCAGAAATGTTCACCAACAGATTTTTCTGTGTTCCCTTTACGTGTATCCGATTTGTGTCCATTGATTCTTTCCCGCAGGGACCTTCCAGTTTGTCCAATATATATGGCAGTGGGGCACTGTTGGCATTTGATGGCATAGATCAAATTGCTGTATGAGCAGTCAAATGACCCTTTGATTTTGTGGCTTATGTTGTTTGCTCCAGTGATGAATTCGTCAGTGTAGATATGTGGGCAGAGTTGGCATTTTTTTGGTTGCAGGGCTGGGTTCCTGGAGGCTTATGATGTGGTTGTGTGGCATGGTTATCAGAAAGAATGCGTTTCAGGTGAGGGGGTTGTCTGTAAGCAGGGACAGGTTTTCCTCCCAAGGCCTCTGAGAGTGAGGGATCATTTTCTAAGATGGGTTGTAGATTGTGTATAATGTGTTGGAGGGGTCTGAGTTGTGGACTGTAGGTAACAACAAGAGGAGTTCTGTTATCTTCTCTTTTGGGTCTGTCTTGAAGTAGTTCACGTCTGGGTGTTTTTTTGGCTCTGTCAATTTGTTTTTTCACTTCCCCAGGTGGGTATTTCAGTTTTAGGAATGCTTTGTAAAGATCGTGAAGGTGATGGTCTCTGTCTATGGGGTCAGCGCAAATCCGGTTGTATCGTAGGGCTTGGCTGTATACAATGGAAAATGACTGGAAAATGTGTCTGGGATGGAAGCTGGAAGCATGAAGGTAAGTAGATAAAAATATCTTTTAAAAAGTGGAAGTCAAATCCTAGTGAAGAAAATAGAAAGGGCCATAAACTTTGTCAAATTAAGTATAAAAATATAAGAAGAAAAGCCAAAAAAGGAGTTTGAAGAACAGCTAACCAAAAACGCAAAAAGTAATAGCAAAATGTTTTATAAGTACGTCAAAAGCAGGAAGCTAGCTAAACAACCAGTGGGGCCCTTGGACGATCGACATGCTGAAGGAGCCCTCAAAGATGATAAAGTCATAGCAGAGAAGCTAAATGAATTCTTTGCTTCAGTCTTCATGGCTGAGGATACTGGGGACATTACCAAACATAAGCCATTCTTTTTAGGTGACAAATCTGAGGAATTGTCCCAGATTGTGGTGTCATTAGAAGAGGTTTTGGAACAAATTAATAAACTTAACAGTAACAAGTCACTAGATGGCATTCACCCAAGAGTTCTCAAAGAACTCAAATGGTAAATTGCGGAACTATTAACTGTGGTTTGTAACCTATCCTTTAAATCAGCTTCTGTACCTAATGATTGGAAGATAGCTAACATGATACCAATATTTTAAAAGGGCTCTAGTGGTGAACCTGGTGATTATAGACCAGTAAGTCGAACGTCAGTACCAGGCAAATTAGTTGAAAGTATAGTAAAGAATAAAATTGTCAGACACGTGGATGAATATAATTTGTTGGGGGAAAGTCAACATTGGTTTCTGTAAAGGGAAATCATGCATTACTAATTTGCTAGATCTTTGAGGGGGTGAACAAATATGTGATCAAGGGGGATCCAGTGGATATAGTATAAGATTTCCAGAAAGCCTTTGACAAGGTCCCTTACAAAAGGCTCTTAAGTAAAGTAAGTTGTCATGGAATAAGAGGGAAGGTCCTTTTGTAGACTGATAACTGGTTAAAAGGCAGGAAACAAAGGGTAGGAATAAATGGTAAGTTTTCAGAAAGGAGAGAGGTAACTAGTGGTGTCCCCCACGGGTCTGTCCTGGGACCAATCCTATTAAACTTATTTATAAATAATCTAGAGAAAGGGATAAACGGTGAGGTGGCAAAATTTGCAGAGAATACCAGACTGCTCAAGAGAGTTAAGATCAAAGCAGACTGTGAAGAGCTTCAAAAAGATCTCACCAAACTAAGTGACTGGGCAACAAAATGACAAATGAAATTTAATGCTGATAAATGTAAAGTAATGCACATTGGAAAACATAATCCCAACTATACATACACAATATGATGGGGACTAATTTGGCTACAACTACTCGAGAGAGATCTTGGAGTCATTGTGGATAGTTCTCTGAAAATATCCACTCAGGGTGCAGTGGGCAGTCAAAAAAGCAAATAGAATGTTAGGAGTCATTAAAAAAGGTATAGAGAATAAGACAGAAAGTATTTTATTGCCTCTACATAAAATCATGGTACGCCCACATCTTGAATACTGCATACAGATGTGGTCGCCTCATCTCAAAAAAGATATAATGGCATTGGAAAAGGTTCAGAGAAGGGCAACAAAAATGATTAGGGGTTTGGAACGGGTCCCATATGAAGAGAGATTAAAACAGGGGTGGGCAATAATGTTTGGCCAGGGGCCATTTCAACAATGTTTGAAGAGGCTACAGGCTGGAAGGGACAAGGCCTAATCCAGAAGGGGCGGGACCAGAATGCTTCTGGGTTTCCCCACCCCCATAATTGGTCTGGGGTGGGGAAGCCCCTTTGCCTCCCCTTCCCACTAGGTACCCCTGGAAGGGCGGAAAGAGGCTTCACACACTCCCCTGCCCCCAGGCCATGACTGGCCTGGGGAAGCGCAGGAAGCCTCCTCCCACCCTGTGAGGAGCGTATGGCACTTAGAAGTTCCATGCGCTCCTCGCAGGGCGGGGGGGAGGGCAGAGGAAACTTCGTACGATGCTCCTGCCCCCAGTCCAATCAGGGCTTGGGGGCGGAGGAGCACGTGATGTCTTCTCCCGCCCTGTTTCAAAGCGCTGCACGCTGCTCACAGGGTGGGAGGAAGCTTCGCGCGCTCCCCCGTCCCCAAGCCATAATTGCCCTGGGGGTGGGGGAGCGGCAGGGCCTCCATGGGCCGGATCAACCCACTTGGCAGGCCGGATCCAGCCCACGGAGGCCCTATTGCCCACCCCTGATATACACATAAAACAGCTGATCTTGATTCTGAATATTCTACCAATAAATATTGGCTTTAAATCAAAGCAGAAGCTCTAATTATTAAAACTTTGAAGTATTAAGAGTGGAGAGATAACCTTGGCACTTTGTGGTCATTAGATAGTAGGAAATCTTGCTTTGTGGTATGAACATATTGATATAGTAATTGATTTAGTTCCTACTGATAAGTTGTTTTTAAGAAGATACTATTCCTATATTCTATTTAGGAGGAAAATAAATCACACAAGTGGATATTTATGGTGAGCCTGCAATAGAAATTCTTCTGTTGTACATATAAATTAGCAAAAATAGAATGTTATTTTACTACAGCTTAGTACATTAGGGAAGACAATGTTAAAGGAAGCAATGCAATACAAGACTTTTTCCTCAAGCAACTGTACATATCAACTGCTCTGTAGCTATAATGAACTATCCAGATAACAGTTATTATATATTATTTTTAATTATAGAAATTTATTTCTCCCTTCCCACAAGGGACCAAAAAGCAGTTGTATCTACTTGGAAAGCAGGGATCACATGGACATTTTGTGGATAAAATAGCCATGAAATAGATAGCAATATGCATTCTTCCTAATTCTATTACTCTCTACATAACTCAAAATGGCTATTTTCTCTCTCATACAGATTTGCCAGTGTGGTTCTGATATAGTTGGTCCCCACATCCTTTGCAGATTAGGTATGGTCAAATAGAAATCACCCTAATAATTCTATGTGGAATTCCATTATACGTTTAGGTAATTATGTTATGAAATGTTGTGTAAGATGGTTGCAGCAAAATGCCAGAAGACAACTGAGGGCTAAATGGATGCAATTTTTAAAAAATCTTTTTCCTCAGGTTGGTGATAAGATTTTTACTGGAGTCAGGTAAGGGAGGCAAATGGAGATCTGCTCATTCCCCTATTTCCTTGTAATAATCTTAGTTTTAGAAAAGGAAAGGAATATTCCTGCAGAAGACCTGATTTGGTTGTCTACTAATAGAGGTGATAGCAGCTGCAAGAAACAAAAAGGTTGCCATCAATCTTTATACCTCTTGAGTGTAGAACAATATGAAGAGAGTTTAAGTTGGTTACAGAAGGGGTAAAATGCTTGTCGATTATTTGGTTTTATATTTTCTGTGTGTGACTATATATCATTTGGATGGCAGTAGCTAAGGTCATCAAATAAATAATGAAGAGGAGGATACAAACTGATCCAGTACAAGCAGAAACTGCAATAATCACCTCTCTGTACCTTCTTTATGCAACCAAGATGAATGTTTGGTACATCTTTCACTACATTATATACACAAGGCCTCACTTATAACTTTTCAACTTTAACAAAAGCCAGTATGTGTGGCTTTATCTAGTATATCACAGGTTACATGCATTCTGATGACACCAAGCATTATGGATAATCAACCAAACAGTATTAAATATATTATGCATCCAGGTGATGGAACACTCAAGGGTACAAAACATATGTAAAATACCATGGACTTAATACAGACACTGGTTTTATGGCTCATTACAAAATTTGTAAAACCACCCTACTGCCTGCTAACACTTAATTGCCCGGGTCATTTTAAGAGGTCTTCTACAGTCCATATAAGCCCCTTATGTTTAATCTATCTAATTTTGTATTTAACTTGGAACTCTGATTACTTTTTTCTAGACCTGAGCAAGAGCTCTGGTTAGTTTGAAAATCTGTCCGTTCCACCAACATAAATCAGTCTAACAAAAGATATTATCTCACCTACCTCGGATTAATCATAAAATACTGAGGGCTTGTGGGTTTTTTTTTTAATTACCCAATAATATCCACCAATTTTGTTAACTGAGAGCTGAATTTACTGTACCAGCAATTTGTTTTATTTTTCTCCTATAAAAATGTCTGGTTCAGTACATACCGTATTCTCAGTAAATAATGATTATCTTTATTTTATCAGTAATCTCTTAGGATGATCAGCTTCAACTTCCTTTAATATTCAGAGAGCTACAGAAGGCTAATTTGAGATAACACTTAATAACTTAATTATAAATTCATATTTTTATTATGTTTAATGGCTATGAATAAAAATTATTCACAGGCAAACGACCTTCTCTTGACATGGCAAAGAAATTAAAAAACCATTTTATTTGAAACTTATGATGATTAAAAGGCAATGAATTGTATTTTATACAGTGAAAAATAAAACTGTAGAATTATATACCTCACTTTGAGGACTATTTCACTTTACATCTTTGAATGAAAAATCTGTGATCCAAGGGCCTTCCATCACTGTCATGAAATTGACTTTTTGTAGCCAAACAAGAATGCTGGGTGACAGCTATACTTACTGCACTTTAGCAAAATTGCAGAGTTACAGATTACATGTGATTTCTGATACCTGGCAAGCTTCAAGCACTTAGTTTTTATAACTAGCTTAACCTATTTTAAGAAAAAAGTATACAGCTAGATAATTCAATGGGTTACTGAACTTTACCTCCAGAAATCTGGTTAATAAATTTTGCCTACACTATAGCAGGCTAGGTCTTGCATATTTGTCCACACGGTAACACCACAATCTTAAGCACAAATGCCAAGTCATGCTCAGGGGAAACTTAGAATTTGATTAGCCAAAATGTTTCAGGATGTGGAAGTTTATGCAGCAAATGTACAGACTTAGGACATTTGGTTCTGAACAGTGCTATGTTACATCTTCCTTTCAATTGATTCTCTGATGCCGTTTTATATAGGAACAGTGGATGACTCAGTGAATTAGTAGCGTATCATGGAGTCTGCCTGCAATATTGAACCCTAATTTTTACCCTCAGGAACCTTCCTTCTTTCAACAGTTAGAAAGTGGAGAAAAGAGAACACTCACATGTGCAGAAATGAACACTCACGTGCAGAAATGAAGAAGAGCTGAAAAGATACAAAATAATCAGGTTTCCTTGTGATATTACATCTAGTAATAAGTCACTGGTGGTGGATAAAATGCAATAGAAGATGGTTATTTTTTGGCTCTCAGATACCAGATGACAAAGTAGTTCTCCAGCTCTTAGAAATGGAGAATTATTGACTTATTTTCAAATTGGCCCAAGCTGGTAGTGATCTTAAGCCATCCGCTAAATGATGGTGGCCTATATAAAATAGTTTGTCACAAAGAGTCACATTGGGCACCCTTCTTGGTCCTCTGCAAAAATAATGTAACACATCCATCATTATAATACATATATACACATATATACCCACACCCCTACCAAACTGAAGTTTCCATGCATCTGACAAAGTGAGTTCCAGCCCATGTAAACTTATACCCAAATAAATTTGTTAGTCTAAGTCTTAGCTTCAGAGGTCTCCTCGTTACTTTTTGATAAAACAGACTGAACCTTCTTAGCATATCAAGAATCCAGAGGGCATGAAGACTGAACTAGCCTTCCATTTTGGAAAGAAAATAGTTAAATTGTAATGGTGAGGCTCATGTCAGATTGCACTCCGCTTCACAAGTGAACTTTTTAAAATTTCTAATAGGAAAACAACAAGCATGCAAAGTGTAGAGTGCAAACATTCTTTGGTTTACTCAAAACAGAAGATGTATCAAACAGTAAAATATTTTGGCAATTAAATACATTGCAAAGTTCTTGATAAGCTTCCCCACAAAAACTCCTCAATCTTGAAATGTTTTAGCTTTATGCCTTTTAGCATGTTACAGTGTTTGGAAAGTCACATATTTTTTGTACCAGTGAAAAGAACTAGAAAAAAATATTTGATTTAAGCTGTGGTATTGTAAATGCCATTTCTCTATTTGTTAAACAGTTGCTACTACATGTAACCTAATGACATAAGCTCACTAAATACAAAGCAAACTAGTGTGGAATTTATTTAGCCTTCAGATGTTTATGTTATCTAAATTCACACTGCCATATACATTATTCTAATGTGCAGCAATACACAGACCCTTATGTTTTCAGAAGATGATGGATACAGTAGCAGACTCCCATGTTTGCTAGTGAGCATTGACATCTCTCACTGCATTTTATCTTTTAATTGCATATGTTGTTTTCAAATTCAGAAATAGAATAATATGTAACAAGTGCTTTCTTCTATCACACACTATTCAGTCTGTAAAATTCATTTTCCAAGCCAGGCCGTATTGTTATAATTTACTGTTCCTGAAATAATCAAACTTAACAGGCACCAGAGTCTATCCATAAGGATCATTTTCAAACATAACTGATTTTCATTACTGGACTGCAGATTAACAGTGAAGTTCAAATGCTGCACACAAGCATCAAGGATAGTACTGTAAAACTGAACTGATCAAAAAAGCAGTCCACAAAAGCTGCAATCTACACATACACACAAAGCACCTATGAATATAAATGCATCAAAATATATATTCTTTTTTACATGTGAATTAAAGAAATTACAGGATGTACCATCACCATGCTAGTCTCATCCCAAAATAGCCTTTTGATGTATAAATATTACTTTAAATGTAGAATTACACAGTTGGGTTGTTTTGACTACCTATATTCATTTTATCAACTACTTTGCAAGAACTTTGCTCCACTAGAAAGATTGTTTCATAACCTTTAACTTGTTGTTTCCTTGGGCAAAACACACTGAAGGAGTATCATTCAAAGTTTTTGTTCCAGGTGTATTGGAAATTGCAATAGATGGCTCATAATACTCAGCTGGGGAAGATTTTTCTGAAGCATCTGTTTCATTAAAAACAAAGACTACTTCTGAATGGCCCCTTATTCCTTCATAGATCAGCAGTGCTCCTCTGCAAATAATACATGAGCAGTCAACCTTAATGTGAGTACTTATATATTTCCCTCATCTAGCATTTTGTTGACACCATCACACAGTTTCTGCAAGTGGGACTTATAAGGTCCAAAAGGATTGTATAAAGCAGCCAAAAATTCACAATCAGAGAAATGATCAAACACATTGTTGACACGTCCATGTGATTTTGCAGTAAGATGGCGTTGGATGATTTGATGAAGTAGGTCTCTACAATCATTCAACAATTTGGACAAAAAATTCCTGTCAAAAGTATAATCCACCTGATGGAAACTGACCACAGTTTTAGCCAGCTGATGAACCTTTTTCTTAAACTTTTCCATCAGTGCTATTTCATCCTGATTAAACTGGTTATTCCTATAGAGGATTGCCAATTTGATGACTGTTTTGATGAGATTTTTAATTATCTTTTCTGCTTCTTTCTTGTTTTGAGTGTATTCCCTGGTCACTCTGTATAGCTCATCTAAAACATCACTGCTGGTGTCATCTATCAAGGTAGTTGCTATTGATTTGGATACCATTTTGCCAAGGATCTTCTTCTGGGCCTGAATGGCCAAGTTTTTGGAATTGAAGACATCTGAGGCCACTAGGGAAAAAAACAGAATACAATTAGTGGATCATCACAGGCACACTACTGACTCTCTCAAAGAATATTTTCCTGCCCATATCCACTTATTTTACACTTGGCATACCATATGCCTTCAAAAGTAATGGAATTAATTATCAATAATTGTGTGAAAACTGCAGGTTCGTTTCACAGAGATCATGTGGCTCTTGGTACGATGCATAGGTTTGCATTCACTGACTTTGTTTTGGATTTGAATGAATACAAAAAAGTAAGTGAAACTCAAGCATAACAGATGAACATAAAGGCCTAGATAAAAGGAATAAACACATGTGAACAAAACAACAATCCATATTTGCTAGGACACAAATCTGCTTCTGGCTGCATCCCCTTACAGTTTTAGGCTGCCTGAAAGGAAACCCTTCATCTGTTTACATTCACTGCACATATGGAAGGTTTTCTTTGCAAACACAGGGCTGGATTTTATTTTATTTTTTAAGATGAAAGCATGGAATCTGCAGATACCCATGGGCAAAGTGCCTCGTTTGGAAGAGAAAGTTTCCTATTTGCCATGTGTACGTATCTTCACACAAACAGTTGCCAGCACATATAAAGGGTATTTGTTCAAAAGGGCAGTTGTTAAGCTATAAAACTATATTTCCTCCTTCATAGAATCTTAGAAAAAAACACAACAGGATCCCATTCTAGAATTTGAAAAGCCTCCAAGAAGGCCCACTTAATAAAAAGTAACCACGTTTTGTATAGTTAATTAATTTAAAAATCTCAGTTCATTCGACTACATCTTTCTAAAGAGACAGTTCTTACTAGATAAGGATACCGAAATTCCGAAGAACTCATTTTTGACTATTTTGGGAGCAGTAATCAAGCTCACAAGACAAACTGGCTTTTCTAAACCAAATGGGTCTAAGAAACAGCTAAGGATCATAATTAGCCAATCAGAAAAGTAAAAAATATTTATCTCAACAATATTTTTGTTTTTAAATCTAATAATAAATCTGTGTTACAACTTAAATAAAACAATCAAGATATTTAGCTAGCGCTAGAAGAGATATATTTTTATCAAGTACAGATCAGCTCCCTTTGAATTCTGATTGCCACTTTACAGTAACAAAAATAATTAAAACCACATCCCTGACATTCTCTAAATTCTCCTTGAGCTGCTTCTCAGGAATACTGCCTTTCCTGGCTTTATTCATTAATGCCTGATGGTCCACAAATTTCTACAGATTTCTTCTGCTTTGACAGGAGCATGATGATGGTTTACAAAGTACCTTTCAAACACTTGGGGAGTGAAAAATTAAACATTTATTTTTTTCTTTTGATTTATACAAATGCTAAAAGGGTATCTGTCCAGATGCTATAGCTGCCCTTGCCTTAAAACTACATCACAAATAATGTCTCCATATCACCAAGAACTTGCCATTAGTACGCCTCCTCAAATCTGCCTCTAACAATTTCCTATCCTTACAGACCCAGCCACAAAGACATAAATAAACACTTAACTTCTTAAAAAAAACATAACAAAAAGGACAAAGCCTCAAACATAATGATTATTATGGTGTTAGCAAAACAAGAGTTCTCACTAGGCTATGAATGTCAGATCCTTGATGGTTTTCCTACACAATGTTCAAATGCTGGGGCAATGTCGCGTGTACTACTTTTATTTTAGTGCTGTTACAGTACAAGACAACTTTCATTTCTTTAGTCTGTCATCATTCTACAAGTTTTGATCCCGCTATCAAAAACAAACTCAATTTTAAAAAATGTTCTTCTAAAACCCACTAGGACTATATTATAGACATTCATTTTTTTTGTTTCCCTCTATTGTTATAAATACCAGAAAAAGAATTGAAGAGTTAAAATGCAATTTATTTACAAAGCAAGTACTTAAGACTGAGTTTAAGCACTAAAAAGAATCAGTCTTCAAAGTAAAAACAATATTTATCTTGAGAAAAATAACGTTTTACTTACTGTTCACTGACAAGCAGAATTACAGTTTCTATTGAGATGGTGATGCCAAAGTCATGTTTCAAGTGTGATCACAATGTATATGAAGGGGAAGACTGGACTAGTAGCTTGTTAATTAAATTAAATTTAACACCAATACTTTATCATAGTAGCCAAATTTACCCCCCTCAAATAGCATCAGAATCTGATAAAGACTTAAAGTTTCTCATCTTCTCTCTGTGACAACCTTATAAAAGCATTTTCTTCTGAACTACCTTTCTTCTCAGTCTGAATTGCTTCATTTCACTTTGGCAACTCAAAGTGCAAAAATTACAGTGAAGTAGTTTCACTTCCTTGAAAGGAAAGCTTAAAGGAAATTGCATTGCTGAGCAAGCAATGTAACATTAATAGCCGTTATTGGTAACTGACAAAATTTAGGACAAAGAATAAAATATAGTATAGAAAAAAGGAAAAGTAATTCAGAGACATGCTTGTCTCTCAGGAGCAGACCCCTATCTCCTGTAGCAAAGTGCTCATTTCCGGATTTCCTATTTATGAGCTATCCATTCTAACTAAAAATGAACTTATTTGAACAAAACATTTTTGAAGGCCCAAACTAAAATCAGATTCTTGATTACCGAAACTAGGCCTGCAATATATTAAAAAATTAGTTATTACATTTTTTCCTGTAGGTTTACATTAGTGGTGTGTGTAAAGCAAACCTCCAGGTTCAGATCTGAACTTTCATGAGAAGACTTGAAATCTGATGCTTAACTTTTTTTTAGCTGAGGCCACAACTCCAGCTAATGGGAATTGCAGGAAGTGACACAAACCAAGACATCGCTTCCTGCAGCTCCTATGGGCTGTGAATCGTGATCTGCAGCCAATGGGAGTTGCAATCGCCTGTACCTGAAGAGGTGCACGTAAATATAGTGGCAGCAGCTTGCCAGGGGCTAACTGGTGAACCAGATCTGGCCCACGGGCTGATATTTGCCTACCCCCTAATATAAAGAATTAACAAAAAACAATTGCAGAGTGTTAGCCATGTTAGTCTAACTTTAAAACAACCAGTAGTCCTGTAGCACCTTAGATACTAACAGAAATATATAAAATATCATGAGCTTTTGTGGGCAAAACACACTTCTTCGGACCAGCTTCCAGCTCATCTGAAGAAGTGGGTTTTGCTCACAAAAGCTTATGATACCACATACATATTTGTTAGTCTCTAAGGTGCCACAGGACTACTCGATTTTAAACAAAAAAACAGAGTAATCATTGGCTGAACACTGCATCATGTTCTGAAAGAACACAGTTCAAGAAATGTGGCAACTGATTTCCTGCCTGCCTTCCTGCATGGACAAGTAAGTGCATTTGCAGCAGTACTGCTGTGGGTATGAGTCATGTTACAGCCTTTGCACAAGATTAGGATCTTACATTCTTAGTAAAACAAGACTTTTAGGGTGAAAGGTACTCTCTTACTACTGAGGGGCACATACTTGAAAACTAGTGGGAGAAGCAATACTGTCAGTGTCAAGTATTCAAATATTTCAAGTGGCTTGAATTCATGACATTTCAAAGCAATACTTGATGTTCTTATTTATTGTATGCTGAATTTTAAGCCTTTAAGGTTTATGTTTTCAAGCAACAATAAGCACTAGAAAAATTTTTTTTAATGAGGTTCTCATTTTACCACAGGACCGCAGCAAAATAAAAACCAAAGTATGATTACATTTGTGATAAATTTGCAACACTGAAAACACTGCAGGAGCAGCTTCTGAATGAGTGGATAAAATCTGGAACAGGCAAAAGTACAATCGTAATCCTGTGTGTGTATTCCCAGAACCCATCACAAATTTCACTGATCATGAAGAATATAAAAAGAGGGAGTGCAGATTTTTCAAAAACTAAATAAGGCAGCCTGATGTTTTGAATTCTGCCACCATGATATGTAACTTCTCTCTAATTAGTGTCACATTTTCTAAAGCTTTGATGTAATCTTTTAAACAAAAGGCTTGATGCTTTGATTCTAATATGCAACAAGTACTACAGATCATTTCTTAGGGAAAAGCATGTTAAATTTAGCTCTTTAAGAAAAGCTCAAACCATTCCTTAAGGTACTAAAGCAGATTGCAGACTACAGTCTTCAAAATGCATTCCCGTGTTCTGTGACAAGCTGGCTGGTCCCATGGCATTGGCACTCATTTTCAGGAGTTTCTACCAGTATTCAAAAGATGAAAACTAGAAAATGCCACCCTACCTTGCTTTTATAGTGAACTGATACTACAGAGGAAGGAAACAGGAGTCGTCCTCAAGGAACAGAGCCATCAGCAAGACTGTAACTGAAAACCAACAGTAGGAGAGAAGGACTGAAACAGCCAAACAGAATATACAGTTGAACAGAGTGGAGAGAGTGCCAGATAGCTTGGCCAGTCAATCCAGGAGAGAAGGAAACTAAAGAACAGAAGAGCCAGGCAAGAGAAAGGAACACAACAGATACAGGGGGGAATATCAAATGAAGAGCCAAAATGAGCTAATTACTTATTTCAAAAATGATAAGGAAACAGCTTTCATTAAATGCCTTCCTAATATCAAATGTCTCCATATTGGCAATTATTATAATTGCCACAAGGAAGTTTCATGATGGCTCATGGGAGGTGACAGCTTCTGACACAATCCAAACAAGACAACCTCTGAGGAAACTAGTGAAATGCAGTGTAGGTGGAATTACTAGAATTACCACAACTGCTAGAAAATTTACTCACAGTAGTTATCACTGGTTCACTGGCAAACTGGGAGGGCATCAAATGCACAAATGCAAAATAGAGCCTAAGTGGCTGGCCAGTAATATGGCTAAAAGTATATGGATTTATAGTGGATCACAAACTGAATGTGAGTCAATCTGATGCAGCTGCAAAAAAAAGTTAATATTGCTCTGTGGAGTATAAATAAGAGTATTGTATGTAAGATGTGGGAGATCACTGTCCCACTCTACTTGGCACTGGGAAGGCCTCAACTGGAGTACTGTGTCCAATTCTTGGTGCCACACTTTAGGAAATGTGGAGTCCAGAGAAGAGCAACAAAAATGACAAAATATTTAGAAAATCTCACCTATGAGGAATAGGGTTGCCATATGGTCTCCCAAAAAATACCGGACACCCAGTATCTTTTGGTCGAGAGAGAGAAAAAAAAAAAAGGCATGGGATGGCGATCACAACCCCGCCTCCCAGCTGGGACTCCCAGCCACTTCCCCCGGCCACGCCAGGCTTCTGCATAATCACAGCCTCCTAGCGCCGATCGTGGCCCCGCCTTCCAGCCACTCCCCCCGCAGCCGGAAAAAATCAGAGAATACTGGACATTGCACATGCACGGTATTCTCTGATTTTTTGCCGACAATGAGCGCGAATACCGGACACCTGGCAACACTAATGAGGAAAGGTTAAATTCTGCACACATTCAGCCTATGTATACACTACAAGGTTTTTGTGCAAAAACACCTGTTTTTGCACAAAAACTGGTGGAGTGTCCACACATCAAGTGCGTTTTTGTGCAAAAAAAAAAAAACACAGTAAATAGACAGGAGAGAGGGCTTTTGCCGGTAGATTTATTCCTCTCCCCACAAGGAATAACTCCTTTTTGCGCTACAGCTCTTGCGCAAAAAAGGCATGTGTGGACGCTCCACAGGGGTTTCTTGCGCAAAAAGGGCCTACCAGAAAAAATACAGGTGCTCTGATGCTTTCTTGTGGAAGAGCGTCCATGCAGTGTGGATGCTCTCTTGCACAAAAGCACATCGCTTTTGAGGTGTGGATGCGCTTTTGCGCAATAAGTTTTTGGGGAAGATCTCTTCCGCAAAAAGCTTCTTGCACAAAAACCCTGCAGTGTAGACAAAGCCTCAGTGTTTAAATAAAAACTGAGGAGACACTTGCTAACAGTTTTCAAGCAGGGGAAGGGCTGTTAGAAAAGAGAATGGTGATCAAATCTTCATGTCCACAGAAGGAAGGTAGGAAAAGAAGAAATGGGCTTACTCTGCAGCAAGGGAGATTAGGTTACAAATCAAGAAAAGCTTTCTAAATATAATAATAGCTAAGTAATGTACTAGGTTACCAAAGAAGTTTTTCCAATCCTTTAAACACTCATGTTTCTTCTTGTCTCCAATTTGTCAACATCCTTCTTGAATTGTGGACACCAGAATGAGACACAGTATTTTAGTAATGGTCACACCACTGCCATACACAGAGGTAGTACTACATCCCTATGTCTATTGATTATTGCCATATTTATACATCCAAGGATTACATTAGTCCTTTTAGCCACAGCTTTGCACTCTGAGCTCATATTTAGATTATCCACTGTGACTCCAAAGTCTCTCTCAAAGCCACTGCTTTCCAGAATACTGTCCTCAATTCTCTAAAAGATAGCCTCTCTCTTTATTCCTACATGAATGAACTTACATTTTGTCCTATTGAAATGCATAAATTGCTTGAGCCCAGTTTACCAAGTAATCCCCATCACTCATCAGTGACACATCCTCTATTTACTACTCTCACAGTCTTGGGGCCATCTTCCAGTCTCATCAGTAATGATGTTATATTTTTTTCTATGTCACTGAAAATATATTGAGTCCTATAGGGCCAAGAACTGATCCCATTGGGACCCACTAGTACAGCAACCATTCAATTATGATTATCCATTTACAAGTACGTTTTGAGACTTAGTTAGCCAGATTTTAATCCCAATTTAATATGTACCACACTGATTTTGTATTGTTCTGGTTTTTTAATCAAGACATTTTGTGGTACCAAATCAAATGCTTTACAGAAGTCTACATAGATTATATCAGCATCAATAGTTGAAAGCCCATGATGTCACATGATGTAGTATAATACATACATCTGAAAATGGCTGAGAATTCAAAAACTGGATGGTAGAAGATAACGCATACCAGTGATGACTGAACCTGGTGATATAAACAAAAAGATCTCAACCATGCTTGTAGCTGTTTCTATCACTTTGAACTGAATCCACAGACGTTATAAGTTTCAGACAGAATCATAATCCTGGAATCTTCATTGCTGTCCTGAAGAGGCCACAGTTCTCACTCTTAAAGGATCAGATTTATTGGGAGCTGGTACATACTCTTAAGAAACCCCCACAGATGGAAAGTCTACTGGTTGCAGCTGTGGAAATGTTCCACAACTTCAGCTGGAGATGTTGTTACACAAGTATTAGTGCAATCCAAAAAAATAAGTCACATAGGATGGAAAAGGTGCAACACCAGGGATACACTGAATCAAAAGCCTCAAATTCCTGCTGTAAACTAGAGCTTCTCTTCTCCCCCAACACCAAACCTGAGGGAGGGCAGTGGCAGTAACACTCTCCCCTTCCCAAAGGTTTAATCCATTCTGAGTTATAGGGAGCCTAGAAAGTGAAGCATAATGTACAATTTTCCAAGCCCCTAGAAATAAAGGGCTGTAGATCATATCCATCTCTACAGAAAAAAGTTCAATTCTGCTCATTTATCTCATATCCACTTAGCTACTCACATCTTTAGAGAGCAGTGTTTGATTTAGCACTTTTTTCCCAGGAAAATATTAAGATTTCTATGTTATTGTCAGTTTTAATTAGAAAAATGTTCAAACTAAATTTTTAAATGCATGAAAAGTGCATGTTGCTGACTCCCAACCTGGGAGTTTATCATTATGTGCCTTAGGCAAATCTTAAGACATTCTCAACACAACTTTTCCCCAGCTAGTGCTGTAAAACTGCTGATTAGATAAGCAATTTATAATCATTTTAATATGCACATTTGAAGATCTGGAACAAGAAACTAATCTCAGGTCTTGAAGCCTAATAACAAACAAGAAGCATTGGCATAGACAGAGTATGGAAGTGGGTTATCTAACTCCGTATTTCTCAACAAGCAGTACGAGTACCCTTAGGAGTACTCGAGAGAGGTCTGGGGGGTACTTCAACACAACTGAAATTTGAAGAAAACTGAATTTTTGTTGTAAATTTTACAGCGTTTTATTATTTTGGTACTTTTTATACCCAAAAATGTCATCGCCTGCCCGGCTACAATTAAGTTGTTTAAACAAATGTTTTGCAATGGTAGAAAAAAATTGTATGCGTCTGAAAACTGTAGGTACTAGGGGTACTTCTAATTTTTTTTTAAGGGGAACTTTATTAAAAAAAGGTTGAGAAACACTGATCTAACTCATAAAGACTACTTGCTAATCTATGGGGCATCTATTGGATAAGGTTATGCAGTTAGCTGTAGCAGCTGCAGGGGAGAACGTCTAGGCAAACCCTATTCAGAACAAAGAATTGGGGGGAAGGGGAGAAAGTCTCTAGAACCATAACATGGATGAAATACCCTATATCCTCCTTTTTGTAGGATGCTAGAAGGCACAGTGTTATTTCCTTGTCAATACATTCACAAAGTCATATACAACATATGGTTAATTGTCTTTATTTTATTCTATTCCTATGTATTTCAAGGTCCGAGATTCTGCAACAAAAAATGCCTTGGCTTGGCTAGCTGAACACAAATGATCCCTCTGACTAAAAGATGGAAATAATCAGGTACCAGGCAAACAAAAAGCCCCAACAAGAGTGTGTGCAGTGAGGAAGAGTGGACAGGAGTGGTGGTGAATGATACTACTCTGAACAAGAATGCGTAGGTAGTGTTTGCCAGGACAGCAATCAGCACTAACAAGTTATGCAGGTTTTCCCTGCCGGTGCTTTCCACAGCCACCCCCTGTATTACATGATATATACTGTAGCTAATCAAGGGTTCACAAAGCATTTATAAAGGTTTGTACCTCTTCCCCATACAAGCCATCTGTATTTTATTTACACTGCCTTGACAATAAAAACACAGTAGAGATGCAATACCTTTTATACACTTATGGTTGCTGCTATTATAAAACTACATTCTAAAACAGGGGTGGGGAACCTTTTTGGGCGACCGCTGAGCCACAGAAAAATCAGTTGGGGCCAGGAACTGCAAGGAGGCGGCAGAGACAGGGGAAGGCTGGAGTGCCAACATGGGCTTCCCAATACTGGGGGAGTTCTAAAATATACAGTGTACTTGAAAAATCAAGAAGATTGACCCAGTCACAAAGAATAGGGTAACAAACTGAGTTTGGCATTTTACTCCTTAGCCGCCATTTGTCCTCTCTTAGAATGCAGCAACAGGTGCCGTGACATTAAATATAGCTCCAATATATTTCAGCTGTTGGATTGGTCTAAGGCAGCAACAGACAGGTGCTTCTCTCAGCACCTATATCTGCATGAGCAGATGTGCACTTGCCAAGAACACCCACATGTGTCACAGTCTACACTGACATTACAAAGATGTTTCGTAAGATAAAAATGTTTCAGTCATTTCTACAGAACAGAATCCAATCGAGATACTGTAATTATTTATGTAGCCTCATATGTGCATACCCAACTGATCACCAGTAACAGATCACCAGTGCCAGAGTAAAGGGTCCCTGACCCAAAGGGCACAAAAACCAAGCAAATACAACAGGACAAGATGGAACATACTACAAGTGGAATTTGGCCATTACAGCTTGAATGCTTGATCGAACGGTTATTTAAAGAACATTTAAGGAGAAGAGGTCTTGTTATCTACTAATAGGAAGGGCAGTCATGGCCTATGGAATTTCATGCACAAGACAGAACTAGGTAGACAGGAGTCAAAAGTAGTGACAAGAGACATGACAAGAGACAATATCAGGGAGGAACAAGTAAGTTCAGGAATCTTGGACAGGGATGGAGACAAGCAGTGTGAAGGAGAAATCTGTACCTAATACAGAAAATAAGTTGGAGGCAAGGGAAAGGCCAAAGACTATAAGATACAAGGTCCATGTGACAAGAATATCAATCGACAATTGCAATTTGAGAGGACAGCAAATAGAGAGGACAAATATATGAGTCACAACAGAGAAGCTGGCTGCAATAATCTATTATAAGAACAAACTAATAACATGGAAATCAGAAAGAAGGATAACAATGCAGAGTTAAGCTGCAGCAGGATCGGACAAATGACTGAGGATTGAGGACAATAGGAAAGAGGAATAATGAATGACAACAAGATTTGAGACTAGAAAACAAACATCACTCAAGTACAGAAGTGAATTTGACAAAATAAAGTAAGTCTTGATTAAAAGATTTACATGGGCCTTTGCATCATAACATTATCTGATTGTTAGCTCCCCTTTCATACCTTTGCTCCAGCCAAATCTCACACAAGTGATGAGTCTTATGAGGCCATTTCTTTTGTCTACTCTTATTACTTGGAGATTAGCAGTATTGATAGCAGAATACAACCTCCCTGATTTTATCTGCAACACTCCTACTCTGTCCACTCTATTTCTATTGAAGATTCCCTTCTGCTATGCAGTTTACAGTGGACTGAGCTATCCTGCTTATAAATTCCCTGTTGCTCCCTAACCTCTTAAACTCCACTTGTCCAGGCTGAAAGCAGACACCATCTTTGACTGTTTGAAAAAGGGCATAGGACAAAGAGCAATCTTGTAAATAAACCAAAATAGAAAAACTAAATCACTAATATGTCTTACCATAAATAGCTTGACGTCAATTCAAAATACTATAGCAACACGAGCTATGGATGATGCTATGTGTGGACCTACATACAAGCTGTTATCAATGTATAATATCACACATAGAGCAATACCTGGTTATAATGCAGTGAGTTAAGGGGTTGGATCCTGCTCATAATTAATGACTGAGTTCTGTCATTCACTTCTTTTGGAGGGAGGACTGAGGCCAAAAGGTTTCAACCTCAATTAGAAGTTTTTTTGCTGGGTGGATTGAAGTGAAACCCTGAAGAGCAGATTGTGAAACATGAGCACAATATGTTATCTTCTGTCCTAATTTCCATTCTGTGCTCTCCAGACTTCAGTGACATATAAGACAGGCCAGAATTTAGCAAAATGATTAACTCACGAAAAAAACATTTGTACCTCACCACACATTTGACTGCACAAATGGGAATATAGATGCAAAAAATCCCATTCATGAACACAAATACAGGTGTTTGTAAGCATATCTGCTTTTGTTGTTTAATAAGCACTTTGATTTAAAATCATATATAGGCATTAAAAGTATGACAAATACTTTGTGGAAGGAGGATGGACAAAATTTGCTCGACTCTCCTGTTCTTCAATCTCAAAACATTTCAGAACCACAATGGAGTGATATAGGCAGAAAGGATACATGACATTTAAAGATGTATAAGATCCCATGCACCTGACATACCCGAATTTTCAAATACATGTTCACAACTAAATTTTGTTGTTCGAGCCTGAAAACTGGGTATAAGAGATTCTTTCTTTTTATTCCAAAGAAAATGTTAGGGCAAGTTATAATCATTGAGCCCGATTCACCCTGTGTTAATCCACATTTACAACAATGTACATTTTATTTATTCAGGTCTGTGGAATTATATGAAGCTAAAGTTGAAGTGATGCAGTGGTAAATCTGGTCTCATGAATAGAACTTAATTGCTCATTACAGTTCTAATCCCTGTCACCCTAGAGAAACAAAGGACTACAGTCACCTGTCTTAGGAATGCTCCCTCTGCGAACTTAGACAATTCACTTGGCCTCTGCCTCATTTGCTCAAACTATACAAGGATCTTACCTAACTAAATAAAGGGTGGCATGCAGTCTAGGGATGTGAAGGACTAGTCGACTATCCAATAAGCAAATTCTTTATCAGATAGTCGACAGGATAATCGGATAGTCATTTCCCTCCCTTGCTGCCTCTATCGGAAAGAGGCAATAATGGGGGGGGGGGAAGAGTAGGGGATACTTCAAAGCAGCAGTGCCGCTTGAAGCCTGGGGCCAGACCCCAGGCTCCATGCGATGCTGCCACTTTGAAACACCATGTACAGCCCGGAGCCAGCTGGGGTGTCCCCAGGCTGCATGCAGCATTTCAAAGCGGCAGCACCGTGTGGAGCCCGGGATCAGCTGGGGACTCCCCTGTTGACCCCAGGCTCCATGCGGTGCTGCTGCTTAACGCTGGGGGGAACCTGGCATCAGTTGCGCAAGACATATGCTGTTTTGTCAAAGCAAAAATTTTCACAGAGACATATAGATTTCCAGGTTTTGGCGGGAAGAGGGAAGAAACACAGACTACACTCTGGTAACTGGGAAATAGACATGGGAGCTGGGACAAGTTAGGTTCAAGCTCTGCAGGATTCAGAATTATCTAAGAAAAAATTTACTCAATCAGGAGCAGAAACCAGAACCTGGGTCTTCTGAATCTCCAGGTCTGTGCCATCACCTTGTTACCTACACCAATTTCCATAACTGCACTGACATGCTCAGATGTCATTCAAAAAATGAATATTTTGGCATAATTCCACTTTTGGCTGAAATGCTAGAAAGGTTTTTCAAAATGAAGAATGAAATTTTTTGACACCTTAAAAGTTGCTGGGAAACAGAATTATTGCCCTTCATTCAATTCTACCCTTAATAGCTCAAATACTTCCACCTATGTTGTTATCTGTGTACTATGAACGTCCTCTTTCACTTAAAAAAAGCTAGCATGTCTACTCAAAGCACTCAATGTTTTCAGGGAATGCATAGATTTCACTCCAATCAACTACAGAACTTAGAACTAACTGCAATAAAGATACAATAGAGGCTCTGGTTCTGAATGGTTCTACTTGGGCCACCTACTAAACAATGCATGGTGTGATGCATTTCAAAATGTTTCATGGCAAGTGCCATTCCACTGTATTTTAGGGGCAGCAGGGTTTTCTCTCATGGCATGTCTGGAACTGAAAGTTCCATTAGAAACAAGATTATTTATTTAGTAAATATACCACAGAAAACCTGCAGAACAGTATTCTAAAGTTTTACACAAATATTTTATCCTAGGAAATATGTGAAATATCATTTATACTGTGACAACTTGAAAAGTATTTAAAATTTAGCTAGAACTTTGACATGCTAATGCCTTTTTAATTTGACTGCACTAAAAACATTTAGCCTCAGGTCACCGCAAGCAGTGAAGTCAGAACTTAAACGACTGCAATTTTTATAGCACTTACAGCCTTTTTTGTTGCTCTGTGTTTCTAAAATAGGACACAAGACTAGGCCAGAAGTAGTAGTTCATTACAGGATTTTTTCCCCCTTAGTTTTACCATGCTGTATGACTTAGCTTATACAAAGGTACCTATATAGATGTATGTTTGGTCGTTGTTGTTTTTTAATATCAGAATCAGACTCTAAAAATATAAATACACTAATGGAAAAATGTATGAAACAATGTTAATGTAGATCAGGAAGTAACGGCACTGTGGCTTAAAGATCAATACAAAAGTATTTGTTGAACTTTTATTTAGCAACATTATTAACACAGCATGTTTTGGCATAATTGAACAGAAAGTTATAAGTCACTGTTTCCCTTTAATAATCTCTTCTGGACCACACAGTAAACAGTGATCAAAGGCAGAAGCTGCAAAGCCACAAGCTGCAAAACCACACAAGAGGTACCGTATAACCAAAATCATACTCTAGAAGTAGAACAATATACATATGAAGGATGGAGTCCCTCTCTCATTCCCAATTGATCCTGCAAAAGACAGGCCCAAAGACAATAATGTATTTGTTACATTGATTCTGAGTAGCAAAAATGCATCTAATGGGAATCCCTCTGGTAGTTCACAATTTCAAACTGCAGTGGAAATGCAAGTTTCATTACTACTATGAGTACAGTTCTTTTAGTGGATGAATAAAAAAAGATTTATATAAATATAAGATTGGGGCTCAGCAGCACCCAGTTTAATTTCAATACTTCCCTGAACATCATTTCATGTTCTCTTGCACCTATCCCTGCAGTGAGAACTGTGATTCAACTATCAAGCCAGCCGAACATTGCAAACCAATACACAATGGAAACCAATATGCCTCTTGTGCTTTCCTTCGCAGAATATAAACAGCAATATGGAAAAGAAGGTATAAAATAGTTTTCTTTCAATATCTTTTAGCCTTTTGCACACCATAGGTATGCTACCACATTAACCTTGCTATCTGTTTACAGAGGGTCTTACCTTTTAAAGTCAGAAGGAAACATTATGATCATCTGACTGCCTGCAAAATACATGCCATAAAATTTCACCCACTAATATCTGAATGAAGCCTAATATCTTATGATATTAGAAAGACATCCACTCTAAGGCCTTGTCTACACTGGCAAGTCCTTCTTTGCAACAAAGCAAGAAAGCGTTCACATTGCAACTGACAAAAGTAGCAACAAACACTTAGTTTTAGTGACAAAAAAGTCTAGCTCCACAAGGGACTTTTGTCTCTTCCCCCTCCGATTACAGTCAACAATCATACAGTGTGTATTACAGCATGTTTTTTGTTCGGGTTATCGAACTCCATGTTTCCCACAATGCCTGATTAGCCACTTTAGGTAGTGTTTTGGATTCCACTGCTCTGCAGCCACAGGAATAGGTAAAAAAATGCACCTCTCCCACCTGCAAACCCTAGCAACTTTAAAATCCATTTCCTGGTGTCTGGCTCATTGTGTAGTGATCCTCTTGATGTTTTCTCAGGGAAACAAGAATGGCTATCACTCAAGATGCTCTCCTGCTTTGAGCTCCCCAGAGCTTTTGGAGCTAATCAAAAGCTTGGGGTGAAGAATCGGTGCAACCACAGCTGTGAGTGACCTGTAAGAACTGGGACACGTACAGTCACATTTCTCGAGCCCTGTGTGAGAAGAGGTACGATCGAGACAGCCTACAATGCAGAACCAAGATAAAGGAACTCCAGCAGGTGTCCTAGAAGGGGGAGGCAGCAAACAGCTGGTCTGGTGCTGCACCCAAAACATGCCGTTTTTATAAAGAACTGGATGTAATCCTGGATGGGGACGCCATGTCCACATCCAAGAAGAATGTGGATACTTCCCATAGCACAGTCAGAAATAGGGGTTCGCCTGGAGACAGAAGTTACTGATGAAGAGATGGAAGCAGATGAGGAGATGGAACTCCATCCCAGGATAATCTGTGTGCTAGGCAGTGAGGAATTGTTCTCAAGTCCTGAGGTTTATGAGGACTCTCAGCAACTGAATATGGAGCATGACGCAAGTGAAGAGAGGCAGGGTAAGTTGCTGTGCAGATGGGGGTGGTGGCATGGTGTGGGCAGTAAGTTGCCCTAGTGCAGCTGGGGAGAGGAGGCGGCATCATCATTGCGGGGTGGTAAATTGCTGTATATTGAAGCACAGTGGGGTTGGGTTGAGCAACTGTGGGGGAAGTTAGTCTTGCAAGTGGGGGAGGGAGTGGTGGTGGTGGTGGTGGTAGCACCGCGACTGGAGACTGTATTCATGTGAACTAAGCCCTGTCTGGGTCTGTGTTGTACCCAAACATAACATCAATGTACACACAGATCTCACACATGCATGATCCCACCACTCAGTGCTCATTTCCCTAGTCCAAAAGTGATTCTTTACTGTGCGCAATTGCTCTGTGACAGCCCAATGCAATGCCACTTCACTGCTGTCCCTGTCACCCACACTATCATCCTTTGTCCTCTGCTATTAAGTTCATAAGTAGCTCTGCTCCAATGCGTGATGTCCTAAGCAGATTCAACCCAACATGGGAGAGAAGTCTGGAATCCATGATTTCTCATAGCAGATGCTGGAGTTCACAACCAGGACTGTCATTCAAGTTGCATGAAAGAAAGCTGGAAGCCCTTGGGAGGGCTGGGAAGCAAAGAGATAGCTGATGGGATGTTTTTCATGTTAAATGCCTAGTGCTACCTTGCACATTCCCACAGTGCTTAGCGAGTAAAGGGACATCAGGCACTGTGAGATGTAGACCCACATTGTGTTGTTCTATTGTTCAGGAATCTAAAAATGTGGCCACAATATATCAACAAAAGGTAGGTGTGTAAACATGAGTTGTTGAATTTCTTTTTGGCGACTTATGAATGTTGACTTATGAATGTTGCCAAATCTTTCCAGTGCAGACATAGCCTTAAGATTTGAATTCCTTTAAGTGACAAAGAACCAATAACCTCCTTTTGTAAATGGTTCCAATGGTTCATTTACTTTTACTGTAAAAAATTGCATATTACTTACAGTTTGTATTTGTCAAGATTATACAGAAAGCACTCATTACTGTTAAAACAGGGGCTTACTTGGTCAGCTATCTGACAGAATCTGAATGCTTTAAGTCTGTTATAAATACATTATTGAGCAATTACAGTAAACTTCCGATAATCCGGCACCTTTAGGACCCAGGGGGTGCCGGATTATCAGAGATGCCGGACTATCGGAAGGGGGGGTTATGAGGGGTCTGGAGTGGGGTGGGAGGGGATGCCACCCCAGACCCCTCATAGCCCCCTTCCGATAGTCCGGCTCTGCCCCAGGCGTCCCTGATTCAGCCGCTGCTGGTCAGTTTCAGCAGCAGCTGAATCGGGGATGCCTGCAGCAGAGCAGCTGGGGTGCTGCCGGGTTGGTCCCGCAGCGCTGAGGGGCGGCGCTACGGGATCAACCCGGCAGCACCCCAGCTGCTCTTGGGGACGCCTGGGACAGAGCAGCTGGGGTACTGCCCGGTTGGTCCCGTAGCGCTGCCCCTCGGGGCTGCGGGACCAACCCGGCACCCCAGCTGCTCTTGGGGACGCCTGGGGCAGAGCAGCTGGAGTGCTGCCGGGTTGGTCCCGCAGCGCCGAGGGACGGCGCTATGGGACCAACCCGGTGGGACCCCAGCTGCTCTGTCCCAGGCGTCCCGATTCAGCCGCTGGTGAAACTGACGCCTCTGCCCCAGGCGTCCCCAAGAGCAGCTGGGGTGCTGCGGGTTGGTCCCGCAGCCCCGAGGGGCAGCGCTACGGGACCAACCCGGCAGCACCCCAGCTGCTCTGCTCCCGGCTTCCCCGATTCAGCTGCTGGTCAGTTTCAGCAGCGGCTGAATGGGGAAGCCTGTCCGGCTGCCCCAGCACTTCCGGGTTCCTGATGGCGCCGGACCATCAGGAGTGCCGGAGCATTGGATGCCGGACTAATGGAGTTTTACTGTAATTTGCAAACACCTAGAAGATAAAGTGATAATCAGCATTGGTTTTGCCAAGAACAAATCATGTCAAACCAAATAGCTCTTTTTGACATGGTATCAAGTTTTGTGGATGGAGGAGGAGGGGGAGAAGTAGTAGTCGAGATGCATCTTGAAGGCTTTTGATACCGTCTTGCATGGCATTCTCATAAACTAACTAGGAAAATGCAATCTACTTGGAGCTACTCTGACGTGGGTCCAAACCTGGTTGGAAAACCATTCCCAAAAAGCAGTTATCAATGATTCACAGTCCTGCAGAGATCAGTTCTGGGTCCTGTTCTGTTCAATATAATCAAAAATGATTTAGATAATGGCATATTGAATACACTTATACATTTTGCGGACCATATTAAGTGAGAGGGGTTGAAAGTGCTTTGAACTTCTGAAGTAAATAGAATTAAGTTCAATAAGGACGAATGCAAAGTACTCCTCTTAGGAAGGAGCAATAAGTTGTACACACAGAAAATGGGAAATTACTGTCCAGGAAGGAGTACTGTGGAAAAGGAGCTGGGGATCATAGTGAATCACAGAGTAAATAAGGCAACACTAAGACAACACTGTAACACAGCTGTTTAAAAAAAAAAAAAAAAAAAAAAAGAGCAAACATTCTGGGATGTATTAGGAGGAGTGCTGTAAGCTCTACTTCACACTGATGAGGTCTCAACTGGCGTAACATTTCTAGTTCTGGACACCACATTTCAAGAAAGAGGTGTACAGGTTGGACCTCCCTGGTATGGCACCCTTGGAACCAGAGCTGTCCCAGACCAGGAAGTTTGCCGGACCAGGGGAGGTCCATGCTTCCCCACTGGCTGCCCCAATCCCGGACTCCTCTCCCTGGGGCTCCCTGCCCTGCCGCTGGTCCCGCTAATGCTGCCTGGCATGGCTCCCCACCAGTCTCTCGGGGTTCCCAGTGGGGACTGCTGCCGGTCCCACTGCCGTAGGGTGTTCCCCAGGGTTCCTGGCTCAGGCCACCTAGCCACCCTGCTGCTAATGGGGGTTCCCAAGCTGGGGCCAGTCCGTCAACCCCGCCCCACTACTGGAGCCACCCTGCTGCTGCTGGAGATTCTGTGGGTTCCCCAGCTGGGACTGCCACCTCTGCCAGCCCCGCTTCAGCTGGGGGTTCATCGGCAGATGCTGCCTGGTCACCCCAACCCCACTGCCAACAAGGGTTTCACGGGGTTCCTGGCTGTGGCTGCCTGGTCACCCCAAGCCTGCTGCCACTGGGGCTTTCCCGGGGTTTCTGGATGGGGCCACCCGGCCGCAGGCAGCTCCCCTCCTGTCTGAGTCTGGGATTCCCCGACCAGGGCAAAACTCCCTAGCCGCTGCCTGGCCCCGCTGATGCCCAGTGCTCCCCATCCACCACCTGTCCTTGTACATGCTCAGGGTTCCCAGCCAGCCCAGGGGCTCCCCAGGTGTCGCCTGGCGCAGCCGGGGCTCCCCAGCCCATGTTGCTCTAGCAACATCCGTGGCCCTGCTGAACCACAGATGTTGCCGGACCAGAGAGTCCCGGATTTTGGGAGGTTCAACCTGTATAATCCAGAGAAAGTCCAGAGAAAAGCAACAAAAATGATTAAATGTCTAAAAAACATGATCTGTGAGGGAAGACTGAAAAAAACTGGTTTGTTCTAGAGAACAGAGACACATTGGGGTGTCATGATAACAGTTTTCAAGTACATAAAAGGTTGTTACAAGGAGGAGGGTGAAAAATACTTCTCTTTAACCTCTGAGGTTAGGATGAGAAGCAATGGGTGTAAATTGCAGCAAGGGAGATTAGGTTAGACATTAGGAAAAACTTCCTGTCAGGCTAGTTTAGCACTGGAACTAATTCCATAGGGATGTTATGGAATTTCCATTACTGAATATTTTTAAGAGCAGGTTACACAAAAACCAGTCTGGTACGGTCTAGGGATGTCAGAAATTGTTTATTTTAATAATAGTGTAACTGCAACAATTCTTCGCGGTTACACAGTTACTCGATGCTCCCCCCGGGGGCAGGACCAACAGCCAGAGCACTCCTGGCTCTGCTCCTGGGAAGCCCCCTGCCAACCCTAATTAAAGGTCCCTTCCAGTCCTAAGAGTCTATGATGATTCATCTTTGGGGTCCTGACTATGTTTTCAGTATTAGGGTAAGTCTGCACTACAATCACAAGTGTGATTGCAGCACATGTAGCCCTACCCAGGCAAGATATGATCTAGCTGCATGGTTCTGAACCAGAGAATAGGGTTGGGACTATACAGAGGCCTTCCTGGGAATATATCAACTCATGTATATATTTGCTTATTTTTAAAAATGGGCTATATAAAAAGCAGGAGTTTGTACAAACCAAAATTTCATACAATGACCTGTTTATACTGCTCTGTGTACTGTAGACGGACATATAAACACAATATTTATCTTCTAATTGATATATTTTATAATTATATGGTAAAAATGAGAAAGTAAGTCATTTTTCATTAATAGTGTGCTGTGACACTACGGTATTATTATATATCTGGTTTTCTAAGCAAGCAGAATCTAAGCAAGGTAAACTTGGGGTAACACAAGAAAAGTTGAGACCAACTGATCTAGCTAGCGTGAACATTAACAGTAAAGCTTCAGCAACATAGACTAACCAACCCCTCAAGGACATAACCAGGGTCCTGGGTTGGGTTGTGAAGCTTGTGCTGCTGCAGCTTTGCTGTTATTGTTATTCAAACTACCAAGATCAATGCTATCTTGGAAAAGTCTACACATGCCAGTCACATCTTTCACTGACTATAACACAAACACGCCCTTAATGTTGTGCCTGGGGCTAAGGAGCTACCTGGCACTATTCAACTGCATCAGGTATGACTCAATTTTGTTGACTGTATATAGCCTTTTTCCTAGTCATTTTCTCTCTTGTCTGTATTTGTAGGCCATAACAATTAAAAACCCTGTTACTGTATTCTCATCTCAAGACACAAGGAATTCCACCAAAAAAACTTCATGCAGCACCAATCATGTTTGTACAATTCAATCACCAATATAAAACCAATTTATGTACGTAGTTTCCAGTGACTGACAGAAGCAGTAACAAACTATAGAAAAGAGCAGGAGTGAGTATCAGTAGGCAGAGATTACATTTTATACATCTGTTTTGTGCTGAACAGTTACACAGCTCAAAGCAAAATCCAGTATTTTACCAATTAAAGCATTCTCCTCAGAAAACAACCCCTTATTTTGAAAGCAAGACCATGGCCCCTCCGATTATGTAAAGAGAAATTAAACAATCTGTGTAAAAACCAAAGAATTTTAAGAATCTAAGTCAGACAAAGTAAGAGCTTTGCCTTAAAAGTAATTTTTGACAAAGTGCACTTTTCAAAACTCTCAAGTCTCTTGTCTGTAAATCAGAGCATATTTCATGCCATGGCATGCATGCTACTTACTCTCCTATTTTAGTACAACTGAGGTGGAATGTGCATGTTGCCATTGGAATGTACATTCTCTCTTTCTTCACAACAGTTGCTTCAGGACAAGGTATTACAATACTACAATAATTGCTTGAATATCTTATTGGAAAAAACTGGAGTTTTTTAAGGTATTGGAAAAAACTGGGCAGAAAATATGCATAATTTCTGAGTACTTCAGGAAGGCCAAAGATCATGCTTAATCATTAAATACATGGATTATATTGCCATTGTATCATTAAAGTTTGTTTGATCTAGTCCTATTTTTCTGAAGATCAGCTAAATATACTTGTCTCTCACATGATGTACAAGAATAAGTCTAATCCTATACTAATTTTAACATTCAAGCATTCACCATGAAGGGGTAAGGAAAAGGTGAGGTGGAGTGAGTAGCATTCTGAAATATTCTGAAGAGAGAGCTTTGTCTGTTTTGCTACCAAATGGGCCGCACTTAGGTTTCCTTATTGCTAACCTAGTTTGTGTGAGCCATACTGTTTTTACTCTTTCATTCTGGAGTCTCCATAGAGACTAGTTAGGAAAATCATGAAATCAAATTCTTTTCAGAGAAATCAATTTTTTTATCCCAGGCTTGACTTTTTTCCTCCCTTCTGCACAAATGCTCTTTTGTATACATACAGAGTTTCAGGAAATTACTCCTTTTCCACCATCCCCTCTGCAACTTGCACAAAACAACCCTCCTAAATATCAACATTGATGAATAATTGTGTTTTTGTTGAAATGTTTCCAGCTCTGCCACACTTTCATGCTACACGAAGTAAATGAAACCCTTTGCTTTAGTTCCAGCCACACTCCTCTCAGTTTAACACACCTAGCCACCAAAAAAGTATGCACTTCTATTGAAAAGGAAGTCAGGCACAGCAGCAAGCTCATTCCCAAAATAATGATCTTTCACTTCTCCCCTACACAACTTCCACTTTTATTACAACGATACAGCATTTCCAATTTCAAAAGCTTTTTAATATACATTTTTTTTAAAAATTACCAATACTTTGTGTACTCTTGGGTCAACATTGCACAAATAAGAAGCTGTCGTTGGAATCAAGACTGCAGTTGTTTTGATTCCAGTAAAATCTAAAAAGCCGTCATTACTTCAGATGATTCTGCCAAAGTATCTTCCTCTCTTATGAATGGTTCAATGCTAAAACGAGCAGAAATCTTATTCATTTTCTGTTGTGGCTGCAAAAAAGCAGCCCTAAAGACGACCCTGACAGTACTATATTTTTAAATCAAGGCCTCTGAAAAAGTTAAAAATCATACCTTCCTTAGATTCATCAGCTTCTGAGCTCATGGTGTCAGTGTAACTCACTGGAGGCCAGATTACAGCTGACGTGCTCTTTGAGAGGCAGCAAGTCAACTTTTTTTTTTTTTTTTTTTTAAAGGTGGGTGGGATTATGAGGGGAAAAAATTCTGTGAATTCAACAAATCAGCACTCAGCTATGTGCAAAGGATTCCGGCCCTTTCTTCACCGCACACAAGCAACTTGGAAAACAGCACCTTGCAGAAACTCATTTGCCAGGACTACTTGCAGTTTATGGATTTTACTCCATCTACATCCCCACCCCCACGTTTTAGTCTTCAGAATGGGTGGAGTTTTACTTGTTACAGCATGCCGGAATGTGTATGAGAGAGAGCAAGGGGGAGAAGAAAATCGTTAAGTCAAAAGCAGCATCGAGTAGCAACTTGAATATTTCATTACAGTGACTGACAAGCTGAGGGGGCCTCAGGCAACTTGCTACAAAGGGAAATACTTTTTAAATCTAAATTGCACTTTTCACTACTGCATGTTGCTTGGAATTAGTTCTGAGACCTCTGAACCTTAAGTGGTTATCACTGGAAGACAGTAATGATTTAAAGTATTTTAAGAAAGAAAAAAAGCTGCTTTTCTTGTTTAAACTAAGGTTTCCTAACAAATTATTTTGTTTCCATCCTCCATGTTGAATGTGAAGCAATTCAGCTAAGATTTTTTAATGACCCGAGTTTGTTTCCTATTATTTCCATTTATCTTTGTACTACTTGCCCCCATGCACATCCATGTATCATAACTTTTAAAGGCCCAGTCACAGAATTTTCTGCAGCACAGCAATACAATAACATACATCTTTTATAGTATTCCAGGCTTCTCATACATATTAGATTTTCTGACCAGAGCATACAGAACAGATACTAAAGCAATGAGTTACTTAATGAGAGGACTCTGACTCCTTTAGAACTTACCTCTGTAGGAACATTTTTCTATTTATTAGTTCCTTTTGATACATGTTTAGTACAATGCATAGGCTAAAGAACAATTCCTAGTGGAAATACTGACCCAAGTATAAAAGCAGAGGCAAAAACCTAGAGCTCAGACTCCAGATTTGCATTCCCAGCTCAGACACAGACCAATTTCCTGGTGAGCAGAATTCATACCTCCCAGAGGTGTTGAGAGGCTTTACATACATATGGAAAGTGCTTTGGAGATCTTTGGGAAAAAAGGTGCTATAAACAGCCCAGATCATTGAAGTCTGGCTAAACAGAAGTATCTTTCAAGCTGCAGTCAGGAAGCTAGAGACCCAAATCATTGATTTGATAGTGTCATTTAGAAGTGTGCCTTCAGAACAAACACTATGGAGCACCATAAAATCCAATACTCCATGATATCCATGTAAACTTACGAGAACACACTCAAGAAGAAGGATGGTCTTACTGTTAAAAGCATGGAACTCAAAATCTAAGTTTAATTCCTGAGAATGCTTCTGACTTTGTGAGACCTTACACAAATCACTTAATATATCAGTGCCTCAGTTTCCCACATAACATTTTTGTTGCAACTATTTGGAATACAAGATCTTCAGAGCAGAGCCTGTCTCTTACTATGTGTTTGTACAGTGGCTAGCACTGGAGTAGGCAAATAGCAGTCCATGGGCAGGATCCAGTTCTGCAGCATTAGCCTCTGGCAGGCTGCTGCCACTATATTTACCAGTGTCACTCCAGTTACGGGAAATTGCAGCTCGGTTGGCTGTGGATCACCTTCTAGGCCAATGGGAGCTGGAGGAAACGGTGTCTCAGTCCAAGTCCCTTCCCGCAGCTCCCATTGGCCAGGAATGGTGATCTGCAGCCAGCGGGAGCTGCAATCAGACATACATAAATTTATTTGCACAGATGCAAATAAATATAATGGCGGCAGCCCTCCAGGGACTAGCCATGGTGAACAGCTGCCATTTTATTACCCACCCCTGGGCTAGCACAACGGGGCCTATGCCTTTGCAAGGGTGCTAAGTGCTACTGAAATACAATTTTGTATCCGTAATAATCAGAGATCCATAGCTTCTGCTAGTGGGGGCTCCTAGGTTGTTCCCTAAGGAAACCTTGGTCTTCACTGCTGGCACAGGTTCAGCAGGGAAAATGAGAATCTCACCAAATGGTAACAGCGGCTGTCCTAAAGAAAAAATTACAGCACAGCTAAAGAAGCCCATTTTCATGTGAGAAGTTACTCTTTCTGCACTCCCCTGCTCACTATGCACTAGTCCGGAATGACTAGATAGCCATCAGTAACTCACTAAAAATGCATAGAGTATAGAAGAGGCAGGAATAACTGAAGTGACAGACAAGATTAACAGCCATAGTCCTTGGGGCCATTTAACCAAAGGCAGAATTTTTGACATCAGCCCATAATTTGCAAGGGCTTTCCACGAATAAATTTACACAACAGAAGCCTCTCCCCTGCTTACTACATTTCCCCCTCCCTTGGTGACTTGCTCTCCCCTACCCTCACTCACTTTCACTGGAGCAGGGGTGAGGGCTCTGGGGTGGGGCCAAGGGATTCACAATACAGGACGGGGCTATGGATTGAGGCGGGGGATTGGGATGATAGAGGGGGGTGAGAGCTCTGAGGTGGGGCTGGAGATGAGGGGTTCAGGATGTGGGGAGGGCACTGTCTGAGGCAAAGAGTTGAGAGCTCTGGGGTGGGGCCAGGGATTAGGGGTTTGGAATGCAGGAGAGGGCTCGGAGTTTGGGAGGGCAGGGCATAAACCTCTGGCAGCTCCAAGTCACGCAGTGGGCCTAAGGAATTCTCTGTCTGTCCTGGCTCTGCACTGCGCCCCTGAAGTGGCCAGCAGGTCCACTCAGCAGTGAGAGGTAGGAAGATTCAGGAAGCTCTGTGCACTGCTCTTGCCCATATGCGGAGCTGGTTCTTGGTCAGCGTGTGGAGACCTGTGTTCCCTCCTCACCTAGGGGACGGACCTTCTGGACACAGCATGCCGCCAGGATAGGTGGCAACTAGCCTGTGTTAGGCCTGCAGCACCACTGATCAGACTGGAGATGCCAATTTTTCTTTTTGACCAGGCATTGTAATAAAAAACTGGACACCTGGTCACTCTACAGGGCCATCAGTTTTTTCAAATTCTCTTCCATATCCACCCCCTGAATAATAGCTATTCAAATCCAGTAAAGGAAATTCTTCACCTCTCAGCTGTGCTACCACATTATGATATGCCTAGTGCTTAGGAAACTCAAACTAGCACAGAAAACTGCAACACAGGCAACCACAAGCACATCAAATCTGCCCAGCATTCTCTCTATAGGTTTCCCATAGAAGCTGGAATCAAGTTCCTTATCTTCAAGTTGCTTCATGGCCTGGATATCTAAAAGACCACTTAAAGTTCTAGCATGAATCTTGTGGTCAATAACAACTGAGGACTGTCACACACACACCTGAGCCTCACCACTTTTGTCTCCAAGTGCAAGATGCATTTTTTTGACTTGTCCTTTTATAACAAAAATACACAGCAACATGTGTACTTAACATTCCAAGATACTGTACTGCACATGATCCTCCCATCAGGAGAGGATGAAAGAACAAACAACAAATGACAGTGTTGCTGCATGCACTTTATTGGAGCAATTTCTGTTGATGAAAAATACACGCTTTTGAGTTTTCACAGCGTTCTTCTTCCAGAAGTGGAAGCCACTCGTACTATAGAGTGGTGTGTAAAGAATCAACGTAAAACAGGATCGGGCAGTTTTTGGACAATGCAACTGCCCAGATAAAATGAAGGCAATATTTGGCTCACAGACAGTCACTTATGATGATATGCGAGTCAGAAAGAGCCCAACTTGACTTTCTGAATGAGTGAACAAGTCTGGTAGTTTTAACTGCCAAGTGAATAAGTGTGATATGAAATGGGTAAGGTTCAAAGGAGCAGAACTACAAAACCATTTTCACAAATTTGCTGTTCAGACTAAAGTTATTGTGCAGCAACTAGAGTATGAATGTACAGTGGACAATGCTACTGTCCAGTGGAAGTCAGAGAATGTGGCTTGATGCATTACTACTTGAAAAGTGTACTATGTCAAGCTGTACTTCAGAATCTTCAGCTTGTGTCTACACTGTACCGGTAGCTCAAAATAAGCTACGCAATTTGAGCTATGCAAATTGCATAGCTTATTTCGAGTCAATTTCAAAATAACTTATTTCGTAATTTTGCACTGTCCACACAGTGTCAAATTTTGAAATAACCCACTATTCCAAAACATCCCTTACTCCTCGTGGAACGAGGTTTACAGGGATGTTGGACTAGTGAGCCCATTATATTTCAAAATAATGGGCACGCTGTTAAGACACAGGATAAATAGCTCCGCAGTGTAGACATAGCCTCACTGAGCTATGCCAGGCAAGTTAGTGCACTGAAAACTGGTGCGCTGCAGATTCACATTCTTCCCTCAGGAAGAAAAAAGATCTTTATAATACAGATCATCTTGAAAGTCAGTGAGTAACTCCCTCAAATGCATGACTTCGAAACCCCTACAATATCACCTTTAAAAAAGACTACTGGATAGGTTGTCTTCTCATGGCAGGAGAGAATTCCTCAAGGAAAAATAAGCTTTTTCTACACTATGTAGCTGCTGGCAACACGGCTGTCTGGACACAGCTGGCTGCTCAAAGTTCAGCAGCATAGTCGCTGTTTATCAGCTCTTTCAGCGACAACATACTGTTCACTTTGGCGCTTGCTGTGGAAAAACTTTTGTCTTTGATGTGTGCAGGGAGCACCTCTGAAAGACAAAAGTTTTGTTGTTCAATTGTCAGTGTTGACATAGCCTACAGCAAAAAAAATGAAAATTAAAAAAAAAAAATCAGGTTTTACTCACGTTTTGCCTCTTAAAACACAACTTAAGATTCCTGTGTTTGCATATGCATTTCTTCATTAGATACTCTAGTAGTGTCTAACTTTGTTCCCCTTATATAGCTCAAATGAATGGAGAGGAAAAACCACCTACAGAATAATGCCCACCAAGGGAAGAGCAGTGAATTCAATTAAGACGATACTGAAACTTAATGTCTAGATATCCAACTGGTGGGCAATTGGATCAATGGATTACAGGCCTACTGACAGGGGGAAGGTAAAGGGAGCACTTGCCCTGGGACCTGGCGATTCAAAGGAGCCCAGGCTCTGAGCCTTCGCTGCTGCTACTGCAACAAGTGGCCAGAACCCTGGACCTTTTACATCGCTGCTGGAGAGCCACTCTGCATGGTTCTGAGCACTTCGGGGGAAGGGGCGGCAGTGTCGCGGTCCAGGCGGCGCTGCTGGCTGCCCCCTGCCCCGCCCATTCCAAGGGTGCAGGGCTGGGCCCCCTGCACACCTTGCCTAGGGGCCTGCAGAAGCTGTTGGTCCCCTCATTGATTACAAAGTAGCAGCACTGCTGGGGGGGTGCAATAGGAGAAAGCTTGCAGGGTGGTCACAACTGAATTCTTAAGCCTCAAAGGAGCGGAGCATCTAAAATGGAAAATAAACAAAAACCAAAAACCAACAACAAAATCAAAAACCCAAAATATTTTCTGCTAAGTAGGTAGTGTAGGACTCTTCAGGTTTTATAAGTGTATTCTCAGCAAAAAGAGGGCACAACCAATTTTTAAAAAATTCTTTCAGGCCATGTTTGGTGATGTTCCTTAAGCCAGATAAATATAATCACTGGGCAGTGCATCTCTCCACCCTAAATCAATTGTGCTGCTTCTTCAAGGCTGAGTGTTTGTCTTACTGTGGCTGTCAACAAACTGCAGTAAGCCTTTGATTGTATATTGCAGAAACATGCTTACTTCTAAATATGCCTCTTTTTATCTGGACCTAGACCTGAATGCTTACTCCCACGGGAGAAAGTTCTGAGGTCAATCCTATGTATTTTCAAAATTAAACACAAAACTTATTTTACTTTAGCTCTCTTTCTCTCTCTCTCTCATACAGTCACCCACCCCCATTTCTTCTACTGCAGGGGTCTCAAACTTCTGGTCTGTGGGCCACCATCTACAGATCAGAGTATATTCACAGTTTGACTGGGAAAAGGCTTGTCTGAACACATCCTCCAAGCTCCACACCTTCCCACCACTGCCCCACCTTCATGACACCCATCCCACAAGAAACCTGGTTTTGGAGATTACCAAAGGATCCTGGCACGGTAGGACTTGAAACCATCTGGAAACAGAAGGCCTAGAACTGGCTCTCCGCCTCAGTTCTAGTCTTTTTATTTCCAGATGGTTTCAAGTATCTTCTTGGATGTGGAGGCAAAGATGAAGTGAAGTGATGGTCATGATTGTTCTCCTCTACTACCTTCATATAATTTTATAAGGCAGGATTCTTTTGTTTGATTCCTCCCCACCCTGGAAAAGAATGGCAGTCCAAGGTGGAAGTTACTATCAGGTGACTAGGTCGCCTGACTATAGCATCCCAGTGTTCATGAGTCAGATGAAGTATGGAGGGCCGACAGCAAAACCAAGCCTTTTCACGGTTCATTGTTCTGGCTGATGGGTCATGAGCCCTATCTGGCTTTTCCACAGTAGTACCTAAAGTGTTAGCAGTGGATATTACCCAAAGTAGCACATATGACATACACATCCAGTGTCATTTTCTTCAGATACAGAAATGATACACATTGGATAACTGCATTCAGTAAATTATAACCTTTTCATAATGATATCTTAGCCATGTTGCATAAATTATATCTCAGTTATGATAATGACTTTTTATGTACCAAGGGGTCGATATGGTGGGTCTAGCGAAGACCTGCCAAAACTGAAT
Organism: Rafetus swinhoei; assembly: GCA_019425775.1. Classification (NCBI taxonomy): domain Eukaryota; kingdom Metazoa; phylum Chordata; order Testudines; family Trionychidae; genus Rafetus; species Rafetus swinhoei. The sequence goes on along the minus strand of CM033427.1, from coordinate 74,903,172 downwards.
GCAGATCACTGTCTGGTCGACCCGATTATTCTAACCTGGAGAAGAAGAGTAAAGGAAGTCAATGAGAAAGTTTCTCCCATTGAATTCCCATGGTGTAGATCTCACACAATAACTGAACTTAAGGTACGTTGACTCCAGCTATGTTATTCACATAGCTGGAGTTGGCATAGCTTAACTCGACTTTCTGCTGTACTATAGATGTAATCTCACTGATTGTCTGAACAAGAAGGAGGACTGAATGGGCATGCAGGCTCTAAAGTTTTACCTTATTTTATTTATGACTGAGTTTATGTAAAAAAGTAATAGTTCTACATTTGTAAGTGGCATTTTTTTCACAATAAAAAGATAGCACTAATAATTGTACAAAGTGCATTGAAAAATACTATTTCTTTAATCTTTTTACAGTGCAATTTTAAGAAAATATAAAGTGACCACTGTACCCTTTTTATTCTATGTAATTGAAATCAATGTATTAGAAAATGTAGAAAATATCCCAACAAATTTAAACAGAATTCTATTATTAACGGTGAGAGTAATTATGATTTTTAATCTCTTGATTAATTTTTTTAAAATCATTTGACAGTTCTAGAAGCTATTTTATTTTTATTCTCCCTAACCCCGAGTAGAAGAGACACAACATGCAATTATGTTACTATACTCTTTTTGTTGCAAAATTGACACTGGTTTGTCCTACAGACATGGGCACAATGAAAAAAAAATACTAGCTTTTGTTGAGCCTTTAGGCAGTTTGGGGTTTTGGATGTCAGTTAAAAAGGAATTTTGACTAATTGTGCAACTGTATTGGAGCAGTTTAAATGGCTCTGCAGCCAGAAAGCCTCTGGACACAGTTACCAATCTGCTCCTGCTACTCTGATTTCTATTTGCTTTTATTATTTTTAACGAGAAATTATGTTTTCAAGTGCACCAAGGTAATCCAGACATTGCTCAGGTTTGCTTGTCAGCAGGAATATTTAATGCTTCTAATGCACAGACTAGGACTAGGATCATTTTACCAGGAAAATAATATTTTCATATCATATCAGTTTTTATAGCATGTTATCTGTTAAGAACAACCTTGGTACAAATTGAAATCTACACTATCAGTCTTAAACACAAGCCAACAAGCTGTTTTCAGCTTATCAAGGTTTGCTCAACAAATAGACTATATGAGAGTATAAGTAGGGTTAAAGCAACACACCAAGAGTGACAAATGTACGAAAGTGTCTACATTCATAGGCCCTGTCATCACTACATGCTGAACTCAATCCTGTATTGCCCTCCCCCCTTAACATGGCAGCCACCGTTTGCTTTCATTGCCACATGCCACCACAAGCACTATACTCTGAGCAATAGGCCAGCCTGTGAGATAACCTCATGGTAACAACACTCATCAGAAGCTAATGCAGTGAAAACATGCAGCCAAGGGCACCCATAATCTCATAACCCCACTATGCAACCATTCCTACACACTATCTTGTTATCCACACATGACCCCTGGTTAGAAGCGGTCTGCCTTCATAGAACTAGATAAATTCATAGAGGGTAGGTCCATCAACGGCTATTAGCCGAGACAGGCAGGAATGGTGTCCCTAACCTCCGTTTGTCAGAAGTTGGGAATGGGTGATGGGGAAGGATCACTTGATGATTACCTGTTCTGTTCACTCCCTCTGGGGCACCTGGCATTGATGGCTGTTGGAAGACAGGATACTGGGCTGGATAGATCTTTGGTCTAACCCAGAATGCTTGTTCTTATGTTCATAGCCCTCTGTTCAGCATCCACAATTACACAGTGTTTGGAACTTCTTCAAGCTTGCTCATCGCCTGTGTTTGAAACAACAATGGCTCTAAGACGTCCTTGTATCAGCGTGCAGCTTTGTGGTCACACGAACATGAGCATCCTGGCTTTGAGCAAAATTAGCAAAACTCATGACTTCAGCAGTGCAAAGCAGCATCCTGAAGCAGTGTTCCCCCTAATTTTCCCCCATACATGTGCAGAATGAATTTTGTTACACATCACCTCCATATTGGTGCATGTCACAAAATTCAGGTGGTGAGGTTGGGGGAGTGTGGAAGGGGGCTCAGGACAGGAGTAGAGGATTGGGCTGAAGGCTCTGGCTGCAGGTGCAGACTCTGGGGTGGGGCTGGGGATGAAAGGCTTGGGCACAGGCTTCCCTGGGTCAATGGTGGAGAGAAAGGATTCTCCTCCAGCTCTCTGTCCCTGTAGCAGCACCTGAGCAGAGGGTAGGGGAAAGAGGCACATCTCCCCTGGACACAGTAGCTCCAGGCCAGCTCATTTTGGGCCCAGAGAGAGGCGCCTGTCCCATGGCTGCATCAGATCAGAGGGTGGGTCAGGCTGGGGCCAAGGGAAGGGCACATGTCCTCCAGCTGTGACAGGTTGGGGACTGGGATCGATTCAGGCTGAGAGGAGGCACCTCTCCCTCAGCAGGTTCAGGCTGGGGCTGGATTTAGACCAAGTCAGGTCCACCAGGTCTGGATTCCCTGAGTGCCTGCATGGTGCTTAATAGGCTTGTGTGTGGCTGTTCATCAATGCAAAATAAAGATAGTATCTCAAGGGAACTAATAGAACAGGGGTGGGCAGTAATTTTTGCAAGAGGGCCACTTAATGAATTTTGGTATGTGGTCATGGGCCGGCTCCACTCCCAGAAGGGGCAGGGCCTGGGGCGGAAGGGGCAGTGCTGAGGACTAGCTTCACCTCAGAATTGTCTGGGACCAGAGGCTTTGAAGTAAAAACACAGCAAAGGGCTTATAGCTCCAGGCCATACTGCTACTACCCAGCCTGGCAGCCACCCCAGTTGTTGCGGCTATTTAAAGGGTTCTCGGCTCTGGCCCCTGCTGGGGTAGAACCGCAACTGGGAGCCAGGAGCCATTTAAATAGGATCCTGCTGCCTGAGACACCACCTGGAAATTGAATGACACGGGCAGCAGGATATAAATAGAAAGCAGCCAGATGCAGTCCACGGGCCGGATCAAGTGTTAGGTGGGCCAAATCTGGCCCCCAGGTGCATCTTGCCCCGCCCTGTACTAGAAAGTCAGGAACAAGAATAAGAACTTCCAATTCTGCTCAACAGCCAATTTTACCATGAACTGGACTGCATCCCAACCACCCACAAGAGCACAAAGCCCCATTTCAGCATGGATTTACCAGGGAGTTGGGATGAATGCACATTCAGAACTTGGATGCTGAACACAAGACCCACCCTGCCCCTGCACAGCCAACAATAAGAGAGAGTAAGACCCAATGAATAGATATAGAATGCTGTAAGCTGGGATACTAAAATAGTTTTGAGTCAAAGGAGGTGGAGAGGAGGACTTGATATCTCAGGGTATGTCTACACTGCAAAGTTAATTCGAAATAATAGCTGTTATTTCGAATTAACTTTAATAGCGTCTATACATGCAAACCGCTATTTTGAAATTAATTCGAAATAGCGGAGCCCTTAATTTGAATTTGGTAAACCTCATTCTACGAGGAGTAACGCCAAATTCGAAATAGCTATTTCGAATTAAATGCTGTGTAGACACTTAATTCAAAATAGGGGGCCTCCAGCCCTGCCCAGGGAGACCTGGTGGCCACTCTGGGCACAACCAGGAAAACTTACTCTCCTCTCCCCCAGCCCCGGAGCCATTAAAGGGGTAGACCCTGGCCACAGTGCCTGTGCCAGCTAAGCCTGCCAGCCCAGAGCCAGCAGTGGCCACCGGGCCCCTGACCCAGTGGCCCCAAAACATGAGCCAGCAAGCCACTGGCAGCCAGCCCTCCACTGCTCCCCAGGAGCAGTCTGCCAGCTCCCAGGAGCCTGACAGGGGCTGGAGAAGACGGGCACATTCCTGGTCCAGGGTGGAGATCATGGATCTTATTCAGGTTTGGGGGGGATGCCCCCAACGTCCATGATCTCCGCACTAGACGGAGGAATGCGGCCGTCTATGGCAGGATAGCTGCCAGCCTGGCCACCAAAGAAAACATCCAAACCCAGGAGCAGGTTTGCATGAAAATCAAGTTGGTCTGGCGAGACCCCCAACCCTGGGCCCTGAACTTCCCCTTCCCCTTCTTCCCCTTGCTTCCCCCTTCCAGCTCCCTCCTCCCAGTTTTCCCCCTCCCCTCTCCCACCCTCTCTCTTCCCCTCTCCCACCTCCTTTTCCCAGTCTCCCCAGAGGTTCATTCCCCCCAGTTTTGTTCAATAAACCCAGTTTCTATTTTTGAACAGACATGTCTTTTATTTGACATCAGGAAGGGGGGCTAGGGAGGGGTAAGTGGAAGGATGTGAGGGAGGAATGGGGCACAAGCCCCTGGTGGGGAGGACCGGGGCGGCTCTGAGGGCTCCTCGGGGTGGACGCTCTCCCGCAGGGCCTCCTGGATCCTGACAGCCCCCTGATGGACCCCCCAGAGGGCTGCCTGCAGCAAGTGCAGCCGGGCTGATGGCAACGACCCCACGAGACGCACCGGCGTGCTCAGGGGCAGCTCTGGCTCCATGTGGCCGAGTGCTGTGGTGTCCCGAGTTCGGGCACTCAGGGCACTCCAAGACAGGACTGCTTTGCTGTCCCTCATCGAGGTAGACAAGCAAGCAGGGAACCCTGAGAACTGTCTGTCCGGGGTGGGGGTAGGGTCCCTTTAAGCACGGAGCTCAGTCAGCCTCAGGCAGCAGCCCCCACACACTAAGTCCTAACCTGATGCCCTACCGGCACTGGTTCCGGCCAACCTTAACTTCGGTTCAGGGTCCACTCAGTGTGGACGTGCTATTTTGAAATAGCAAAACGCTATTTCGAAATAGTTTTTGCATATAGATGCGTTATTTCGAATTAGCTTAATCCGAATTAACTATTTCGAATTAAGTTAATTCGAAATAGCGCTGTAGTGTAGACATACCCTCAGACACATAAGATGATGGGGACATACTTACTATAATACTGAATATTTCAAAATGGCCACTGGATTCTTAGGCTATTATCCTAGGTTTGGCTTCAGCTGAAGGTGCATGCAAGGACATCAAGCTCATTTATTTCCCCATCCCTGCATCCATCTTACAGCACTGAAAGCTGTAGCTATTTTAAAAAAATGAAAATGTATACAAAGAGTTAAAAGGTTTGTGCCATATCCCAGCCAAAATGAAAATTGCTATTAATCTATGTTTAAAGCCACTCACTGCCATCCCAAACCAGCTGCACTTTAAGATACTCTGCTATTAGTACAGAGGCTTGTTTATTATTGATCTGATTTTGATCCATTCCTAATGAGTAATGAAATATAATTTTTCACACATTAAAAATTCCAGGTGATCTCTAAAATTCCTTGGCAATGAAAGCCTCCCTCTGCTGCCATTGTAATTTGTAAATCCTATCCAGTCACTTAGCTGTCTGTTTCAAGTCACAGAATGATTTCCTTGGCAAGTCAGCCTGGAATAATTAATTGGTCTTTCTTCCATTCTGGTATCTAAAGCAGCATATTATCTTGTGAGATTGCTAGCTTTACAGGCTGCTGCTATGTCATCATCATGGTTGTTATTTCTTCCTATATGGCCCCAAAGATCTCTCTTCCCCTCAAAAAATGTTTTCGATCATTGGAAGGTAAAATTGACTCACCATTTCTTCTCTTAGGATAGCTTGTTTAGAAAAAGTCTCAGAAATGTTTGATGGAAGAATGAAAATGCACAGAGAAACAGAATTCTGTTGAGATAAAAACTGTTACTTTCTACTTGCTGAGGCACAGACAAAATAGAACTGTATGAATTCAACATTTGTTCTTTAGCCTGTCAGGAACAAGTGCAAAGGTCACATACTTGTCAAGGGGTGGCCTGGGAACTAGGAGATCACTCAGTGCCAATAAAAGATCCCTGAATCTGAGGACAGCATGACAGAAGCAGGCAAGGCTTGATAATGGAGATTCATAAGGAACTATCAGAAAAGCTGGAAAAGAAACTGCTGCAGAGTATCTCTGCCAGAACTGTGAGAGAAGGAAGTGAGATAGAGTTCCACAGGAATGTGTTTGATAAGACTATTCAAACTTATGCATTATGAGGGTGGAACCTCAGGAATCAGGAGCACCATGGGATCAAATCCCCATTACTAATACTGAAATACACAGTTCATCCCCCAAGAGGGGACCTCTATTAAGCACGGTTCTACTCAATCTAGTGTGCCAGGAAGAGATGGATATGTTAACGATTTGTACTTTATTTATGAATTAATGGTATCTTACATGTTTGCTCATACTTTCAACAAGTTACAGCAGCTTATACCTTCCTCTTTTAGTATCCATTAATTTCAATGAAGTTGAATTAAAAAGAATCCTTAATGTTTGCCTAACGCTCTACATTAGAATACAAGGCAACAGCCTCAATGCATCAGAATACTCACCGCATAGCTCAAATACGTAAGCGCAAATGCCATCTCTTACGGTTTTGGCTATAGCAGACCATGCAGCATCAAGTAATCTGTAAGTAGCACACTGATTGAAAATTATCAGCAATCGAATCCAACCCAAAGTACTCTCCCTTAAGCTAGCATATGTTGTGAAAGATAGAACATGGTTCAGTAACATACATAGTATTAAACACACTACCACCCAAATGAATCTGCAAGCAGTACCGCCTCATCTTTATTCAGCCACAGTTACATTCTATTGATGTGCTGCTATTTATTAGCATATAGTAAAATTGCCTCTTCTCCTATTGATGCATATCAGGATAAGGTTTCATTAACCATATTAGCACAGAGAACACTTGGATTTCCTATAATCCCAGATGGTATTGTATATACATTCTATTGAGGACTGTGAATTGCTGGAGGCAGTGTTCAAGCTTGCCCATGCTTAAAACAGGCCAAACTTACCCTGGCATCATGCACCTTTCTAGTTAATCTGATTTAGATGTCAGTGAATAAGACAATGTGGTACGCAACAGCCTGCATAACAATGGAAAAGTATCCTTTCCTATTAATATACTTGTTTGATGGCATAGATGGGTATATGCATCCTATCAATCGCACAGTTCAGGAAGCTTATTAATTCAAACTCTGATTCTGACAAACCTGGGGACAGCACAGTATTAATAGCCTTGCAAAGCTCAATGATATTGTGCCAACTATAACTCAATGGCTCTCAAACTTTGGTATTGGTGACCCTTTTGCACAGCTAGCCTCAATGTGAGGCCCTCCCCTTAGAAATTAAAAAGGCATATTTTATATATTTCACTATTACAAATGCTAGAGGTGATGCACGGATTGGGGTAGAGGCCAATGGCTTATGCGCTCCCATGTAAAGACTTCACCATCCCCTGAGGGATCACAATCCCCAGTTTGAGACAAGGATGTAAGCAACTAGTTGACTATCCGATAAATAAAATAGTTGACTATTGACTTGATCTATCAGAGAGAGGCAGCAAAGCAGGGGAGAGCAGGATCCGGTGCTGGGGGAGCCGGTGCTTAAAAGCCAATTCCCCTCAGCACCATCTTTGTGGGGAGAAGTGGCAGGAGCGCTGCGGGGAGCTGAGGGGAGCTGGGGACTCAAGCAGTCCCCTGCTGGCCCTGGGCTCCTGGCACTTTGCTTTTGAAATAAACAAGAGGGCTCTTGTACATTTCAAAAGCAGAGAGCGCGGGAGCCAGCAGGGGACTGCTTGAGTCCCCCGCTGGCTGTGTTCCCTGCACTTCCACCTTCGAAATGTAGCAAGAGCCGGCTCTTGCTACATTTCAAAGGCAGAGGTGCCCTTATTGACTAATCGAATAGTTGATGCAAATTACATTGACTATTCGATTAACTGATTAATCTAAATTTAACATCCTTAGTTTGAGACCCGCCCCCTGCTCAAGCTGATTGCCTGCTGCAGAAACTGGCTACCTCAGATTGTTACAGACATGCTGGCATTCATAACACGCTTATGGACTGTTATTGGGTCTCTCATATGGGTGCTCTGCTACTAAAGTACCTGATCTTGATTCTTTCACAACTCCATGAAATTGCCTTTCTTCAAGAGAAAGTACTGGGCCTACTGCTGGTCCTCCCATGTTTGCAGCACAATATAGTCCCACCAGCAGGGCCAACAATCACCGCAGGCCCTGAGGCATGGTGCGTGTGGAGACTAGCTCTCCACCTTCTGCAATGGGCAACCAGACCTCAGTGCTGTCTGGATCCCAGCACACACACCCCTCCAGCCCTCAGAGCCACATGGTTCTCCACAGGGCAGGACTAAAGGGTGGGCGAGCCGAGCAGCTGCCCGGGGCGCCAACCGATGCGGGGCGCCTGATGGTAGCTGTAAGGGGCACGCGGCGTCCCTTATAGCTGCCATCAGGCGCCGCACTCCCGGCTCCCGCAGCGCCGGCCCCCATCCCCACGGCGCCGGCCAGCAGCGCCCTTCCCCCCAAAGCCTGCATTAATGTCTGTGAAATGCCCAGAGTAATCCACAAGCGTCTGCAGAACCACTGAGGAATACCCTTGCAGTTAATGTATTCTGAGGATAGGTGGTCTGGTGCCAGAATTGGATTGTGTGTGCTTTCTATCACCCCACCGCGGTTTGGGAAGCCCAGCCAAGCAGAACCATCCATAACATCATGCACTTTGTCTAGAGTCACGGTCTTTTGAAGCAGGATGCAATTGATGGCCCTGAACACTTCCATCAGCATGACTCCAACGGTCGACTTTCCCACTCCAAGCAGATTGGTGACCGAGATAAAGCTGTCTGGAGTAGCTAGTTTCCACAGTGATCGCAATGCGGTTCTCCACCAGCAAGCAGGGCAGCTCTTATTCATGCATTCTTGCACCACAAGGTAGGAGTGAGCTCAGTACATGGTCCCATGAAAGAGGCTTTCCGCATCTGAAAGTTTTGCAGCCACTGCTCGTCATCCCAGACTTGCATGACAATGTGATCCTACCACTCGGTGCTTGTTTCTTGAGCCCAAAAATCAGTTTCCACTGTGATCAGCACCTCCATGAATGCCACAAGAAATCTTGTGTTGTATGAACACCACTGGGAATCTTCATCGTCATTTTGCAGCTTCAGGAATAACATGACTGCCATAAACGATGTGCTAGTATGACCTATCAACAATTTAATCAACATCTAGGGATACATTCCCACACTCGAGGAGGTAGCATGAGCAGCACAGAAGCTGTTGAAAGATGGCACCAAACGCACATGGAACCACAAGGGTTGCTGAGATGCGATGCACTACAGAGCATTGAGACAGGACCCACAACCTCTGTAGCAGAAGAGGAAGAGGTGCTCTGTGGGATAGCTGTCTACAATGCTCTGCTCCCAAAGGTGCATGAGTATGGCCATGCTAATGCACTGGTGGTTGACAACATGAACATTCAATAGTGTTTTCGCTGCTGGAGAGCGCTGCTCACAGAGCACATCTGCCAGTGCAGACATGGCCAAAGCCTAAGTTTTAAATCAGGCAAAGCTAGACAACACCTGAGGCCTATGAAAGGATAAAATTATTGGTAGGCTCTCATTTCATTACAGGAGATGAAAAGCCGGATTTAAACTGATTTGAGGGCAAAGTACTGTTTGCTTTTTTTAAAACGCAATTCAGCTGTAGTTTATTTTACAAGCAGGCATACCTCCTTATGGAATGTATGTTAAAATGAATACCTTGATTTATAGAAGTCTCAAAATGGTTTTTGAGTCAGCTTATTGTTAGTGTTAAAGACAAACTGAAGGTCATATTTACAAATGGAAAGTTTTTGTTTTTTTGTTTTGTTTTTTGTTTGTTTTTGCAAAAGCTGAATTTTTTCTTATGAACACAATGGGCTAGGTTTTTTTTAAATGGCTGCTCAAAATACTTAGGTCCTAACAACTCCCCCTGAAGATGTTTGGTATCAGAAGCATTTCAGGAGTCCAATCCTCCCAACCCCTTTTAAAAAAGGGGAAAATAAATCTTGATTATGGGTGAATTTTTGAGAAGCACCTAGGAATTAGGATTCTATGACAAGGTGCTGTTAAAAACTACAAACAGAAGCCAGCATTCAAGCTCTTTTGAGCACCCCCAGTACTAGGTGTGGTTGAAGTAGGAGTGGGTTGGAAAGGTTAGAAGGGCTCACTTTTACCTGTAATGTATTGAGATAATTAGTTCACCAGCTGGATAACTGCCAGAAGATGACAAATAACATAAGAGGATGTGCCAGGGAGGGAGGTCCTTTAGCTGCTGCAGTATTTGTTTTGTATCTGCAGCGCAGGGGGGAAACAATAATGAAGACACTTGGTACTCTGGTGGACTGTGTATGCTGTTCAGTTCTCTTAGAAGGCATACCAGTAGGGTTGCCAAGTGTCCGGTTTTGAACCGGACAGTCCAGTATTTGAGCTTTCTGTTTGGGAAACAAATTGAGAAAATATAAATGAGAAAATATAAATGTCCGGTATTTTCTATATAAGATGTAATATAGATTGTGATGTAATGTCAAGTGTATCCAGTACTGTTGAAACCATCTGGCAACCCTACTTACCAGCCAGGGTTTCTAGGAACTGAAGGAGGAACCATTTACAGTTTTTAAACTGCCTCCTCGCATGTACTGACTCCTGCCTGTCCCTCCTTCTCTCCTCCCCATGCTGCTGTTTCTGTGGTTGGGGGGGGGGGGGAGCGGGAGGCAGGAAGCTCGATGGGAGTTGATACTTGCGCCTGCATTGCCCCTGTGCTGCTGCCTTGTGGGAGGTAGCAGGGGGTACAGGCGATTCCACAGGAACTGGCACATGGGGCGGAGTTGGCTTAAAAGCCAGCTCCCTCCACACAGTGGCTCCCACCTCCCCTCTTATACAGAGGCAGCAGCATGTATAAGAGAGCGGGGAGTTGTATGTAACAGTTAGGGTTAACTGATGAGCCTAAGCTCAACAGTTAACCATGTGCTTGGGTACACGCTCACATCCCTCGTTCAGTGTGTGGGAGGGGGCTGCCGGGAAGCAGGTGTGGGGTCTAGCCAGGAAGGAGGGTGCAGGAGTGCGCTGTGGGGTAGGGGAAAAGCCTCCACGCAACTCTTTTCTGCGCTGCCATTTTCCCAACGGGGAGAGAGCCCACTTCCTCTCCCCACCAGGCAAAGCCTGTGGGTTGGATTCAGCCTCAGCTTGCCTGACTCTGGCCTGCGAGGGGTCCAGGAGGGAGCCCTGAGGCTCAGGGGCTGGAGACAGGAAAACAGAAGGCCAGATACTACCCCGAGCCAGAGGTTCCCTACTCCTGATTTAAATGAAGAAAAACAAAACATTTCAATTAAGGACCTGAGTAAGACCGGGTAAATCTTCTAGTAGGCCATAAATCCAGTTTCTTTATTATGATACCCCCTGACTTCACAACACACCTTTCAAGATCAATGGGTCATACACATGCCTATCACAACATGTAATACATCTCACCTAATGGACTAATGACAGAAATGTAGCCGTGTTAGTCTGGTGTAGCTGAAACAAAAAACAGGACTATGTAGCACTTTAAAGACTAACAAGATGGTTTATTAGGTGATGAGCTTTCGTGGGCCAGACCCACTTCCTCAGATCCAATAGTGGAAGAAAATTGTTATATATGATTGTGACAATTTTCTTCCACTATTTGATCTGAGGAAGAGGGTCTGGCCCACGAAAGCTCATCACCTAATAAACCATCTTGTTAGTCTTTAAAGTGCTACATAGTCCTGTTTTTTGTTTCAGCTAATGGACTAAATACCCCAGTAACAACTCTGTGGGTGAAACCATGCCATCACTACTTTTCCAAATTAACTCACTCAGAAAAATGATTAGACAGAAACACCATATCATGTGTGTGTGAGCATTTTTCACAAGAGGATCACTCCATATCTAACCTTATCAAAGGAAACCTGCACAAAACATTCAAAAGACAGGCCTGGGCCCTTAAATTCATAATCTTTTCTAGAAGACACCAAAAGACTTCATTATACCAATCTGCAACCCACTAACCCTTCTGCCTGTGTCAGTAGAGATTTTAATGGCCCATTTCACTTTAAATAGTCTCAGAGTATACATTAACCACACACGCCAAACAATCTTCTTATGCTAAACAATCTACTCCTCCTTGTATTTAGCTGACATATTGTACCTTTCCCAGGCCTGAAGAAGAGCTCTGCATAACTCAAAAGTTTTTTTTCCCCACAAACAAAAGTTGGTCCAATAAAAGATACTTCCTCACCCACCTTCTCGCTCCAGATATTTACACTGCACTTCTCACAATGTAGTTAAGAGCTGAGAAAAACTATAAGTAATAAGATGAAATAATGCCATCCACACTAAAAACAATTCAGAACTTCAACATGATTTTCCAAACCAGAAAATAGTCTCACAAGACAGTAATAAAACACCTGTTTTCTTATGTCTGTCAGAGGTGGTAGCTACTGTAATTAAAATTACATAATTTTACTATAGAAAATGTAAGAGTGTCTTTTGTTTACAGCTGTTGAGTGATTGAACTGCCTGATTTAGAAACTGCTCAAGTCAGTTAAACAAGTGGAAATGCTCAACAGCAAATATAAGAGACTCAAACAGTCTAGTTGTGCACATGTGTGTATACACTAGAGATGTGAAAGGTTAACCGGTTAAAGGTGATGCTTACCAATTCTGGTTAACTGTTGGGGGCTGGAGTAGCTTCCCATCTGGCACGGGCAGGGGGCTGCTCCAGCCCCGCAGGGCCTGCCACAGACAGGGGCTGCTCCAGGCATCCAGAGCAGTCCGTATGCAGCGGGCCTAGGCGCGTCACAAGCAGGGACTGCTCCAGACACCCAGCCCTTCCTTGTCAGGAGGATGTGAGCAGCACAAGCGTGGGGGATTCATAAGGAGCAGAGGGTGGCTACACAGCGGGAAACTCAAGATAAGTAGCAGTTTCACCTTCCAAGCGGCTGGTAGCACAGCTGCCCTCTGCTCCTCCAGCCTATGCTCACGCTGCTTGCCGCTGCCCATGGGTCTCTTGTCTGCTCCCCTGAAGCTGCAGATGAGCATACATCCCTTTCCTTGCTTCGGCCTAGGACTGTCAACTCCCTGCTCCCCACAGCTTCTGCCCCGCAGAGTGGCCGCTGCCCCCCACAGGGACGGGGGTGAGGAATGTCAGTGCTGAATTTGTGTAGGGCACCAGTACTGGTAGGTATGGCCCTGCCTCAACCATTCCTCAGGCTCCCATGTGCACAACATTTAAGTGTCTTTGGCCATTCAAAATCATCTGGAGAACTCCGAGGTTCAATCAGAGAAACTTCCAATTGCCAGGAAAAGTGAAGGTTTACAGGTGCAGAAGTGACTGAATCAACGTCACTGAATCATCATCACTGAACTTCTGAACATGAAAGATAGGGTGTTGGCAACAGAAGTTAGAAATGCTATACAGCCTCTGCTCTCGCTAAGGATGATTTGTGGGGAGTGGTTGAGGAGGAAAGACTATGGGAGTTGCATCATGGGTGGCAGGTGGACTTCCTCCTCCCCGGGAGGATACCTCTGCTGTCCACCTCTTCTGCATGAGGCCCCACTCCGTGCGGCTGAAGCCCTGAACCCCTCTCTCTCCCCATCATCCTCCAGTGGCCCCAGCCAGCCAGAACTGCAAGATGCCCCCTCTCTGAGTCAAACCAGTGGGCCCAGGCCAGAGCAGCTCCATTCTAGTGTTCCACGCGAATGGCTGTAGCCAGAGAAGCCAGAGCCTTTCCTGGCCTATTACACTGTCCGGCCACAAGTTGCATGCAAATATGCGCACATGCAACTTTGCATTTGTATAGTTTTTTCATCGATGGGGTTCAAAATACTGTACAGATGTTTAGTCTCAACTCCTACAAAACAAGTACTTATTCTCATTTTGGAAAAGGAGACATTGATAGAAATCAATGACTTGCATGCAGAAGTTTGGAAGCAGACCTGTCAACAGAACCCAGTCCCCTGCATTTTGAGTCCTGTGTTTAAATACTAGGTAATCCCATTCCCTTTGCCTGCTGAAACTCTCTGCATGCTGTGGTTGATTAGTTTTATACAGTACCACTAGGGGGCAACAGTTACATGTTAATGGCTATTTTATCTGAACCTAAACATCCATTGTTTCTTTTTCTTTTGAAATTTATTTTATACCCGTTCTTCATTTAAAGTAACTTAAATGAAATTCTAAAGGGCACATAAAGCCAAAGTGGGGATCAAAAAGTCAACATGCTGCAGTTTAACATCAAAAAACTTTTCATGTTAAATTTGTATATAGTCATGCAAATAAATTACTGAAAGCTATTTGGGCAATAAATAAATCGTAGGCTGGTCAGGGAACCTTGAAACGCTACTGGAATATATTTGAAAAAAATTCAATTTCCGCTGGCTGCCATACAAGATTTATGACCCATACCTAAAAACTCCATGTAAGAAAATGTTCAAGTTGCAAAAGCAGCATATGCCACAATTAAATTATATTACCTTCCACATATTCATAGTACATAGTTCCTTTCTTACTTGAGCTATTATTTTTTCCAATATTTATATGTGCACATAATCACATATACGCATCTCTGTTTCCTTTATTTTATATTAGTTTTATCAACATAATGGTCCAATTTCTCTAACAGAAAACTTTTTGGAAGCAAAAGTCTCTTCTGTCTCAGGTATTTATTTTAATATTTTTTTCTCCAACCTAGGTTCTCTTTTTCAACCAGCAGCACAGCTCTTTGAGGCATTTGAGGGGTACAAAAATGCATAATTTAAAGGTATTTCACCATTTATTTAAAAATTAAACCTCAATATTTTCTGGCTTCCTAGTTTATGGGGTTCTTTTGTTTGTTTTTTAAGTTAACTTTAAGGATATTATTCCTTGATTTACTGATTTTGCCCACTGACAGAGCTTTGAAGTTTATCAGTGAGATTTCTTTTTTCATGATATGTTACCTTCTCTAATAAAAAAAATGTCTGGAGGTGTGGAGGGCTACAAAGGCAGGTCAGCAATACATATGTGGCAGCACACAATTTCAGCAAACACTTTTCTAAGGTCATAACTAAGGCTAAGATTTTGTCACGGGTACTTACAGTAAAAGTTATAGACAAGTCACAGGGAATAAAGAAAAATTTATGGAAGCATGTGACCTGTCCCTGACTTTTACTAAAAATATCCATGACAAAATGGAGAGCCCACGAGAAACTCACAAGGGCTCAGAGCCGCAGGGTCATGCCCTCCTCTTCCCGCTCTGCCCCCTCCACTGTGGCTCACAGCTCCAGGGTCCACCCCTCCTGCTGGCTGTGGCAAGAGTCCAGCTCCCATCAGCTGCAAGAAGAATTGCAGGCAGGGGAGGAGGTGGGGGGAAGAGAGAAGAGCTGGCCAGGAGTTACAAGAGATTAGGCCAGGGGCTATGTGGCAGGCATACCACACCTGGGAGGCCAACATTAGAGTTGGTGGTGAACTGCAGACCTGCTGGTTTTACAACCATCAATGTCACAGAGAATGCTGTTGGTACCTTTGAGGAGCCCAACACACAGCCCCGCCATAAACAGTGAGGAGGACAGTGGGGGGCATATGACCAGGGGATCTAGCTAAGCGAAAAAGCTAGGATCTGTTTGAGAATCTACAGTCTAGTCAGTCCAAAGCAGTCAAACATGTGAGAGCCCCATGGGAGAGCATGGTAAGGAACAATGTTCCCTCTAATTTTTCCCATCTCAGAGAAGAATGAATTGTGTTATGTGCCCCAATATGGAGGTGATGTGTCAGACATCACCTTCACATTGGTGCACATCACAAAATTCATGTCGCAGGGGCAGAGCCAAGTGGTCCTGAATGTGGGAAGGTTGAGGTGCAATGGTGAGGGCCCTGGCTAGGGATGCAGGCTCTGCCTGAGGGTGGAGCCACAGAGGAGAGGCTTAGGGCTGGGACACAAGAGATTATGGCTGGGGGGATGTGGGCTCTGAAATGGGGCTAGGTAGTGGGTTTGAGGTGAAGGAGGATGCTCCAGGGCTACTGTGAGGAAAGAGGATTCCCTCTCCCTCCCAGATTTTTGTCCTTGCACCAGCACCTGAGCTGGAGGGGAAAGGCACTCTTCCCACTATGTCAGCTCCAGAGCTGGGGTGGCAGTTCAGGAGCCCCACCTAGGCATGTTCAAGAGGAGCCTGAGTTGGAGCAGGAGGTGGGCCACCTCAGACTCAGCTGGGTTCAGGGCCGTGGAAGAGGCACCCCAACCACAGCAGGTTCAGGTTGGCACTGGCTTCAGGCCATCCCTCATCAAGCCACAGCAAGTTGGAGGCTGGGCTGAGTTGGAGTTGTGGTGGGGTGGACCTCTCCCACTAAATAGGCAGCTGTGCAGCCACTCAGCTTACAGGGAACTTGGGTAAGGAACCTCGGCTAAGTTTGTAAATGCTTTTTCATTACAATGTTTCAGTGAACAGACAGAGCCCAATCCAGCATAGAAGAACACGTATTTATTTCCATTCATTCACTCATACTAAAGGAGGTAATAGTAAAACAAAGAGAGAGAGCATTATCAGCTTTTTGTTTCCCTGTAGAGTTAGCCAAGTGGGGCCATGCACAGCAGTTAGTTTATGTACAGTGGACATCCACTCAATCCTCCTGAGAGATCTAGCTGAAGCTTTCACGGAGGACCTCTGAAATCCTCTCCCAAAGGTTTTGAGGGATGGCAGCCTTACTTCTTCCTCCATGTTAAAACATTTCCCCATACTATTTTCGCAGGCACTATTGCAGGAAACAAGCTAACAGTATATAGGCCTGGCCAGTCTACCTTGGAACACAAGTAGCAATTGTACTTTCTGTGCCTTTGTTACCCCCAGGAGCAAGATAACAGCCAACATCACCACCGTCTATGGAAAATAATGTCAGTGCCCTGAAGTCATACTCACAGAAACAAGTAAAAATTGTATTGTTTCATGCAGCTGAATCATTCTCTCCTTCAATTCAAACCATGAATTGTTTTTTGCTATGTCTCATAGCAACCCATCCTCCACAAAATCGTCATGTCCTCCATTGTTGTAGGTCTTCCTGCAGCACTGCAAATACCAGAGGACTGTTCATCTGGTGTTTACAATATTCATGACAACAATCCAGAGCTGTGCAGGTGCCATGCTTCTGTCAGAGATATTGGACAGCAAGAGGTGCTGAGCTGGTATGTGGGCTTTTTTTAAAAGGAGTTAATATTATTGGATGTGGATGTAATAGTTACGTGATTGGAACTTAACACCTTGCTCCCAGACACCCGATCACAACTTGTTTCTGTCCCACAATGCATTACCTAAATTTTGCAAAAGAAAGGGCACCCCATATGATGGCAAGTTGCACACTGGAGTACCGTGTCATGGTGCATCATGCTGTGCTTTAACACAAGCACTTCTGGGTGAATACATGCAATGTCAACACAAAGAGCCAAGTATGCACACACAGAAGCAATAAACTAATTGCAGCAGCTTTATGCGGATGCAGTTTGCATTAACCAAAGTTTGTAGTATAGATGCTGCTTAATCACTTCCAGGCAAAAAGCAATCCGTGAAAAAAATTCCATTCAAAATGTGAATATTTTCAGAAAACTATGAGGAACTGAGAAGAGGTTAGAAAGGAAGCACTGATTATGCAAACCCAACTGGTAGCAGTCACCACTTGACATATTATAATTGATTTAAATAATAAACCTAGCTAATATTCTTTAATATATAATCCTTTTCTTGATTCTGATAGTCACATAGATATAAAATGTGATGCCAGTTAAAATTATTTGAAAAAATTGTAGAAGCATAAGGATCCACATAATTCTAACAAAAATGTTCACAGTAAAATTGGTAAGATTTTCATTTTAATTCATCTGAGACTATATTAGAGATGTGCATCATATTGTAAAAATATGTTTAAATGCAGTTTTGAAATATAACATCTGAACTGCAGAACAAAATCCCCTTCCCAAACCCAAGGGAAAAAGAGGAGAAATGATTTTATCAATCATCACAATGATACATTAAAGAACATTGATTACATGTAGGAGAGCCTAAAAGTGCTGTTTTGTTCTTAGAGCTAAGGAACAAAACAATATATATTTTTTTCTCCCCTTCAATCATACTAAAATCACAAAGACAGATTCTAAAGTCAAACAGTAATGGCCAATTACATCCTTTACCTCTATCCTGCTCTGTAACAGTAGTACCAAAAGGGAAACATTTAAGAAACACACGTTAGCAGAAAGCAGTAGAATACCATCTCTTTTCAATAGAAGTTGAATCTCTCTAGTCTGGCAACATTCATGGTCTGGCATGCTTATAGTTAGCTGAATGTCTACTTATCATTAGGGATGTGAATGGTTTAACCTGTGGGGGCTGGAGCATCCCCCCCATCCACTGTGGGCAGGGATCTCCTCCAGTCCAGCGGTGGGTGGGGGAGGAGAAAGGAGGGCTCCAACCTGGCCAGAGCAGCTCAGCAGAGAGAACACCACAGGCAGGGGTGCTCCAGCCCAGCTGCAGCAGAGAGGCCACTCCTGGCCATCCATGGCAGGCGTGGTTGGGCTGGAATGGCCCCCACTCACCCTGTTTAATTGGTTAACTGGTTAAAACATAATGTTTAAGCAGGATTTTATATCCCAACTTATCATGGGTGTGGTCAAGTTTCCTGCAGTACCGGAAAGTTTGTTTACAATTGCCAGTTCTGGCTCTCAGTGTTCTGTGCTGTAATTTAGCTCTAATTTACCCCCCGAATGTCTTCTAAGAGCCCAGCAAGCAGTGGAAGTGTTGGTAATACTGCTAAACGTAAGCATGGTTTTCATGCTTTATCTACTTATTTCCTTGTGCCAATACAGTAAAATGGTATAACAGCACTAAAACTTTGTTATGAAGAGAGCTGATAAGCCTTGGCTAGGCACAGGCTTACAGAGGATATATCAGTAGAGTCATATATTATTAAGCAGCATTGCAAGCATTGTTCCATTTATTTGCCTCAGCAAAATAAAAATAAAAACAGACCCACTTACTACGATATTGACCTCTTACGTTTCAGCAAATTCTCTGTTTCGGCACTGGTCTGGTCCTGAAGGTGCCTTACTAGAGAGGTTCGGCCTGCATAGGGCAGCATCATAACCTCACAATGACAAACCCAATATGTTCATTTAAAAAAAAAAAAGTCACTAATGTCAGCATCAGTCCTGGACTAAAAAAAAAAAATTGTTAATATCAACAAGTGTAGCATATTACCTGAAAAGCACAGTTAAGTTCCAGCAGCACTCGGTCAAGCTACTCTGCTGACATTTATGTTTGACTCAAGAGTTATGTTATGTTTTCTTAAATCAGGTCATGTCAGCACACATGTAACAAAGCTTATTCACACAACAACAAAAAGTCAACAGAACTTTACCTAAACTGCAAATAGTGAAAGTGTTTGGTCAACAAAAGACTAGAGATGTCACTCTTGTTTTGGGAATTTGGTTTCATAATCCACTATGGTATTTACAACATAGTTCTTATTGTATTTGTGGACCAACCACCAGTTTTGCAGTGGCATCAAGATGGATGCTTAACATACATTATACAAATGATTTAACCTTTATTCAAATACCCTGCAGAATTATAGCCAGCACTCCACATGGGCTAGGGCAGGGGTCAGCAACCTTTCAGAAGTGGTGTGCCAAGATTTAACTTATTCACTTCTATTTACGGATCTCTGTGCCAGGGGGCTGAAGGGGCAGGGACAAGCTGGGTATGATGACCATATTTTCTGAACCAGCTGCAACTAAGGAGAACAGCTTAATTTAAATTATTAAACAGAGTAAATGTTTTAGCTTTCTCATGGCAATCAAACTTCGTTTTAAATAAAGTAAAATATTAAATTTATGTCCCACACAAAAGGTTTCAAGGTTTTATTTATGGCAGGGGTGGGGAACCTTTTTTGGGTCGGGGGTCACTGACCCACAGAGAAATCAGTTGGGTACCACAAAAGTGAGAAGCAAAAAACGCCTCCAAAACCCCCCAACCCTCACTGATGTGGCCCCCGAGACACCTCACTCCTATGGCGCTCTAGCACCCAGAGGGTAAGGGGAAGAGGCAGGAACAACTGAGGTTCAGGGTTTCCCATAGGCCAGATTTACTTTTCTGGAGTTCCAGAATTAGTGGATTTCATGGACTCCCCTTCATGGATGTAGCTTAGCATCCCGCCATGCAGTAGTGAGCCTGTGAAGCCTCCAGGCTGCAGCACCAGCTCTGGCTTCCTGCTTGGAAGACATACGGGGGGGGTCTCTGTCTCTGTGTGTGCGTGTATGAAGAAAGCCCTGACCTTCCCTGCCAGACCCAGCTTGCAGCGGAGAGCAGTAGAGCGATCAGCTCCATGACCTGCCACTCCCCCACCCGCCAGGATGGAGGAGGCAGTAGCGCCATTGGACCGGGTCCCTGCACAGCAGAGGCAGTCCCGCGGTGGGAGGGAGGGCTCTGTGTGGGGGTGAAGCAACCACAGTGGGTGGCGGGGGCTCGCTGGGACTTGAAGAATGCTCCGGATTCCAGAAACTGCACGCCACCAGGAGTTCTCTGGGGGCAAGGGGGAGGGAAGGAGGCTGTTGCTACTGGGCCGTGCTACTGTGAGCCTGTCCCAACCACGGGAAAGGAAATGGCCATGGAGCTGGGGGAGAAGGGGGCTAGTGTTCCCCGGACACCAGAAGAGGTAGAGATTTGCATGCCAGTGAAAATCCTCTTGTGTGCCACTTATGGCGTGCATGCTCTTGTGTGCCACTTATGGCGTGCATGCTGTAAGTTGCCAACCCCTGGGCTAGGGTATTTGAAAGCTAGCAGAAACAGGAAACCTGGAGTTTTAAGATGTTGAGTAAATCAACATAGGATCTATAAACAGGGAGCGGCACAATCATGAAATCACATATGTAAGACGCACAATCAAGGATACAGTAATGACAGAACTTTTTATTTACAGTCAGTGCTGGAAAAAAGGTTTTAATGGCAATTTTAATATATTTGGTGCCTATAAAACAAAGTAATAAAACAATTTTTCTACCATCTTTTGTATTCATCCCTTCATCTATACACTGCTAGAAGCTGAAATATATGCCCCTAACAATGAATTCAAAGGAAAAAGGCGAAACAAAAATGTTTATAGCATCGTTAATGCTGTATGTGCATCAAAAACTCAAAGGGACAAAATCTTAAACTACTGTTGTATGCAGTGTTGTTATAGCTATATCAGTCCCAGGATGTTAAACACATAACATGGGTAGGGTTATATCTTTTATTGAACCAACTTCATTTGGCTAAAAAGCTTGAAATCTTGTCACTGTCACCAATAGAAGTTGATTCCATAAAAAATTAATGACCTCACCACGTTGTCTCTTTAAAATATTGTTGACATTAAAAAAATCCCTTATTTAGTATAAAGCTTCAAATGACACATTGAGAAATATGGAATACACATTTATTCCAAATGTGTCCAAAGAACATTCATTGTCCTGCTCCCCACCAGTGTTTCTGCCACCAAACTCTACCTTGGACCTAAGCAGTATTGACCTTGCACTCTGTCAATGGTGGAGCAATAAACACTGTTGCTTTGTCTATTAGCCATAACTTTCATATATTCTGTTATTTTTATGGACTTCAAGAAGCATGTAGGTTTCAGTACATGGAATTAGGTGTACCATCAGCTTCCCTCCCTTGCTCTACCCCTCACCTCTTTCCTCAGTTCACCCAGTAACACAGCCTGGGGAACTAGCGGGAGTCTGCTGGCAATTGCAGGTGTCGCCCCACTCCCCGCACTCACTGGCAGCAGTGGGGATAGCGAAGCGGAGGGACACAGCTGCAGACAGCTCTGCTCCCTCAGCTCCTGGCTGTGTTGTTCTGCTTCCACCTCTATGCCCCCCCACCCTTGGTCACTGCTGGTGAGTACATGTGGGGGAGGCTGTGGATGCCAGGCCTCCCTTCTAATCCTCTGGGCTTCCCAGAAGCTCTGGCCCCTGTCCCTCTTGCCCCCACAGTTTGGAAGCCATGTGCCTCCTCATTCCCCTCCGCCTCCCCCCCCACACGCTGCCCCTGTGTACTATGATTTAAGCAAGAGGATACACTTCATATCAATATTTCTGAAAATTGCCCTTCAACTAGAGTTGCTCTGGGGAGCCCAGAATAGTAACCCACAAAAAAGATGGTCATATGTTCCCATCATGCCTAGTGCTATGTTGTGCTTTCCCACAGGGCTTAGTGAGTGAAGATGACACAAGGCGCTATGGGATGCATATCCACAATGCTTTACTCTGTTGACAAAGTATCTGCAGATGTGGCCATGACTTGTTGACAGAGGGTACCAGAAAAACTGGTTTGGCAAGTTTCCAGTTTTGGCAACTTTTACCTGTTGACAGCACTTTCGTCACCAAAACTTGCAAATGTAGACATAGCCAAGGTGAGCAGTCCAAGATTTTACTGATAGGTAGCTATTCTAGAAACAATTTATGCCATGCAATTAGCAAAAATTTAAACCATCTTGGGATACACCAATAACTTTTAGAAAAATCTGAATTAGTGAAAGTTGGTGGTGGTTTAGAAAAGGTTGGCATTAAATTACATTTCTGAAGTCTCTTCTACAACAAACTAATGAGCAAAATGATAGAAAAGCCAAACAACCTAATTGATAGGATGCCAATTTAAAATCTTCATGCATAGCTGCTTCCATTGTTTTAATCTAATGAGTCCTCAGAAGGAAGAGTTGAGTGCACGGGAATTAAAGAACAACTAACAATTAAACCACAGATGGGTCCACGTTTGGAGGAGAAAACTTGAATTCCTTCTTTAATAGTTGTTTGCCTGATCCTAGAATTCAGATACATTTTCAACCCAGAATTATACCAACTGAATGATTTCTTAGAGAATGTATTATGAAATATCAATTTTGTTTTCTCCCGGGAAATAGGATGGGATGAAGAGAGGAGGAGAAGGGAGGTGCCCAGTATTCCTCCCTATTAAGTATTTCTTTTCTGACAAATACTGTCTGTTTCAGTAGATAACAATCTCAGTCTAGAGAGCAACTTCTAGAGGTTTCTTATGCCAAACTGGAATGATATGCAGATGATGAGACAATCAGTGAATCAAACAGCTGACATGTTTCTGAAGTTTCATTTTTGGAACGTTTTGTAAATATAAAATTCAGTAAACGAATGGGGAAATCAGATGTCATGTAAAGAAAGTAGCATAATTTACCCATTCAAATTAATATCTGTGACCTTATTGACACACTCAACAGTTGATGTCCTAAATTACTAGAACATAAAAGACTGCAAAGAGTGTAGCATGAAACAAGCTTTAGGAATACAGAAATTGTTATAGTCTTATATCTGTCATCTCCCTACCTCCATCTCTAACTAAATCTGGCAGTTCTTTAAGACACTGATGCCGATTGCTACTTGTCCAGAACTGATGGAAGGCTAGGGCAGGATGGCTTATCACTGATACTGGCTGCTGCTTGTCCCAGGCTGGGAGGAATCTCTCACTGCTACTTGTCATCAGTTAGAAGGTATGCTTTGTTTGAGCTGCTGGCCTATTTCCTAACTCCCTGGCTCAAGGAGAGCCTGTCTCTGTTCTGATTGCTGGTCACAGGCCCCTATGGTGGTAGAGAAATGGCTAGAGTGCTGCACTAGGTACTTTAGTCATAGCTCCAAAGGCCATGGATAAATTGTTGGACTATGTTATAAAATATAGTTCTAGCATTAGCCCTTTAGGATTGTTCATTTTTTTTAGAGGTCTGGAGGACTCTCAACCATTGAAATTCCATCTAGCATGACAGATGACAACAATACAGCTAACTTTACCACCTCCACTCTCTCTGGCTCTGATAGAGCAAAGTATTTAATCACGTGCTTAAATTACACTGAAAGTTAGGCACATGCTTAAGTGCTTTCCTGAAGTGGGGTCCAAATCAGGTCCACTGCTTTGAAAGACTTCCCCCCTTTATTATCCACAAAGACAGTGTAGACATTGCTGTTTGTTTTGTAGACAGAACTGGCTTTTGCCATTATCCCACAATGCCTGCTCTGCTTGCTCTGCTCAGTGATGATCTCTGCTGCCCTGCAGGCAAGTGCCCCTCCCCTTTCAAAACTCAAGGAACTGCCAGCTAAGTGTAATGCTCCCTTTGGGGAACAAAGAGCAAACCATTAGAATCATAGAACTGAAGAGACCTCATGAGGTCATCAAGTCCAGCCCCCTGCCCAAGTCAGGACCAATTGGAATACTCTGGCAGGCAGACTGCTGCTGCAGGAAGTGCTGAGAGAAACTGCTGTGCTGCTTTGGCATTCCTCAGCATGGAGAGCTCAGGGTACATCTAGACTGGCGGGTTTTTCCAGGATACCTCTGGTATCCTGGAAAAATTCTGCTGCGTCCAGGGAACGTGTTTGCTCTTCCGCTGTTTTTGTGGAAGAGCAAATGCGTTCTTTCGGGGAGCCCTGTATACCTCGTTCTATGAGGAATAAGGGCTCCGCCAAAAGAGGAGGCTTTTCCGCCATTTGGCCCCGTCTAGATGGGGCCAAATGGCAGAAAAGCCTCTTCCGGAAAAGTAATCGGAAAAAGCTATGCAAATTGTGGAGCACAATTTGCACAGCTTTTTCCGATAAAAGAGTGTAGTCTAGACCTAGCCTCAGAAAGCTACTCAAGGGCACCGTTTCAGGAGGGTGGGGAGCAGCTGTGTTCTCCAGGACATAAGCTTGCTTTTTCATCACTCCCTTAGCGTTTGGGGAATGGGATGAAAAGCAAGCTGTGTCCTGGAGCGCACAGCTGCTGCCCTCTCCCCCTCCCAAAATGGCACCCTTGGAGCTACTCATGATGCTTCTCCCAGCAGCCTAGAAAGCTGTGGGAGAACTTAAAAGGAATCCCAAGATGCCCAGTGATCAGCTCCATCTTCCCATAACACTGAACTATGGCACAAATACCCACACAAATACACAGTGCATTGATCATACTGTTGATGATGGTGCCCACAACGTGGACATGATCTGTCAGAGGTAGCAAGTGTGAACACTTTTTGGCAATTTTTGTTTTCTTGACAAAACCTGATAGCATAGACAGGGTCTGAATTGCTAAATCATTTTTTGGAGGTTAGAAACTTCAACCATGGAGGTTTACCCTTTTGACACATCCATGTATACTATAACTCCAGGTTTCTTTTTCTCTATAGCAGTTTCTGCTGTGCCAATTCCAGCCTGTAGATGAGGGGCAGCACATGGAGCCATGGAGCCCCTGCTGTACATGCCAGTTGCTTTCAGGAGTGTGCAGGGCCAGGGCAGATGTTCTCTCTCATCTGCCCTCTCATTCACATATCCAGTGACCCTTACTCCTGTCATAAGCGTGGCATCCAGAAGCACAAGGAGCTAAAATACAACACACTCCCAAACTATTTCTTCCAATGAGGAAACATGGAATTGTTCTATCTATCATCAGGGTAACATCACACAGACAAAAATCTGCCTTCAATTTTTATATTGTACATCAGGGCAACTACTTTTATTTCCCCTCAGTGGTTCACAAAAAGCACCCACTTTCAAGCTTCTGACTCACTAGTGTTGCCTTTCTGGGTGGAGACCTGTGTGCCTCTCCCTTCTGACCAGAGTATTTCTAGGCTGAACAGCTGTCTGCCTTCACTGTGTTATTCTTAGCAAAAGACAAATTGCTTTCTCTCCTAAGGCTACAAGCATAGATTCCGAATCCAGGGGTGCTTTGGGGCTGTCCCCAGTGTATAGGAGGCTTCAGGAGAGAGGGAGGTGGACTAGCAGGTATTGGGTGTACACAAGGCATGGGGTGGAAAGAGGCAGGAAAAAGGGGTGGGAAGAAGGAGGGTTGAGCACTCCCCCCAACTGGAGGGAAAATCATTGCCTAGGAGAAAAAGTCTTATTGTCCCAGTTATAAATTAGCACACAGTTCTTCATAATATGTTTTTAAAGATAAAAGCAGTAAAGAAAAAACATATTAGAGACCACCATACAGCACTGCACCCCCTTCTCCAAGTCTCCACAAGGGCTGTGCCTGTGGTTGGTGTCAGTCCCTCCAACCTTTCCCTAAGTATTGGGGCCCCTCGCTGGATAGGAAGTCTTATCGTTTTGCTGAATTAGAACAAAAGCCACAAGTCAGTTTAACTTGGGGTTATTTATCCCCATGTCCTTTCCTTTGTCTGCTGGTCTCTAGGGAATCCATCTTGTACCTTTGAAGAAATGGTCATTAAGTAATTGGCTAGACAATGGGTTCCTCCCCAAGGCAAAGCTTCAAAGGGCTGATAATAGGAGGAATTAGGTTAGCAAACCTCCTCCCCAGAGAAACTACATACAATCTCACAATAGCATATAGACAATTGTATTTTTACTGCAATGAATTCCAAAGATGTTAAATTTCACTTAAGGCTTGCTCAAGATATTGTCAGATCTGTCATAACACCATCATCGTCTGATCAGAGTGAAAATGGTGAGCTTTGTAGTTACAAGGAGTTCTTACATAATTAATCCATAGGTTATTGTCAAATACCCATATTTCAGGAGGAGTCCAAGCAGGCTTGATATCTCTTGCAAATCAAATGTCCCCTGATGAAGTTTAAGCAGTTCTAAGATTGAAAAGGATCAGCATCTTTTACACAAATCCAGACTACTTTAACGGTTCAGAGTCTTAAGGTGAACAAGAGGAAATCCTGGAGACTTCCAAATAGACCTATTTCCCAAGAATCATCAGTAATTAATTATATAGACTAACATAAGGTAATGCTTTCTACCATTCACAATTGATTTTACACTTTAAAGAGAGAGGAATATGTAGCCTTGTAATTGTGTAAGTAATAAGTCAGTTAGTTATAATGAATGTATGTTATAGCAAAAGGTTTGTATTAAACTTAAACACAAGATGTAGGCCTCAGACAGGCCAGGCAGATTTGTTAACTTAGCTCCAGCTCTGTTGGATGTTAGCATGTTCTGATGTTAAAACAGAGGGATGGAATGTTGTAATACATAGTCATGTTAATATTAGGTATGTCCTTGTAATAGATAGAAGTTTAATGTTGAAAGTGACTAGCAGTACCCTTTTGTCCCACACTGCAATTGTGTAAATGTATTGTTTGTGTGAATGAGAGAGAGAATGTTTTAGGAGAGAGAAGTGTGAAGGCCACAGCATGCTCAAATGGTCAGAGAAGAGGCCAGAGACTCAGAAGCACCAAATAATGATCAACTAGTGAAAGCACGCTGAAGGCGCAGACTACCGGGGCAGATTGACAAACCCTGAAGTTAGTAGCAAGTACTCCTTGATAGGGAACCGATAACAACTTTCACCGAAAAGACTACACCCCTGAGGGGTCATCAGCATATGGATATCAAATGACTGAGAATAACTTCTTCCCGATAAGCATATGTCGTAGGAAGATTGATTGTGATGCTGAGTGACTGATTAAGGCCTGACAAGGGAAAATGCATAGACTTGCTTGGAAGGAAAATCCTATAAAGGATGGGGTGTCTTGTATGGTTATTCCGGTTCCCGTCCTGCCATGTGGAGCATCAGTCCGGACTGACAAGAACCCGGCTTCATCCTCGCACCTGACCTATCTGGCCAATAGGTTGGGCCGAGCAACAGACTGGTAACTATTCCATCAGCGTGTGTCTGTGTCTGCCCTGAAAAAGGTCCCATGTGCTTCTTTTAAGTATAACAGATACAGTACAGATAACCGGCTTGACAAAGCCCTGGCTGGGATGATTTAGTTAGGGTAGGTCCTGCTTTGGGCAGAGGGCTGGACTCAATGACCTCCTGAGGTCTCTTTCAGCCCTAGGATTCTATACACTCTTAACCTCTAACAATATGTATGTGAACACACAAAAACACAATCGTTATCTTCCAGTATGTCCCTAAGGTTCAATTTAGGTCATTTATTCTACAGGATGCTTAATCCTTTCTTGGTCGAGAGTCACAAATACACATTAGTAGCTACAAGTTTTTCCAATGTCACATGAAATCCTGTAAAAATGAAGCACATGCTGACTGGGTGCTGCTTTTAGAACTTCCTTTTTGTATAAACACAAACATTGCCTTCACAATTTCTCATCTTTCTTTTCTACCTAACCCTAGGGTTCTCAAATTTCTCCGTGTGTCCATTTAGGAAAGCTTGGTTGTCTCTTTTCCACCAACTCATCCACACAAAGATGCATTACTTCAACTAAAATTCATTTAATACAATTGAGGGGTTGACAAGTTGGAGAGGGAGAAGTTGAAATGACTATGTTTCTTATGGGGACGTAGAAGGAATGTCTGAGGGTTGTAACAAATTAGAATTCAAGAATTTCTGGACTAAGCTAATATCTCAGTAACCATACCCCTTACAGAAATCAGACACCTAAAGAACAGAAGTTTGACTAAAGTGTATGGTTATGAGTCAGTAACCATCTGTTAATTCTACTATGACTGGCCAATGCAATTTTATTTCAATATAATTATAATTCTCATGCTTGTCTAAAGCATCTCTAGACAAAGAAAAATCTAATATCCCAAAGTTGTGAAAAGGTAAACTAAATTTTCTTCCTTTGTTTTGAAAAATGTATTCATGTACAAAAGAAAAAAAAAAAAGAGCACTCAGATATTCCTCACACATTAACATTTAGCTGTGATATGTACCTCTATGAAAAACATTGTTAGTTACTGAAAAATTCTATAAGTAAATTATAGACATGGAGCCATTTCTCAATATTCCAAATGGTCACAGGTGTATGGACTTTATTCAGTGGAAAAAAAAAATCAGTCAAGCCCTTACATGTTGCTTGTAAACCAGGAATTATCCCCTATATAAGCAGCCAGGATATTCAGCAATAGTGTCAGTTTGCCATAGGTCATGTCTTTTTGTATCAACTTTCATTTCTATGATACTAGCTGAAGTGATTAGAAATGCATATTCTGAGGTCTACAGAAGTTTCACTGAGGATGTGGCAGTGAGAAAGTATACCAAAACCGATATACACCAGATCAGCTGACCCCCAACTTACTGGACGGAGCCCTTAATAAGATATGCTTACATCAAACTAATGCCTTTTACAGGAACTATGACACAGATCGAAAGTCATTTTAGTTGACAATGGTTCACGTAACAGTAAAAACCAAGTGAAAAAACAATATATAAAATATGTTTGCACAAGTTTTCTATAAATCAAGTGGCAGAGACTCATTTTGAGCCCTCCAATAGTGTAGAAACATTTTAAAATTATCTGTGGCTGACAGGAATAAGGCCCCAGTTGTGTATTAAGTAGGAAGCATTTACAGATAGAAATCGTTATTGATGGATGTGCACAGCACATTTTGAAATCTGAACAGCAACAATAAGTGAGTGAATAACTTACAAATCTGATCTAATGCTTTATTGGAGAGTGAACACTACAATAATAGGCTTGTCATTGTCTAATGACATTTCTAAGGTACAATGTCCTGTTTTTGATCCAAAACAGCCAACTACTAAAATAATATTATAGCGATGTAAAAATTCAGTTCCATCTTGAAGTCACTAGAGTTCAGTTTGGCCCTAACTTGAATTTGCCTGGACTTAAGTGAAACAAGTCCTACCCTGGTAAGGCCCTACCTACCTTTGAAGCACTTCAGTTGTACTTGCTGCAGTGTAGTAGATACAACCTAGGCTGATGGGTGAGGTTCTCCTATCAGCATAGCTATTCCACCCTCCCAAGAGGTAGTAGATAGGTCCACGGGCACATTCTTTTGTCTACCTAGCACTGTTTACACCAGGAGAAGGGAGGGAATGGGCGGGGTGGCAAATAAGTTTAACTCAGAGTAAGGATGTAAAATTCCGTTTTTAGCTGGTTAAACTTTTTGTTTAACCAATAAAACAGGGGTGGACCCTGTGAGGTTGGACCAGCCCTCACTGGTTAACCACTCACTTCCCTAGCTCAGAGGTGTGGATTTTTCACTCCCCAAGCAACAAAGCTGGTCAACTCAACCTTAAGTGCATACCAGGCTTCAGATTTAATGAAAGAAGTAATGTTTTATCAGTAAGCTGTTTAATGACCAAAGCACTTAAATACTAACAGAAACTTTCATTGCTGTTTACAATACACCTTATTCAGGCTACCATCTTCCAGGTTTCCCTTTCACTCATCTTTAAGTTTTACTTTCACATGAAAGCATTCCTGGTGGTGAATATATTTAAATAATTGCTTAAACCATTATATTTCAGGTTTTTAAGTATTATCCATCACATTGGAAATGGTTGCCATACTGCATTTTGTAACGAAAACTTAAGACCCAATGTGATTTACTTCAAACAACACTAACAAAAATAATTTCATTTCCATTGAGTATCAGGATGACTATATCTACACCTTCTCAATATCATGGAATTAGCAACATTTTGTTCGTTGAAACCCACATTTTAGACAAAGGATGTTATTTCCATTTTGGAACATTTTTCCTAGCAAACTATTTTCTTTCTGAATCATTGATATTCTACTACTCAAAACACCACTTTGTATCACTCTAACTGCATTTTTTGTGAGAGAGTGGGGGTTCTCTCTCAAAGTTACTCATCTGTAATTGAATGTCTTTGAGAGGATTGCTTTCAGATTCACACCCAAAGCTTTAAATTTCAGTGAGACTTAAACGCATTTAAAATTAAGTACATGCTGACACACCATTCCTGAATATGGGTCTTTTATGAGGCTTTAGCACTTTTGACTCCAGCACAGCCTGACCCTTTTTGTAGGAAGCTTTTACAGTGGTGGCTGAGCAAGGTTAAACTGGTCCACAATTAACTTTTTGTTCAACAAGTGAAGAAAAAGTCTACTTAAAACATGTCTGATCTAAAATTATGTCTTAATATGGCTATTGTTTGGAGTATAAATACCACCTATGAAGTGTTCTATATAAATATTTAAACAATATCTCAATGCACAGTCTCCAACTGCAAATATCAGATGAAGATGCCAAACGACAATATTGAAGTGGAATAGGTAAAAAATGTGAAATTTCAAATAACCTTACAAAAACACTTAAACTAGCCTGCAAAGTTTAATCGGCAGCTCACTTCGCTCTTCCGTTTCCTGAACCTCTTGTTCAAGACCACTTCCTTAGAATGAGCACAGCATTTAATTGTGCTTCTAATATAATGTAAGCCAAAAACTAAGTGAGTTACTTACTGCTGGATTCTTTTCCTTTAAATGACTGAGTTTAAATGACAGGTTGGGGAACAATGTTCTCTGTAAGATGTGGGATTGTGTGGCTGGCCACTCAACAGACATTCAAAGGCTGTCCAGCTGATTGACAGAGTGCCCAAAGCTAGGGAATTTTTTCTACTGGTGGTGCACATGCACATAAAAAAATCAGTCTGCATATAGATGGAGAAGATTAGAAGGAACATGGGTGGGGAACCTTTTTTGGTGAGGAGCATTAAGAGTGGTGTTGAAAAGCATGACCCTCAGGTCAAACAAAAGCAGAAATGAACAACTAATTATTACAGTAATCTAGCCATCTCTTTCTCCTAAGTTCAAGTAACGGTTTTTTGGGGGTATCTTTTATGCTATTCAGTTATTAGTAAATCTTAGTTCTTTTTTACTATATCATCAAGATCTCTATCAGTTTTAAACTGTTTAGTAGAAAATATTTCAAATTAGACCTTCTTTTGACTAATCAGAAAGCAGCATTTTCTGGACTAATATTGAGTCCAACATTTCATAGGAATCTTGTTATATAAACAGTAATGCTGAACTACAGTAAAAACAAATTTAGAGCAACTGAAAGTGACACAGCTAAAGTTCCAATATACTGCACAAATGTATTGATTACTCTTTCCCTACAGTGAAAGGCACCCAAGGACTGATATAGTCTATTTCCTACTCCTTTGATGTGTTCTGCCAGATGTTAGTCAATCTATATTAAAAATATAGTTATAGTTTAGTGCTTCCATGGTTTGACAGCCATGGAAAATGAAGGACTCTATTACTCCAGAGTAAATCAGCACACGTAATACAAAATTTTCCCACAATGACTCAGTTCCTGAACTTCAGGACTGCTAGACGTGCGAGGTAACCCTTTTAGCAATAAACATACTGATGGTTTTGCACAAGATCTCACATATGCAATCAAACCACTATTAGACGGTTAACAACTGTCACTTTCAACCAAGGCTGGATTTGAAAAGAATTAAAAGTCACTAGGGGCTACCATGCCTATGTGCTTTTTCTTCAATACCATATTTTTTCTGAATGCTTATCTAATGAATACCTTACCAAAGGGGCAAAAATGTCAACTTATCGCACATCCAGGACATCATCAACATGACCAATCATCATCCATCTTCAATACATCCAAGGGCATTCATGAGCTACCTGAAGCTTTGTTGACTTTACAATGTAAATTGAACTTCTTAATTAAATATTCAAAAGATGTCAACTTAAAAAAAAAAAACTAACAATTTTAGAAGCTTCAGAGAGGTAGCCGAGTTACAGACTAAGCGGAAAAACTTAAAAAACAACAAACAGTATAGCAGCATCTTAAAGACTATCTTTAAGGTGCTGCTAGACTGTTTTTTAAGTTTTAACAATTTTAGATAAAGGCTTGATATTTTAAATTGGGTATGTAGGACAGTCACACATCCAAAGAATAGAATTAATATATTAATGCAGGGTTAGGGAACAATGATCCCTGAAAGCTGTGTGTGTGTGGCCACTCAGTGTGTCTACCTGACTGGCAGAAGTGCCCAAAGCTAGGGGTTTTTTCCCTACTGGTGGTGCACATGCCGATGCACATAAAACAATTAGTCTGCACATAGATGGAGAAGATTAGAGGGAACACTGGTGGGGAACCTTTTTTGGTCAGGAGCCACTGACCCACAAAAAAATTAGGGGCCACACACAAGTGAGAAGAAGAAAACTCTCACTGACCCCAAAGTGAGGCATTAAAAAAAATGTCTTGCAACTTTAAGGTAGGGTGCAGGAACAGGTTAGGGCTGAGGGTGTGGGGTCTAGGCAGGAAGTAGGGTAAAGGATCAGGGAGCAGGATAGGGTGAAGGCAGAATGTAGACTGCAGGAGCAGTTTGGGAGTGTGGGATCTAGGACAGGGGTAGGGTGCAAGAGAGGGCTGGGTCTGGATGGGAGGTAGGGTGCAGGAAAGGATTGGGACTGGGGATGTGTGGCTGGCAGGTAGAGTGGGGGAGGGCGTTGGGGTACATGGTCTGGGAGGGAGGTAGAATAGGCTTAATGGGCAAGGCTTACCAGTTACAGTTAACTGGTAGGGGCTGGAATAGCTCCCTGCCCACTATGGGCAAGGGGCTGCTTCAGCACTGCGGGGCCCACCGCAGGCAGGGGCTGCTCTGGTTGGCCAGCCAAACCAGCCCCTGTCCATGGTGGGCCAGGTCCAAGCCCCACCACCACTGCAGCATGTTACACATTGGCTCCCTGGGAGTGGAGCTGGCTGCAGAGCCCACAGCAAAGCCTCCCCACGAGTCAGCTGGCTCTGCAGTATAATTTGGCCCCAGGAGCAGGGCCAGCAGGGGCTGCCCCCAGGGAACCGGTTTCACTGAGGGCTCTGCAGTATAAAGCTTAGATACAGGAGCCCACAGAGTGTGTAACCACTAGGATTTTTAGCAGTTACAATGTGTAACCGCTTGAATTTTTAGCAGAGGGGGCAGGCGGGAGATGGTGCTTGCCGGGAGCTGGCTTAAAAGCACAGCTGCCATCTTCCCCATCCTCCAGGGCAAGGGAAAGCAGCTCCATGGGAGCTGACTTCCTGCGTGTCCTGGCTTCCACCTGCCCCACTCACATCCTGGGCTGCTGCCTCTCTATCAGTGGGGAGGAGGGGGGAGGAGGAAATCTGGTGCAAGGCAGCGGGGGTGGGAGGTAGCTTTGCAGAGCCAGCATGCGTAGAGAGCAGGTTATGGGAGGTAGCAATGGGGAGGGAGGTGCATGTAGCCAGTAGGATTAACCAGACCAGGCTTATTGGTTAATCATTTAACAATTACATGCTGAAATCCCTACTTGTTTTAAAAACTTCTATACTTTACCACTCAGGCAATACGGATACTTATCAACAATGATCCATTTTATACAGATAGTATAAAAAAAGTAACAAGTTGAAAACTTAAAATGATTGAAATTGATTTGGATTTTGAATTGTTGATTATTGCAATAAAACTTTCAATGCATCAATGTCACATCAAACCACTGCTGATAACTTTGTTTTGGTTTGCCTAATTTGTGATATATGTAGGGTTGCCAGATGATTTCAACAAAAATACCAGACACACTTGACATTACATCAAAATCTACATTACATCTTATTTAGAAAATACCGGACATTTATATTTTCTCAATTTGTTTCCTGAACAGAAAGCTCAAATATTGGACTGTCTGGTTCAAAACCGGACACCTGGCAACCCTAAATATATGTATCTTTTTCTAGAAATGTCTCTATGCTTGTTTCTCTTATTTAGTGAAGTCTCCTGTTTTTCAGATTAGTAATGTGGTTTCCCCATAAACACATTCCTGTCAAGCAGTTACATTCTTAAGAAATCAAACAATTGATGGCTCTTTCCATCAGTATGTATGTTTAAATACACAGTGTATAGATAATTTTAATCTGTGGTTACAACAGGATGCTCATCGTATAACATCCTGCAGAGCGGGACAGTTATATAGTTATTTGCACCCAGACACACTGGCTGCGTCTAGACTGGCATGATTTTCCGCAAATGCTTTTAACGGAAAAGTTTTTCCGTTAAAAGCATTTGCGAAAGAGCGTCTAGATTGGCACGATGCTTTGCGCAAAAGTGCTTTTGCGCAAAAGTATCCGTGGCCATTCTAGACGCCGTTTTATGAAAAAGCCCCGATCGCCATTTTCGCCATTGGGGCTTTTTAAAACGGTTCTCAGTTGTCTACACTGGCCCTCTTGCGCAAAAGCATTTGCGCAAGAGGGCTTTTTCCCGAGCAGGAGAGTCATTGTATTTGCAAGAAGAACACTGACGATCATACATTAGATCGTCAGTGTTCTTGCGCAAATTCAAGCGGCCAGTGTAGACAGCTGGCAAGTTTTTCCGCAAAAGCGGCTGCTTTTGTGGAAAAACTTGCCAGTCTAGACGCAGCCACTGGGTTTATATAAACACACTTAGGCAAGAACTAGCTGGGAAAGTTTACACAAGTGCTGCAATACCATTTGGAGAATAGTAGCTTGCTTAGAGTTCCACAGTTAAGGCTCAGCAGAGCTTTAAATTTAAAGTAGAGATTAAATCACTATGTATGAAAAATGTTGAACATCCTCTTTGAAATTTAAGAAGTTGTAATTATCCCCATGCTAGATATTTTCGTAAGGAAATTCAGAGTAAATATGAATCAGTGAAGGAAAAGAAAAAAGGAAAAATAGGATGTCCTTAAAAATCTATTTAATCTAATCAAGCACCATAAGCATGACTAAGCACCTACAGTTACATATAATACGATGTCACTTCAGGATAGAGTGAAGGTTGCTTAGATGAAACAAGAACTATTTTCCACTATATAGCACTGTGCATTTTCCATTCCTTAAAATCTCAGCCGCGCTGAACACTATGCTATCCAGAGTCTCAAAACCAACCCAGACATTATAATCAAACCAGCTGACAAAGTGCTGTGGTCATTATGAATAAGTCAGACTATGACCAGGAGGCAACTAGACAACTCTCCAACACCACATTTTACAGACCTCTCTCCTCTGATTCCACTTCAGAATACCAAAAGAATACCACTGTCTCCTTAAAGAACTCCCTACCTCTACTCGGGACCAAATCCACACAGAAACACCTTCTGAACCCCGACCAGGATTGTTCTATCTGCTTCCCAAAAACCATAAACCTGGACACCCTGGATGTCCCATCATTTCAGGTATTGGCACGCTCACTACTGGATTATCCAGCTATGCAGACTCTCTTCTGAAACCCTACGCAACCAACACTCCCAGCTATCTCCGAGATACTACTGACTTCCTGAGAAAACTACAAAACATCAATAACCTCCCTGATAACACCATCCTTGCCACCATGGATGTAGAAGCTCTCTACACCAACATCCCACATGAAGACGGATTACAAGCAATTAGAAACACTATCCCACAGGATACCACTGCAAATCTGGTAGCAGACCTATGTAACTTTGTTCTCGCCCACAATTATTTCCAATTTGGGGACAACCTACACCTCCAGATCAGCGGCACAGCCATGGGTACCTGCATGGCCCCACAGTACGCTAACATCTTTATGGCTGACTTAGAATGACGTTTCCTCAGATCCCATCCCCTTTTACCCCTCCTCTACTTACGCTACATCGATGACATCTTTATGATCTGGACCCATGGCCAAGAAACACTGGATGCATTCCACAGAGACTTTAACAACCTACACCCCACCATCAATCTCAGTCTGGACCATTCAACACGAGAGATCCATTTCCTAGACACCACAGTACAAATCACCAATGGTAAATTAGATACCACTCTCTACAGAAAACCCACTGACTCATACAGTTACCTACATGCCTCTAGCTCCCATCCAGAACACACCATACGATCCATCGTCTATAGCCAAGCCCTTAGATACAACCGCATCTTCTCTAATCCCACTGACAGAGGCCAGAAACTTCAGGATCTCTACCAAGCCTTTGTAAACCTCAATTACCCACCCGGGGAAATAAAAAAACAAATTAAAAGAGCCAGACGAATACCCAGAAACCATCTACTTCAAGACAGACCCAAGAAAACCAACAATAGAACACCACTTGTCATCACCTATAGCCCCCAACTTAAACCCGTCCAACGCATTATCAATAACCTACAACCTATCCTGGAACAGGATACTACACTCCGAGAGGCTCTGGGAGACAGACCCATAGTCTCCTATAGACAACCACCTAACCTCAGGATGATTCTTACCAACAACCACAGGACATACCACACTAACAACAACCCTGGAACTTTCCCTTACAACAAACCCCGTTGCCAGGTTTTCTCCACATATTTACTCTGCTAACACCATCATTGGACCTAACCACGTCAGTTACAAGATCAAGAACACATATTCCTGTTCATCCAGAAATATAATTTATGCCATCACGTGCCAACAGTGTCTGTCTGCTATGTATATTGGACAAACTTCTCAGACACTTCGCCAAAGAATTAATGCCCACAAATCAGACATCAGACAGTTTCACAAAGAAAAAACAGTTTCTTGTCATTTCAACCAGACTGGGCATTGTCTCAACAACCTCACTACATGTATATTACTTCAAAGAGACTTTAACACCAGACTACAAAGGGAAACCTCAGAACTGTCATTCATGCTTAAATTTGACACTTTATGAATGGGCCTTAACAAAGATGCTAACTACCTTACCCATTACAAAGATAGCTTCCCCAATTATCACCCCTAATATCATTATCTCATAGACACTAACCTCCCCCTCTCAGTTCTAAAATCTGATTTGTCAATTTTATGTGTGTTCACTTTTTTTGATTGTATCCCTTTGGTATATATGGTCATGCCAATTATCTTTCACAATTTGATCTGAGGAAGTGGGTCTGGCCCACGAAAGCTCATCACCTAATAAACCATCTTGTTAGTCTTTAAAGTGCTGCATAGTCCTGTCCTTTGTTTCAGCAAGACCAGACTAACATTGCTACATCTCTATTAAAATGTTGGCAGTTCTTATAAATTTATTCTTAACTGAATATCCCCATGAAAACAAGTGGTCTGGGATAATGGCAACATCTCTGTAATGAAATTTGCCAGAATTATTGATCTGTAATCTTAAGCTAGACTCCCATTTAACATAGTTTGTGTCTGGGAAATTAACATTGGAATGTAAATGACAAAATTAACGTCAATTTCACTAACAACTGACATTTACAAAAAAAATTTTTTAAAGCTCTTTTGTTGGTTTCCATTCCAAAACCAATGTAGATTATGGTGTCAACTCTTTTCATTATTACTCATCAAACCTACAGCAATTTTATTTACCCTGCCTGCAATATATACCAGTTTAACAACTCCTTTAGGCATCTTAACAATTCACCTTTCTGAGGGCAAAACAAAGTCAATCAATAGAGTTACCAGATGTTCTACTTTTATTAAAATCAGACTAGTTATTTAGTGTCTAAAACAATATGAACTAAAAGCCAAAGATTTTTAATTTTTCTGACCAAACATTTTGGCCCCCCTAAATTAGAAATGTGTTTCTAAATAATTGTATTTCAAAGGTTGGCATAGAAATTCCCCCTTTGGTTCTAATATATGAAACTCTTAAAAATTAGTAAACAAATGGATCATGGGAGATGGTTTAGAATACCCACTTAAAATGTTACTCCATATTTTTTATATTTACTGTGTATTGTTTTGCTGGCCCAGAATATTTTCACTCAGACATTCAGGGACTTTATTGCACTCAGGTTGGTCACATGATGTAATAGCCTGAGATAGCATGTTAGACAAAGTTAAGAGCTTTAACCATTCGTTATTTGACACAAGAACTATTTCCCACTATATAGCGGAACAGATTTAAGAACTTTTCCCTAACTGAAACATTTACTTACTACCACTTCACAGACTACATTTAGTCAGTTGATGTCAATGATAGGAGGAGAGTGTAGACTTCTGTTACCTGTGCAAACTGTAGGTGGCTTCTGTTTGAAATCTGAGCAGTATGTGCTTTTGGCTAGGTCTCTGTAGTAAGTTTTACTAGAACAGCATTCCGTGTGAAATTTGGATACAAAGAAAAGAAATGCACCAGGATGTCATAATTTATTCACCATCAAGTTCCCAAATCCCCCAATTTACCTCCTCCAAATACAAATGTGTATTTTCCCCCCGTTATAGCACATATCTTTTGCTCACTTCTTTGGATTTTACCCTCCAACTCACCTTTAGGTCTTTCTACTGTCACAGAGGAGGGATGCTCCATAGGAGAGTTGCAACTAAACACACATGAAAAACTTTCCAGCAACGCATTTGACCTGTTAACAGTTTCAAGAATGTTTTTCCTCATCTTCAATGCAACTTTTAAACATTATATTAAACAAACACAAAAAAGTACTCAATATGTGCAGCATGCATTATGGGATTGTTGGCTTGCTTATTTAAAATATGAATGCTTAAACTTTGAAATCTGCAACATTTGGTAATGTCTTTTTTTATAACCCATCAGAGGAACAGACTGTGTTCCCCTTTACTTGAAACAATAGTGATTCAAAATTATACTATCTCTAGCATCAAAAGATTTAGTGAACCTTTCTTTAATTACTAAAAGTTAAATATATCAACACAAAAAACTTAAACCACAAACAAATAAAGTTTATCACAACAATGCAAAATATATGTTACAACTATGAACCTTTTTGATAAATATCAACCTTTTTCATTCCTTTTACACATTGTTGGATTTAATGCTCAGGACAGTAAGGGAAGAGCAACGGGGTTTAGAAACGGGCATAAAACATGTAGGCTTAGTGAAAGTTTTCAAATATGGATCTAATGCACTTCAACCTGACCAGCAACACACTTGCTACTGCTGGCCCCTCAGCCTCATGAACAGAGACTATCGTTGTGCTGATTTTGTGATGTCCACAAGGGATTAGGTTAAGACTACAAAAGTTCTTTTCACACAGAAAAACTAAACATGATTTCAATCTAGGTCTCTAGAGGCTAAAAAGCTAGTCCACCATTCAAAGGATTGTAAGCACTCAGCTATGTTTTTGATGGTCTTTCAAAGGGAATTTCCTATGTAAAGCTGACAACAGATAAATGATTCTTTAACGGTTAATCCAATCAATGAACACAAAGGCCAGCTAATGGACTTTCTTTTTTTTATATACTAAACTAGTCTGAGTTTTTCCACTGAGTCAACAATTTACAATTTGTATGCTGTTTCTGTAAGCTGCAAGAATAGTACTTTAGAATATGCATGCAACACTAGGTAAAGCAAAACTTTTATACAGACTGAAATACCACTTTGAAGATTTTTGGGAGGCTAATTTGTATACTTGTATATAAATTTACACCATATACACATAGGGCAGTGCAATTTATGTAAACTTTCACAGTGAAAAATCTCATCATGCAAATGTGTTTTAACTGTCTTCTACATATCCAAATAGAGAAAGTTTAAGCACTGAATTTGGAACTTAGTACTCTCCTGTTCTCATGATATTAAGCCAATTATACATTATATATTTTACTAATAGATGTTTCTATCTCATTTCAAAGACACTTTCAAAGACAACACAATAATTCCAAGAGAAGTTATGGGCTTGATATAGATTTTTTTTTTTTTTTTGCCTGTGTAATTTAGATTAACCTAGATCATCAGAATGGTGCCTTCTGGACTGAAATCTATGAAAAGAGCAAGTTACATATGTTAATGGGTGCATTAGGTGTTATTTTGCTAGAGAAAATATTTTTCCCCTTTGACAGATAAGGAGGCAGCGGGGAGAGGTAGTCAATTTAATTTGTTTTCATTACAAGTTTATAACATTTAGAGTTTTATCCTGAGATCATTCTGGCATAATAAAAACCCTCCCAAACTAAAATGATTACATTTAAAATAAACTTTCACACACACACACACACACACACACTGTATAAAGTTCAGTAAGAAAGATTTTATAGCTTAAAAACAAAGTACCCTCACATTTTGTGTGTGTGTGTGTGCTGAATAATACAACTGACAACTGTACTTTGCTCTAGATTTGTCTAATTTCACAAAAGGTGCTATAGGTGAAAAATGTTAGACCCTCAAAACAATAGAACCACTCATGCTGGGGACTCATTAAGGAGATATTTTTATTAAGTGTTTCTGGGGATAAACATGTCAGATTAGAAATCAGCTAAAAAAATACTGGCAACAATTTACTCTGGACCATTATTGCTCCCAGAAGGCTCATGGATAATTCCAATGTTAGTCCAGCTCAGACAGGGCGTGAAATTAGCTCTCCTTTCAGTGCTTTTCTGTCTTGGTTACTTTTAAGTCATTCTACATACATATTCTGCCACCTGTTGCTAGCAGCTAGTGGAGCAGCTTGTAAGTTCAAATATGGGAAACACATGAATGTTTAACGTGTCTTGGTCTTTCACTTTCTGCGTACTTTTACTTTTGGATGGTTACTGCAACATTTCATTTTTAACGGGCTTTTCACTCTCAGATACAAGCCTTTCCCCTTCATATGATTCTGAAGTCAGAGCCAACTCCAGTGACACAGATTTCGGTGCACAGTAACCAGCATGAAGAAGAGAGTCTACCCATGGAAGGCGCAGAGATATTCAGTCCCAAGGGGATCTCCCAAAGGAAGGAGTCACAGTTTGTAGGGCCCCAATGCAACGAGACACTTAGGCAGGAGTTCTCGGCCCACTGACTTTAACAGGCTGGCTCGCGCGCTTGTGTAAGTTACTGAAGCGCGGGCTAGAAAAAACAAGACTTGACGGTTGTTTTTCCTTATTGGCAAATAAGCCGATGCCTGACAAGTTAAAAGAGCCCAATTTCCCAGGGCGGGAACTGGGCACGGAGCGGGCAGTGAAGTGCCCCAGAGAAGCGAGCAGAGGAGGCAGCCCGGGCAGGGCAGAAAGGCAAAACTCCCCCGCGCAGTGGCTGTGCCGCTCTGATGCACCCCGCAGGGCAAGGGGACAGGGCGGCTCGGGCTCCTGGAGCAGAGCCAGGGCCCGCGGCCCCATCCAGACACTGGCGGCGTCCATGGAGCAGCCGGGGCCCCGCTCCCTTGCCCGGGCCGGGCTGGCCCAACGGGGTCTCGCGCTCCCCCGCGCACGCGGCAGCGCCACTTACTGTGGGCGGGGGCGGGGCGCGGCTGCACTGAGCCCGGCGGAGGCGGCTGGTCGCTGGGCAGCGCGCGAGGACGCGCGGCGAGTCGCAGCGCGGCGTCTGCAGCAGCCGACAGGCGCTGGGAGAAACCGCTTGAAACGTCCCGGGACACGCGCAAGGGGGTGGGCGGGGCCTGAGGCCGGGAGCGAGCGGCCGGGCGGGCGGGGTCTGAGCCAGGTGAGGGGGCGGCGCGAGCTGGGCGTCTCGGGACCCGCTCCCATTCCGTGTCGGGGTCGCACCCAGCAGGCGGCCTGGGAGGGTCTGAGCTGAGCGCCCCCAGGCAGAGCTCTGGGCTCCCTTGCCCTGCGCGCGGAGCCCCGCGCCGCCTGCGTGCCGGGGTCTGCCTGGCGGCGGGAGGCGCTGTCCCACCCCTCTGCCCACGGGGGCAAGAAGCAGCGGCACCAGGGAGGCCCCGCATG
This sequence comes from Rafetus swinhoei, assembly GCA_019425775.1. Classification (NCBI taxonomy): domain Eukaryota; kingdom Metazoa; phylum Chordata; order Testudines; family Trionychidae; genus Rafetus; species Rafetus swinhoei. The sequence continues at coordinate 74,861,025 of CM033427.1, read as the reverse complement.
GGTGGGAGACATTAACTTTGTCCGGGGGTCTGTGATTCGCCCTTGTTGCTGAGCAAACGACGTGCGCGTGCCTGCTGGGCTGCGCTGCGCTAGGGACAGGGAGAACTTCCAGGGGGACCCCTTTCAGGTAGCAGCTGCCCTCCTGGCTCCTTCCTGCTGCAAGGGGAGCTAATTACACCTAGGGGAATCCTGCACCTTTGCATACATTTTTAAAAAAGCGCGTATTTTATTTATAATCACACCAGTTTCAATTAGGGATGTAATAGTGTAGTCAACTAACCGATTAATCGATAAGAAAAAGCTTATCCGTTAATGCTATAGACTATACACATTTCCCCCCTCCCCTGCCAGTAATTTTTTTAGCAGGCTGGCAAGCAGCCCAGCTCAGGCCTGGCTCACACTGGGTCCTGGACCTACCCCTGCTGCTGCTCTACATTTAAGGTGTATTAGAACCCAGGTGGGCAGGCAGCCCAGTTCCAGCTTGTGCTAGGTCTGGGAGCTCAGACCCCACCCCCTGTAGAAGGGGCTGCTGCCACGCCGCACTGCTGCGGACCAGCTCCTGCCTGGCACCCCGCGCTGCTACCTCTGGTAGGGTGCCTTCCAGCCCTGCCCTCAGGGACTATAGAATAGTCGACTAAGCGATAAGAATTCATGAGGTTATTTGAGTATTCAATTAACCGATATTTAACATCCCCAGTTTCAATTATGTTGGTTGTTTGTCCTACCAACAAGTATGTCTGTACCAACACAGACAAAACAAAGTTCAGGAAATGCTTTTTGAGTAATAGCTTCCTTACTAGGTACATTGATACAGACAGTGCTTTTTTTAAAAAAAAAAAAAAAAAAATTGCCAGTACTAGGGTTGCCAGATAGTTTAAAAAAAATTGATAAAAATCTGTTGAACAAATAAAAGGGTTGGAGCCCCTTTAATTGCCGCATGTCCTGAGTGGGCTTCCTTCCGGTGCGGTGCAAGTGCTCCCAGGGCTGTGCCAGGGGAAAGTGGCGAGTGTGTACCATCACAAAAAAAGCACTGAATACAGAATGCTGAGTAACAATTCATTTAAACTACAAGACAGAACCATATTTCCCATATGGTTACACAATCAGGCTGTGTCTACATTGGCACCCTTTTTCAGAAAAGAGATGCTAATGAGACCAGTCGCAATTGCAAATCCGCGGGGGATTTAAATATCCCCCGCGGTATTACATAACTGCGCTTTTTCCGGCTCGGGCTTTGCCGGCAAAAGCGCCAGTCTAGACGGGATCTTGCGGAAAATAAACCCTTTTCCAAGATCTCTGCCTACTTGAAAGTAGACAACTTGAAAGTAGGCATAAGAGATCTGCGGAAAAGGGTTTATTTTCTCAGACTGGCGCTTTGCCGGCAAAGCCCCGAGCCGGAAAAAAGCGGCAGCCATGTAAATGCAAATACCGCGGGGGATATTTAAATCCCCCGCGGATTTGCAATTGCGACTGGTCTCATTGGCACCCTTTTTCGGAAAAGGGATGCTAATGTAGACACAGCCTCAGTGTAAAGGCTTGGGGGAATCTGGAAAAGCAATTGCTGGGAAGGAGCCAGGGCATGAACTTGGATTGTTGGGTATGAATGAGAAAAGTGTTTAGAACAGTATTTTTGGTGGGTAGGGACATGCTGTTGGAGGATGTCCCTCCCCTGTGCACCTTAGCTGACTCTTAGCCTCTCCTATTCAGTCAGGCACATCTGCCCTTGTCCCTATGTGTCTCTGTGCCCCTGCCCCAGACATCACCTTCCCCCCATAGCGCTGCATCCCCTCGGACAGCCTCCTTCCCTCATCTCCATCCCTATGAGTCTTTACCATCCTCTTGCCCCTGTAGCTCTTCACCTCTTCCCGGCTCTGTCCATATAGCACCTGCCTATACTCCCTGCCATAGTTTGCCCTTATATGAGCCTCTATCTGTGAAACCCCCTTCAGCAACACCAAGCTGTCTGTCTCTCCATATCACCGTGAGACTCTAGTGATCAAGCGTTTGTTTTGTTTTCAATGCCTCTGCTTAACTTTGATTCCTGATCAGGTAAACCTCTTTGCCAGGGGTTATCCCTGAAGGTTGGCTTCATGGACCTGGTGTTTGGAATGTACGGTAATGTACTTTTTTCCCCCTTTTTGTCATGTTTGTCTTCCTTGTCCCTCTTCTCCCATTTTTGCGTTCAAACTCTGTCCTCTCAGGCCTGGCTTTAGTGTGTCTTTAAGCTTTGCTTTTGCCCATCCCTCACATTCATTCCTCCATGTTGTGTTGAGAAATAATTTCCTACTCCTTCCTGATTACCTAGTGGTCAGGATTTGGTGTTGCCAGGGCCTGCGTTCAGTTCTTGGTTGGGTAAGGTTTTCCCTGTGCTGTCCTTCCTAAGGAATAGTGGGGGTAAGTATGTGCAGCAAGACAGCAGGAGACTCCTGGTTACCACTCAACATGTCTCCCGTGAATATCCAAGACTGCACAAAGGAAAAGTTGGGGCCCAATCTAGGAGGCTGCTTAGCTTGTGAGAAAAGTTGATTAGAACTATTATTAAGAAATTGCACATAAGTTTCTTAGAGCCGTGGTTCCCAACCTTTTTAATACTGCGGACTGGCAAACCCATTCACAAACTTTTGGTGGACTGGTAACATTTTATTTGCATATCCTTTATGGTAATTAATTTTAAGAGGTCACGTGGTTTTTTTACATCACCTCTGTATGCACACAATACATGTCGTAACAGATCAGAGTTTGCAGATATCTACAACACTAAAAAAAGTTCACAGAAAGAATTCCCCTCTGACTGCTTGGTAGGGCAGCCCCTCTCCCAGGGGCGACAGATGCCTGCAGAAGGAGGGGCATCCACAGGGGCAGGGGACATGTGGGGCACCCTATATAGCAACTGATATTTTGTCAGGGCATAGGAGCTGGTGCCCCCAAATGCTAACACGAATAACTTCTGCCCTTTCCCCCTCCTGCCTCATGGGGTGGGGGAGCTGCCATTGTATCTCCCCCATCTTCTTCTGTACAACCTCTGCCCTGTGTCTCTCCCTTCCCCAGCCAGGCTGCTCTTGCTCCCACGGTCTCCCCCCAGACTCTGGTCTCTGCATCCCCCTTTTTCCTCCCTGTGACCCCTCCCTCAGAGTTTCCCTCCCTTGCACCCATGCGCCCATCTGCCCCATAAGTTTCCCCTGAATCCCCCCAACCTCCCTTCAGCGCCTCCTGCATCCCTCTCCTAACCTCACCCACATTATGTGCTCCCACCCCTCTACAGCCCCCTGCTGACTCCCCCATGTCTGGCTTCCCTCACCCCCCACGCACTGGGAGTTGGTGGCAGCTTTCCTGGGCCCCAGGCAGAGATCACAGACAACTCCACTGGGAGCAGCCCAGGGCCAAACCCTCCCTCTGCAGCCCTGGGGCATCGGGGGCACTGGTCCCATGGGAAGAAGGGGTCTGTCTTACCTGGCCCCAAATGCTGCCCACTCTGGGGCAGGTGCTGGGCTGGCCAGGCTGGGGGTGCTGCCCTGGGAGAGGATCCTGGGGAGCAGTGGGACTGGCCCTGCTGGAGATTCCCCCTCTCAGCTGCAGCCCAGGCTCTGGGAGCCCAACATCAGCCCCCACGGAGCCCAGTAAGTCGCTTCCTGCCACAGGGGCCAAGCCCAGCCCTGGCTCCCAGAGCCACTGCCCACTGCTGCTGGGTCCTAGTGAACAACTAGCCATGCTGCAGCCCCTGCCCCTGCGGGCCCTCCTGCCCCTGGGCTCAAGAAACATCCCTCATATCAAGACAGCATCATACAGAGACACCAACGCAGCACTGGGTGGAGGGAGAAGACACAATCCCAGGGAAATGAGAAGTGGGGTTTCTCAACAGACTGGGCCTTGCACCAGAGTCCCACTGAGCCAATCATCAAGGCATGGGCATGGTCTGGCAGCCTGCCATGGCCTGGCAGCCAGCAGTTCGCAGCCCGGCATCAGTCCGTGGACTCACGGTTGGGAACCCTGTCTTAGAATATTAATCTTAGCTGGTGTGTTTTATTTTATCTTAGTAATTTATTTTGATCTGTCTGCTATTGCTTGCTGTCATTTAAATCCTACTTTTTATACCTAATAAAGACACTTTTGTTTATTATTAAATTCAGTCTAAATTAGGAATATAATAGTGTGTACACCGCTTCCTCCCTCCCCCACCGGCCACAGCTCTGCGAGTAAATTTTTTAGTGGGCTGTCCAGCAGCCTGACTCGATCCTGACTTGCATTGGGTCCTGGTAGCTACCCCCACTGTGGCTCTGCAATAGCGTAGTGCAGAGCTGCAGCGGGCTAGCTCCCAGGACACAGCATGAGCCGGGACTGAGCCAGGCTGCCTGCCCTCTGGCTCCTGAAGTACTTTTAATGCAGAGCTGCAGCAGGGGTAGCTCCTGGGACGTGGTGCGAGCCGGGACTGAGCCAGGCTGCCTGCCCACCTGCTCCCAAGCTACTTGCCATGCAGAGCCACAGTGGTTAATTGTGTAACCTACAAAATATTTGTCATCTACATGATTACCAGATTACATGCAATTTAACATCCCTAGTTTAAATAATTGCTATTTGGAAGGGACAATAGCTGTGCATATCTCTCTTTCTTTGGTAAAGGGGTCAAATAACTTATGAGCTCATTCTGTACAGTAATTTCTCATTTAACATTGTCCTGGTTAACATTTCATTGTTGCATTGCTTATCTGTTAGAGCACATACTCATTTAAAGTTGTGCAATGCTCCCTTTATAATGTTGTTTGGCTGCCTGCTTTGTCTACTACTTGCAGGATTTTCTGGAAAAGCAGCCTGTCCTCATGGGGGTTAGAACCAGGGTGGGTTGGCAGCCCATTAGTTGCCCTGAGTTTCCTTAAGGTATACAGCTTGGAGCTGCAGTTCAGCTGACCCTCCCCCCACTGCTCTGCTGCTCCTGGGAACCTCCTGCTTGCTGTGTGGAGAAGAGGGGATGAAGGAGAAGAGGGGTGCTCATGTCAGAATGTCCCCCTACCTCCCTCCTGATTGAGCCCCCACTCCATACACCATCTCCACAATGCAGGATATCACAGCTATAGAAACTTGTGTCTGGACTTCCTGGTCTACTTACAAGGGCAGTGTACTTTAAGTGGGGCCAGCTTACTTAAAGAGGCAATGCACGTCTCTCTCTCTCACGCCCCGTCTCCCGCCCTTGGTACGTACACATATGCATGGTCCTGAGAAGAGAGTGGTGCACTCCAGGGTGGGTTTGTCATGTTGTTTCTGCAGGGAAGTGTTTGCAGCCACTGCCATGTGTCTATTGTATTTCCAACCTCAGTCCAGCCTTGATGGGGCACCTATGTCTCAGGGGCCAGATCCAGCTCACAGCTTGCCTTCATCCGCCTATGGGTCTTGAGGCTCTCCCTGTCCCACATAGGGACACCAGCTACGTGGGAGGACATTGAGGGTTGGTGCTACCCGTGAAGCTGGAGCATGAGCACCAGCTCCCCACTGTGGTGATGGGGAGCCTGAGGCAAGCAATGGGCCTCATCCAGCCCATGGTCTCTGCCTGACGGGGGGAGGAAACTGTACTGAGTTCTGCCGTTCCCCTTCCCGCCAGCTCGGGGAATGACAGAACAGGTAAGCTCTGCAGCTCTGTCTGCACTTGCTTGCAGGTTCCATCCATCTTGCTCCCGCTGGCTAGGAATCGCAGCCAATGGGAGCACCAGGAAAACAGTGCCTACAGGCACAGGGCGGCGTTGAGCTGCCTATGCTCCTCCAGGGCTGTGCCAGGTGGGCACCCCAATCCCCTGTCTCCTCCCACCCAGTCTCCCTCTCCCTGTACCCTACCTCTTGCTCAGACACTGCATCCCCACCCACAGTCAGCTTACCAACAGCCTCCTGCACACTGAACCCCTGATAGATCCTACAGGACTTCACAAAATCTACTAACCCCAGGTTCAGGACTGTCCTTGTAAATTATAGTGTCCTCCGCAGCCTGATAATCTGCACCCCTATGTAGGAGGCAGCCACTGTTCTGGGGGGGCAGGAGCTAAGCAGGGAGGCTGACAGAACAGGTGAGAGGCATGAACATTAGATGACGAGTGGCATGACTCGAGCTCAGGGCAGAGGCAGAGCTGGGGGCAACTGTGAAGCTAGCTGGAGGAGAAGGGGACATAGCTGCATGCAGGGGAGTGGCCAGTTGCAAGGTAGCCATGTGGGTTTTGTCTGCATCTGGGAGAGTAATGCCACAAACTGTCCATGTTCTACTCTGTAGCTGAACTATGTTGTGCTGCTAGGTGCAGTCTCTGCTGCCTCCTGCAGACCCACCTTAGAGCAGTTGGTAGTTTAATAATTTGAAAGTTTTGAGTTTCATCCTCAGCGATGGCAGAGTCAGTCTTTTGCCATGGCCCTTTCCCCTTCTGTTTCCCTTTGCCCTGTGGTTGCTGGAGTGCAAGCTTTCCCTTACTCACTGTATTTCACATAATGGGGGCCCAGGCATGTGAACAGGTACTATAACAAAACACCTGGTTTTGCTGACAGCCTGGGTCAGTGGTTCTCAAACTGTATGGTACCACATCCTTATTGTGACCAGAAAAATTACTACATAATGCTAGTGCCATTTTACTCAGTAGTTAGTATTTTAAATTAAAAAAATGCATTACAAGGCCATCTCTACAAAAAGTAGCCATGAAATATTTTAATTCACAATAAAACAAGACAATCTTTCTATCCAACAGCAAAAATAAATATGCATCTAATGGGAAGAGTAAGCCAGTATTGGTGAACACAAATCCTTGAAGGGTTCTGGGTGACTGAGGTAAAGATGGAGATAATCTTCAGCCCTGAGATGGACCCTGGATTTGTTTGCCAGTAAAGTCAGTACTGAAAAGCCAGTTTTACACAGGAAGATGGTTGAAAATGGCATGGCACTTTCAAAGCTTCAGAGGACAGCTGTGGATATTTTTTTTGAACAGATATCTGGTTAGCAACAGATTGCTCAGAAAATCTCAGCATCTATGTCTCATCATAGGAAAGGTCCATTATGTTTCTTTCACTGACATAACAGCATGTACAGTCATTTCTGCATTAAGGGGATTTCTAATCCATGCTTGTTTCCCAATCTTTTCAGGGAAATAATCGCAAAACTGCAGTTTAAGACTTTCTAGGTGTCTGATAATGGATTGCTTGTGCAAGTCACAGCTTGGCATCAAGTCCTGGTTATGAGACATATTTTACTATGTTGGTGTGTTGTTGCAATAGTCAATTGGCTCAGTATCCGAGAAACCACAGCTTCAGTCTTTGTATGTGCTTGGATAAACAGCACAGGGGAAGGAAAGGGGGAACTACCATATATGTGGTTGACTGATTGCTTTTAATCAGAGTGCCTCCCCCAACATAACAATGGGGGGGAAGAGAGGTAGTCCTATCTAATTTTACCCCAGGTTATAAGTATTCATTTCCTATAACTTAACAGCTGAGCTTCCTAAAATGCAGAACAAGGAAATCTCTCACATGGTACATGCATGTATAATACATACAATTTTACTACAGACAGCATCTTTTGCTCTGAAGCAGGGGTGGGAAACCTAAGGCCCCCAGGCTTGCCTGGATCTGGCCTCTGAGGCTGAGGGCTCTCTCCCAGCATTGGAGAGCCCACGCTGGTGGTCCAGGACCCTCCCCTCCCCCCATGGGACTAGAGCACACAATGTCTACTAACCTGGGCTGCTCTAGAATCTGGGGTGCAAGGGGAATGTGGGCAGTGTCCTTTTCCTTCTCAGTTGGGGGCATATTTTTTTAATTCTCACTTGTGTCTGGCCTTGTACTGATTTTTTCTATGGGTTAGTAGTCCCTGACCCCGAAAAAGGTGCCTACTCCTGCTCTACAGATATGTAACTGCTAATGGTTTTCTGTTTTATATGTGTCTAGATAGTCAATAAGTTTTGGCCCCTCAATCAAAAAGGCAATAAAAAACACTACTTTGGATTAGGGACATATTGATGTATACAATTAACTAAGGAGCCTGGGCTCATCTGTTAACCTTCACAGTTACACACAAGGTCCTCCCCCCCTCCATGCACTGCTGCCTCTGTTACATGCTCCCCCCACGCACCAGCTCTTGCAGAGCTGCCTCCCCTTCCCTGTGTGAAACATATAACCTCTGAAAATTTTAGCTGTTACATGTTTACAAAACGCCCCGCTTTTTAACATCCCTACTTTGGATCATAAAACTGTCTGAGAGCTGGATTGGCTGGTAGCACAAGCATGTGATCCTGTTAAAAAGTGCAATTCAGAACCTAAGTTAAAAAAAACTGATCACAGAATTCTGACTTAAAATTGACCAACTTTGTTAACCACCCCTGCCAACTGTAAATAATGAAACAACTTTTTGCTTCATTTGTTTGTGTTACGGTGCTATGTGTATAATTAACTGTAGTCAGTTTCCCTGTTGATTAGGTTCCTTACATAGCCACCTGAGGGAAAAAAAAGGAAGAAAGTGATTGTAAAAGCACCAAAATTAGCAGGAAAGTGCATCAAGACCAAAAGTAGTACCCAAAACTACTTTAACTTAATTTTTCATACTGATTAGATGTTACATTGCGTAGCCCTCTTAAAAGGCACATCTATAACAAAAGACTACTTACTGTGACTGTTAGCACCACAAACACACAAATTACTTATTGAAATTGTCAAATGTGAACAAACATACAACAGCAGAAATATATGATTTATAAAAAGGAGCAGCAACAATGGCATTCTAAAAGGTTGAGTCTCTGCATGGTCATTTATTGTAAAGTTTCTTCACCTGTGGTAAATACATCATTTTTACATAATTTAATTTTATTAGCTTATAATTATAAACTTCACTGAAAATATTCATTTGTTCCCAGACACTGCTTCTCTCATATAAGGGCATAGGTTTGTTAAGCAAACTAAAGGAAAAAAAAGTGCAGTTCTGCTCAGACTGACGACTAAAGTAACAGTGAAGTTAAATGCCTGAATGACTTCCCTATCAAATTTGCTCAGTTTATAAGTGAAAGGAGGCTTTCCCAAACTGCCAATGCACTAAACTGAGCTGGGAATCTGAAAAGTTAAATTACATTATTCTGAATTGCACATTAACAAAAGTTTTGCAAATAAAATTTAGACCCTAATTATGGAAATACTTAAGTGCTTAATTCTTCACACTTGAGCAATGTCAGTAAATTCAATGGCTATGTAAAGTTATTCACAATATGCATTTACAAGATCAGGGTTTTAATTGTATTAATACATTAACCCCTGACAGCTATGTGGCCTTTGTGATTCTAACATGAGTATTACAAATATAGTGGTCACTCAGCAGATAGAATAATGCATGCAGATCGATTGAGTAAAGGAGGTTTCATTTTAAGTCAGCCACTTTTCTGTTCTGTCACTGTACGTGAAATTTAGTCAATCCATGAACAAAATATTGAGGAAGAATTATTGACATTTCACTATATTAAACAAATGTAGGAATTCTCTGAAATGCTGTCACAGGTTTCTCCATAGCAAAAAAAAATAAAATAAAAATATATATCACGGTTATTGCACAATTTTAAGTGTAGGTTACGTGCATAAAAACCCTCTACTTAGTGTTCACATGGCAATTTGCTAAACATACATTTAAAACTATAATACAATTTACAAAATGTCTTTAAACTTCTATTCTTAAGATAAAAGTAACCTGAGAATATTACAAATATTACAAGCCCTTCATTTCTATGCTGTTTATCCCCTCAGTTGGTCAAGTTTATTTTACATCAAATATTGTTCCTTGTTTTGTGCCTCTATTTTACAAAATATCTTAGCATAACAGTATACTATTTTCATTTGAGTAACTAATCAGCCTTGTATTTAGTAACATAAAATAGTTTTACAAACAGTTTTATCATGTTAAAAAGATTCAAAGGCTTTGTGCAGTTTTAATATTTTGGTCAGGTATTTAGGTTGTGCAGTTTTACATTTTGGCAAAAAAAGAAAAAGCCCCAAATGCATTCAGTACATTTTTTCTTTCATTTTATATACTTTATAAATCTACAGTGTATTTTATACAACTAAGGTCATAAAATACTTTGCTCTTGTATTTATTTGCTTTTTTTTTTTAAGGTGCTTAGAAAGACAGACACAAGTGCTAGAAACAAATTCAGCATCTTTGGGCTAAATACAAAAATCTCACTGGAAAAAATGTAAAATATTTCAGTTGCTTCCTCTCTTTACAGATTCTTAAATAAATACCCTTTATTAAAGATAAATTCTAATTCCTTATGCTATACAATACCTGTCTGTAGTTTTATGTCTAGTCAAGATTAAAGCTTCACACATTTCATCTTCATATAGTTTTATTAGGAAGATATCCACATATTTGCATATTTTGAAAAGGGAGAGTTCAAGGTTAAAAATATAGGCTTTTTTAAATAAGACTGCTATTCTGCTGACAGCGTTTCAAGCTATGGCATAGAAAACCCATGTTATGGAATATCCTTCAGTTTCTTATATCCTAGGTGAGGAAAAAAAAAGGGCTCAGGTGAGTTGCGGAGGTAACGAGCCTGGATTCCACAAATGGGAGGGTGATGGTGGTTCGAATCAGTGTCCCATGTGGCTACTTCCTGCTGTGGCATAAGCATGTGGCTAGTTCCTGCTGTGGCATAAGCACTTGCTTCAGAGGCAGAGGTCTGCTTATTTTCTAAACAGAGAGGCACACACTTATTCATGGCAGCCAAAGAATAAAAGTTTGAAGGGAGACATTTGTCACTGTCAAAATAAAGGGGCATTATGGTACAAGATTTTCATCTGGACCTGATTTGGGAGAAGGCCAGGTGTTCAGAGAGAGAAGAGCCCAGGCTCTGGATGGAGTAGAGGTTACCACAAAAGGAAAATAAAACATTTCAGCAACATACTATATATGCATGGGTGATACCCTAATGTATTTTTCATAGAGTCATACAGGATTCCTACATTAGGCAATATAATCTAAATCTAAAAGGACCTTGTTAATCTTTAAGGCATCATGGATTTAAGCTCCAGGAAATAAATATGAACACAGGAAACCAAAAATCCTCGTGGCACCAACTGTAAAACTATCATTGTACATTACATTTGTTGGCATTTCCATGAAAAATATTTTCAGAAAAGTTTCACACAGTATTGACAAAAATATCAGAGCATAAATTTCACTTCACTTTTCAAAAGTTCATTTAGTGGGCTAAATTGATCAGGCAAGATTCTCATTTTTACTGTTCCATCAGCTCCACAGGAGAATATATGATTTGCTGGTCCTGTCTCAATTTGCATGACTCCTGTTCCAATGTTTCTGAAAATTGACTGTCGAGCATGCTCATTGATGAAAGTGTGAAGAAGATTAAAGGTAGATAAACTCCATACCTGAAAATTATTAAAACAAACAATGTTTGCTTTAACTCACTAAAAATCATGTATGAAAAAACTCAAACCACGTAGCCTGATCAGGTGTTTTTCATCTTTGACAGTATTTAACTCACTAAAAATCATGTATGAAAAAACTCAAACCACGTAGCCTGATCAGGTGTTTTTCATCTTTGACAGTATCGCAATACTTACTCTTCATTTTCAATCACGAATATTCTGATAAAATTTGTGACTATAAAAATGTCATTAAGGTAACAAAGGTTGCACAGTTAAATACTGCAGTCAAGAAATGCCAAAGTTAAGGCTCATTATAGAATTTTAGAAGTTAAGACCAACTGATGATCATTTACCTGGCAACGCAAGATTCTTGTTGAGTATTTTTAAGAGGGATTAGAATTTTGTGAATACCTAGTATGAAAAAAATATATACAATGCCTTGCCCCCCCCAAATTAAAATTAAATTTACCTTTATATTGCCTTCTGCAGATCCTGTAACAAAATATTCTTCTGCAGGATCCACAGCAATTGCTTTAACTGGAGAATCATGACTCTGGAATAGCTGTCGTTGTTGCTTTTGGCGAAGATCAATTATACAAGTAAAGCCTTTTCTGCCTCCTGATATTAAAAGTTGATGTTTTGGAGCATATGCTAGCACAGTTGCCCCACTATCATGACAGATAAAAGCTAAAATACAAAACAAAAGATGTTAGAGAACATATTACATTAGCTTTAGCCTCCTCTTCAGAGCTCATGGTTTAACATGGTAGCAACAAGAACATAGGCTACTGAATTAGATGGACCAGTGATCTGATTCAGCACAATTCCTATTTAAGATAGTAGCCAGTTCTCGATACTTCTGAGAAAGGCACAAGAAACCCTGCACTACACAGTTAAGAAATAACCTATGGAAAATTTCTTCCTTACCTCTTTCTAATCATAGGTTATGTTATATCCTGAAACACAAAGGTTTTTCTTTCCCAAAAATCTTTTTAATCTTTGCTAGTGTAATTTTGGATGTTATCCATATAAAAAGTTCTAATCTTTTTTCCATGGGCATTAAATTTAATCTCAATGAGATCTTGCGAGAATGAGTTCTATAGACTACTTGTGCATTGTGTTAAAACTGCAGGCGACAAAGTATTATCTGAGCAGGAGGGTGTGAGGACCTTTGTGGTACCAAAGACTGGACTTCTATATGCCAAAAAACGTCAGCTGCCAAAGCTTGTACCAGGACATAGCAGCTTATAAAAGGTATGGACAGAAACCCACATTACTGTTTTACAGATTTCAGTGAGAGGAACATCACAGTGAGACTACTGAAGCAGCCTTGGCACCAGCTGAAGAGCGTCTCAACACCTTGTGAAGGAAGTCCATTCACTTGTAATGCAACAGAATACAGAGCAGCCTGAAATCCACTTTCAAAATCTTTGAGAACAGAATGTTTTGCTTCTTATCAGGTCAGAAAAGGATAAAAAAAAGTTAGTTCTCAAATATTTTGTTCTTTTTGTAGGAAAACCCCCACAGCCTGATAGATATTGAGATAATGAAGTTTCCAGTCCTCCCTAGTGACGTTGCAGTTTTGGAAAGACCACAGATAAGTGAACTGTTTGATTCAGACAGAATTCTGGGATTGCTCGGAGAATAAGTTGAGGATGAAGTAAAAAAAACCCTCTATCCTTATGGACTACCTTAAAAAATAAATCAGCTGTATGGGTTCTTAGCTTTCGCTCTTTTCTAGCTGAGGTGATGGCCAGCAGAAAAGCAATCTTCACAGACATGTGGATCAAAGAGTGAGAGGAATTTAAACAGAGGCCTTATTAATGCTGATAGGAGCAGGCTGAGATCCTGTGATGGATTAGATAAATTCATGGAGGTTAGGTCCATCAACACTTATTAGCCAGGTTGGGAGGGAATGGTGTCCCTAGCCTGTTTATCAGGGCCTGGAAATGGATGACAGGAGAAGAATCACTTGATTATCTGTTGTTTTTACTCCCTTTGGGGCATTTGGCATTGGACACTGTTGGAAGACAGGATACTGAGCTAGATGGACCTTTGGGCTGACCCAATATGGCCACTCTTATGTTCTTGTGGAGTAGGGCTTTCATCAGAAAAATAGTCATCCCAGGATGGATGGAAAAAAAGTGGCTGTCAATTGGAGAATGATAGGCACTGGCAACTGCTTTGTGTACTTAAAAGTCTTTAAAGAAAGAAGATATTTCCAAGATGGTGTGATCTCTCAATCCCCGGGGGTTACCTGGCAATGCTGACACCATTTTCTACTTAGCTAAGTAGCACTTTTTAGTGAACTCCTTTCTTCTATTGTTAAGGATGGCCTGAAGTGCTTTCCAATATGTCCTTTCTAGGTTCAATGTCCATCCAGGCTATCAGGGGAGGAAAGCCTAACTGGGGTGCCTGACTTTGACTCCTGTCCTTAGTCACCAGGTCCAGGAATGACTGGATACGGATATATGGCATGCTGATGTCTGAAAGATGTTGGAAACAAGAAGAGACTGGGCAATCAGGAGGACTATTGCTCTATCTTGCTTGATCTTCCTGAGAGCCTGAGATAAAAGTGGAATGGGTAGAAATGTTAGCTGTCTAGACCAACAAAAAAGTAGTGCATCTCTCTGGAGTCCAGATCTGAATTCCCTCCAAATCATCAGATTGTGTCTTAACACAATAGCAAATGCACAACCAGATCCCAAGACCAAGTCCCCTCTCACTGTTGTTGAAATATTCTCTACACTATGGAATCACATTGCTTCCATTTGCAGTCCTTGGGGAAGTGTTCGCTGCAACTGGCAGCTAATGTATGCCTGTCCTTGGAAGGTGCACTGTGTACAGCAGGGACAGCCAATATTTTTTAATGGGAGGGGGGAGGCACTATAAGATTTTGGAAATTGGTCAAGGGCCACACTTCTGTTGGGTGCAGAAAGGAGCTTGTGGTAGCAGATTGGGGTGCAGGAGACGGTGTGGGGGGTCAGAGAGTTTGGGTGAAGGAGGGTACGATCTGGGGCAGGAGCTTGGGGGCAGGGTCCAGGAGGGGGAAAGCTGCGGGAGAGGATTCAGGCCAGGGGAGGGACTCCTTGTGTGTGTGTGGGGTGGAGGGGAGGGTGTATGGGAGGGAGTTGTGACCTGGTAGAAGGGTGTAAAGAGGGTTTGGGTGGTGAACTGGGACAGGAGAAAATGGGGTGTAGTGTCTGCGAGGGGATATGGGTACAGAAGAGGATTCTGGCTTAGGGGAGAGGTGTAGGAGGGAGTTATGACCTCGGAGAAGGGGGAAAGGAGTACCGGGGATTTAGGTGGTGGCCTAGAGCAAGTAGTTGAGGGCAAAGAACAGGTGGGGTGCCAGAGGCAGACTCTGGCTGGCAGGCGCTTACCTAGGCATTTCCCAGTCAGCAGCCCTCCAGGAACCTGAGGCCAGCTCTCTGCTGAAGTCTCAGGTGGCTGGCTGCTCCATGTGGGTCTGCTCTGGGCATGGGGGAAGGGGTGGAGGGAAGGAGGCTTCACATGCTGTCCCAGCCCCCAACAAAATTCTTCAGCTCCTATGGCTGGAAACTGGCCAGTGGGAGCTAAGAGATTTTGCTGGGGGGTAGGGGCAAACACGTGAAGCCTCCCTTCCCAGCCATCTAGAGCAGAGAGCAGCCAGCTGTTTAAAGCTTGAGCTACTCTGTGCCTTAAGGGTGTTGGCAAGGCAGCTGCAGGCCCGATCCAGTGGCTTGGTGGACCAAATCCGGCCCACTGGCAGCTTCTTGGCCCCCTCCGCCCCCATCACTCATACTTTGTTGATGAATACTTGTCATGTTGTCTGAGATCACCTGCTATGTAGGGTTTATATGTACAGTAGGAATTGTTTGCACGCCTAGTAAACTGCACACAGTGCTAGGTAGTTTATGTACGATCCAGGGCTCTTGGGAGGCCAAGTGCCTTGTGTTGAATACTCGACTAGATGGGCGCCACTGCCTAACAATGTGATTACTGACTTCTCTGATAGAAGGAGAATGAAGCGGACAATGCCCCCCCGGCACACTTCTTCCCTGTTCCCCTGCAAAGCTTGAGAAATTTACACTCTGTGGGTAAGCCAATAATTCCTCATCAGATAATGACAATATTGTTGGTGTAGGAGATGCTTGGAGCTTCTTTTTTGTCGTTTTTGTGGCAGACCCCACTCCTGCAGATGGTGCCCATCTCTGAGCACTCTTGCTCTTTAGAGACAGGAAAAATGGATACTTTGACCCTTGCAAGCTTCTGATCCTCTGAAGCTGAGCACAGAATCTCATTCCAGCTTTGATGGTGTCAAGAAGAGGTCACCATGCTTGGAAGTGTGCTTCTCAGTGCCTCTGTCTAGTGTACAAAGAGGCCTGCTCAGCCTGAGGCCTCATTGTGCAATCCATAATTAATTTTTCAAGGCATCCTAATGGCCTTCATGAGTTCTGCTGCAGAAGAATCATCAAATGCTGCCCTTCAAGGAACATGAGTTTTCACCAGGCAGTTGAGGCACTTAAGGTGGTTATCATTGACTGGAAAAGCCTAGGAGACATCTTTCTACCTCAGGTTCTTGGGCACAGTAGTCACAGGATAGAGAGAGACCTCCCCCCATCCCTAAAATTATTGTAACTAGTTAAACACTAAGGAGCTACCCAAAAAGGTTTTTAAAACCCTATTTACATATAACACATTGAAGACCTTAGCAAACGCTACCAACACCGAGAAGTTTCCTCTCTGACCATGAGGTGGTAGAAAAGAACTGGAGAAGGTCTGCACTGTACCTTATGCCCTCAGTTCGGAGCACAAGAAGGTCACAAGTGCAGACAAATGGACACTGCTAGCAAAACTCTCCTGCTCTCAGTCACATGGAGGGCGTGAGCACACAGTTGAATGTACAAAGGGACCATTAGTTGATGTGGAACTCATGCTTTGCTAAGTACCATTTCGGCTGAGATATAGTTAAAAAGGGTATAGGACTGGATAGTATGTGAAAATGAAGATACAGCACATATTTCAAAAAGAATATGGCAAGTATGATTTTAGAAAACAGTTCCATTTGAGAAGTAGCTATTTTAAATGGCACCACCTTATACAGATTTAATAATAAAAAGGAATTTTAAAAATATTTGAGTAAAAAATTAGGACAATAGTATTAGTCTATTGCTATATGGGTTCATTTTGAGTGGGATTTGTTCTTGTCCCTATGCTGTTTCAGTGAAATGCATAAAACCATCACTGATAACATTTGTTGATGACAAAATGGGAGGGGTGATAAATAACAAAGGGGACAAGTCACTGATTCAGTCATCTGGATCTCTTGTAAACTGGATGCAAGCAAACCACAATTTGTGATCACTCTCAGCAGTACTACAGCCTAGTCAGTTGCTCCCCCATCCTGTAGCTGTGCATTTGGGTTTGCTTTCCAAAGTTAAATACTTGCACTTACATTTATTGAATTTCATCATGTTGATTTTAGATCAAATTACCCAATTTGTCAAGGCTGTTTTAAACTGTAATTTCACCCTCCCTGTACACCTCTCAGTTTGGTGTTATCTACAAGTTTCATAAGCACGCTATCCACTCCATTATCTAAGTCATTAATAAAAATATTGACTAGTACCAGAGCTAGTACTGACCCATGTGGGACCCACTAGATTCACCTTCTCAGTTTTTCAACAAATCATTGATAACTGCTATAAATTGTACACCAACTTGACAGTAATTTCATCTAGATTACTTTTCCTTAGTCTACTTACAAGAATGCCATGGCTGTAATAAAACTCTTCCAAAATCAACATCACATTTTTTTTTTCTGCCTATCCATCTGTTAGGCCCTCTCAAAGAAGGCAATTAGGTGGGCTTGGCATGTTTTATTCCTGACAAACCCATGTTGGCTATACTTTATAACTATTATTTTGTAGGTATTTACAGCTTAATAGTTTGTTCCCATGTATTTCCAGGGATCCATATTGGGCCGATAGGTCTATTTCCTTGAGTCTTTTTTGTTTCCCCTTTGAACAATAGGTAATATGCTTGTCCTTTTCCACTCCTCAAATCTTACCTGTTCTCTGAATTCTCAAATATAAATGCTAATAGTTTCAAGATTTCATCAGCTAGTTCCTAGGATAAATGTTAGTCAATAGGGCCTGATGAGTTTTACATACATATTCCTTAATCTTAATTTTCATAGGTGGGGCCACTACATGAATTTGGTAAATTGTCATAGGCTGCACATTTCTACTATATTAATGGAAGGGATGCAGGAGAGAGAGTTTGGTGCAGGACAGGCTTTGGGCTGATGGAGGTGGCGGTGCAGGGCCTGAGAGGGAGTTTTGATAGAGGCAGGAGCTCCAGACTGGGATGTGTGAGGGGGTATGAGGTTCAGGCTCTGGCTGGGAGGTGCTTACCACAAGAGGCTGCTGGCCTGCGGGGCACTCAGGCAGGCTACCTGCTGTGATTCTATACCCCTTATGGAAGTGGCCAGCTGCTGTTGGCATGTGTCTGGTCACCTCTTGTGGAGGAGAGGGGGCAGCTAGTCTCCATGTGCTGCCCTCCCTGCACCTGCAAGCACTGCCCCCATAGCTCCATTTGACACAAATGTTAGACGGGCCAGATGCGGCCCGCTGGCTATATTTTGCCCACCTGCACTTTAACCTGTACTTTTGCTGTTTTGACCTATGTTCCATTCTCCTTTGCTGTTAATATTGTGCTGAGTATCTGGTCACCATTAACCAAAGACTGAAGCAAACAGGCATTTAAACACTTAAGTCTACTTGATGTCATGTTATTAGTTCTTTTCCCTAGTTCAGTAGAGAGCCTGCACTTTGTTTTTCTCTTACTCCCAATGCATTTAAAAAAACAACAACTCTTTTTATTGCTTTTTATCCTCACTGATAGGCAGAAACTGAGTTGCACGTTTCTGATTTTGTCTTTACAGGCTTGCATTATTCTTTGGTAGTGCTCTTCAACAATTTGTACATGTAAACTCAGCAAATTAGATGTACAAAAAAAATGACCCAAATATGTCAATGCTGTTGCATAAAGCTTCTGCCCGAGCTATTACTTGATTTACACAAATTTTCTGGAAATGCATTAAACTGTAAAGTCCTGCCAACACATGACTTAGAGAATGACAAAACCTGCTGCTGACTGCATTGTTGTGAATCCTGTTTAAGGGGGGCAGTTGTCTTCTAAGTGTCAGTCAGGTGCTGTGCTCTGGAAGGTATCTTTGTAACTATTGAGCTTTGAAGCTTTGTATTGTTTCTCTAACTTTCAGCTACCTTGCCTTTTATATTCTGCACCTTGTAAGATTGTTGAGGGTTGCAACTTTGTAACTGTCAAACACTTTGCTTTATAAGTTCAGAAACCTACTGTAAGCTTGGTGATTGCTGAGCCTTGCAACTTTGTAATCTTTGTAAAGCTCAGCTACTTTGCTTGTAACTTGCTCTAAGCTTCATGCCACCCTGTGATAAGAATGTGCGTGAATGGAGCGTGTTTGGGGTGAGGGAAACAGCAAGGCTAAACATGTGGAGCCAGGTGGTCTCCAGTGAAATTTGGGGTAACAAATGCAACTTTTATAGTATTACTATTCACAGTAGCATTGCACTTTAAAAGTCTATCAAAATTCATAGGTATCAATCATTGAGCTATCTTTCAGGGCTTGTTTATATTTTGAAATTGCATAGTATTAATTAACATTCTAAAATGATAAAATACTCCTCACGTACAGATTGTCACATATAATGTGTCAGTTGGCAACAATATCTGTATGCTGAGTACTAAGTTAAGTTGGACAGAATGTTAGTTAGAACATGTGTTAAGCAGTATTTATTTGTGTAGGAGGAGGACTACAGAATTTATCTTCTCGCAAGGTCCCGGTACTCATATCTTTATACCAACATTCACAGTAGCTGGGTTTTCAATTCTTATGATCTCATATAGAAACTCAGTAATTTAACTGAGCTTAAGCTACTACTAGAGGGACCAACAAGAATCTGGTTACTCAAATAAGGTAGTTTTCTAACCATTGTGGATATAATTGTATTTCATATATTTAAGTTTTAAGACGATCTCAGATGCCCATGTGGTTTCTACTAACTATAGCACAACATTGTGCACTGACCAGTAGTAGCTATTGTCTTGATAGTCTATGCACAGTAAGCAGGGCCCTACCAAATTCACAGCCTTGAAAAATGCATCAGGGAGCATGAAATTTGGTCTACCCCCTGTGAAATCTGGTCTAGTGTTAGCTTTTATCTAATTCTATACAGATGTCACAGGGGAGACCAGTGTTTTTCAAACTGGGTTTCCTGACACAAGGGGATCACAAAGTTATTTTAGGGGGAAGTTTGCAATATTGCTTTCTGAATTTCTGTGCTGCCTTCAGAGCTGGGCAGTCACAGAGTTCGGGAGTGCCTTGGCAACAGGAGCGCAGAAGTAGCTGCAGAGCAACCAAAGGATGGAAATACTGTACCATGTCATCCTTACTTCTGTGCTCTTACTGACAGTGGCTCTGCCTTCAGAGCAGGGCTCTTGGCCAGCAGCTGCCACTCTCCAGCTGCCCAGCCCTGAAAGCAGTGCCACTGCCAGCAGCAATGCAGGTAACAGAACTGCAACCCGAGCCCCTCCATCTCTTTTTTGGGTCAGGAGCCCTATAATTACAACACCATGACATTTCAGATTTAAATAGCTGAAATCCTGCAGTAAGCCTCCCCAGGAGTGGGACCAGCTCTGCTCCAAGGAAGGTTTCACTACAGGCTCTGCAGTATAAAATTTATTTAAGCTTTATACTGTAGAGCCCACAGCGTGTGTAACTACTATGATTTTTAGCAATTACACAGTTACTTTAACCACAATTTTACATCCCTACCCACAACTATTATCCTTATTGACCATCAAAATGTAATCTTACAAGAAAATGCCAGAATTATTTATCATTTAAGAGTATTAACTTGAATTACAACACTTGTTATTGTCCTTTTACTTACCATGTACTAAACTATTTGCAGGTGCAACTAAGGTATCCCACAAACATATATTTCTGTAAAAGAAAAAGATATGTTGACACTTTAATTTAACTAACTTGACAACTGACATGGGTTGAAGAGAAAAGGTATGCACTTCATATATTTGAAATAGTTTAGCCAGTTTCTGAACATTTCACACAATACTGTTTCATGCTTAATTCATTAGTAGAATAAAAATAGAAGTTCTGATGGACAAATCCAAAATTACTTGTTCATTCAACTTTACCACATTCTGTTATAAAGAACTCCGCTCCCATCCTTCCAAAGTCTTATTCCAGTCCCTACAAACTTGACTAATTAACCACCAATTAGATTTTTATTATAGATATACATATAATGTGAGCACATGAATTTTGTATAGTCAACCAACTCATCTTTGTTCTTGCAAAGGATTCACATTAATTTCTCTTGTGGTTGGAGATACTTACATTCTGGGTGTGTTTTATCTATCAGGGTCATGTGGGAAAAAAGGGTTTAAGGTGAAGTTTTGAGCTAGTACAAACATGGACAATACCTCAAATCTATAAAAATGGTATCAATTATTAAAACATTTATAAAGATGGATAAAAGGGCTTCTGTTCTGTTAATGGGCCCATATCACAAGTTGGTAGGTGACATGCTCAATTACCCAACTCACAAACTACGTAATTGCCAGGAATATTAAAAACCAGTAATATTTCATTAACAGCCTCTAACTATGATTTTGAATCAAGTTTTTACCGGTTATCAGTAGCTTGTCCAGCTGTGGCTATCAAAGAGGAGGAACTGATGAAAACAAAATCGTTGGCTGTTTTGTTGTGACACTGCCATGTCTGGAAAACGACAGTAAACAATTAGGAAGTAGGATTGTAACAAAGCTGGCTTTTACAATAGCATGAAAGCTTATTTAAAAGATAAAAAGTACATTCAAGGTTGTACTTCAATCAACTGAAAGTGAAGGAATTCTGAGTTCAGACTAACTATACTCAGTTTACCAATATTCTTACATTCTTGACAAAAGTTTGACACCTCCAATAGTATTTGTTTACCAAATCATTTTAAATCTGATTTTGTATTTTCTCTCTCTCCAAATTAAGAAATATGATTATGAATGGAGATCCTGACTGCTAAATTTCAACCAAATAGAAATACACAGGACAAGTGTAGCTGAGAAAAGCCTAGTGGACTCTTAACTTTCCTGGTGCTGCCAGAAGACTACACAGTATAAAGTAAATTTGAACACTGCAAGTTGACATTTTAGCTTACCAGATATGGTTTGGGTGTGCTTCCAGTAAGTGGGCAACATTTCCAGTTTGTCTGATACAAACATATATATCCATCAGCATCAACAATCCCAAACTGAAAAGAGAAAATGTATATTGTATGTTAAAAATGTATAATAGCCATGTATGTATATTCTGTTAGGTGCATTTAAAATGGAGAAATTATATTGCCACCCCATCAGTCCAGAAGATATTAAATAGCAACTTAATCATCCCAGAAACAATTGTATTGTGTGCCCAATCTAACTGGAAAACAGCTGCACCGGAACCAAACCTAACAGTCCATGGAAGCAACATGCCAGCTAACTTGGATTTTAAATGCACATGGTATTTCATTGCTATGGAAAAGGAGCAGCAGCTAAAGCAAAAAAACCAAAAACACACAACTCCCCCCCAAAACTGATGACTTCTGTTAATAGATGTAAGAGTTTTTCTACAGTGCCCTACAGATTGAAATATAGAATCGGGAATAGCAATGTGCACCAAAATACTGCACTGTAACCTTCCCTCTGCCATTTGGACTCTGCAAGTACAAAGTAAAAAGTTCCTAGTTTACACTAAAACTCATGACCTAATAAATTCGGTAGTCTCTAAGGCTACGTCTACACTGCAGCAGTATTTCAGGATATCGGAAGTATCCCGAAATAGCTATTTTGTGTCTTGAGCACGCTCATTATTTTGAAATATAACTGGCTTGCTATTCTGATGTCCCCGTAAACCTCATTCCACGAGGAGTAAGGAACGTAGCTCAAATTGTGTAGCTTTTTTTCAAGCTATGGTTGCAGTGTAGACGTACCCTAAGGTGTCGCAGGACTGCTTGCTGTTTTTACACTTACACAGACTAACATGGCTACCCCTCAGATTTTTTTTTTTTTTGCTATCTTTTAGTATGTGTCTGCAGAATCTAAATGGGTGATTTACAGAGCAGCATTTTGGTGCACATTGCTATTCACATCCCAGTAGGCTGAACATGCAGGGCATTATAGACTTAACTGTTCTAATTCTGCAATTACGAGGGGTATTCCAGAGTATTTATTCTGTCTTATACTTCAAGCAAATATGCTGCCTGGCTCCCACTCCCCCCCACAAAGTGTTTGAAAAGTAAATAGGAGAAAAGCAAGGCTTTTGAGAGTCATGCTGTCCAAGGAGTCCAATATTTTAATGCATTAAGTTGGAATATAATGTTATTTATTGATACAGTGAACCAACAAAGAAAGGGGTTTATACTGTTTTTGCAAAGAGTAAGTGAGGAAGTGGGGAGAGAAAATTTCTATAAACCTTATTTCCTTGGTGATTGAATCTCATTCTTGTTATCCTTGAGTTGCCAGTAGAGCGGAAACATGTAATTTGTTGTGAATGGCCCCATTCAAACATTCTTACACTACCATCTTGCGCACCTGTCAAGTCTGTAAGAGAATAATATATTTTAATTACCCTTTCCAAGTACTTCCTACTACTTGAGAACAAGGAACAGGGTTTAGTAGTACTACAGTAACACCTAGAGGACCCCATCTGTATGCATAACTACCCGCTATCATGTAGCAAAACATAGTCCTCTTCCTTAAATGGGCTTAAAACCCATATATTTCATCTCTATTTAAATTCCATTGTGAAGATGTCTCCTCATTACTTCCAAGAATTGCAATCAAATAGTCAAAACACTACATTTACTCAGTGACACCCTTTATTTGTTTTACTGCATATTGTAGGTGAAACAGGAATCAATTCCCAACTTGTACTATGTAAAATAGGTTTTGAAGGCCCATACTTCTCCAACTTTTTAAAAATAGTGATGGCTTCATTATATAGAAATTTCATACAGCATATGTGCTTTCTAAAATGTTTAATATACTGTTGCAGTTATAAATTAGTAATACGTATTGAGAAACAAGGATAGTTATCTAAGTATTGTAAAACAACATCTGTTAATATAATAAACTTACAATAAGGTAGGGATGGATGGGAAGCCATTCTTCTGACATTGTTAATAGTCTTCTTTATCAGCTGTTTAATATAAAAGATAGTCTAAGACAGTTAAACTACACAACTAACTAAAAACATGCTGGATTAAATGAGTTGTCAGAAATGACTAGATCCCCTTTTTAAATTCCCACTGAAAACACGAGGAATACCACTTTTAAAAACTTTCTGTTGAAGTGAATGGAAACTGAAATTTCTTCCAGTATTGGTGCATTTTAATCAATGGAATTTTTATAAGACTGGTTATATACAAGTTTTTAACTTCTTAGATTTAAGGATTTAAATATAAACACTCTTTCAACTTCAATCTTATCTCTTTTTCTTGCCAATTCTTTTCTGATTCCATTATATTTATTGGAATATTTTGGAATATAAATTGGAATAATACAAGATAAGTAAGAGAGGCAGAAACACGTAAAAAAAGAGGTAAACAAAAATAAAAAGTACTAGGAAGGAATGTATTAGCTTTTGTTTCTACTTAGTCAGCATTAAACTAGTAGTAAGACATAATTGCTACCCTTTGTGATCGTGTATATCTGAATAATTTATTTCAGATTTTATTTCAAGATATTTCAGAAAAGCCAAATGGAAGTTATATTTGATTGTTACTAGTTATGGGACAGATCCCATAAGACCAGTGAGTTTAGAGGTGAAAGACTCCATGTCTTATTAGCATTCTTGTAAGCCTGAAAGAGGTTAAACTGAACTTTCTGTAGAGACTGAATAACATTGCAGCATTTACTAAGAGGTTAAGAATTATGACTTTATACAGAATTAGGTTGCATGGCAATTTACAAGATAAATTGCCAGTTTATACCAATTTGGTACATAGTTGTAAATACATCAAATATCAGATAATTTTTCTGTTGATTTATGCATTTTCTCCATAAATCCTAGAACCCATAAAAACTGCCATCCTGCAAAGTGATATGGGCTAGACAGAACTATTTTTAGAGTTTAGTGATACAACTCCTATATTGACTGAAGGGATCACTGTAGAATTACACACCTATAAAACAATGTCTCTTTATAGCACTGTATGAGCTAGTTAAAATCTTACTTGTTTCAAACTAAAAAGATCAGCCTGGAAAAAAGGTTACTAGCCTTCTGTAAGTGTTGTGCAAGATATGTTACTCATGTCCATTCCGTGACCCTCTCCCTTCTCCTTCGCCTCTGTCAGATTTCCAGCAAGAAGAAACTGAGTGAAAGGAGAGTCAGTGGGCCCCTTATACTAGCACATATGTACACCACTTCTGAGGGCACCAGAGCCAGTCCCCTACAGATGCCACTGAGGGAAAAACTTCCAGCAAAAATGCATGTGGCGAGCACACACCCCCACACCCCTAACAGAATGGGCATGAGGAAGCACTTAAGAATAAAGAGGACCTAAATGCAAACCCCAAGGTCTAATCTGAGCTCTAGATCCAGACACGAACAGGGTACCTCAGAATCCTGGATCAAAACATTCTTGAAGGTAGGTGCTAAAAATCTTGACTCATATCTAAACTTATCCACCTTTTAGAATGTTAAAGTTCAGTATTTTGATTCGAGATAATTTTTTTCCCCTCATTTTGATTAGAGAAATTTTACTTGTGAACTTATTTGAACCTGGATGTAGAGTTTTTGGTCAGTCTTCCACTTCACTCTGAATATATGCTTCTTTCATCACTTGCATAGTCAAGCCATTTAATTAAAGGTGGATTAAGATGTTTTTATGCCTAGTCAGTACATCTGAAATAATATATTAACTGATTAGCATTCTGGGGAAGTAAATGAGGGAAATGCAGCATACCCCACTTTCAGAAATTCCAGCTTCCGCAATTCTTACATATATGAACTTCACTCGGCACAAGTGTAACCCAGTAACTACAAAAAGTACACAAATCTTAAAATACCAGAGATAATTAAAATGCTATTTTCTCACAAGTGACTTACCACAGATGCACCTCTCCCAGTCTGTGTACTGCCAAGCCAAGGCATGTTGATAGGGGTACCAGGATTGCTGTGCGTATAAGGTGTAGTACCCTGAACATTTGCCAGGTCATCACGCGCATGTATAACCAAGAAGTCATCAGACCTACAAAAGCAACATTAGTGACTAGAGTGATGATAGATGGATTTTTGAAATTGAAAAGTGCTGAACTCTTATAAATTAGTATAATTACAAAATTGCAAGAGCTACTTGAATAAAATGGAGTAAATATACCCTTTAGCTTCCACTTCTGTGTCATCGACAACCCAGGTGTAGATCTGTGTAGCAAGAATCCCAGAAACATCTAGTTCTTGAATGTCATGGCTGGAAGCTATTGCAATGCAGTTCCTGTTTGCCTGAAAATCAGTTATACATTTTAAAAACCAACCGTTTCCCCAGGATGGACCTTCAGTTTTGCCATTTGTCCTTTTATTGGTACAATCATTTGCAGATAAACAGAAGACAAAGATCTAGCCAGTTGATTTGCAGGTGCAAGCATATGCATGTGCATATATATTATAGGTGTTTACATTCCAGTGGAGCTACATGTACGCCAAGTTGCAGTAATGGAATTGCAATCCCTATGAAAATCTGTTCCCTTATGCTTGCCAAGGAAAGCAACACATTCTTGTTGCTTTATTTATAAGCCTCTTCCCCTAAGGAAGACTGAAATCCTTCTTTCCCATCTCCTGGGGGAAAGGCCAAGCACTTGTCTGTTTACATTCTTACACTACAACATTTATATCGGAGTGCCTTGCAGATGAATCTGAGTGAACACAAAAGTTCTCTCACACTAATCTGCCTCCTACCCCCATCTCAGCACACAGTAGAGCACTGTTCTTCAAATGGCAGCCTGTGGCTCAGATTCAGCCCATGAGGTCCTTCTATTTCACCCAATCACTACACTGAGCACAGTTCCTTCATGCCTCCTGGGAAGCAGCAGCCCAAGCAACTGCAGCCCAACAGAGCTGCAGCAGAAGTCTCCTTCTCAGAAATGGAGCGGGCTGCAGCCTATTCTTACTGGACAGGTGAGAGGAGCAAAAAGAACCCTACAGAACAGGACAGCTCAATTCTCCTGTGAGCAGAGATGGCTTTGTTTGCTCTTCCTGCTTCTCTCTCTATAAAATCCAACCTGGGAAGTGAAGAAATGGAATAGGGCCCCCTGCCTTGAAGGATGAGCAGCACTCCACCGCAGTCTTCCCCCTTCCCCAGCCTGGGAAAGGGGAGGTGAACAATTCCAGTAGAAGCAGAAGCAAGGGTGTAAGAACCATAACTTATTTGGAAACTTGGTGGGCTGGACAGTTGGGAACTGGGGGCTGAATTGTTGGGAGCTGAGCAGATAAATTTCAGTTTATTTGCCAGCTGTTCACTGTCATGCTATGTATTTAATTGACTAACTTTTCATTTAAACATTCACAAACTAGTCTGTGTTAGTAATTTCAGCTTGCAGGGGTATACTTTCAGTCAGGCACTTATTTGGATGCTTATGCAACATAAACACATCAATTACTGATCACTTCATTGGTTAACTTGACTGCAAGATGCACAGTAGTCTTCAAAAAAAGACAGTGAAAGCAAGTGTCAACATTTCAGGTAATAAGGTAAATTGTTCATTTACTTCTCATGAGTTTAACTTCTAATATTAATTTAAAAGTTTTAATAGCATTTATTTTTACTAGCATTAGTGTATCTATATAGTTATTTACAAGGTTTCATTGAATACTGTCTACTGGCATGCTTAAAATTTTATTTTGGGATTAATAAATACAATCTAGCATACCACCCTTAAGCCTAGCAAAATCTGGACATTGCCTCATTCAACATCTCAGAAAAGATAGTGACTACCACTGTAGAAGAGAGTTTAGGTGGACAGACCAAAAGAAGACCATCCTTCCCTCATCTTTTCCCCCACTGTAGCTACTCCTTTCCTCTTGCCTCAGGGGGAATGCTGCTTCTGAGGGTGCATGAAAAGGAAAGCAGCCATCTCTTCCTTGCTCCAAATGCTGCTCCTCTGTACTAGCAGCCAGGAACAGCAAAGAGGGGAATACTGAAAGGGAGTTCTCCAGGTGAAGGAGGAGCAACTACTGGACCCTTGGGCTGAGTTTGTCATCCAAGTTTGTTACAGTGTGCCTTTGTGATTCAAGTTTTTTAATTTGGTCTGTTTTAGGGGCTATATACTGAGCCTAGAAGCTAGCCTGGCTGGGCTAAAAGCTTTCTAATGAGGCACTTGCTGTTATCCTTGGATCCTTAATACCTTTTGGATGCCTTGACAGTGGGCAGGTCTAACTCAGAAGGAACAGAGGTTTAAGAAGCCTGAAGCAACCAGAGAAGCTAGCAAACAGGAGCAGCAAAAAAGGAAATTTTGTGGGGGAGCTCAGAGAGGGATCATGAGAGCCAGCTACACCTAACAAACATTCTCTAAATATAGACCAACAGTACCCGTCACAATACACATACACACTCCACTGCAAGAGTAGAAATAATGTAGGCAAAAATCCAGCAGTAGCATGGAGGCTATCCAGTTTATAGCACTAAATGAAACATATATGATTATCTGTCCATTCAGTGCAAGCAACTCATGGCTCTGGAGATCAAGTATGTGCTCCTTTGATCAGATTGGCTGAATTGAAGGACCTAATGGAGACAGTCACACAAATGAGATTTTTCAGGGACACAGAAGAGCAATCCCAGCCCCAAGGAAATGGATAAATAATAAAACAAAAAAATATTAATGACACTATATAAATGCATACTAGGTCCACACCTTGAACAATGCATGGAGCTCTGGTTGTCCCATCTCAAAAAATATATGTTAGTATTGGGAAAACTACAGAGAAGAGCAACAACGATTAAGGGTATGGAAAAGCTTCCATTTGAAAAGAAGTTACAGAGACTGGGATGGTCTGGTTTGCCAAAGATATGGCTAAGGGGAGAATCTACAACATCACGAATAGTGTGGAGAAAATGAACAACAAAGTGTTATTTACCCATTCACATAACACATGAACCTAAGATCAACCAAGGAAATTAATAGGCAGCAAGTTTAAACCAACAAAAAATTAAATATTTCTTCACATAACCAAGAGACCTGTGGATCTTACTGTCAGAGATATTGAGTGGAGGCCAAAATGGTAAGCGGGCAATGCACAGTGCGTCAGAGGGAATGAACGGAACAGATAATAAAGTGATCCAACCCCTGCTGCCTAGTCCCAGCTTCTGGCAAACAGAGGTTAGGGACACCAAATTGTCCTGGCCTGTTAATTCCCCCTGAAGCATCGGGCACCAGCCACAGTTGGAAGATTAGATACTGAACTAAATGATCCATTGGTTTTAGCCAGCATGGCTATTCTTATGTTCTGTTCAGTAAGAACGAACCAGGGGTGGGAGCACTGAGCGCAGCTAGGAAGAGAACTGCTGCAAGTTTAACATCTAGTGTCAGAGGAGGACGACAGAGGAAGGAACAATGGCGCACAGTTCAAGCCATATTCAAATTGCTGGCAGTGTGATCCATTCTTAAACAATAAGAGTTGTATCTGTAAGAACAGTCTGTACTATAATTTAATGAAATATGTCCAGCCTATTTTTAAAAACACAAAATTAGCTTATATTTATACTTACTTTATTGACTGCAAAAGCAGTAATGATATCAGATTCTTTATGAATAATTCTTGCTTTACCTCCTGGATATCCCAGATCTGATTCTACCTGGATTTAGAACATAAAACCAATATATCTGTAAGTACAATCGTTAGTTGAACTTTTAATTCATATTGGAAGCATAAAGGTCAAATCTGATTATTACATAAACATCTCAAAAGAAAACATAATATGATATACAGCAAGTAGGAGCCCGTAATCAAGTCTATTGTGATTTGGATTATTATTGTATCAAGATTGCCATATGGGCAGGATTCTACAAGTTCTCATCTTTATCACACTTTTGTACTCCATTATCTTCCTTGAAAAGCTGGAAAAGGATATGGACTGCACATGCATATAAGGATGTTGATAAAAGGAAGAGGCACTTCAATATGTTTATACACTATTTTTACTTAAAAAAAAAAAAAAGATCGCAAGAGATCTATAAGGGCCTCATGAATGTTTGATGCAACTACTTTGTGTTTCAGCATTAAAGCAGAGGAGATTGGTCCAGGGGACTGACTGCATGTGGAAGATCCAGCGCAGAGGAGTAATTTGAAATTCCTGTCTTATTTTGCCTACCTGCCATTCATTCAACTATACAAATCTGCTGGGTTGTCTTCCGCTTCTTTGTATTGCAAAATTTCACAAATTGAAGCAAATGATAGCAAAGATTTAGCATTGGAACGATTTCGTGTTTGACTCTCTTTGGTCAGATCAGCTCTCAATTCTAAAGCAAAAATCACTGTATAAGGTATCTTGGCTATTTGTCAGAGTACTGTAAGATGCCAAAAAGGATCCTGTGGCAGCACTGATAATACTGATAAATTCCCATGTGAACAAAACCATTACCACTACAATGAGATCATGAAGTGCTACAAAACATCAGTGAGGAAACAAAAATTAGGAGCTGTATCACAAACTTGCATCTGTTAAGTGCTCTAAAATATAATAAGCACAAGTGTCAAGAACTGCTGTTTTCTGGCATTTCTATCAGTTTTTTAATCTGACTGCAGTCTCAATGGCCCAGAGGGCTCATTCAGCATTGGGATTCCATTGTACTAGTCCCTGTTTCAACAAATACAGCTGTAGTTATGGAATCCAACTCTTTGGAACAGTGTATGTAGAAGATTTCCTTCTCCTTACTTTCATAAATCCTAAGCTTTCAGGTGAGTATTTGATTGTTTTAATTAGCTGATTATTCCAGGGGTCTGTGCTTATCTTTGATTTTCCTCTACCTCCACTGTCATACTTACAATCACAATCAGAGACTAGGTTTTGGATTTTCACATACGCTGCAGTAAAAACAATCTGCATTTTCCTTTCCCAAAAATATACTTGCATTGCTTAGGAGAAACCTCTAATTGTAGTTGACTGACTCATTTGGGTGATCAATAGCACACTTTCCATAGATCCATACATTTTTAAGGTGAGGTGGAACCATGATAACAATCTAATGTGACCTTCTGCATAAGAGGCCATAGATCTTTCTGAATGAGGTCCAAAATTTCTGCTTGAGTGACAATAAAGCCTTTAAATACAGTCACCTAACTGTAATTTAAGACAGATGCTGCCATACCAGGATCCCAGTGCTGTAAAAGAGGCTGAGATTCCCCTGAAAAGCACAGTACTACTTTCAAGAGTGAAACAATGCACCCTGTCTTGAAGTGACCAAGTCTCCTAAAATTTCTGAATCTTAGGCATGCTATATTATGGTAAAGACATTAAAGCTGTGTGAGGTTGGGTTGCTTTGAGTGAAATGCTGCTCACCTGTGAAAAATACATAAAATGACTAAAACCAGGTCTTTTTAATGACTGGAGACAAAATAAAGTTTTACTGTGAATAATCAGAAATTAAGCATCAGTTGAATTGAATTCTTATCTGTATCAGCAATCAAAAATTTCTAACTGACAAGCCACAAACTCACATGTGAAATATAGTGATTACATGCGAAAATTGTGCTAAGATGGATCGAGGCACAAAACAGCATATTGTTCTACTTAGGGATGTTAATAATCAGCTAAACTAGTCGATGGGGGATTTGGGGGTGGTTTGCTAACTACCCCTGCTGTGGCTCTGTGTTTTAAGAGCCAGCAGCTCTTAATACTTTTAAAAGGCAGAGCCACAGCGGTCTGGACCTGGCGTGAGCTGGGACTGAAGCAGTCCCAGCTTGCACTGGGTCCTGTGCTGTGCCTCACTCTCCCAACTTCAGAGATGGTGCTGGGGGAAAACCAGCTTTTAAGCCAGCTTCCCCCAGCAATGGCTCCTGCTTCCCCCCTCCTCTTGCTGTCTTTGATATAGATTTTTTGACTCCTCTTTTACTTCCCTAGTTCTGTTTTTATGGGAGAATACACTAATGGAATACTTGTCTCACATGGCTGTTCAGTCAACTGTTTTTAAAATACTTACAATTTAAAGTGCTGTACAAGCGCAAAATATTAATTCATAATTTGAATTTAGCAAATTATTAATTCATAGAATAGTCTTGATTTACAGAACTACATTCTATACAATATTACCGATGTAACTGCTGGACTTCTTGCCAAGTTAAGCTCACCACACTAGAGACAGTTGCAAACAGATTAACAAGGGTGAATATCAGTTTCATGAATGAAGACAGTAGGTGTTTCCTAGTGAAAGAATGTCTAATTTCATTTGAAAATTATCATTGTGTACCTTATTGAAGATGGGCTCCTCCATCATAGTATTTTTGATGGTTTCATTGTGGTCCTCTAATGACTTCACCAAGAAAGAACAATCAGATGACAAAGAGTAAAGATGAGATGTAACATGCAAGATACTGAGGAAATACTTACTCCTGTGTAAAATTAGCACACTCCACACTGAATTGCACACTTCCATAAAATAAATATATATATATATATATATATATATATATTTATTTACACATTTACATTCTAATGCTCAATTTTTCTTTCTAAACAACACATTTGCTTTAAAAACTTAGGTGGTTATACTCTGTAGTATGTCAATGTTTTATCTACTTCAATAGTCAACTTTGTGTGTAAGATAGAACTTACCAAGATGACACCTTGATGTTAATGTACTAGCAATGACAGAAGGAAACCACACAGTAGTCAAAGTAAAGAAGTCAATTTAAAGTAAGGACATAGCTAGCAGTCCTGAACTAGTGATATTGCTTCACAAGCTCTTAAGGCACACATCAGGTGCAGCATAACAACAAAGCTGCATTAATAAAAGAATTTTTGTCAGAAATTAGAGGAGTCTTTAGTGAAGGAGGAAATAGGAATGGTCTTCAGTTTTTTCCTACTCCAACTCCCTCTGTTTCTACACTGCCATTATCCTCCTCATAGCGGAGGAGAACAGGTTAGGGCTTCCTCAGTAACATGACAACTGCCCCATGTATTAGTCATTGTGGAAAACTCAAAATGTTAACTCAATTTCAGCTCTTCAGGAAGAAACAAGCTCATAGTCAAAGTCTGGATCTACCATGATGCCTCAAAACTATTTTATACCAATAAGAACACAAATACTGCTAACACATGTTATTTAAACTTTATCTTTTATGAGTACTGAAGAGTGCAATGACTCCTAGTGAGTACAAATTCATGCATACTAAACCGTCTGTTCACCTGACAACTGTTTTAATTGTCCTAAGGGTATTCCACTGCTCTGATCACACTCTCCTGTCTGATTCTAAGGCCACATCTATACTAGTGAGAAGACTGACATTGCAGTGGTCGATCTTCTGGCATTCAATTTAGTGGGTCTATTGAAGATTCACTAACCCAAAACGGAGGGTGCCCCCGTTAACACCGGTATGCCTTGATTTGCGAGGAGTAATTGAAGTTGATAGAAGCGTTTTGCTCCTGTTGACCTCCTGTTGAGAAGCCAGTGCCAAAAATCAAAATAAGGTATGTCGACTCTAGCTACACAATTAACGTAGCTGGAGTTGTGTATTTTAAGAACTTCCAGGTAAGTATAGATATGGCCTGAGAAACAGCAATACCTCTCTGACATCAGTCACTTCTGGCACCATTGCCTCCAGTCAATAACTGACAAAGTATACACTCCAGAGATGATTTAGCCCAAATGGAGCCAGAATCAAGCAAAAGCAGAATAAAAGATTGAGGATACATGTAAGGCAACCTAAAACCCCCCAACCCTTTTGCAACATGGGATTAGTTTTTAAAGCTCTGCTGTTTTTATCTCTTCCAAAGGGAATTAAAAGGCAAATTGGGAAAGATAACAGAAAAAATGACAGAAGAAAGAAAAACTGTAAAAGAGGAGCAAAAACAGCATATTAAACAAATTGCACTGCATTACTGAAAAATGTAACAAATGGTAAATTTAAAAAGAGAGTAATACCCTTTCCTCTACTTAAAGTGCAGTTGGTATCAAAACACCATTAATTCAAGAGGCAGCTCTTTCTAAACCAAAACAAACATTTCCTGTAGTAGTGTGCTGTTCTGAATTGTAGTGGCTGGTGTCTGGCACCCATGGTAGTTTAAGCTACCATTACATGAGATTTTTCTCTCTGCTATAGAGTTGCCATGTTCAATTAAAACCTCAAATGATGCTATGGTCAATTACCATTTACTCTTAGCATGGATGCCTTATGGGTCTTCCACCCATAGCAGGTGATAAATTATAAATTTTTGGGGTCGGGGCTAGGTAAACAAGGAGCAATGATAAAGCACCCAGTGGAAAAAAAGGAAAAAAAAAAAAAGGAGAAAGACCTCTAACTTTTTTAAAAGTGTGTTTTAAGGGCATGTGGCCTAGAAGGCCATGGTGTGGATACAGAACCTTATTCAACTACCATCACTGGCACTATTCATGGATGCTGAGTTAACTTTAATACTTTTCAAAACTGTCAGGCAAGGAGGTGAGATTCTGTGGGTAATTGTGGGATGCACAATGTAAACTGCTGGGGGCAGACTGAACTTGAAGATTGTGTGTGATTAGGTTACTAATTGTAGTATTTTTGGTGCATTATTTATTTAATAATATAATAATTGAATATTTATTTAACAAACTGTTTTGAGACAACACTTATACCACCTTAGGCTAAAATTTCCAGCAAGTTCAAGGCTTTTCATACAATTTAAAGGGACCATTTACTTTTTGTTTTGAGTAGAGCTGTGGGACTTTTACCAAATTAAATCCCAAAATGCAGCCAAGATTGTAGACACCAAGTTTGTTATTGATAAGCTTGTGTTCTAGGAAACAAGTAAACCAGCTTTGATATGTTTTATCTTAAATTAAGACTCTTCATTAACATATTTTTATAGACTACGTTTACTATACAGACCTCATTTAAACATCTTTTCTTTGTAAATATATTTCTGATGAAGGTTTCCTGGACTTCCTCTTGTTTAACTAGATACTGCCAAAGCCTCTTCACAGACAGTGCAATGTGACTGTTAGAGCTGTAGATAAAAAGTTAAAATAAGTATGTGTTTATGCTGGCAATCACAGGAGACCCAAATTATTAACAACATACAACTCATATCCAATAAAATGCTCATGTTGTGATGAAGTTTCTTTAATGCAAGGGTGGGGAACCGGCCAATGGAGAGGCTCAGGGGTCCCCCCTGCAGCCCCAAATCTGAGCCGTGGCACCCTGCCCCCTTGTAGGATTAGCACCTTAACAGAGCCCTGCTTTGAGTGTGAAGCAAGGGTAGGGTTTTTGGTGGTGGCGGCGGTGGGGGGAGGGGAGTTGTGTGTGTCTCAGTTGGGGGCCAGGTCACTGAGGTTTTGTTTTTTGCTTCTCACTTGTGTGTAGCCCCCCAACTGTTTTTTCTGTGAGTCAGTGGCCCCCAGATTGAAAGAGAGTTCCCCACACCTGCTTAATGTTTGGCTGAATTGCTTGCACTTACCGGGGTTATTAACCAATATGCTAAGATGCAGATAAGCATAGATAATATCAACAAATACTTAAACTGAAAAGTTAGCTGTACTAGAATAATGAAACATAGGAATTATTCTTCATCACAGGTGTGTCTTACAATTTTTTTGGAAAAAAACTAAAGCTATGTTTAAGGTAAACATTAAAAGATAAAACACCAATAAAATATCCTCCAAATTTTATCCCCGCCAATTTAAAAAAAAAACCCTATTTAACCTTGAAAACATCAATACCAAAAACTGGTTTCCCTTTGTTTGTACTTGAGGATTTAGAAGACTGACAAAGTAAAGTGAAACAGTAATATCAAAACAGACAAACCTGGGCTCACCTCTCACTTGAAAGGGAGGGCTTGTATCTTTCACAAAACCATTTTCTCCCAATAGTCTGTAAAGATTTGGGGGTTAAACAGATTCTCAAGAAACAGAATAGTAGTGAATGTTTTTGTAACAGCAGAATACGCTGTAAGTACCTCAACAACTGTGAAAATTTTTGGAAAGGTGGCTATGTTCTAAACCATAAAGGAGTCAAGAGCAGAGCCATATACTATATCCTCAAAAGGGTGTGGAAAAACAGAAGTGTATGTATATCATTGAAAGTACTTCTCAAAAAATGAAGTAAACTACACAGCTAAAATTACAGTTGTTAGGAACTACTAGTTTACAATGGAAAAAAGTGCACTTAACTGCTGGCTGTGGAGCTCATGCAGATGCCATTGGGAGAAAAGGAACATATGGTTACATAAATGTGTGGTGTTAATATCCAATTTTAAAAATTAAGTTACAAATCACTTGCTGAGACTACAATGTGTTGATTGCATGATGCAATATTATGAGTCCATAGTCAAGGTAGGGAAGAAAGTTATTAGCACTGTTTCTTTTGTTATAACTAGGAGAGAGAAACAGGGCGAACTTCTTTAATGACAGTGTTCTTTTAAGGCCTGGCCCTGACCTCTTTCACATAACAATGCTTCCTCAGACAGCAGAGCAATGACTCACTTCAAAAAAAAAATTGGTTAGGCATTGAGATGACTAAGGCTTAAATAGTAAATTGGCTTTTAGCAATGGGCTTTGACAACTTTAAAAATGTGATTGCTTTCTCCACATCTGAGTATCTTCATTGCTTAGGGCTCAAGTTACAAAAGTCTACACATGCATGCTAAATTGCATACACTGGAGCATATATTTATAACAGAGCAAATAAAGTATGGCACATGTATGTAAGCCAGGCAGACATCTACTAAATCTGTGGTATTGCCTATGCAAGCATGTATTTCTGAAATTATGGCCCTTCATTTGCCTTACCAAGGAAAACTTATTACAATTTTCAGAAGTATACATTAACAAATTTTTTAAAAGCCACATGCTCACTTGAAAGGAGTGTTTGTGGGTTCAAGCAAAGCTTTGTGGCGAAGGAGTGCAGGACCTGCTGATAATGCATCTTCAGAGGTATGAGCAGAAATTAAATTCTGAGGGGGGCCACCATGTATCTCAAGTCGCCGGAGAAGAACTTGCTCCCAGCGTTGAAATGTCTTCAGAATACCATGGCACAGAGGGGAGCTAACTGGAAGCTCTAAAAGAACAGTCCAAACAAAATAAAGTATTTTATATCTGCTGTAATCTAGATGAAAATCACTTCACTGTCAAGTGTTTCAAATACTTTAACACACATCTATTATCCACATGCACACTTAAAATTTCATTTATGAACAAGTGGTCTGGATGCAGAGAGCTGTATTGCTTTTTGTTGGCAGAAGAGCTCGATATGGGAGGAGGACCCTAGCATCTAGGCCAATGTTCAGATAGTAGCAGTGATGATGTACTTTGAGCTACAAAAGGGAAGTATGTGGTAGGAAATTAACTAAGTTGGGGGTAGCAAAAAACATTTACAGATAGCTAAAGACAAGTTTCTTAAATGATTAAGAGGTAAGCAAAGCTCTGATAGAAGTTGGAAACAAAATATATAGGTACTAATATTTTATAGGAAACAATATTTAAAGTGTACCAATGTTACTGTAGTAATAATGTTAAGATAAGTAAATTCAAAACTACTGAACAAATTATTTATACAAAATTCTGCTGAATGCAGATAAAGCTAAAAAGGCTGATTAGCTTTTATTATGCAGTTAAGTTACTGAATGCATTGCCAGATTATTAAATATGGAAAGACATTTCCATTACTACACCATTACCTGAAAGATCATGTCCAGCCAAGGGATAGAAATTCTTCAACCTATGAAGCACCAACTGAACCATAGCCAATCGCATCAGTGACCAACTAACAACAAGAAAATACTCATGAGTCATTGACTGACTTCTAACAACTTTAAGAAAGTCTCATTTAAAAATAAAAGTTTAACATCTCTATTGTATGAATATTTTTAGCTTTTATTAACCAAAATATTATAAACAGTTAATAACCCATGAATATATTTACAAATTTAAAGATACCTTGTATGCCAAAACTATTATACATTAATTAAAAGACACTCATGTGTCATTTACAACAAAACAATGAATATAATGCATTCTGAGGAAATATATGCATTTCCTGAATGCCTGCCATATTATCACTCACACTTGTGTTGAAAGTTGCCAGAATTGCACCGTCAACAGCGTCAGAATAAATTTTAGATTCTAAGTGACTCATACCTGTAAGAATTTGAATTAGAGTGCTCCTGAAGGTGTGAATCTGATGCAAAAGCATCATCCTCATCATCACTTCCCTGACTCTCCTCTGAATCATATTCGACTCTACTTTGTGAGGATGGAAGAAAAGGCTAAAAAACAAAAGAAAATATTTTAGGTTCAGCAAAACTATATTTACCAATACTGTGTTTTAAACACTGTTTAAATGTATGGTCATATTTAAAATAAGTAGTTGTTAATGAATTCTAATCATTTCAATGATGGAGAAAACAAAGTTTGTTTGTTTTAAAAAAGCCCTTCATACTTCAGCATAACCGACTTTAAAACTAGACAAGTTCCTCTATTTACATAATATTTTACATTTTCAAAAGCTTAATTATTTTACTACTTGTGTTGAAATAACACTTAAAAGCTCCAAGCAAGACCACGGCCCCTGTGCTAGTATCAGACGAAGACAAAAACAAAGTTTCTGCTCCAAAGATCCTGCAATCTGATTTAGCACTAGACATGAAAGTGAGGATAACAAACAACAAGGGCACATTTAGACTTACTTTCACTTTTGAAAGGAGATATACAAATTTGGCGTGAATTTGCATATCTTCTTTCAAAAGTGAAAGCAAGTCTAGCCATGCCCCAAGAGAGAAAGCATGTGGGAGAGGTGACAGGATGGAGGGTAAATTAGGGGAGGCAGCAACAAGATTAGTTACTTAAACTAGATGCAGTACACTCATGAATTAATAGCTTTAAATCAACTGAAGGTGTCTGTATCAACTATTTCCAGCCATCTAGTGACATAGATGTCATTAACTGGCTGATTTCCTGCAGGCATAACACAGGTGAGTTCAAAAGAGTGATCTGCAGAAAGGTTAACAACCTTATAGTTATTCCATGATGGGTACTGCATTCAGAAAGAGCACTATGGAAGAAGATACAGAGGGTATGTCTACACTACAAAGTTAATTCGAACGAACAGCCGTTCGTTCGAATTAACTTTAATAGGCGCTACACATGCAAACCGCTAGTTCGATTTTAAACCGAACTAGCGGAGCGCTTAATTCGAATTAAGGGCTGTGTAGCCACTTAATTCGAACTAGTTGGAGGCTAGCCCTTCCCAGGCTGCCCTGGTGGCCACTCTGGGCCAACCCAGGGAAACTCTTCTGCCCCCCTCTCGGCCCCGTCTGGCTACAGTGGTTGTGCCAGCTGCAAGCCTGCCAGCACCCAGCCAGCAGACCCTGCACCTGGCACAGGATGAGCCAGCCACCCGCTGCCACCCAGCCCTCCCCCTCTCCCCAGGACCAGGCTGGCGGCTCCCAGGAGGCTGCCCGGGGCCGCAAGAGGCAGGCGCCCACCTGGTCTAGTGCAGAGATCATGGACCTCATCGAGGTTTGGGGGGAAGCCTCCAACGTCCACAATCTCCACACTAGGCATAGGAATGCGGCCGTCTAGGGCAGGATAGCTGCCAGCCTGGCCACCAAAGGTCACATGCGAACCCAGGAGCAGGTTTGCATGAAAATCAAGTTGGTCCAGTGAGACCCCCGACCCTGAGTTTAGAACATAAGAACGGCCGTACTAGGTCAGACCAAAGGTCCATCTAGCCCAGTAGCCTGTCTGCCGACAGCAGCCAATACCAGGTACCCCGGAGGGGATGGACCAACGACAATGACCAAGCGATTTGTCTCATGCCATCCATCTCCAGCCTTCCACAAACAGAGGCCAGGGACACCATTCTACCCCCTGGCTAATAGCACTCCATGGACCCAACCTCCATGAATTTATCTAACTTCTCTTTAAACTCTGTTATAGTTCTAGCCTTCACAGCCTCCTGTGGCAAGGAGTTCCACAGGTTGACTATGTGCTGTGTGAAGAAGAACTTTTGCTTATTAGTTTTAAACCTGCTGCCCATTCATTTCATTTGGTGTCCTCTAGTCCTTATATTATGGGAACTAATGAAGAACTTTTCTTTATTCACCCTCTCCACACCACTCATGATTTTATACACCTCTATCATATCCCCTCTCAGTCTCGTCTTTTCTAAGCTGAAAAGTCCCAGTCTCTTTAGCTCTCTTCATATGGGACCTGTTCCAAACCCCTAATCATTTTAGTTGCCCTTTTCTGAACCCTTTCCAAGGCCAAAATATCTTTTTTGAGGTGAAGAGACCACTTCTGTACACAGTACTGAGGATATGGCGTACCATAGTTTTTTTACTTCCCCTCCTCCTTCTTCCCCTGGCTTCCCCCTTCCAGCTCCCTCTTCCCAGGTTTCCCCCTCCCCTCTCCTCCTTTTCCCAGTCTCCCCAGAGGTTAATCCCTCCCCCCCAATTTTGTTAAATAAAGAGAGTTTCTATTTTTGAACACACGAGTCCTTTATTTTTTTAAATCAGGAAGGAGGGCTAGGGAGGGGTAAGTGGAAGGAGGTGAGGGAGGAATGGGGCACGAGCCCCCCGATGGGGAGGACTGGGGTGGCTCTGCGGGCTCCTCGGGGTGGAAGCTCTCCTGCAGGGCCTCCTGGATCCTGACAGCCCCCCGATTGACCCCCCCCGGATGGCAGTCTGCGGCAAGTGCAGCCGGGCTGATGGCCGAGTGCTGTGATGTGCCGAGTGTGGGCACTCGGGGCACTCCAAGACAGGACTACTTTGCTGTCCCTCATCGAGTTAGACAAGCAAGCGGGGGAACCCTAAGAACTGTCTGTCCGGGGTGGGGGTCGGGTCCCTTTAAGCACAGCCCTCGGCTAGCCTGAGGCAGCAGCTCCACACTCTAAGTCCTAACCTGATGCCCTGCCGGCACTGGTTCCGGCCAGCCTTAACTTCAGTTCAGGGTCCAATCAATGTGGACATGCTATTTCGAATTAGCAAAATACTAATTCGAATTAGTTTTTAGATCTAGATGCACTAATTCGAATTAGCTTAGTTCGAATTAACTAATTCGAATTAAGTTAGTTCGAATTAGTGCTGTAGCGTAGACATACCCAGAGAGATTTATGGAATAAGATCATACATCATGGAGCGGGTGGATGTAGTAAAAGCCAAGGGCAAGTAAGGAAGGATCTAGAAAGTGATCACAAGAAGATCAAATTCTACAAAATTGAGACTGAAAAGCAGACGAGTTATTCAGAGAGTGGTTGAAGTGGTCAGGTCGAAAACCCAAGAAAGACTGATTGAGATCAGTGATATTCAGACCTCAATAGTTCAGGAGCCAAATTAGTCATCAATGTTACCCAAAATAGTCACAGTAGTGTGAATTCATTATTTATCTTCAGCCCCCCCCACCCCAGAATTCTACAACTGATTAATAACAGCATTCTGACTGGTTAAAGCACACAGTGTTTCCGTATCCTGCAAAGAAACATACGAGAGGTATTCAAGTCCAAAGCCTCAGTCAAGTAACACTGATGTAGGCAGTTTTTAATGGCCTAGAAGGGTGTGATGAGTGTGCCAGTGAAGAAGAGATTACAGCAATCAAAACAGAAAATGAAGAATATATGGAAGAAAAATTTTGCTGTTTGGAAAGGTGGAGGATCTGATTTTAATAACTACAGTAGATCAAGAAACATTAACTCAGGCCACCTTTGAAACAGGTAACTATTATTCTAACCTTTGTGATAAGGAAAGAGTGGCAAATTGAGTACTGTAATTCCTCATTTAACACGTGCCCGCTTAACACGTTTTCGTGATAGCACGATTTTTTTTTTTTTTAGGGAACTTTTTTTAATTACACGACTGTTCCCGGAATAACACGATTTCCCCAGCAGGCCCGTTGCCGGCAGCTGCGCAGGGCTTCCCCCGCCTCCCTGCAAAGCAGCGGAGCGTTTGCTGCTCGCCTCGCCTCTCCCCAGCAACCCCCCCTCGCCGGACGCAGTGCGGGTCCTGGCAGAACCGTCACGGGGCATACTCCCAACCCAATCCCCCTCCCTTTTCCTCCCCTTCCCTTCCCGAGAGCCAAACACCTCCCCTCCCTGCTGTAACCCAGTCCCCTTTCTCCCCCAACCTTATGTCCCGGTCCCAACAGACACCACTGCTTGAAACGCAACCCCCACCTTTTCCATTATTTTCAATGGGAAAATTGAGCCCGCATAACACGTTTTCACTTAACACGATCATTTTCTGAACATATCTATAGTGTTAAATCAGGAATTACTGTACATAGGAAGTCTGCCATACTAGGATTAGAACTCAAGACTTCCTATATCCCTTCTCTGACTTTTTTGCCTTTCAGGCATATATTTCTTGATTAGGAGAGTTTGACAGCAATTTTTACAATTTTCCATCCAGAGAGTGAATAAAGTTACTTAAACTCAAACTCCATTGGTTGGTGTAGTATTGCAACAAGCTTCAATTCTGGTATTCTGTGATTCTTACTATGAATCTTCTTGAGTGGACTATGTATGCACAATATAGCTATTGTACTAATATTAATTTGGGAAATTCATTTCTGAATTGCACACTGCAGAGTGCACATGAGGCAGTTTAATTTCTATTAAGCATTCAAGCATCTTTGCTTAATATCTCATTGATTCCCAGCAGG
Source organism: Rafetus swinhoei (assembly GCA_019425775.1). Taxonomy (NCBI): domain Eukaryota; kingdom Metazoa; phylum Chordata; order Testudines; family Trionychidae; genus Rafetus; species Rafetus swinhoei. The sequence goes on along the minus strand of CM033427.1, from coordinate 74,818,722 downwards.
CATAACACAGGTAATTTGTAAGGAGGGATTTGCACAAGTTAAGTCTCTAATTTTTTCTCTCTTTTTCCAGAAAGACAAAAAATAGTGTGCACCTGAAATCACAATGAGCAACATTTCAGAGCAGTATCCTCATGCTCCATGAAGTCAACCCAATTCAAGGTAACAATTTTGCAAACAAGAGTTTTCTAAAAAGATATAACCAATATTGTTTCAAGAATGATTGGGATGTTATGAATAAGAGGAAGATAAAACTTCATGTTATAAATAAATTTACAATGAGGACTGACGAAATGCTGCTTAAGATATTGCTAATGCAAGGAAGAGAAAAATGAGTTCCATAACTATAAACATTACCTTTGCTATGAAATAGTCCCAGATACTAAGCTCAGGTGGGATAAACTTTTCCCTATAAGATGGAGATTCTTGCTCTTCTGAGGACGGAGACTGTGAACTTTCTTTCAGAGAGATTTTTGATGAAAGCGTACAACTTCTTTGTTGCTTCTTACCATTGTCTACAGAAGAGGAAACTAAAAAGATAAAAAATATGAAAAGGAGATATGACCATTCACGGTAAAAGAATAACACACCTAATTTACATATTTCCAAAATTTTCTTTTACCTTCTCTTGAAAAAATTCCTTATACTGTATTAAGGTATTTAAAACAAAGCTCTTAAGTTTTCCTAAAGTATTCTGGGATAAGGGGACCACTAGTCTAACAAGCTTAAAACAAATCCCTCCAGTTACTTGCATCCGTCAATAAATAAGCTACTAGTTATTAGGGTAATATTTTGTGATCCCACATCATCAAAATGTGCACATGCAAGATGACAGTGTTACAGGTTCAGAATTGTTCTGATAGACGTGCTTAATGATACAACTTTAATGTTGCATTTATCTGGGGAGAAGAGGATGTTCACAGTTGCAGAACTAACAAGCACCAGTCAGCAAAGGCAATATTATTCACGGATGTTGACAGTGAACTGCACACATACAGCTAAACAGGCACCAGCTGACCAAATGCACTGTATTTTTATAGGCTACTAGTTTTAGTCTCAACAGATGTTTGGAAGGGGGAAGGTGCTAACAGAGCAAAATGTCTTTCAAAGCTCACAGCAGTGCCCCAAATTACTGGGTAGTTTATTGGAGGAGGTCTGAAAAAAAAAAATAAAATCACACATTGCAGAGTTTTGGCCATACCCTGACAGATCTGATCATGTTTTCTATGTAACAAAGGAAAAAAGAAGCCAACCAAGAAGAATAGAGAATACAGATGAAAAAACCTACTTACAATTGTTTATTGAGATGTGTTGCATATGCACGTTATGTGAGGGGTCTGTGCGTGCACATCTCATGTGGCATGCCGGAGAGTTTTTCCTAGTGGCATCCATATGGGCAACCACACACCTGCACTCTGTTGACACTTGTACTCTGAACAGGTTGGAGCCACCCCTCTCATCTTTCAGTTCCTTTGAAATGGACTCAGGATGGACAGATGCATTGGTGCAAAGACTAGTAAATGCATTTTGATTGAGTAAATTAGGTAATACTTTTGCTTGGGGTATGGAGTTAGGCACAAGAGACACCAGGGTGCAGGTACAGGCTGCCTATATGTGAACCACTAAGGAAAACTGGCACCAGTACATGAGACAGACATACATCTAGAATAAAAAACATATGCAGTCACTTGAAGAACAATATTTATAATTATGAGCAGAGTTCGTTTAAGGACAAGGGAATTTTCTATTATGTATTCTTATTTAATTTCATTCTGCATTTTCAATATTCATAACTAATCAAAACTAGATGTTTTCCAAGCCAAAAGTCACTAATTCTTCAAAGGTGTACTGTCTTAAGAGTGGCTTAGTGTTTTGTTTAAAAAAAAAACAAAAAACAAAAAAAAACACACACATATGGGAAGTTTTTAACTCTTACAAAATTCTAAATGGCTGAAGGGATTTTACTCTGACTTCGAAAAAGAAAATTCACCGGAGACAAGAACAAAACATGGAAAAAAGTTCCAACTGCAAACCATCAGAACCCCATGATCAGAAAACAAGGTGAGGTTGTTTGTATTGTGAAATGCTTTACAAACTAACCTGTAATGTATACTCAGCCTCTGTTGCAAGCAGAAGAATGGACTTTATATTCAACCTAAGAGAGCTATTTTTGAATTGTGCATATCCTGTCAGCACACTACCACAACAGAACTGTGTGGTTAAGTAATATATTTCCCATTACAGATGCTGTTTAAAATTCACTTACCTGCATTAATGATGCAAATATATGCGCTGTAATACAACGTTTTATATTTTGTTGTTTAATGATTATCAGCCAAATGAAAAAGCATGCACGTGCATCATTAAAGATATAATTGTAGCTTCTGCTCAAAAAATGAAACTTATTCCAACATTTAAATGAAGCAGAAAAAGGAACTTGTGATACAGAAATATAAATTTCTAAGTTTTTCAACAGTGTATTTCAAAAATTAATTGCTATATTATCAGTTGCTCTTTCTGACCACTGTTGGTATTTTCCTCATTTTTTTTCCCTAGCATTTTGCCAGCTAGCTCTTGGTCACTCAGCTGATATTTAGAGCTGAGTTTGGAATGCCAATTAAATATAGGTGGTTTGAAACATATACCATGTGTTACCTATTTTTGTACATTATCAAACTATCATTTGATAATCCTTTGATTTTATATTAAAAAAAAAAACATCAGTATGGGGTAAGCTATAAAAGCTTGTCTCTCACCAACAGAAATTGATCCAATAAAAGATATTACATCACCCACCTACTCTCAATTACATATTATCGTTTAGGGTCATAAATCATTAGCTACCTTTACTAGTAAAGTCAAATATAATGTGTATAAATATCTACAAGAATCACAGAAAAACCAAAGATATACTGATTTAAAAGAAATGAGAGATTGTGGTTTGAACTTACTCAGAACCTGAGAAAAATGCACCTTCATTACCATTAAATGAAATGTACAACACTGAGACAAGCTAGCAAATGGCACTTTAGAAGTAAAAAAAAAAAAAGATAGTATTTTAAAAAAGCAGGCAAATTTAAAACAGGAAGCAGATCTAAAAAACAGTCTGTGAACCCAGATGTCCTACTTTAGATTGCAGTAAAATGTAACCAAGTACTACCATGAATTTGTTCAAGGACTGTTTCCAGTTTGGCAACATGCCAATTAGCAGGGCCATGGTTTGCAAGTATCCTTCCTTAAAGACTTTCAGTTTAAGATAAACCAACATGATAATGTTTAGAAATCTTAATTTTCAGAAACTTGAGCAAAACTCTGCAGGGCTTTGAAACTGTGTGCACTCAATACAATGGCCAGCACCAGAACAAATTAAACGATTTACTATCCTATTCCAAACTATTTTGCTACCCCAAAACTAACTATTTTGCCACCATAAAAAAGTTAATACTTGTTTTCCAAAATGGAACTCAATTAGGTTGACAGCATGTACTGCATCTGCTTGAGCAATTTACTCACCTGACTAAAGTAATATTAACTTTAAAGTGGAATTACAGGAAAGCAGCAGTATACACTCCTTGGTACAAGACGCTCAATTTTAAAAGGCATAAAAATGAACTTTAAAACCTAATGGACTTTGATGGAATTTGAAAGCTTTTAAAAATAGCCTTTTTGTGTTGCTTAGAATCATAGAATACTACGACTGGAAGGGACCTCGAGAGGTCATCAAGTCCAGTCCCCTGTACTCGTGGCAGGATCCAGTACTGTCTAGACCATCCCTGGTAGGCATTTATCTAACCTACTCTTAAATATCTCCAGAGATGGAGATTCCACAACCTCCCTGGGCAATATATTCCAGTGTCTGACAACCCTGACAGTTAGGAACTTTTTCCTAATGTCCAACCTAAACCTCCCTTGCTGCAGTTTAAGCCCATTGCTTCTTGTTCTATCCTCAGAGGCCAGGAAGAACAATTTTTCTCCCTCCTCCTTGTGACACCCTTTTAAACACCTCATCCACCTTTTAAATACCTGAAAACTGCTATCATGTCCCCTCTCAATCTTCTCTTTTCCAAACTAAACAAGCCCAATTCTTTCAGTCTTCCTTCACAGGTCATGTTCTCTAGACCTTTAATCATTCTTGTTGCTCTTCTCTGGACCTTCTCCAATTCTTCCACATCTTTCTTGAAATGTGGTGCCCAGAACTGGACACAATACTCCAACTGAGACCTAATCAGCACAGAGTAGAGCGGAAGAATGACTTCTCATGTCTTGCTCACAACACACCTGTTAATGCATCCTAGAATCATGTTTGATTTTTTTGCAACAACATCACACTGTTGAGTCATATTTAGCTTGTGGTCCACTATAACTATAGATCCCTTTCTGCCGCACTCCTTCCTAGACAGTCGCTTCCCATTCTGTATGTGTGAAACTGATTGTTCCTTCCTAAGTGGAGCACTTTGCATTTGTGCTTACTAAACTTCATCCTGTTGACCTCAGACTATTTCTCCAATTTGTCCAGATCATTTTGATTTATGACCCTGTCCTCCAAAGCAGTCGCAACCCCTCCCAGTTTGGCATCATCTGCAAACTTAATAAGCGTACTCTCCATGCCGATATTTAAATAGTTGAAGATACTGAACAGAGCCAGTCCCAAAACAGATCTCTGCGGAACCCCACTTGTTATACCTTTCCAGCAGGATCGTGAACCATTAATAACTACTCTGAGAACAGTTATCCAGCCAGTTATGCACCCACCTTATAGTAGCCCCATCTAAGTTGTAATTGCCTAGTTTATTGATAAGAATATCATGCAAGACCGTATCAAATGCCTTACTAAAGTCTAGGTATACCATGTCCACTGCTTCTCCCTTATCCACAAGACTGGTTATCCTATCAAAGAAAGCTATCAGATTGCTTTGACATGATTTGTTCTTTACAAATCCATGCTGGCTGTTCCCTGTCACCTTACTGTATTTATAAAAAGTCTTCTTGTTTCCCTTTATTCCTGTAGCTAGTTTGAGCTCATTTTGTGCCTTTGCCTTTCTAATCTTGCCCCTGCATTCCTGTATTGTTTGCCTATATTCATCCTTTGTAATTTGTCCTAGTTTCCATTTTTTATATGACTCCTTTTTTATTTTTAAATCATGCAAGATCTCCTGGTTAAGCCAAGGCGGTCTTTTGCCGTATTTTCTATCTTTCCTACGCAGCGGAATAGCTTGCTTTTGGGCCCTTAATAATGTCCCTTTGAAGAACTACCAACTCTCTTCAGTTGTTTTTCCCCAGTCTTGCCTCCCATGGGACCTTACTTACCAGCTCTCTGAGCTTACCAAAATCTGCCTTCCTGAAATCCATCATCTCTAATTTGCTGTTCTCCCTTCACCATACCTTAGAATCATGAAATCTATGATTTCATGATGACTTTCACCCAAGCTGCCTTCCACTTTCAAATTCTCAACCAATTCCTCCTCATTTGTTAAAATCACATCTAGAACAGCTTCCCCTCTAGTAGCTTTTTCAACCTTCTGAAATAAAAAGTTGTCACCAATGCAGTCCAAGAACTTATTGAATAGTCTGTGCCCCGCTATGTTATTTTCCCAACATATATCTGAATAGTTGAAGTCCCCCATCACCACCAAATCCTGTGCTTTGGATGATTTTGTTAGTTGTTTTAAAAAAAAAACCTCATCCACCTCTTCCACCTTGGTAGGTGGCCTGTAGTAGACCCCTAGCATGATATACCCCTGTTTTTTACCCCTTTTAGCCTAACCCAGAGACTCTCAACATGTCCGTCTCCTATGTCCATCTCCACCTCAGTCCAAGTGTGACTTGATGCCTTAAAACACTAAGGGACATCATCTTGCCATGAACATGCTGCCCAGTATAAAAAGCAATGCTTTGTCAAACTACTTTTGTCTGGCTAAACATCAACCTTCAAAAATTGCTAGTACATCTGGAAAAAAGAAGGATTTTGCTTTTATCTTGTAAATTTTCCAAACAGCTGACATTTGGACCACTGTTCTTTTTTTCCTGGCTCAAGAAATCCTATTCCCTGGTCTTCTATTCACTTCCTACCCACTTCCATCAATATGGTTGGTCCCATCAATATGAAAATTGTTAAAGATCTCAAAATCTGAAGTGGTCTGGAGGCTTTGGATATTATGATCTTGAACATTTTAGACTTGCCTTACAAGCTACAACAAGGGTGTTTTGTGACAGTGGTGCTGGTACAGGTTGAACCTCTAATCCGAGATTCCCTGGTCTGGCAACATCCATCATCCGGCAGGACTACATATGTTCCAAGACCTCAGAGTCCCGGTGGAGGGCTGGCGGCTGGGCTCCCTGCAGCAAGGCTGCCCGGTGGCACCAGGAGTCTGGCGCACAGGGAGCTGGGCTGCAGCTGGGCTGCCAGGTATAGCAGGGAAGGAGATGGGGGGACTGGCAAGGCAGGGAGGCTGGTGGAAAAGAGTTGGCCAGGAGGCTGGTCGAGGGCTGGGGAGTAACTGGTAGCAGGGGAGCCAGATATGACCTCCTCTGGTCTGGCAAAATCCCTCATCTGGGACTAATCAGGTCCCAGGGGTGCTGGACAAAGGAGGTCCAACCTGTACTAATGTGCATGGACACTTGCTTCACACACACGCATTAGGATGGCAAATCTGGCTTTACAGTGTGGACTCCTCAGAGTTGCAACAGTTTGGGGAGGGACCTGGTCATCTAAATTCTTATGGTTGTGGAGGCAAAGACAAGCCACAACAAAGGATGACTTACATTTTTCATTTTCCTCATAGATGGGACAGCAACAGAACTACCTTAACTTTTTAAGAAACGGGAAAGTTTCTGAGAACAATAATTAATTCAAGTTTTGTGGTTTAATGAAAATATTTATGTTTAATATGTTTTCTGGTTTTGAAGTGTGTTAGTTGATTTTCTAGCATGTGACATACAGTTTGAGAACTGATGGCAAAAATAAATGCTGGTGAATAATAGTCAAGTGTCTCCTTTAAACCCACAAGGTAAAATGGAAAGGTATCTGGGATCACAGAACTGTCTTTAAAAGGTTTTTAAAATGCTCAATGAAAGAAAGCATTATGAATCAAGCATATTTCAAGCTACTCAGGATTTCACTAGGACTCAATGTTCAATCCAAATTGTATCATGCTTACCGCAAACAGCAAAATTTCATCATCATTCCTTAGTTTGTGGAGACAAATTAATTGCAACAAACAATTTAGCCACTTTTAAAACATTCCACTTGTAGTATGAAGTCCAAAATGACTATTTGAACTAATGTTAAAATTCATTCCCACAAGCCTTGATTTTTGAAAAAAGTCTTTGTTTTTCATTTACAAGTGTTCTATATAGCAACTGAGCACATGAAATGAAGGACAAGTATGGATTTCTAACTGTCATAAAACAGAAGCAAGTATTAAAATTGTTCTGCAGAATTCTGATTATGGAAATATTATTTCTCTATGAATTTGTGCAACTTGCAATCAGAAAATTGAAACAAAAATTATTTAGGAAACTACTCGGAGGCTCTCCAAATGGTCCTGGAAATGTATCACATCTTTTCACCCACTCTTCATCATGATGGGAAATGGAAAGACTAATGCTTTATATACACAAAAAATAATCCCCAGAGGAGGAAAACATTTTTAAGGTTGTCAAGATGTATAAACTTAAATGGGTCTCAAAAATATATTTGAAAGATATGTTACACCTTTAACTTAATGCAGTTAAGAGGTCTTCATTAAGAAGTGATATTCAAAACACCTAAAGCAGGGTTGCTTTATGTGCACGGGGTATAAACTATTTCAAGGGAATCTGAATTCTGGACCGTAAGTCTTGGCAAACAAAAGAAACTTTGAAATTTCCTTTAAATTTAGTTAACATTTAAAACTACATATTTATTTGTAACATTAGTTCTGATACCTTAAGCAATATTTGAAAAAACCTTTCCCCACATCAGTTTAAATATGTTCCATAAAAATACACGTTTTGAACATGGAAGATGTTGAATTCAACTTATGGGGAAGCTTAGTATCCACATGCAGACAGATCCTCAAGTCAGAGAAACATCTGATTAAATATCGAAGGAAAAATGCATACTCCACATTTCTCAGAGGATCAAAAGTCCTTTTGGAAGTCTGATTTCTTTAGCAACTCTAGATGGCACAGAAGAATCCAATAAAGCTTTAAGTACGATTATGAGTGATGCTCATTTGATCATGATCAAACTTTTAAGAATGAATTCTCCCATTTCTACAGTTCTCCCCGTGAGATAAGAAAGTGTCCTTTAACATTCTTAATTTGTGGGAAGGAAAATATTGATGGAGTTCTGAAAAAAAAACAGCTTGCAGAAAAATAACCTAAATATTCTCAGGTTTTTCATTTTTTGTACTAGTATGGCATCATGAAGTATATGCACACCTGAAACGTTTATTTTAATAAAAGAAACATTTGTCTTTAAGCATTGAAATTAATATAAAATGTAAAAAGGCAAGTGATTAGAATAGAAAAAAAAAAAGGTTCTAGTTAAACTATATATATATATGCAAGTTACCAACAGTCTATAAGGAAAGCTGAATAGGAGTCAGTGGTAACTGGATAAAGTGATCTGACTAATCTGTCATGGAATGTTGGAGAGAGCTGTAATTCACCACTCATACATTACTTCCCTCTACATCCCTTTTGGCTCTCCCCATTTTTTCAGGGCTCTGATGGTTTCTTGTTTTTTCTTCCCTTACACATAATGGTTATTTAAGCATGTAGTATTTCAATTATCTGTAAAGGATTTTTATAAATTTCACTTATTTTTTTTTGGTATCATCACTGTTTTTTCAGAACAGTCTCTGGTTTATTTTATTTTCATAACTTACAAAAGTAAGGAACATCTACGTTGTTGCAAGATTTTTTTCAGTGAAACTGTTAGGCTCAATGTGCTTTCTCCAAAATTTTAGCACTGGAATTAAAAATGCCTTTCTGTCCAAGTGCTCCACTTTTATCCTCATGATTCCTGTAATATCATAACTGTACTACTTTTCCAAATCACTAGACAAGAACCTTCTAGGGTTAAAAAAGCTCTTAAGTTGCAAGGTAAAATAAATGAGCAGTAGAAAACCCCTAATTTTATCATCTTCCAGATCATCATATGTCAAAGAGACACAAAATAACAATAAGCCAATTTTCAGTTTCTTTTAGCCAACTTTAAAAGAACAAAAAAGATAAGTTACAACTAAAAATATTGATATATAAATACCCTAATTAGATTATTTTTATCAAGTTTTGAGTAAAGCCTTCTAACAACCCATGTATGCCAAGCTGTAACCCCTTCTTACATGTCAGAAGTGTGCAACGTCTTAAGTAGTGCTATAGAAAACAACTGTCAGGTCCAGAACTAGAATGCCAAATCCTGATACCAACTATCCTAACAAATGTTAGTCTAGTACATTTGCATTTTGTGTGCATTTTATTAGATTTAATCTGAAAGAATTTTTTAGATTTCCATAGCTTCCGTCTTTAACTACCTCAAAAGTGGATATTAGTTTTGTACTAATAAGTCACTAAAATATGTATATTTACATTTATGTAAAATCTTTCTACCAAGGAATTTATATGAATATCATGTTTAAAATTACCCACTGCTTTGTACATATAAACTAACAATTTGTACTAATGAAAAATGTATTTAAATAAAAGAATGCACTCTAGAGTTTCAGGTCTCTATGGCTATTCAATATTTTATAGTTTACAAGAAGTGAGAAAATATCACTTTTCGTGTCTTGGATGAACACTTAGAAATCCACAGTTATCATAAGCCATATATCAATTTGATGCAAAATAAACAGCCTCCATAAACAAGATTTGAAACACTTCTGATGATTCCAAACCATGGTCTGAGCAATTTGCTATTTTTATATTTAAAATATGTTTAAATTAAAGCATAGCAAAAATGCTACAAATGTGTCAATTTTGGGAAAATGTAATCCAATTGCAGATGAAAAAAATACTTTATCTGTTTTTAAATTCAAGCTCATGGCTTGGGATCAGAAATTTTTCTTTACTGGTTTTATTTCTACATATGCAAACTGGCTTTAGAGATCAAAATACTAAAGCTAATATCTTGCCTTCATGTTTGGTAGGACTATGAGTATTGATGGCAGCAAGGGATTTGGAAAACCCCACGCATTCCATGGAGAACACTACTACCTCATGTGGGCTAGGCATAGAGAAATGCCTTCCTGCCAAAGAGAGAAAACATATACTATACTTGCAGTAAAGGAATATATATATGGCTCAAGTGTTATGAAAGAGTCAAAAGCTGAGCTCTGATTAACTATTTTCTACACTTTGGCATAACTGAAAAAGCAGCAGTACAAAAAGATTAACCTTAAATTTGTTTTTGTATTGTAAAAAAAAAAAAATCACCGAAGTGCATTTTATTACCATGCATTCCCCTTAGACATCCTTTTCACAAAACAACTATATTGCTTTGAGTATGAACTAGAGAAATGTACACAATGAAATTACTAGTCAGTGCAACATATTTTGTGTGGTAATCAAGAAGTTTTATTTCAGATGCTTTTTAAAACTAAGAGTGAGGTTAAAAAAGATGTAAGCTAACCAGTTTTTGTTCTCTGTTGCATCTGTCCTTTCCTAGAAGTATGAGCTCCTCCACCAAAGATAGCAGACCACATTTTGTCGTTAAAAGGATGGGTCATAATCCTATATAATTCACTGCTGGAATGCGTGGCCAGACCATGAATGAAGAGACTAAGATAGACTGCTGTTAGAATTTCACAGAGTAAAACTGTGAGTCCTGGCTGGGCTTCCTCACCAGCAGAATTCAAAAGACGTATTAGAGCTGTTATTCCTAAAAATATAAAAACAACAGAGGTAAATACTATCTGTTTTATAATCAAAGATACATGTTATCAAATATATGAATCCTTTTACTTATCTGGAGGCCAAAATATAGACATTAAAGAATACTGAAAATCAGATTAAAACACTAGAAGGAAATAAAATTTACTTAGCATTTGCATTTTAGTAAAATTTTACAGATGTATTCATTAAACATTTAATTAATCACTAATCTACACAAACACAAGAAAAAAGCTACATTTAAAGAACTTTACAACTTTCAAGTCAAGCTCTCAAAAGTTAATTTAGGTTGTTCATGCAACATTTATGCAGCTGTCTTGTGCAGTACATTAAAATGTTTACTTACATCAGTGGTCACCAACCAGTAGATCGGATCTACTGGTAGATCTTGGTGCCTCTGACAGGTGATCCTGACTGAGGTTTGGTGGGGAAGCTATCAAGTGCTGGCACTTCAGTTGCCCCTCTCCCCACTGTCATGCTGCACCTGCCCTTAGAGCCTCCTGCTTGTTGTGCAGGGTGTGTGTGTGTGTGTGTTTGGGGAGGAGGAGAGAAGTAGAGGGAGGGCTGGGTGTCCCTCCCCCCCACTTCTGTACCCATCTCCACACAGAGAGAAGGGGATGGAGGGAGCTTGGCAATGCAAATCTCAGTCACCCTCACAGTGTGTCTGTGTGTCTCTCAAAAACACACTGTCCTTCACTCTCATCTACCGTCCCAACACATACATGGGAGGTTGTTGTTACTAATTTTACTGCTTGCAAAGTGGGTTATTTTTGGTTCATGACTGGTCTGTGCATTTCATTTCTCTCTTACAGTTACATTTAATTCTTTGAATAGTGAGTTCTAAAATGCCTAACCTGTCGTGCCTCGAGTAATTATCCCTGAGATAAATGCTGCTCTTGGAAGTGGCTGGCATGTCTCTACAGCCCCTGAGAAAGGCAGAATGGTGGTGGTGGGGGGTGTCTCCACATGCTGTCCTTGCCTGTAGACATCACTCCTGCAGCTCCCAATGATCAGTAATGGGCAACCATGGCCAGTAGAAGCTGTGGGCTCAGTGTCTGTAGATGAGGGGCAGCACATGGCACCATGGAGCCATTGCTGTACATACCAGCTGCTTTCAGGACTGGTGCAGGGCCAGGGCAGCAGTAAACCTGCCTTAACCCTACTGCTTCACTACCTGGAAGCCATCTCAGTTAAAGAGTGCCCAGCCAGAGCCTTCATCCTGAAACCCTGTGGCAGCATTAAACCTCCTCCTGCACCCAACCTTCCTGCCCTAGATGTGATTCCCTCACACCTGAACTCCTTCCCAGACCTTGCACCTTGAAACCTCTCCTGGACCCCAATCCGCCACCCCTCCCACACTCTAAATCCCTTGGTCCAAGACCAGAGCCTACAGCCCCTTGCTCCAGGCTGGTGAAAGTAAGTGAGAATGGGGAAGGAGGAGGAGGAAGTGAGCAAGGTGAGGTCTCAGAGAAGGGGTGGAGCTGGGGCAGGACCTCAAAAAAGGGGAAGGAAGGAAGTGGGGCAAGGGTATTTGGGTTTGAGGTAGATCTTACATTGGACTTAAACTGAAAAAGTGATGTTGTGGTTAAAAAGGTTGGAGAGCATTGAGTTACATCATTGCATGTACCCCCCGCCCCAAAAAGACCCCTGCCTTACTCAGTGAAGGTTTAGCTATTGAATTTAGGAAGCTACTAAATTATAAGACCCTCCCTTCTCCCCACACATTAACAACATCATCATCATCAAGGAAGACATCCAGAATGGCAGATTTCAGCCTCAATGACTGAAGTTCAGGTAACTGAAAACAGGATCTTATAATGGGAACAGTTGAGCACTCTCATCTTCAGGAGAAACTATCAACTCCACTTAAAATGTAAATATATATCCCTATAGACATGCACAACTTTTAGTAAAAGAAAGCAATATATAATGTAATTCATATCTTAAATTCAATGTTGAAGACTGTTTAATCCATTAAAAACAGTGACTAGTAATGCAGTATGTTTATCAGCTACACAACATTTAACAATTTCCTAGTATTTATTTTAAGCTCAAAATGTAGTTAAAATGCCTCTAAGTAAAAGGATGAAAGTGGGAGGACAGGGCGGGGTGGTGGAATCAATTGCTAGGTACCTGGCCACTGAGTTGGAGACGTATCGGGAGTTACAGTTTCATCTAAACTTGTTGTTCTTAGAGTAGGTCGCTGGGTAAGCAGCAGCGTCTGGTATACTGTTCCAGTGAACTGGTTTGCTTGTAATGAACTGTGGAAAGGAAATAGCAAGCTATGTTTATATAAAACACTACAATTCTGTTTACAATTGGCTAATGCACAGTCCTCACAATGTGGCAGAGCTATACAGCTGTCAGGTGCACTGTCTCTACTAAACTGTTACTACAGAACACGAGAAAGGCCATACTAGGTCAGACCAAAGGTCCATCCAGGCCAGTATCCTGCCTGCTGACAGTGGCCAATGCCAGGTGCCCCAGAGGGAGTGAACCAAACAGGTAATGATCAAGCGATCTCTCTCCTGCCATCCATCTCCACCCTCTGACAGACAGAGTCTAGGGACACCATTCCTTACCCATCCTGGCTAATAGCCATTAATGGACTTAACCTCCATGAATTTATCTAGTTCTCTTTTAAACCCTGTTATAGTCCTAGCCTTCACAACCTCCTCGGGCAAGGAGTTCCACAGGTTGACTATGCACTGTGTGAAGAAGAATTTCCTTTTATTTGTTTTAAAGCTACTGCCCATTAATTTCATTTGGTGGCCCCATAGTTCTTATATTATGGGAACAAGTCAATAACTTTTCCTTATTCACTTTCACCACACCACTCATGATTTTATATACCTCTACCATATCCTCTCTTAGTGTCCTCTTTTCCAAGATGAAAAGTCCTAGTTTCTTTAATCTCTCCTTATATGGGACCCATTCCAAACCACTAATCATTTTAGTTGCCCTTCTCTGAACCTTTTCTAATTCCAGCATATCTTTTTTGAGATGAGGAGACCACATCTGTACGCAGTATTCAAGATGTGGGCATAACATGGATTTATATAAGGGCAATAAGATATTCTCCGTCTTATTCTCTATCCCTTTTTTAATGATTCCTGACATCTTGTTTGCTTTTTTGACTGCCGCTGCACAATGCGTGGACGTCTTCAGAGAAGTATCCACAATGACTCCAAGATCTCTTTCTTGATTAGTTGTAGCTAAATTAGCCCCCATCATATTGTATATATAGTTGGGGTTATTTTTTCCAATGTGCATTACTTTACATTTATCTACAGTAAATTTCATTTGCCATTTTGTTGCCCAATCACTTAGTGTAGTGAACTATTGCCCTGGATATGTTCCAAAGTTTGCTTTTCATAGTTCTTTACCTGTAGCTGGGTCCTCCACAAAGGCACTGATAGATGCAGGCAGACAATGATGCTGCTAAAGTATGCATTACATGTATCTGGAAGAAAGTATTTACAGGACAGATTACACTACAAATTGAACAGTCGTATAGATTACTTGCAGAACTCTCACTCGTTAAAATACTTCGGTATGCCAAAGCAACCATGAATATGATAAAAATTGTATACCTGAATAGAAGTCTGATACTGTATTTATGTATCCCTCTTTGCCAAACCAGAGGGCAACTAGTATCTACATTGTATCTAGCAGCAATTTTTAATGTAATACATTTAAATAGAAACTGGTGATATTTCTCTAACAGTTCAGAAAACAAATTTAGCTAAATATTGCAAATTCACAATAGTGTCTGGGGAACACACAGTGAATTAGACAATGTCCAATCCTGAAAACACACAAGTTTTGAAGGCAATGGTGCTACACAAATGAGCAAATTATGCTTCCAGGGAAGTGTTTATAGAATTGAGTTCTAACTAAAAAAACCCCATAATAGTTTAATTTTTACCATTTATGGTGTTTTGTAAAGTACTGGAAGCACAAGCAGCATGCATATATACATAGAACCAAGTTTTAAGAATTAACCAGCTTGGAAAGCATATTACAATTAAGCACACTGCATGATCAACTAGAAAGAATTACAATCAAGCTGGTTAGTATGCTGCCTCTTGATGCAGCTTCAGATTGGAGCTCTTACATAAAGAAATGCAGTGACATTTAGTTTCTTTGGACTGATTTTACTGCAACTCTAAGTCACATGCACATAATTTATTATGGATTACACTGAACAAGCCCATTTTTGTCATAGCATGTTCATATTTTATATTCCTTATCAAAGTAAATTAATTACACTGACAGGGGAAGAAAAAAGGGGGTTCATTTTATTTACTGTTTGATACAACCAGTTAAGTTACACAAATACTGTCCTTTATATAAACTTATGGTACATTATTCCATAGGATAATAATTTTAAGGTACGAGGCTGGAATGTGCCAAAGTTTCCCTGGAGATTTAAGTATCCAGTTCCCATTGAAAGTCAATGGGATTTGGTGTACAATACCTGTAAGCTTCTTAGACAATCACTGGCAAGTACATTTAGTTTTTACTAAAAAACAATAAAGAATGAAATTTTGCAAGAAAAAGAAATCAATTGAGAAATAACACTGCTTCATGTGATAGATGTTATATAATTTTTAAACAGTATTTAGAGGGCCTTTTGTTATTACTTTCAAATTATCAGTTTTATTTAAGCAAAGCCATGGAAGTAAATTAACATAAAACAAGATTTTATGCTAAAATATTAGGAACTCTTAATTCATTCAAAACACAGTGCATCAGTGACAGAAACTGCACATTATGTAGCTTTCAAATATTCATATCTCTCTGCAGACATGTAAGGCTAAATCCTGAGAGGTGCTGATCTACATAATTTTCACAGAAGTGAGGCAACTGCCCACTATCAATAAAATGAAATTTTTCATTTAGTGATTTGATACAAAAGGTGCAGAGCACAAGCAACATATTTATACATTGCATTCATTTAATTTATAATTTTAGTTAATATATTAAAATGTTTCCAAGCTGTCAAAGAATCTGCTAGCTAGCTTTAAGCAAACGGGATAAAATGCAAAATGAACCAGCCTACCTTACTATGATAAAATACTTACTTTATTATTCTGGATATCTGGGTGAGGTGGTGAATCAAGGTTTATTACAGTATGTAATATATCATGAGTCAGGTTGCTGAGATGAAGTAATGGACTGGCCACCACTGTTTTGGCACTGGCTGTGCAGGCAAATAGGAGAGGTATAGAATTCTGTTCTGGCAGAGGACTAGGAAGTGTTTGTATTGACTGTTCCTTAAAAACAAACAAAAAAAAAAACAAAAAAAAAACCGAACTGTATTTGATCAGCTCTAACGTCTTACAAGAACTAGGTAAACATTGACTAGTTTAGAACTTTAAGCCCAATGGATAGGATAATTATTCAGGAAGAGTAAATTATGAGCATGAATTCCTACATAATTTATATTAAAAATTACTGAAAATTAAGAGATAGCACAGTTATTCATTTTTAATTTTAAACCTTGGAAGAGATAAAAGTTCAACATTACATATGTTCTTAGACATGGTATTTAACATGTCCTGTGGAACATGTGTGAAAGCACATACCTGCTGAGATTCTTGTAAAAGCAAAATCAGTTCCATTCTCACAGATGCCAACCCCCCACCATGAGATCCATGAAGTATACAGTAACTAAGAAACATCCTCAGGAGTGACTGATATTTTAGAAGCCATTGTCGTCTTCTCTGAAAATTCTCTCTCTGCAGCATGGCTTTTTGCTGGTCAGATAAATCCTCGATGTTTTCACTTAAAGCAATTTCACCAACAGACATGCTAATCCCCTGTTGTACCTCCTCTATTTCAGCGCTGTAATCACAGGTTTTTTTGAAGAGCTATCACTTCTCTTTCAAGCCAATGATAAAGCTGGTACCGCAGTTTCCCACCATCTACTTCATAACCAGTGGACAATGTACGAAGCTCTACTGTGAGAATCTTTAAGCATGCTCTAAACTTCAACTGTGCTGAGATCACATCTTCTGATGGACTTAAAACATTATTTTCATCCACTGCACTGAAGGATTCTGAGTAGTTAGAACTAGTTTCATCTAGCTTTTCAATTGTCAGCTTCTGCAAAGGTTTCAGATCTTTCATTACAAGAGAAGAATCTTCACTTTCTTCATCTTTGTCGCTGTCCCATTTTAACTCCAATGGTTCATCTTGGAATATCAGACTTGGTTGGCTCCAATCAAAAGAAAGGGCAGAGCTGGACTGTTTGTCTGATGAACAATCGGAAGATGATCCCAAACCATTTAGTACTGGTTGTGACCAGTCAACAATGGAAGCTTTATCTTCCTTTGTGTCTAACTTTATTGGTGAAGAAGGTGAAAAGTCTTTACTAGTGTCCATGAAACTAGAATTCATACCAAAAGGCTTTGACTTCTTGACCACTTTTGGCATCTTTGATAACACTTCTAGAGCCAACATAGGGCAGCCAGCCTTTAAATGAGCATGTGCTGTAGTGAAAAACAATCTTCTTTCACTTAAATTTATTTTGTCTGCCAGTCCATTTTCTACAGTTAGGCAAATCCGTGTTGAAGATGTTTCAGAAGAGCCAAAATGACGTCTCAACAGGAGAGGATGTGTCCTCAGATAATTATAAAAGTTGAACACTGCAGGATCACAACTTGGGGAGGCACCATTTTCATCTGTAAAGAAAAGAGAAAAATCAGCACACAGAAGAATAATTCTTATTGAATGTTATCTGTAGCTTATGAGCAGCCAGAAAGTAATAAGAAATCTAGGACCAAAATAGGTAATATAGGATAGGTATGTAATTTTATGTTGTTTCTCCTTTTCCACCATCACTTCCATTTTTAGCAGTAAATAGCAAAATCTATTAGACAAAGCATATCAACACGCATTCATTGCCAAATTTGCCTGCTGTTCAAGTGCAGCCTTGAATGAGAGCAGAACTGTGCACATAGTTTGGAGGGAATGTTAAAATTTTCCTACAATGAGATCAGTTCAACTGCAGTAATTAGAACTATGAATTCTTGAATTTTGTATTATCAAGAGTATACCACTTCCTTCACTGTCAGTCTGAGGTGTGTAACCTTGGTACAGTGAGAATAAACATCTTAAATTATAATCTTTAGTTTATAGTATGTTTTATCAAAATCACATTAACATCTAAAATGAAAAAAAAGAAAAGTAGATGAAGTTTTTAATCTGTCTATAAGAAAGACAACTCAAAAAAACCCAACACATCTTAAATCAAGATGTTTCTAATGGGGCAGCTGCCCCACTCTGACTAGAAAGGATTAAAGCAGGCTGGAGAGTCTGCACAGGGCCCTGGTCCGAAAGGGAAGCGCTCAGAAGGAGCCAATGAGAAGACAGTTTACTAGGACAGGCCTGGTTATAAGAAGCTGCTCAGCAGAGCTGTGGGCATTGGGTCCTGATCAGGGAGGGTGCAGGACTAGTTTCCAAGTGAAAGCACCTGAGAGAGAGTCCTGCTGGCAGCCCTGTGCAGGGCCAGGAGAGCACCACTAACTCCTCCGCTGACCCTTATCTTGTCCAGGGGGCCCGTCAAGTCTGTCACGCCCCTTGGCTATCACAAAGTTTATATAGGGCATTCAGAAAATTTAACAGGATTTTACATCCCTACTTGGGGTACAATTTTATCAGCCTGAAATAGGTTGAGAGATCAAACAATCATTAGCATAGTGCTTTCATCAATTAGTTCAAAAGGTGCTCTCAACAGCATTGTCAGGATCAAGACATTGTTCTGTGACTAAAGCCTTGTGACATGGGCTGTTGTCTAACCTTGTTCAGAGTAGACTTAATTTTTGTGGCCTTTAAACAGGTATGAAGTTAGTTTCAACAGATTTAAACCACTGAAAGCTATCACCAGGCCCACTGATGGGGCTTGGTGATTCAAAATAGCCCAGGGTTACTGGCTGCTGATGCCTTGAGCCATTTAAATCACCGCCGGAGTGCTATGCAGCATGCTCTGGCCCCTGCCCCTTCTCTTCTGCCTGATGTCCTCTTCCTCCCAGAAGTGCAGAGCCACCCCCCACCTGGCCAAGTCTTGCCAGGCCACCCTGTGGGCCCCCCTGGTTATCTCACAGTTTACGTAGGGCACTCAGAGGAGTCCCTGCAAGGCTATCACAACGGTTTCCCAATTTACATGTCCTTGTGACAGACAGTTCCCGAGAAGTCATGACTACACTACAATGTAAGGATCATACTCATGTTTCTGGAGCTTTCCTCTGTCGCAATCAGGAAGACAGAACTGTCACTTCATCCTGACGCAAGCTAAGTTTTATATTGTTATTTTACAACTGCTGTTACAAAAAAATAACTGAAGAACAAAACTTTGGTGCTTCTTTAAAATTTAAAAATGGTTTGTACACCACTAATTCCAGTTGTACTGATTCAAGTTGCCATGTACTCTGAGCTAATTAGGCCTCAGTTGGAGTAGTGTGACCAGTTCTGGGCACCACATTTCAAGAAAGATGTGGAGAAATAGGAGAAGGTCCAGAGAAGAGCAACAAAAATTAATAAAGGTCTAGAAAACATCGCCTATGAGGGAAGTCTTAAAGAACTGGGCTTGTTTAGTTTAGAAAAGAGAAGACTGAGAGGGGACATGATAGCTGTTTTCACGTATCTAAAAGGGTGTTTGTTACAAGGAGCAGGGAGAAAAATTGTTTTCCTTGGCCTCTGAGGATAGGACAAGAAGCAATGGGCTTAAACTGCAGCTAGGAAGGTTTAGGTTGGACATTAGGAAAAATTTCCTAGATGTTAGGGTGGTTAAACAGTACAATAAATTGCCTAGGGTGGGTTGTGGAATCTCCATTGCTGAAGATATTTAAGAACAGTTTGCACCGACACCTGTCAGGCATGATCTAGACAGTGCCTGGTCCCGTGAGGGCAGGGGACTGGACTTGATGACATCTTGGAGGTCCCTTCCAGTTATATGATTCTACGTTCACAATGTTAAATAGAAACATGAATAAATTCATTCCTTTTCCATTCATGCATATTATGGTCACAGTATATAGTTGTCAACCATTTATAAACCTATTTTTACAAAGTATCTAAACCGCCAAGGTTTTTTCCCCCCATCCCATTAAGGTAAGCAATAGAACAGGCTGCAAGTGGTCTTTTTGGCTTTAAAGGAGTCTACTGAAGTCAAAAGAGAAGTTAAACTGCATACTAAATTTAAATGCAGAAATACTAACAACTAATTTCATAGCTAACCATATGTAGACTCTTACCTTCATTTCCAGCAGGTTGCTTAATTAGAGTGTCAAGAGCCCTGCTATAATCTTCCAAAATCCAAAAAGCCATACTTCGTAGAAAAGGGTCACAATGCATATTTGATGAGCTCTCCTTACCAAGATATGCACCTCCCAAAATTCTCTTCTGCAGTATGGATTTATACGTGCTAGATACTTCAAACTCTGACTCATAAAGCCTTGATATTACCAGAGCCAGCTGAATATCTCCCATTTTTTCAAGGCAGACCTAATTAAAAAAACCAACCAGTTATTTTAAAGAAATTAAGTATTCATTTCTCCATAGGTTAAAAGGCCACCACCAAGAATGTATGTAAAATGAAAGAGAGAGGAGCCTGCTGAAATATGGTTTCACCAAAAGTGACAATTTTTACTCCATTCTGCAAACAATGTGGTAGCAATTGTCAACACCTGATGATACCAATGTATCACCCAGCAATGTATGCAGGATTTAGAGTTACTGACTATAATTTACCTTCCATATGTTCACTCCTCACAAACCTCCAGCATGATGCGTCTGGCTGGACAAACTGTTGCTTGATACAATACTGTCAAAATTCTACAAATGCTGCTATGACATGACATTGTATCTTTGATTCACAGGAAACTTAAGCTTGTGAATGATATGTGAACACACCACTTTGTCAAGTTGACCATACTGTTCAATAAACTTTACCAATAAACTTTATTGTCCACTAACTTCCCTGCTAACAATTCAGCCAGATGGCATTTTCCCCTTGTTACGGGATTTCTATGCTCTGAAGCAATGCCTATAAGCAGCACTAAGGACTATAAGTGGTAACTGGTGCCTGTAGAGGCAAGGTTTTGAAGCTCTCTTGCGGGCCCTCATCTTCTGTACCCTGAGTGCCAGAGTGGGGAACATCTCTCTCAGAAGCTTTTCAATAATGATTCAAAGTTGTAGTAATTACAAAAGACAGAGATTTTCCAACAGTTGTGTCATTCTAGATGATAATGTATCAGATGCACCGTAAACCTATTTAAGAATATCTCTGTAAACTTGACAAAAATTGACTAAAAACATGAAATCATGACTACTTAAAGCAATAGCAGAATCTACTATTTTATTACCTCAACTGCATCCTTCAAGTGACCAGCCAACAAGAAAAATGCTGCAGAATGTTCGAAGCGCTGTTTGCCTAATAAAGAAAATGCATTCTTTAATGCTGCTTTACGCCATCTGTCTTCAGTAAAATTGTTTCCAAAGAACTGTGTCATCTTAGTTTCTTTTTGGGACCTGCAGATTTAAACAAGATAGACAAGGAAAAAAAAAAAACTTACTTAATATTAACATTTTATTAGATTAATTCTAGATATCTGACTCAAGATTTACCTAGATAGCTGCCCAAAAGTGTGTGCACAAAACCATTACATTTTGAAGTCTTTATTATCTATAAAGTACCAATACAATTATATCTTTTTAAAATTGAAATGGTGAGTTTTTAAGATAAATAAAAGTTCAGTCTTTAAATTTCCAAATGTCAACAGAACTAATAAGCACCTTCTCATGTACCTTTGGAACCGTTTCATACTAGTATTGGGGGGGTTATAGACTAGTGCACAAACTTACTTTTAGGACATCATTTGAACAGAGAGTCTATGCCTCATTTTCCAATTCCACAGAGAATAGATCCACTGAGGATGAAAACTGTGAAATCAACAACAGTAGCTTTCAAAGAAAAATGCTAGTGCTATATGAGGACATGCTTTTGTTAAGAAATAGTGAAATAGAATTTCTTGAAGACAGTGTTATATTTCAATTGTTAAGACAACCACTGAAATACAACATGCTTTGGAAGCTTTACTGTTCTGTTGCAATACTACTTACCAAAAATATCCTCACACAGTACCAGTCATTTGCTTGAAAGCCTCTATTATTCAATTCCTCAGGTGACATGAAGTGCAATAACTTTTTCAGTGGTAAAAATGAGGCTCTTGTCTCATGGTTTTGGGAACATTGTAAGAGAATTGCCATTTTAAAGAAGTGATAGGCAATAATGGAAGCTACCGACATTTTCAATCAGTCTGATCAATTTGAACAATTCACATGGAAAAAGTTCATTTGAACCAAGAAAGTTTTTAAAAATAAAGTCTATTACATCAAAAATGTACATTAAAAGAACATCAGGGTTGCAAGGTTGACCCCTCAAAAGTTAGGAAGTGACAGAATTAAGGATGCCACGTGATTTCAATTCAGTCTCATCGTGCATACGCATTATGATATAGTCTTATTTATATGATGACACTATTTTCTTATCAGAATCCCTGGCCACAGTCAGTACTCTCACAGACTGATGCTTAGTAATGACACAGGATTATGTAGTTGTGGATGAGGCTGCTATGGATTTAAAAGACTAAACTTTAGTCATTCACGTTTGGAAATCTTGATTACTATGTAATCTAACAACATGTAAGTTTGTCACTGCACAGGTGTAAGTACAGTTTTAGAATGTTTGTTTATCACACTTCAGGCCCCAAATGCCAATTTTTAAAATAAAATTTGGATTAAAATGTATATCATGTACATTTTTAAGATTAACCTTAACTTTTCGTCTCAAGCACATTTTTAAATACCACAATATAAGAATTATGAACACACCCTATTGAAATTGAAGAATTAATTATGAATTATAGGAACAAAAGAACATGAACGAGGCAATGTTTTTCAAGACTGAGGTGTCTAAACATTTTTGTCTAAAGTACATGTGTGGTAAAATCAAGTAAAAAACAAATGCTGACTTCAGAAAACACATGATGATTACTGTAGTGTATGTAGATAGCAATATAAAAATGGACTGGCCAATATGGAATTTTACTTAAGAGCAAGTATTTTAAAATCTTAGTGTTTATAAAAAGTTATTTTGTTGTATGTTTCCTACCTGTATAATCCCCAAATCACAGCCTTCTTTTTCATTGCAAGGTAAAAAATAGCAGCATCAAGTGGATCATTGTTTCGTTGAAAGGCTGCTTTGGCTACCTGTGAATATACATGGCCTTTGTTAAATTTGTGGTAAGTGTGAGAGTCATCATCTGAAAACATTATCCCTAAACTGATTGATTCATTGTTAAATAATTTCATTTAAAATATTTCTGGTATACATAGAAAAGGTCAGATTGGTATATTTTTTCCTTATGATTAACAAAAATCTAGTTCCTCGTCAAATCAAAGTTCCATTGATTTCAGGCTTTTACAATAAAAGTTAGTTATGTAAGCAGGTAAAATATTTGTTTACTCAGTCTACAATGATTCTTTTGCACAGAACATTTGGGCAAAAATTCTGATAGATATATGAAATAGTTCCAAATTATCAGGAAAGGAAAAGTAGAAAGCACTGGTTTAAAATCATAATGATGTAAAATGGTGTAAGGATCATTTTAATTGACAAACTATAGAGCAGGAAGCCCTAATTAAGAATAATTTAATTGTTTGCATTTGCACTTTAGTCACTTTTCAAAAGAAAGGTAATTCTTATTGGTTGATAACATTTAAAACATACTGATTTTGCAATTACATATATCTTTAACACTAAATTTGGTGCTTCCTTTGGCTAATCATATTTTTCTCTCTAGGACATTTTTCTGTCAAACACACACACTTATTTAAACAGTTACATAATTTAACTTGCATTTATTCAGATTCTTATTTTTGAGTTTTGTATTTTAGAAAAATGTTGTATGAGCAATTGCTTATTTACCACATGGTAATAATTTTTATTCAAACTATTTGCATGAAAATGCAAAATCAGTTGAAATGCACGAAGACAGCATTAACTGGTTTTATTAAATAAGTAAGTATACTGGACATGTAAAAAAAGTTAATCAAAGCATGTTTTACATTTCAAACTGGTTGAGCTATTAAACAAAGGATAAATTTACCACAGTTAATTCAACTTATTGCTGATACAATAGCCTTCAAGATTATTCTTAAATATTATTTCTTGTCTTTAATTTAAAATTTATAAAGTTTAAGTTTAGATCTTAACAGCTCAATTTTAAATTTAAACAGTTTTTTAAATAAGCCTGTATTGAATTTAAAAAATCCAATTTAAATACCACATTTCCAGTACACCCTTCAGAGAAGTCCCACAAAATATACTTGTACAAATGCAGGTATGTGAAAGTCCATTTCAGAATCTCTCAGAAAGTTTGACTCATCTTGTATAGTAAAGGTTTGCATTAGGGATGTGAATAGTTAACCAGTAACCATCATGCTTACCAGGTGATGCTTACAGATTACAGTTAATCAGTGGGCAAGAGCAGCCCCCGCCTGCAGCGAGCCCAGCCTGGCCAGAGCAGCCCCCGCCCGCCCCTGTTTAATCGGTTAGTTGGTTAAACCAAATGTTAAGCTGGTTAAATAATCAAACCGGATTTTACATCCCTAGTTTGCATCATCTAAATTTCCCTTCTTACTATAATGTCTGGTCTCCCTAAATTTTAATGGAATCCCCTCAATATTGATTACCACCAGACTGTTCTACATCAAGTAGGCTAAACCGAATCATTAGAGCATGTCAGTCGAAAGTTGGGTGGAGACATAAAAAAACCCAAACAAATGCAAAGCTGTAGTTGACAGTTTTTCTATTAAATGAAGTAATTTCAACTGGCTTCTGAGGAAATGGTTTAATTCACTAAAATATGAGGGCAATAGAAAGGATTCAGTTGTGTGCTGAAGCAAATCAGACAAGTTGTGTTGGATTATAGTGCAAAGAAAGCCAGTAATTTTCCTAGATGACTACATCTCACGTGACCTACTTTAAGCTTGCATTAAAACAATAATCAAGGGATGGACCCACATATGCTGCGAATCACCATAGCTCCATTGGCATCAATGAACCCATGCCCTTCTATATATGGATGTTAAGGACTAGTCAACTATCCGCTGGGTACTCTTGTACATTTCAAAGCAGGCACCCATGTGCAGCCCAGAGTTCCGCATTCCACCTTTGAAAAAACCCGGTGGGGGCTCTTGTACATTTCAAAGGAGGAATGCTGAAGTGCCCATTGACTAGTCGATGGAAATTCCATCAACTACTCAACTAATAAATTACTTGATATTTAACATCCTTACTTCTGTACACAGTGAATATCTGGCCTCATATTTATCTACGTGGTGAACAAAATATGACCACTCCCTTCTGCCTCCATCTGCATACAGCCAGAACGTTAACACAATGTTCAATAAGCACAGTAGGCTTAGACCTATGTATCAATATTTACCATTTCACACATTATATTATATAATATAGCTTGCAAAGAATAGGAGCCATTATGAAATGTATGGGCACAAAATATCAGACTGTGTGATATGAGTGTTTAAACCAATTTTCCTCTTAGTTCCATAGGATAAACACTCTTCCTAGCTTACAGTGTCCTGCATACTTCTCACTGATAGACTTATCTTCCCACCTTGTTACTATTTTTCACCTGTACTGCTTGGGAAGCAGACTGTAGAAACACATTTGAACCACTTTGGTGCCCTATACATAGTATCTACAGCTGTTAAACTCTCAAAAAATACAATACACAAAGACAGGCAAGTGAAAAAAACACATGTTTCCTAAATAACTGAACAGAAAAGTAGATTTATTTACACTGCATTTATTAAATTAAAATAAATGTGTACATATGAGCTTTCATACCTCATTAATACATATACTTATGACAGATATAAAGTAACTTAACTGTGCTCTTTCTTTGTGTGCTGGTTTTGCCACAATGAAAAACCACTTCCCTAACATACTACATCTCCTAACAGTCACTGTGTGTGCCAAAGTGAAGAGGTTCCTGTGCCAAAGTTTACTTGAATCTATTCCAAATGTTCAATAATGAGACTTTTCACAGTTTCTTAGGACATTTCTACTCCCCTACCATGCAGAATTAATTAAAACCAAATATTTCTACAAAATGAAGATGAGCCTTCAAGTCACAGAATCATAGAAGTGTAGTGCTGAAGGAGATCTTGAAAAGTCATAATCCAAACCTCAGCCCTAAAATAGGATCAAGTAAACTGAAACATCATGGGAAAGTGTTTGTCCAAAATGTTCTTGAAAACCTTCAAAGACTGGGATTTCACAACCTCCACTGAAAGCCTATTTAGAGTTTATCTTCCCTTCGAACGAGAAGTTTGTCTAATATCTAATCTAAATCTTCCTTGCTGCAGATTAAGCTCATTACTTGATTTAGTAACTGCTTGCCAAGTTTATAACTTGACCTACTTCTTTCACAAAATCCAGTGAAATTCAACAAGTAAAATAAATGTGATCAATCCCATCCATGCAGTCTCCATGGCAAGAAAAATTACATCCACCAGGAATCACTGCACATTCTTCTCTATCCCACAGTTAAATTCTTGACTCTTAAGGTCCTCTAGCCACAGCATTCCTGTAACCTAGCAGGACTTAACAGGACTCTTGAATACGCCAACCATTTTCATATAAGGAAAGTGTAGAATAATTATTCCAGGATATTATGAATAACTGATAACATGTTGTAAGCTAATTGTTTTCTGTAGGCTATTATTTACCTTTTCTATGCATCTTCGCAAACTATGGATATTCCGAACCCACCATCCTACACCCATAGCTCTGAGTTCTGACCAGGTCGGATCCCCCTTCTGCACAGCAGGGAGCATGCTCAGTAGCTCCTCTTCTGCTACTGAATGAAATGCCCAGGCAAAGTGACGAGTAGACAAGCCTACACAATAATCCACAAAGGAAAAAAAGTGCTTGTTCAGTGAAAATAAAACCAGAAAAACCAACTTCAAGTTCAGAAGATTTGGACTTAAATTTATTAACTGTGAAAGTACAAGGGCAGAAACTCGGTAGGCATTACAACAATTGCAGGCCTTGCAAATGAACTACTTGTTTATTATTCAATTATAAATTGGCCATATCTAGTTGACAGACAATAGAGATAATGACTGAAGTAAACACAACTGCAGAGAAATACCCTTAAAGATAGTTATGGCACTGCTACTGGCTCTGTGTAAGTGACCAAAAACTTCAAAAAATTTAGCTTAGTTTTGATTAAATATTCAGTTCCAAGAAAAACTAATACTGGTAAGTTGAGTGAAAAATCTTTTTTTGGTGTTTTTCCTTCTTGCAGTACTGCTTCTCATCAGCAGCTTGCTGGAAGTGTGGAAACCATCTAACTTGATTATGGGTAAAATTTTCCAGAATAAGGATGCTAAAATGCAATGATCTGGGTAGTTGAAATTGTATCGACTATGCAATTAGTCGAGAAGCGCTGCTGTGCAGAGCTTCAGCGGAAGTAGCTCCAAGAGCCAGCTCCAAAGCCACCTGCACTGCAGGGCTGCATTTTAAATGTAGTAAGAGCCGCAGGGGCACAGCAATCATCACGAGCTGGGACTGCACAGTCCCAGCTCACCCTGAGTCCAGCAGCCCCTGTTCGCGGTAGACAGTCCTGTCTGCCACAAACAGGGGATGGTACCGAAGCAGCCTCTGTTCGCGGCGGCCAGGGCTGGCTGTGGGCCAGGGCTGCTCAGGCAGCAGCCCCTGTCTGTGACAATCCCTGGCTGTTGCGAACAGGGGATGGTGCCAGAGCAGCCTCTGTTCATGGTGGCCACCAAGGCGCTGGGACCCCTGCAGACAGGCAGCTGCTTCCCAGCAGTGTCCCCTATCCCCTGCCCCCTCTGCTGCCTCTGACTGAGGCAGCAGGGTGGAGGGGCAGGAGGCATCCCAGAGACTGTGCTGGGGGGAACTGGCTCCTGTCTCTCTGCCCCCATGCCTCTCACTTGAGTCCATGCTCCTGTCATGTCCCCCCCGCCCACTTGTTGCCTCTGGCTTGAGTCCCTGCTCACCCTGTGCTCCCTGTAGCACTTCTGCTTTTGAAATGTACAAAAACTCCGGGGGGCTGAAGCAGTCCCTTCTTGTGCCATTTCCCCGCTGTGCCTCTGCTTCCCCTGACCCGGCTTAAAGGGGATAGTGCTGGGGGGAACTGGCTTAAAGCAGGTTCCCCCCAGCACAACCTCCTGCTCCTCCCCCCTTCCTTGCTGCCCCTCTCTGATAGAGGCATCAAGGGAGAAGAGACTAGTTGAGTGGCTACTCGACTATTCAATAAGCATTTATTTATTGGATAGTCAACTAGTCACCAACATCCCTATTCCAGAACCACCGAAAGTAACTTCAAGAGCCTAAATTACATTTTCAAGTGTGACTCAGGCACTTCAGCTCATAAGTCACTGCAATGTTTTCTGAAAATTATTATCCTATGTTGTGAGTCTCATGATAAAATAAAATAGGCATTAAAATGAGCTGATCTCTATGAGAGCGGCTGTGGCACATTGCCCGGTCATGCCCACAGCTTTTGAATAGCCCCGCCAGCTGGAGTTTCCTATAAATGAATTTCCTTCCACTCACTTCACCATGCAACAGCAAGGTGAGTGGGAGTTGGGTAGGGCTGGAGCTGGAGCCAAGGCCTCAGTGCACAGCCTCACCATGGCTCTGGTTTTAGCTCTGGCAGATGCTACACAGCCCAGCTGGTGGAGCCATGTGGAGAGTAGCTGAGGGGGCAAGGAGGCTGAGGCTACGGCCGCATCGTGAGCGGCTTGGGCCTGTTCTGACAGCTGGGGGCAGGGTCTGCACTGTAGCCGCGTGGTGGGTGTCTGAGGCATGCTTTCGCAGGAGGACTGGGGCCTGCCACGGCCGCGTGGTGGACAGGTGGGACCTGCTCAGGAGAGGGAAGGGCGGCTGGGGCCTACTGCATGACAGGAAGGCTGGGAGCTTCTGAGGCTATGTGGCGCAAGTTTGCAAACGGGTTTGCTGGTTTCTGGTATAAAAAAAAGTTGGGAACCACTGCTCTATGATCTTTAAATGTCTTGCAGAACTTCTCATTGACAAAGCTCTTGCCAGTATTTTATAGTAAAAAAATTCATAAAAGAAAATCTTCACCCCAAAGAGACTGATCAAGAAGCATTCACATAAGAAGTTAACAAACACCTATGTTATGCTTCAGCATGAGCATGCCCAGGGCTTGTAAGGACAATGAGCAACTAGGATTTATAGCAATTCTCTCATACTACAATTCTGTATGTATTTCAAGACTGCATGAGTATCTAATAAAGCAAACATTTGAAGTGTTAAAACATGTGAATACTGTCAAAAAATTCCACTCTGTAAAGTTACCTTGGTGAAGCAGCTGGGCTCGATGGACAGGAGGAAGTGAGGTTGTCAGAAATGTGTGCAGCTGAACAGCCAAAAGGAATTTTAAGCCACATTCATCAAGCGTTTCTCCACCTATAAATAAAAATGGAGTAATTTTCACTGAAAGAAATTACATATGAAAGAATTAAAAAAAAAAAAAGGAAAAACACAACAAATAGCTTTCTCTTTATTCGACTACTAGCCAATTAGCCCGTCATAAGACGGGATTTTCAGGTCTCTCCTCCACGTCGGTCTTCTCTCCTGAGCCTCCGGTCTCCCGCTCCATCTGTCTCTCTCTCCTCCTCCTCCTCCTCCTCCCCAGCTCTCCTCCACCTCCAGCCTCTCACTCGGGGGACCGTGGAGCCAAACAGCCGTTTGGGCTCCGCACTCCCCGTGCTGCATGGGGAGCGTGGAGCCCAAACGGTCGCTTGCGCCACTTGCTCCCACACGGCGGCCTGGCTGAGTGGTGCAGAAGTCAGCCGAGCACCACGGTGGGAGGCGAAGGGGGGCGGGGCGGTGATGTTCATGGCTAGAGGGTGGGGCCTGGAGCCACTGTCACGCCGCACCTCACCACCCCGTCCCCCTTCTCCTCCTGCTGTGGTGCTTGGCTGACTTCCGCGCCGCTCAGCCGGGCCGCTGTGGGGGAGCAAGCGGCCGTTTGGGCTCCCCTGTGGCGGCCCAGCTGAGCGGCGCAGAAGTCAGGCAAGCGCCATGGCAGGAGGTGAAGGGGGGCCGGGCGGTGACGTACACAGCCAGGGCCCACCCCCTGGCCACATACGTCACCACCCTGCCCTCCTTCCCCTCCCACCGTGGTGCTCGGCTGACTGGCGCAGCAGCAGCAAGCAGCGCAGCCGTTTGGGCCACGCACTCCCCATGCAGCACGGGCCGCCCAGAGGGAACAGCCAGCATTTCAGCATTACAGACTCTCATACAATGGGCTACTATATATATGATTATGACATTTTAACAAGAGCTCATGAATTCAGTGATTTCTTCAACTCCCCAAATAAGATACCAGTGACAGAGAAAGAGGCAATCTCAGAGTGGTAAAAAAGGATGCACGAGCAAGTTATGATTTATAATCTGGAACTAAGATAAATTATACTTTTCCTATTCTTTCAATTAGTAACTAAAAACAATATGCTGCTTATTGTATTGAAGAATTATACAACTATTATGTTGGATAGAGAGAAAAATCTTGGTTGTTGAAGGAAAATGCTGGTCTGACAGGGTGCACATACACCACACAGGACCAGATGGGCTTAATGCACTGTGGGTGGAGGAAGTCCTGCCCCCACTGACACACTGGGCACACTTCAAGTGCTGGGCTAGTATAAAAAGGGAGCAACTCAGCTCAGGCCGGACTGGATGCTGCAGAGGAAGGACCTGCTGTAGGAGCTCCAACGTGTACTAGTTAGAGACCCCAACAGAAGAAGCTGAAGCCCCAAGAAACTGGATTGAGCCTCCGAAGGTGACGGCCTTGGGGAGTGACTTATGCTGTGGAACCAGAGGACCCTGAAACCTCATGCATCGCCCCACTGCCAGAGATGGTGGGAAGTGGCCCAGGAAGTGATATACCCCACCCGAAAGCTCAGTGTGTTTTGGTGGTATTCCCTGCTGAGCCAGTGGTCCACCCAGGGCCCTGGGTCAGGACACAGTGCAGTCAGGTGGGCCCAAGCTCCTTACCAGGGCTGCCTCTCTGCCCCGTCCATCTAGCAACATTATTTTTTATATTTAAACAATAACCAATACACAAATAACTGCTTGGGAGCCTAACCACTGGATTTACAATCTAACTATCTGCCCACAAATAAAACTCCCCCCATCGCATCTTCATGCATTCCACAAAAACACCCATACAAATGAGTTAATTCAGACAATCATTACAGTCAAAGCTCCAAAATAACTTTAGTGCCCCAGGAACATACCCTCAAGCCTTCCCACGAAGCCTGTTTTCCCCCCGCTCTCCCCAGCATGCCTAGAACATCATGTTTGGCCTATTTCTGATTAAGAGCAAAGCAAATTCCAGAGTCTCAGGCCCCTGACAGCGAACACACATGGTTCGCTATTGTAACAACGAACAATAACAATGAAAATATTTCCAGATTTCTGTAACAGAAGTGTTATAAATAAGTTTGCAGTTAAAAAAAAAGGAAGGTTTACCTAAACAGCACATGGAAAAATCTTGTTAGATAGTAAAACATACCAATACAAAACAATTTTTAATACACTTATCTGGAAAGACATTTGCAAGACAATAAAAATCCTTATAAAAAAGCTGGAGTATTGCCTATCACTTAAAATATTAAGCTTACCCTGGTTTCTGTCTCTGCTTTCTCCAATATCAGTACTGGTGGTAGCAATTGTATCTGCCAACGCCATCAGTGACATTTGCTCCATCCTGGTGAGACCTGGTAAGCTAGAATGCAGCAAGTGACGAGAAAGAACTTGAGCATGCTCTGGTCCAAAGTAAGTTGGGCTGTACTGAGAAAGGTCAATAACCTTCGGCTTTGTAGTATCTTCATCTGCTTCAAACACAGTAAGATCATCCATACTCAGGCTGGCGTTTTGAAAAAGATTTTCATAATTTTCATCTGAGATGCCATTTTGTTTATTTAAATTATTTTGATTATTGGGTTTCTCTGAACAAAAATGTGAGCAGTCATCATCTGCAGCAAGTAATGCATACAATGGAAGTGGTGGAACAGAATCTATTTCTGTATAGTCTGTATTCTCAGTTTTGTTGAAAGTCCTGGGATCTCTTGCAGTGCTTCCACTAGCACTAATTGTGAGAGATCTAAGTCGCCGATCATGATTAGGTTCAGATTCATTTATAGCAACAACTTCCCCAGCAATGCATTTAACCAAATGAGACAGGATGGCTTTTGCTCTATGTACTTTACCAAGGTCCATAAGCTCTAGAAGCTGGAAAGGATGGTACTGAGGTAAAGTTGGACATAATGCATGAGCTGCTTCAAAAAGACCAGAATCTTCCATTTCTACAGAGAGATCAAATGCAGTTCTCTTTCCACTAAGTTTCTGTGCAAGACTAGTCATGGATCTGGTTAAACTTCGCTTTGGTGGATGCAGGCCAGAACCAGTTGACTGACTTTGTTTCATCAAACTGGTGATAGATGGTGTGCTTCCACTGTAAGAATCAGTTGTAACTAGCTCTTGTTTAGAAGGGGGCTGCCACTGACAATAAACATGCATTTCACAATCCATCCCAACTACAAGGATGCCATCTCGTACCCAGGATAAAGAAACTGGCAAAGGAGGTGATCCTTCTACTGAAGAAACCAAGTCCACACACCGTAGCAGTACAAACCTACAAAGGGATGTAACTTTTGCATTTTCCCACAATGGCAAAGCAGAGATCTCCTTATTAGTTTGGTCATGCATGTTCCCAGCCAACTGTCCAAACATATAAAGCTTTGATCCAATTCCTACTGTTAGGATATGTGATCCATCTTCCCTAGACATCCAATCTAAGTGAACCAAGTGCTTTATGCTGGGCAAAGCACCCTCACTATTAGACATTTCTTGTTTATTGTATGCCATTAAATTACTGTCAATACTAATGGCGGAGTCCAACATTGTGCTTATTTCATCTAAATGAAGAGTCTGCTCCAGAATCCAACATGATCCTCCTGTAGATTCACATTCAAAAATACTAACATGCATCATGAAATCTTGAGAACAGCGACTATTTTTAGATGTTGTTTGCTTGTATGCTACAGCCAATCTATTTGTATGTGCACAACTAACTTCAATTGGTCTGCCTGGAACACTCACAGCACTACTACTAAGAAGTCCATCCTCAACAAGTAATGGCCATTCTTCCCATATATATGTAACATTACTATTTACAGTATATTCTGGTGTAGAAGAAGCCACTGATTCGGGAGTCACTTTGCATCGCCAGAACCTTACTTTTCCATCTGAGCAAGAAGTTGCCAGTAGATAAGGGGCCTGACAAACTGGATACATGGAAGACGAACTCAGGTGCCCTAAAATTGAAATAGAAGAAAAACAAACACAGATTTTCACACCAGAGTCAAATAATAAATAATCATATATACAAAAAATGTAATAGAAGTGTGAAATTAAATCCACATTTTCTGAATACCAATACAATTTGGTTTTGGTTCACCTTACAAAGTATCTAGTACCTATTATTTTACTGGCACAGAATAATGATTACAAGGATTCAGGGAAAGAAGTGAAAGAAAAGTTCAACACAGTTTTATGTCAACACTTGGGGGGAAGGAACCCTATGGCAACAGGAGCTGTTAAATGTTTAAAATTATTTCACATCTAGGATCCCAATATGAATGGAAAGCATACTTAAATAGTAACTTGTAGTTCTAGCTACGTTAAGCAATAAAAACAAATTTTAATATTGACAACACTGATAATCAGTGTTGGAACCTGGTGACGTGACACAAAAATATAGATCATTTGAATTATAAGGTCCATAAATAAGTGGTGTACTAGTGAAAAGCCATTACATGTGTTTACAGACCTTTAATTAAAAATGGATTTCCTCTGTCAAAGTATATACATGGATCCATATCCCCCTTACTCCCGCTTGTCCCTTTCCCCCCAAAATGCCAACAGAGAAGCTCAGATATGCTGCAGCTGCTGGATCTTTAAATATGATGGGAGTTTTCACATGGATAATCTACACATCTGAAGTCATATAGTTGAGAAATGCATGCACTTCACACTGCAATCCATGTACTATATGCTAATTAGCTCAAAATACATGCTTCCCAATCAAGGTTCTCAACATCTTAAGTAGTTTTCAGAGGTGGTATATGTCAATGGACTTACTATATTCAAAAATAAAATCTATTTTTTCCAGACAAAAACATTTCACTTCTCAGGACTGCATATAGCCTTTTACTTTCTGAAATGCTCAGTATAAAGCAATATTTTTCACTGATGACTTTTGGCAGGAGCTCTGTTGCAGCATTTGGGCCCCAAGAGTAAAAAAATAAAAATTTAAAGGACCTTGTATTTTAGTATTCTTTTCAAATCTGGTTTTCATGTATTCTTGAGCTCAAAAGCTTTTTGTTAATTTGTTGTTTTAGAGTCTAATAACCCAGGAAACTCACTACAGTATAGCAAGACTTTTACTCATTTCCTTCTTTTAAAATTTACAAACCTGCTGATGGTTTAACACTTATTATTTCCACTCCATCTGGTAAATTCAGCTCTTGACTATAAACCATTTCTGAAGAGAGTGTCAGACGACTAGTACTTTGAAGGTTTGCTTTACAAGCCCGATATTTATGCGTGAAGGGAGACTGGATCTTCTCTCGATCTGGAGAGGACAAATATAACTCTTCTTGATGTGATACTCCTTCAGATATATTTGAGTCTATTTTTTCATCTAAAAAAAGTTTGCATTGTTAAGTGAAATTTATCATAACATATGACAATTGTTTTATGAAAAACACAGCTGTCACTGAACTAACAGAAGGAGATACAATTTTAGATTTAGTTTTGTGAAATAGCATGGGCTGGCTGTAGGTCATAATCTTCAATTATAAGTTGATTCAGTTTAAATGTAACGGCACGTAACAAACTTTTTTTTTTTTAAACTTTAACAGGGAAGATATTGGGACATAAAGGGTATTAGCTGAAGAAGTCAATTGGACTGAAAATCTCAAGGACTTAAATGTGGTGTAGGCTTGGAATTCCTTTAAGCCAACCATAAGAAAATTGCATCCCAAGCAAGGAGGGAAAAACTGTAGAAAGATGCAGCTGGATGAAAAACTTAAATATTATTAGGAGTAAGCAGAGAACATCTAGGGAAAACAAAAAGGAGGTTATTTGCAAAGATAGATACCTCTTGGAAATTAGGAAGCATAGAAATAGAGAAAGAATTGCTAGAAATCCAACTAAATAAGCTCTTGCCAATAAAAATTAAATAAGAGGAAAAGATGTTGGTAGTTATATAAATACAAAAAATAAGCAAGGATGAGATTAGACTGCTATGCAGTATCAATGGAAAGGATATTAAAAATAATATAGGTATGGCCCTAAACTGAATGAATACTTTGTTTCACCTTTCAAAAAAATGATAACTTGTACATTCACAAAAAGGCAGAATAACTGATGTAAATGAGTGTTCAGAAACTGCTACATCAGAGGTGCAAGAAAAACTTAAAGAGTTGAATGCACTCAAACTGTGAAGACTAGATAATTTCTACCATGGAATACTGAAAGAACTGGAACATGAGACTTCTAAGTCCAGCATCAAGGATTTCCAATAAATCTGTTAATTTACAGGTATTGCCATACAACTGGATAATAGCAAATGTCTTACCTATATTTAAGAAAGGGAAAAAAGTATTCAGGAAATTACAGATCAATGAACCTCATGTCAGTATTATGCAGGGCTTTAGAACAAATTGTTAAAGAAAGACTAATTAAACTCACAGAGGTAAATAGTACAGAGGGTGTAATGTAATATGGCTTTACTGAACATAGATCAAGCCAGATTAACCTGATTCCCTTCTTTGACAAAATAAATTATGTTTACAATTTTAGATAAAGGAAACATATTAAATCTAATACACTTGGATGTCAGGAAAGCATCTGCCACAGTACCACATAGGACATTATTAGTTATATTAGAGAGGATGGCGAATAGTGTAAGATTTGTAATGAGATAAGGAACTAGTTGAAGGGAAAGGGCAATGGACTGTTTTGAAAGGTGAACTATTAGATTGGCGCAAGGTTACTAGCGTAGTTCCTCAAAAATGAGTCTGAGACAAAGTTTATGTAATACTTTTATTAAGGACCATAGCACTAAAAGCAGATGTGTTAACAAAATATAGGTATGATAAGAAGTTGGGATTTATCTTTGATAGTAAGAATTTCTATTGCAATGTGGGAGCTTATCAGTTAGATGCAAGTCAGAGAACGTTCTACATTCGTATATTACAGGATAATTGGATATGTAATGTAATGGAGACATGAAAGGCAAATGTGTCTCTACCCTGTACTAGGCAAGGCATTTCCAGTAGAGACAGACACATACTAATGCCACTGAAAAAGGCACTGTGTTAAGACCTCATTTGGAATTCAGGGTACAGTTCTGGTCACCCATGTTCAAAAAAGATATGTTTGAACTGAAACAGGAGCAGAGAAGAGCTACAGATGACCAGCAGGGAATGGAGGGCCCATCTTGTGGGGAGACTAGAAGAGCTTGTCTGCTTTAGCCTATCAAGGATAATATGACTGTTCTCTATACATATCCCTGGGGGAGGAGGAAGGATGGACAGCTATTTATTGTCCTGCTATACTGAAAGGAGAACAGGACACACTTGAGATGGTTACAATTAAGGATGTTAAATTTAGATCAATCCAATAGTCGATGGGATTTCCATCGACTATTTGATTAGTCGATAAGGGCGCCTCCTCCTTTGAACTGTAGCAAGAGCCCTGCCAGGCACTCTTGTAATTTCAAAAGGAAGCCCCACAGGGAGTGCGAGACCAGCGGGAGACTTCCCTGTTGGCCCTGTGTGGCTCTTGAACATTTTAAAGGCTGAGGCAGTGCGGGGCCAGCGGGGAAGTCCCCTGCTGGTCCCACACTCCCTGTGGGGCTTCTTTTTGAAATTACAAGAGTGCCTGGCAGGGCTCTTGCTACAGTTCAAAGGAGGAGGCGCCCTTATCGACTAATCACATAGTCGATGGAAATCCCATCGACTATTCGATTGATCTAAATTTAACATCCCTAATTGTAACCATCTCAAGTGTGTCCTGTTCTCCTTTCAGAATAGCAGGACAATAAATAGCTTTCCATCCTTCCCCTCGTTGGGGCTCTTGAACATTTCAAAAGGAGAATCACAGCAGAACTAGCACAAGCAGAGGTTGCTTCAGTCCCCGATCACGCCATTTCCTGCTGTGCCTCTACCTTCCCTGTCTCCCATGGAGACAGTGCTGGGGAGAACTGGCTGTTAAGCCCCGGCTCCTACTCACCCCCGCCCCCCTTGTTGCCTTTCTCTAGGACTAGATTTACCTGGAAAAGCAGGAAGGAGGTACCAGCCAAGGTATGAGGTTGGAAAGTAAAGGAGAATTAGAAATGAGACACTTATTGACCCTGCTGGACGGCAGTGCATTCAGCTACGCCTTTACCAGCCAGGGCTGTTGTGGTTTCAAGATAGGTTTCCCTCCCCTATACACACAGGTTGTGCCAGTATAATACTACATTGGCAGAACACAGCTTGAAGAAATTTTGCCTCTGCCTCATCACCAACTTTGTTATTGCCCAGCTTTGACTGTGTGGACAGGAACATTCAGTTATTCTCACTTTAATAACAGCAGTCACCAAGTGTAGAGAACCTGGTTTTAAGGCTTTGCTAATTCTTAAGTGTTAGCAGACACTCAGCAGTCCATTCCAATTCACTTAAAACTGACTTTTAAACCATCAGAATTAGTGCAGTCTACCATTCATTATTTAGAACTAAATACATTAAAAAAAAATCTGAAGAAATTTTTGCCTACCATTTCTAAACTGAGGAGCAAAAGTAAACTGAATCCCCACTACTGACAACTTTAATGGATTTTTCCTCAACTACTAACAAAAAATAAACAGTTTTGGCTAATAATAAAAAGCTCCAGAGCAAAGAAAATGACAGACTTTAGAGCAAAAAAAATAATTAAATTGTGATGGAAGACCAAGAGCAGCTGATTGCTGATAGCTTTTTAACAATAGCTTCTTAAATTTCTTAACAGTAAATAAAAGTTGTTTAAAAAGAAAGAATATCAGATAGTTACAAATAATTCATGTTTAAAATTTTTTTACATCATAGCAAAAGGACTTACCCACTGAAACGGGAATGGATTTCAAGTGTAAATTCCACATGTGTAATAATGAGCAATTTTGAGCATATTCAATTACTATTAAGTAAAATTTTTCAGAGAATCCATTTTGCAGCTGTCCTGTTGAAATTTAAAGTAACAGTTTTTAGTGTAACATCTAGTATAGCAATCGGTAGCTACTAACTTTTTTTACTCCCTGACCACGTAACTGTAGGCACTATTACCCTTTTAATTTAAAGAGTATGTAGACTCCAGATAGTCAGCATCTTAGAAGGTATTTCTTTAATTTGCTTGGGGTTTTGGCTTTTTATGGTTCCCTCTCTGATCCTGTTATTCAAATGTTAGATGAAAACAGGGATGTAAAATCCCGTTTCATTAGTTAACTGCTTAAACATTAAGTTTAACTGATTAACTGATTAAAAAGGGGGCAATGAGAGGTAGTTTCAGGCCCCAGCACTGCAGGGCAGGGGCAGCTGTCAGTAGTCTTATGGAGGAAGGGGGCGGAAGCAGCAGTGCAGGAGTACGGGGGGAGGGCAGCTGGTCGGAAGACTGTTCCTGAGTAACTGTTAACCGTTACTTGGCAAGCCTCACCCATTAAATGAAAATACTAACCCTGATACAATACAAATTCAAATGAAGAACACCACCAACTGTATTTAAAATATTAAATCTATGCAACAGCTTTTTATACTGTAGCATAAAAAGTGCTAATGAGCAGCATTATATTTTCATTTTTTAGGCTGAAAACACAGAACTGTACAATTGAACGATCAGCTTTTAATCAAATAGTATAGGTAAGAAGTGGTAAATGTAGAAACAATCACTGACTTCTGAAGCACTACATAAGAACAGCAGATTAAATTTTACATAAATTATTTACAACTACAGTAAAACTCCAATTGTCCGGCATCCAGTGGTCTGGCACTCCCGATGGTCCAGCACCAACTGGAACCCGGAAGTGCTCCGGCCAGCCGGACATTGGAGCTGCTCCGTGCCGCTTCCCGAAGTCCGCTGCTGAAACTGACCAGCGGCGGACTTGGGGAAGCTGCGGAGCAGAGCAACTGAGGTGCTGCTGGGCGCCGAGCAGGGGGGCGTGAGGGGCAGCGCTGAGGGACCAACCGGGCAGCACCCCAGCTGCTCTGCTCCGCGCCGCTTCCCCAAGTACGCCGCTCGTCAGTTTCAGCAGCGGCAGCAGTGGACTTGGGGAAGCGGGCGCGAGCAGAGCAGCTGGGGTGCTGTTGCCGAGCAGGTGAGGCGGCACTGAGGACCAACCGGGCAGCACCCCAGCTGCTCTGCTCGCGCCGCTTCCCAAGTCCGCCGCTGCTGAAACTGACGAGCGGCTGACTTGGGGAAGCTGCAGAGCAGAGCAGCTGGGGTGCTGCCGGGTTGCTCCCGCAGCGCCGCCCCTCACCCCCCTGCTCAGGGATAACTACTGCAGTCTGGGGGGTTGGGAGCCCGCTCCCCTCCCCTCGCGGAAACTCTTGGCAGCGGCGCGGGGCTTCCCCCGCCTTCCTGCAAAACGGCGGAGGGTTCGCCCCTCGCCGCGCCATTCCCGCCCAGCCCCCAGACGCAGTGCGGGTCCAGCAGACCCGTCACAGCCCCCCCGCCGGAATACCTCCCGATACTCCAGCATATCTGATAATCCGGCACCACCTAGGTCCCAAAGGTGCCGGATTATCGGAAGTCTACTGTAGTTTGCAATTTACTTATAGAATCATAGAATCACAGATTCTATAAGTAAACTGAAAACTAGATGTAAATAATTTGTAAAATTTAATCTGCCGTTCTTCTGCCATGCTATCTTAAAAGATAATAAATAAGTGACTAGAAAAACAGAATCTTTATTTCTAAGCTGATATTATGCTCTTAGTAGAGCCAGCAATCTGCAGATGAACCATACGTTACAACTTAGCCATTTTGACCTTGTAGCTCTGTGGGAATGAAGTGGAGCATTATTTAAGTACTTAATATATTTAGCATATTTTTTAGTTACAAGCTTAAAAGGGAAACTATCAGACTTCTTTTATAACCTTGTGTCCAAAATCAATATCCTTTTGATACATCCTTCATCAGGTTAGCAAACTAAACATATAATACTGCTTTACCAGAGTCTTCTAAACAGTTCTTTTCAGGTGTTTTCTCCTCATGGTTATTCAAAATGAAATTTTCCTGAAAAACGTGCAGTAACTGTGTTTTTCTGCCATGCTAAATTAAAAACACAAACAATAAGTAAGTGACTAGAGAAACAGAATCTTTATTTCTAAGCTCATATAATTAAAAATTGACAAGACTACACTAAACAATCAATTTGAATAAAATGTGTCTGTGATATCTACATTCTCTCTAATATATGGGCCAAAGTAAGGTAGTTGGCAGTAAGATGCTCTGAATCCAAAACTTGTACATTTTAACCGGCATTGGTTTAATCATAGATGGACATAGATAGTTTTAGATGCAATTTTAAATGCCTTTTTAAATCAAGTAAATTAATGTTCTCTCCCTCATAAAATACGTACAGAAAAAATATCTTACTTACGAGCTCTGTAATAGCATCTAACTCTACAATGCATCCTGGCCTTGCAGTTGACTGTTGACTTATGATGTTAAAAACTTCACCAACATATTTCTGTAAAAATACAGTAATACAAGCAATACTGAAGGATTTTTCTTTAGATGAATTCTTAAAGTTTATTAAGAATTGCCTGATATCGCACATCTTCATTTTGGCATAGTATTTTTATTTGTGGTTCACTTATTCAAAGTTAAGGTTGACAGAAATTGGGTTTAATAAAGCGAGATTTGTTAAAACCAAAGAGATTTGTTTACATTCTATGTAAGTCTGAAAAGACTCTGAACTTTTCAGAAATCTTCTTTCAGTGCTAAGCAATTTGTTTTAATTCTGTAGCAACAATTAAGGATACATCTAATTTACAATGATACAGGAATTTAGGAAAACAATTTTGTGAGGACTCAATAGGAATAAGGGTGTTAACTCTGACGTGCCACAGAATCTTTAAGGGCCTCACATGAAAGATGCCTCCTTCCAGCAGGCTGACACAGAAGTTGAGTCCCAAGACGGAGGAAAGTGCAATGTACTGAACCATCAGAACTACTTATTACAGCATTAGATATTTCTTTTAGATTTCCCAACCTTGCAGTTACTTGACTCAACAATGCTCAGCTTTTGAGATCTGACATCACAAGAAACTATGCTTTAAGGTTCTATTATATTTGCAGATCAACTTTATATCAGA
The DNA here is from genome assembly GCA_019425775.1 of Rafetus swinhoei. Taxonomy (NCBI): domain Eukaryota; kingdom Metazoa; phylum Chordata; order Testudines; family Trionychidae; genus Rafetus; species Rafetus swinhoei. Next base: position 74,777,295 of record CM033427.1, on the reverse strand, counting down.
TACATTTTGCAGATTTCATAGTGTTCATTCAGTTATCTAGTCTGAAAAACCAATGTTATGAGTTATAATTATGAAGTAATTTGGGAAAAGTTAGCTTTTACTTACAGAAATTTCAGGATTAGATAGCTCACATAAAAGCTTTTTAGCATCTATTATAGCCTGATATAATCTCAGATATTGTCCATCACTTGCCACAAAGCATGCGCTGGGAGAATTGCAGTATGCACCTGAAAAGTATTTATAAATAATTGGTTCAATATTTAAAGAAATACATACTAGCTCTTTCCCTATTGTTTGCAAGAAGCAAATCACAAGCATTTAATATTAGACTAACAAAAAATAAGAAAGCAAATCTTATTTCTTATTGATATAATTTGTATTTAGTTATTTATTAATGAACATTCATGAACATGTGCATACACAATGTGAAGATTCAATATTGAACCTCACCAAAAGGAAGCTAGACTCTAATCTGCTCATTGTAGGCTCTCCTTGTCTATATTAATATTTTCCAAACCCCCTACCTGATAAACATTTTTAAAAAAAATTTAATTTAGATCTAAGGTTTTAAAATAAACGACAGGGACCTTTTGTAAAACATCTACGATGTCACATAAATAAAGAAGAAGAAAATATTCAGCGGCTATTTTTAAGCTTACCAACAGGGACATTTTAGTTCAGGTTATCTTTCAGAAAACCCATACTTCAGAAACTCACATTACAAGTTTCATCATTTCAACATACCTAAATTCTTTATATGACTAGCATTGTTTTTAATATTTTTAATATTCTAATTAACTCAGAAAACTTACCGAGACAGTAACTGGGTATAAGTGTAGGCAGCCATGCCACATTAGAAAAAGCCGAAACATGGAGAGAATTAATTCGTGCAAGTTCAGAAACTCCTCCAGAAAAGGATAATGGTCCAACTGGGTCAACTCGCCAAAGAATAAGCTCACTATAAACTGCATTGGGATCCTGGGATGTTACACTTGTAGTACCTCTATTCTGAGATCTTAAAGACGACTCTCCAGTAGTTGAAGCGTCATTCTGTTTTGTACTGTCATCATCTGGTGAACTTAAAGCATTATGATGAGAAGTTGTCAGCAGCAAAGGTAACACTGAATGACAAGCCAGATCATTAAGATGAAAACGGTGACCACAATATCGAGATTTATGTGAAATACTGAGCACAGTCGAAAAAGCAGACTCCTCTGCAAAACTAACTAGCCACTGATTTAAAGACCCATCTGCATGTTTTGAAATCATCATAACATTGGGGGTGAAAATACTTAATTTTAAACTGTTAGTTGGTTTACTGTGGCCAGCACAGATAAGCATAGATGATGAACGTGTAAGGCCAATGGGCTTCTGTTTGCCTTGTTGAATAGCGAGGTCAACATTCTTGGTGCAGGCATACATCACTATGCTTCTGCAAAGAGAATTTGCATCACCAGTTGGAAATGCTACTGGAATTCTTGAAACAAAAGACACCTAGAGTTAAAGGGGGAAAATAATATGTATTAGAATAAAGAACATGAATGCACTTTTAATTGACTAATAAATATAGATTTGAATCCAGAAAAGCCTTAGTACCTGCACCTGACGAAACATACCAGGCTGATATTCATCTAGCCAGTCCACATGCCATACCAGCAAGGAACCATCCATGGGATGAATACTGAATAACATATCTGCATTTTTGCTCCACTCAGACAATAGTATTTCAATCTCATGATCAATAACAGCAGAAGATAAAGGCACCAAGCCAGAGTTTGGAATATTTTTCTCACTACCATGTTCTTTCTTTTCTTGATTTCCTTTTTGATCTTCTCCATTATCATCAGCTTCTGGCAGAAGGAAACAAATATGAAGTAAAGAAATCCATGTATGAAAGCTACATTTTGAAGTTAAAATCTCAGAGGCAACACTGCTAGGTTATTCAACACTTATTAAGTCTCTTCTAAACTATTCTTACAAACTTGGATTTAAACAAATTGAAAGGGTAATGATTTAATCTCTAAATCAAATCAATGCTACATAATTGAATACATTCCTGTATCTGACAGAAGTATAGCAAGTTATATGGTGTATGTCAAGTTATTTTACAATACCTTCTTACATTCCTACGAAAAAAGGTAAAATTAAGCATCAATTGGTAATTATACTAAATGGAATTAAATTGATTGTAACCCAGCGATAAAATTTAACAATCAAGTTGTATTAGCTTATTCATGTAAGTACAGAAATGAAATATTTTTTTAAAACCCAGAATCTGAAAGTACAGAGGAGTTCATGAATAAATGCATCTAATTCCTTCCAAATGACTTCATACATCACTTGCCATTTAAATAAGTCACCAAATTATAAACTAAGATAATCCAAATAGAAATTATAGATGTATAAAAACAGTACACTTTTTAATATTACGACCAGGCTTCAGGCTTTTGTGGATACTACAAAAAATAAGGCCAAGACATTTTCCCATTTTTTAAATTAAAATGAAAAAAGTTTTGGTTGTTTTTAAACATCCCACTGCAGGATTTACTAAAACAATGGCTGCATTCTGCTAGCACAAGAGCCAGAAAATAAGATTTTTTTCATTGGCTAAGGCAAGTAATTAAAATAATAACCAAAGTACATCTTAAAATGTTCAATTAAAAAAAATCTGATGTTGACAGAAGTGTGTCTTGAAAAGCTTCGTTTTTAAGTTTTTACCTGCAGCAAGATGCTAAATTAAGAAGAAAATAGTTAGAAGAATACACAGCTTTTACGCAACCTTGACTGCAAATATGTGGTGCCACGACAGCATGCTCATGTGACCCCAATGGACACTACTATAAAGAAGAAAGCCCCAACATTCTGCAATGTCCAGGCTTGCATCTCATAAGGGGAAATGTGCTGAGGCCTCCTGAAGGTGTCTGAAATTTCAAACAGCCTCTTAGTTTAAAAAAAGAAAAGATTCAAAACAAGAGATCTCCGCTTTCAGAAACACCTACATGAACTCGATCTTCACAGATGGATTCAGTCATAAGAGTCAGTGCTGACCACTTCACACATTAGACCACATTTCACTTATCACAGCCATATTTGTAGTCAGCAGGTGTTTACGGCAGAAAACCATACACATTTGCCATTAAATGACAGTAACTGGCAGTATCAGCAGAAAGCACGAAGCGTGAACTACTCTCTCCCCACTACAGATAATCCCTTCAAAACAGCGTGAGTAGAGTAGCACACAGAAGCCTGTATTAGCATTAAGTCACATCTGTTCTGTGGTTACAGATAAAAGTTCAGTCAAGGCTTGCCAATTCAGCTTCTTATTCAGGTTGTAAGAGAAACAGATTCCTGTGAATAAGACTTGAGGCACAAATATCCCTTTTTTTTTAGTAGGTATAAACATTAATCTTTCTTAACTTAACTAGAATTTATATTAAACACAATCTAAGCTGTCTCTGTCTCTAGGCCCTGTAGCTGTAGCCAAGGGCAAGATGACCCTCTAGCTCCTCAATTCCTTGACAGTAAAACAAAAATAGCCATCCACTAGGAGAGATACAAGGGGTACCCCTAAGTGCATTTTAAGAAAGGTGTGGTTATCATCATGCCATAAATTATATCTTTTAATGTGTAATGGCCTTAAAGAACCCAAAGCCACTACACCACCAGCTATTACCCCCAGAACAATTGGGGGTGGGATGGAGAAATCAGGGCACTAATGTACTTCCACTAATGTAAAGTTATATCCTACTTTTTCCCATGCTTTTATGATTTTGGAGCACATATACTTGTGGTCTAATGACAGGTGTTGCAATCGAGCTACCTCTATTTCCCAACTGACCATTGATTACACTTGCCTACCCTGGACCAGGATTGAATTATGTTAATCAGGATGCAAGACCAGTGATGCACTGATCTGCTTGGAAGTCTTTGGGGGAATTGTCATTGGGTACTGCAAACTAGAATTAAGAATATAAGGACAGCCAGATTGTGTCATACTAATGGTTCATCTGGCCTAGGAGTATAACTTTTGATAATAGTTGAAGCCAGATGCTTCAGAGGGAATGACAGTGGTACATCTAGTTGTCCTGTTCCAACTTCTTCGTAATCAGAGGTTTAGGGGCACCCATAGATGGGGTGGCATCCATAACCATTTTGACATATAGTCATTGATGGACTGATCCTCTGTGAACTTATCTAGCTCTTTTTGAAGCCATTCATACTTCTGGGTTTCACGCTGCCCTAGGCAAGGAGCTCTACAAGTGGACTGTGCATTGTGTGAAATGCTACTTTTTATTGGTTTTGATCCTGCTGCCTATCAATTTCATAGGATGACTCCTGAATCTCATGTTTTGGGAAGGGCTAAGTAACAATTCCTTATTCAATTTTTCCAAATCATTCATTATCTTATAGACCTCTATCATATCCCTCCCTCTCATTCGTGTCTTCTTCGCTGAACACTCTGCAGCAATGTTTCTTTCCTTCAATTTTTTCCATCCATATGGGGAATAAAATTTCTGTGCACCAAAGCATGCACAGATGTACACCACTATTAGAAACAATCTGCCAGCTGGGAGCACTCTGTCAATTAGCTGGGTGGCATTTAAATACCTCTTGGGTGGCTGCTCAAGTACTCCGTTTAGATTAAGGAACACTAGTCCAAAGTCTTTAGTATCTCCTCATATGGAAGTTGTTTATCTCGCTCAATGGTTCCCATCATTTTTAGCATGTTTGATGGCCACTGCACATTGAGCAGATGGCTTCAGAAAACTACCTACAATGATGCTGAGAGATCTCTCTTTAGTGGATAACAGGTAATTTAGAAGCCATCATTTTGGCTGTATAGTTGGGATGTTTTCCAATATGCATTATTGTTCAGTTATGAACACTGAATTTCATGCATCATTTTCTTGTCCTGTCTCAGTTCTGAGGTTTCTATCTTTTCACCATCAACTATGAACTTCACTTCGAGTAATTTTGCATTGTCTCCAAACGTTGCCCCCCTCACTGTATATCACTTTTTTCCAGATCATTTGTGAAGATGTTGAAAAGCAGTGGTCCTAGTAAAATCCTTGGAGAACCCCACAATTTAACTCTCTCTTCTGTGGAAGCTGACCGTTTATTCCGACCCTTTGTTTCCAGCCTTTTAATCAGTTACTGATTCATGCAAAGATCTTCTTTCTTATCACAAGTGCATAGTTTCCTTAAGGGTCTTTAGTGTGGATACTTTGCATTTGGAAAGTCCAAGAACCCCTATGCATTGATTGCTCTTGTCCAGATGTCTGATACCCTAAAAAATGTTAACAGATTGACGAGGCATGATATCCCTTTACAAAAGCCATGTTAAACATGGTATATTAAAGAAGAGTTGTTTGTGTGTTTGATAGTTCTGTTCTTTACCAAAGTTGGGCCTACTAGCCTGTAAATGTCAGGATGGTCTCTGGAGCCTTTTAAAAACTGGCATATTAGGTGTTCTCCAGTCATCTGGTACAGAGACTGATTTAAGGGGAGATTAGATTGCAACCTTAAAAATCAAGGTGGAAGGTGGTGGTACTTTTGTGCCACCAGAATACCATGGAAGCATGCTACCTTCAATGTGATTGGTTCTAAGAAAAGAGGAACCCAAGATCACATCAGACTATAACAACCTGACACTAAGTAGCCAAAATAAGCCCACAGGCAGTGCGACATACTAACTAGAGATATCACATGAATTCCTAAACTGTACTCTTTACTTCAAAGAACACTCAAGCTGAAGAGTCACTCCTTTTATTTTTGTTAAGCAATATTTTTTCCTCATGTTACTGGATGTGAATGGCCCCCATTAACATTTTCTTACACACATCTTAGGAATATGTTAAATTGAAAGCACACACATATAAACCAGATATAAAGCCACAACTAATGATTTTCCATCCCAAATTTTAAGTAAATCCTATCATATTACTGTGTGTCACTCTTACTTAAGGTGCTGGCATAAACTACTCTCCTAAAAAGGGGAACTGAGTATTGCTGACCATTATTAAAGGCAGAAAGATGAGAAGAGAGAGAGAGAGATCCAACTGTATAAACCTCAGAGACTCAAAAATTAAGGTCAGAAAGGACCATCGTGATCATCTAATCTGACCTTCTGCATATTGCAGATCACAGAACCTCACTTTCATGGTATACCTCTAACTTCTGGTAGAACTACTGAAGTCCTCAGATCATGGTTTAAAAGCTTCAAATTACAGCTAATTCACCATTTACACTAGTTTAAATCTGAAAGTGACCCAGACCCCATGCTGCAAAAGGTGACAAAACTCACACTCCTTCTAGCTATCATCTTTGGAAAATCATGGGAGACCGGAGAGATTCCAGACGACTGGAAAAGGGCAAATTAGTGCCCATTTATAAAAAGGGAAATAAGAACAACCCAGGAAACTACAGACCAGTTAGTTTAACTTCTGTGCCAGGGAAGATAATGGAGCAAATAATTAAGGAAATCATCTGTAAACACTTGGAAGGTGGCAAGGTGATAGGGAACAGCCAGCATGGATTTGTAAAGAACAAATCATGTCAAACCAATCTGATAGCTTTCTTTAATAGGATAACGAGTCTTGTGGATAAGGGAGAAGCAGTGGATGTGGTATACCTGGACTTTAGTAAGGCGTTTGATACAGTCTTGGATGATATTCTTATCAACAGGGCTCGCCAGCCACGCGGTTTTGCGCCGTTCTGCGCATGCGCAGATCACTCTGCGCCAGCTCTTCCGGGTCGTAATCTACTCGCCACAGGCGAGTAGATTACATTATTTGTTGAACTCTGCTTATCAATAAACTAGGCAAATACAACTTAGATGGGGCTACTATAAGGTGGGTGCATAACTGGCTGGATAACCGTACTCAGAGAGTAGTTATTAATGGTTCACAATCCTGCTGGAAAGGTATAACAAGTGGGGTTCCGCAGGGGTCTGTTTTGGGACCCGGCTCTGTTCAATATCTTCATCAACGATTTAGATATTGGCACAGAAAGTACGCTTATTAAGTTTGCATATGATACCAAGCTGGGAGGGGTTGCGACCGCTCTGGAGGATAGGGTCATAATTCAAAGTGATCTGGACAAATTGGAGAAATGGTCTGAGGTAAACAGGATGAAGTTTAATAAAGACAAATGCAAAGTGCTCCACTTAGGAAGGAACAATCAGTTTCACACATACAGAATGGGAAGCGACTGTCTAGGAAGGAGTACGGCAGAAAGGGATCTAAGGGTTATAGTGGACCACAAGCTGAATATGAGTCAGCAGTGTGATGCTGTTGCAAAAAAAAGCAAACATGATTCTGGGATGCATTAACAGGTGTGTTGTGAGCAAGACACAAGACGTGATTCTTCCACTCTACTCTGCGCTGATTAGGTATCAGTTGGAGTATTGTGTCCAGTTCTGGACACCGCATTTCAAGAAGGATGTGGAGAAATTGGAGAGGGTCCAGAGAAGAGCAACAAGAATGATTAAAGGTCTAGAGAACATGACCTATGAAGGAAGGCTGAAAGAACTGGGTTTGTTTAGTTTAGAAAAGAGAAGATTGAAGGGGGGACATGATAGCAATGGGCTTAAACTGCAGCAAGGGAGGTTTAGGTTGGACCTCAGGAAAAAGTTCCTAACTGTCAGGGTAGTCAAACACTGGAATAAATTGCCCAGGGAGGTTGTGGAATCTCCATCTCTGGAAATATTTAAGAGTAGGTTACATAAATGTCTAGCAGGGATGGTCTAGACAGTATTTGGTCCTGCCATGAGGGCAGGGGACTGGACTCGATGACCTCAAGGTCCCTTCCAGTACTAGTTGTTAGAAATAAAAACTGCCCCCCCAGTAAAAAGTTTGGCCAGGCCGCTTTTGCTGTAGTGGGCTGCAGTACTCCTTGGGAGAAACCGGCCGCACCCTTCCTGCATACCATTGCCTTTAGAAAAAGGGAAGGTGTGAAAAGGGAAAATAGCCTCAGACTCTCCCACCCGTCACCTTGGCGTGAGAACTGCGGGGCTTACCTGGTCGCGTGAAACCTGCACAGTTTCGGCCCAACCTCTGGGACACAGACCCCCCACTTGGTGACCATTGGGCCATATATGGTAATATGCAAGCGCGGGAAAGCGATGTGCAGATTTGGGGATAAATACCCATCGCACAGTTCGCTCTAAGAGGTCTTTGCAACACACATACCACCGTGCGTGTGCCTTCCCGTATACTTCAAAGCGCTGCCGGCCTGATCAACCGACCAGCCACCTCCCCCGACTCTCGGGCGTAACCAAGGCCTTCGCGAACCGATATCTTTGAAATGTTCCGTGTGCGTAAGTTGGTATGTAGGATTTGATTTTCTTTGTTGTATAAGCTTAGTGTTGTAGTTTTTGGTAGTACATAGATTTTGTGGTTATTATTGTTATTAATTAGTGTAGCTGGATATTTTTAGAATAGAGACTATTCCCCTTGCCATTACCACCTTTATATCTCTGACACGTTTAACTAGAAATCGTAGAATAAATATAATAAATACTGTAAATTCATTATTAACACGGTCTATTAAAAAATCTTAGAATAAATACTATAAATTCATCACTGTCGTAAATAAATATCCTTTATTTGCTAAAACTGTCCACCTGGTTCTGTCCTTCCCCCCTTGGGTATGCATCATCGGACCTGTGGTTATCGCGTATTCTACGATTCCCCTCCCCCCCATATCTGCCAATCTGATCTAGGAAAAAATTCCTTCCCAACCCCAAATATGCAAATCAGTTAGACCTTTAGCACGTGGGCAAGACTCACCAGCCAAACACCTGGGAAAGAACTCTGTAGTAACTCAAATCCCTCCTCACCTAGTTTTGCATCACATCCATTCGAGATATTTGTTGCTAGCAATCACAGATCAACTGTATACAATTGTTGTCAGTTTCATCATACCATCCTCTCCATAAACTTTTCAACTTAAGACTTCAAGCCTGTTAGTTTTTTTGTCCTCACTGCTTCCCTTAGAAAACTTTTCCAAAACTTCACTCGACTGATGGTTAGAAACCATAATCTAATTTCAAACCTAAACATGCTGACTGCCAGTTTATATCTATTAGTTCTTCTGCCAACACCAACCCTTATGTTAAATATCTCCTTTGGGAACATCTCACTGCAGCCCTCTTTTGGCTAAGCTCAACATCCCAAGCTCTTTGAGTCTCCTCTCATGAGGTAAGTATTCTATTCCTCGGGTCACCTAAGTAACCCTGCTTTTCACTTGTTCTAGTTTGAATTAATATTACTTAAATATGGGAGACTAGAACTGCCCACCATGTTCCACATAAGATCTCACAAGTGCCTTGTACAATGATACTAACACTTTCCTGTCTCTACTAGAAATACCTTGTCTGATGCATCCTAGGACTACATTAGCCGTTTTCATGGCTACATCACGTTGGTGGCTCCTAGTCATCCTGTCATCAACCAATACACCCAGGTCTTTGTGCTCCTCTTTCACTCCCAACTGATGAATGCCCTATTTATAGCAAAAAATCTTGTTGTTTGTCCCTAAATACATGACGTTGCACTATTAAATTTCATCCCATTTCTATTACTCCAGTTCTCAAGACCGTCTAAATGTTTTGTATGATATTTTTGTCCTCTATACTGGCAACACGTCAGCTTTGTGACCTCAGTAAATATTATTAATACACTCCCACTTTTTGCCCCAATGTCAGTAATAAAAATGTTAAATAAGACTGGGCCCAAGACCGACCCCTGAAGAACTGCACAATTACCTTCCTCTGGCATGACAGTTCAACTTTCATTATGACCACTGTAGTCTCCATTTTAAACAATTCTTTAGCTACCTTTCAATGCTCATGTTTCTCCCAATTTTCTCCAATCTAAATTTATAATTTCCCATGTGGAATTGTATTGAATACCTTAGTGACATCAAGGTAGATTAGTAAATGGTAACTTTAAAGCATTTTAGGTAGTACTGCAAGAGCTCAGAAGGAAACAGTGCCTCCTTAATTTACCAGGTTTAGTATCTGGGAGAACTGAGCTCGTACTATAATAACCAGGGATGTTAAAAGTTGTTTAAATAAATGTGTAACTTCTGAATATTTCAGTGGTTACATGGTTATACCACAGCTTATTAAAATTAATTGGCTGCTGCCCAGTCTAGTGTCCCCCCGGCCTGTAGACTATTGGGGAGGGGGGCAAGGATTCAGGGACTGCCCCCTCCTACAGCTACACCCCATGGCCTGCAGGCTGTCTGGGGGGAGACAGGGGGAGGGCAGTGTCCAGGAAGGGCTGCCTCCCCCAGAAGACCCATCTCTGTGACCCTCCTTTTTGCCTTCCTGCTCTCTCTGCCCCCCTCCCTTTCCATGTCTTAGGAAATAGTCCCATTCCTGGCACTTCCCATTTTGTGGCACAAGCAAACCCTGACTTTGGTTTAAGGTAGGATAAGACAAAAAAAGAATTCTATGTTGACTGCTCCTGTCAATCAAAATGACAGGACTTCTGTTTGAGAACAAACATCACCACATTAGGGATGCTAGATACCAGCTAATTGAATAGTCAAGTAATCGCACAAATTCTTATCAGTGACTTGACTATTCTATAGTCCCTGGGGGTAGGGCCAGCAGCCAGTTTGCTCTGGCCCCACTTCCCGGTAGCCCCCCAGCATCCCACCCTGCTGCCTCTACATTAGATGCAGTGGTGCGAGGTGCCAGGTGGGAGCCAGTTTAAAAAGCAGTTCCCCATGCAGACCAGCTGCCTTCTGCCCCATGCTGCTGCCACTGAAAGAAGCAGCAGCCCCTGTCTGCAAGGGGTCCGAGCTCCCTGCAGTCAGAGGCTGCTCTGCCTCCCACAGAGCAGTCCCTGTGTGAAGCAAGCCTGGGCCCGCCCCAGACAAAGGCTGGTCTCTGGCAGCAGGCCCTGTCTGCGGGGAGCTTGCGTCTGCCTCAGACAGAGACTGCTTCAAAGCAGCGGGAGGGAAGGGGAAGGGTGCACTGCGAAGCCAGTGCTTGGAGGGGGGAGGAGGAGGAGAGAGACACACCACACGGGACGACGACTGTTTTAAAAGCCAGCTCTGCCCAGCACTGGCTCCTGCTTCCCCCATCACTTGCTTCTTCTGATACAGCGGCAGCAAGGGGGGGGGGGGGTACATGCAGTTGACAAGCTTAACTGATAGGCCTAGGTTTATCAGTTAACCCTATAGTGGACTATACATTGACATCCCTACATTACATGCCCCATTACCTCAGCTGTGAAGAACGTAGTGCTATCCACAACCTGAAAAACAACTCTGACATTGTCAGCCTCTTTGATTATAATGGAGGTGCTGCTGTCATCATGAGTAGGTCAGATTACCAACAGGAGAGTTGCTTGGTCGCTTCCAATACCATATTCTACAGGCCCCTTTTCCTCTGATTTCACTGAGCAATAGCAAAACAACCTGCAATAGTACAGAAACAAATCTACGGAGACACACTCTTAGAGCACTTACCAGGAACATTCAATTTGCTACCCAAAAATCCATAAACCTGGAAGTTCTGGACACCCCACAATCTCTGCCATTGGCACCTATTCAGCAGGGTTATCTGGCTTTGTGGACTCTCTCCTCAGATCCTATGTTACCAGATCTCCTAGCTAACTTTAAGACACCACTGACTGCTTGAAGAAACTACAGAGCACCAGAAACCTTCTTGAAAACAGCATCCTGGCACCATGGATGTAGAAGATCTCTATATCAATATTCCACCCGAGTATGGACTACAAGCTGTTAGGAACAGTATTCTCAAGGATGCCTCAGCACACTCATTTCTGATTTGGGGACAATTTAACCTTCAAGTCAATGGTACTGCTATGGATACCCACATACCTCCAAAATATGCCAAAATTTTTATAGCTGATCCAGAACAATGTTTCCTCAGATCCTTACCCCCGACCCTTCCTCTACTTATGCTAAATTGATGATACCATAGATCCACAGGAAGGAGGTCCTTGTTGAAATCCTAGAGGAATTCTTCAGTTTCTACCTCACTATCAACCTCAGCCTACAACAATCCACACAAGAGATCCACTTCCTGGACACTACAATAATAAATACATGATGGTCACATCATCACCACCCTATACCAGAAACCTACTGACTGCTATTCTTACCTACATGTCTCTAGCTTCCATCCAGGACACATTACATGATCTATTGCTTACAGTAGGGGTGGGGTATAAAAGGCCTGGGGGCAAGATTAGGGATGTTAAATTTAGATTTACTGGCTAATGGAAGAGTTGATGCAATTTGCACTGACTATTAGATTAGTTGAGAAGGGCGCCTCTGATGGCTGTTTGCTACACTTCAAAGGTAAATGCACCGAAGGGAGCGTGGGGCCAGCGGGGCACTGCTTGAGTTCCCCGCTGGCCCCGTGTTCCTGTGGCATTTCCAGGTGGTAGCACTGCATGTAGCCCAGGGTTAGCAGGGGAGTCCCCAGCTGACCCAGGCTCCACACAGCACTGCCACTGTGCAACACCGCATGCAGCTGGCCCTGGGCTGTATGCAGTGTTTCAAAGCGGCAGCACCACATGGAGCCCACGGTCTGGCCCAGCCTCCACATAGCACTGCCACTTTGAAGCACCCCCTCCTCTTCCCCACCCCCTTGCTGCCTCTTTCTGATAGACGCAGCAAAGGGGAAGCAACTAGTCAACTAGTGTGTCGACTATCCGATAACCATTTGCTCTGTCTGGCTTGCCTGGATCTGGACCCCAAGGCTCGGGGCTCCCCAACACTGGGAAACCTGCGCTGTTGCTCTAACTCCTCTCTCTCTCCCCACACCTTGCCCTGTGGAGCTGGAGCCCACAAAATCTACTAGCCTGGGCCCCCCTAGGCTCTGGTGTGCAAGGGGAATGTGGAGAGCATCTTTCTCTCTCTCAGTTGGGGGCCACCTCACGGGGAAGGGTTTTTTTGTTTATTTGTTTTCTTCTCACTTGTGCGCAGTCCCTGACTGATTTTTTTTCTGAGTCAGCTCAGCAGCCCCTGACCCTAAAAAGTCTCCCTACACCAGTTTACAGTAAAGCTATCTGTTCCAATCCCTCAGACAGAGACACCTACAGATCTCTTCTTAAAACTTAAATATCCACCTGGGGAAGTGAAGATTGACAAAGCCAGACATCACCTGCTTCAGGGCCAACAAGGTAAGACAACAAAACACCACTAGTCATCACCTACAGCTCCCAGCTACAACCGCTCCAATGCATCATGAATAATCTACAACCACTCCTAGAAAACAATCCCTCACTCATAGACCTTGGGAAACCAACTACAGTAAAACTCCAATAGTCCGGCATCCAATAATCCGGCACGCCTGATAGTCCGCCATCAAAATGGCAACAGCCTAGCGAGTGAGCTTCGTCAAAAAATGAGTCACAAGGTAACAGCGGCAGCAGCTGAACTGAGCAAAAAGGGTAAAAAAGGCTTAAAAAAACTAAAACATTACAGTATACTGTATACAGTATGTACAATAAAAAGGGTTAAGAACACTTTATATACAGTTTATAATGTATACAGTATATATATAACTTGCTTATAGTACCTCCTGATAGTCTGGTATATCTGATAATCCGGCACCACCTAAGTCCCATAGGTTCCCGATTATCGGAAGTCTACTGTATTAATTTTTCTTGACTAAATACCTGCTGAGGTGGGAAATACTGATATCCCATTTTAGATGGGGGAGGATCAGATTATCAGATCAAAATTGTCAGAAGCAAATAGTCTTTACTTCCCTTTTTGTTTCTTTTCTTACACTGGGGGCGGGGGGAAATAAATGGGGTGAGATGCTCCCAGAAAGGATAAGAAACAAAGTTATTTTCCTTTTTTAATCCCACAGGAGTTACTGAGAAGGAAACACTATTAGGGAGAACAAACCAAAACAGCTACTAATTATACTAACGATACAGCTAAAGAAGGGACAACTGCTCTCTGTGTGAGGCCAAAGGCAATTGAGAAGGAAAGAAGGACTTTTGCTCCCTTACTACCAGATAGCCTCGAGGCACATCACAAGGCAGGGAGAGCACATGAGCAGGCTCAACGGACACTGCTACCGAAAAACTCCGATTAGAGGCACAGGGCGCACATACACCTACAGTGGAGCACCCACAGGGACACTACTCAAAGAATTAATGGTTCACAAATAGTATTTACTAGCATGGCAGAATTCTCTGAATTCACTAACCATATACTCCAACACCTACATATTAAAATACTGTAATCCTATACAAAAGCATTCAGATTAACAGTGCAAGGATTTAAAAGGACATAATTGGCATTAACTTTAGCTATGCAAAACCTCAAGAAGAAATGTTAACTAATTTAAACATGTGGTTTACCTAACAAAATGATAGCACATTGTAAAGAATATAATGTTTGTATGATACACATTGTACCTTCATCTGATTTGCCATCCAACTGGTTTGACTCTTCAATGTTGGTCTCTGAAGAATGCTGCTCAAAGCTCTTTTTAAGCTGTTGCAAAAATACTTCCATGGACAGGGTAAAATGCAATTCTTTATTGTTCAGCCAATGCACTACAAATGGCCCACTTTTCTCTTCATTCTCACTGAGACTCAGAGATGTGATAGAAGGGAGTAGAGGAATGTCTGCAACCAAGAAGTTAACATGATTTTCAGAAGAGTAAGAGGTACTGATAAAGCATTTTTCTCTCTACCAGTGAAAAAGGGTTATACAACCATCTGCAAATCTAACCCTGCTTCACCCTCAGGGATTCAACTAAGGGAAAACAAGTACTGTAGTTCTATTGTCACATGCCCTTTTGAGGGAGTTTCTGCCACTAGAGACCAGAACCTAAACAAAACCTCTAGTTAGCCAATGTCAACCAACTTTGGGGTTATGCTACTTGGCTGTAAGCCAGCTTGTAGTCTTGTATTGCTACAACCATCTCCTCTGGGCAGATTTTTCTGTTAAGAGCCCTGCGTGCTACAGTTTAGACCAGCAGAAACTACTACAGATCTCAGGTGGTTTTAGCCCACTGCGTACATTGTGTTTTATAATGTAGAGATCTCACAGATATTTACCAATATCATTAGTTTACCCTATCTACCAGGGAACCATTATTACACACGCAACAAACCCAAGTAAATTATACTAACAAGTTTCAGAGGCTTCAGAGGGGTAGCCGAGTTAGTCTGTAACAGTAAAAACTTAAAAAAACAACCAATAGTCTAGCAGCACTGTAAAGACTAACAAAACATGTAAATGGCATCATGAGCTTTCGTGGGCACAACCCACTTCTTCAGATGACCGGTCATCTGAAGAAGTGGGTTGTGCCCACGAAAGCTATGATGCCATTTACATGTTTTGTTAGTCTTTACAGTGCTGCTAGACTATTGGTTGTTTAAGTTTCAGAGGGGCATTCGATTTTGTACCATCTGAAATATAGAACGCAAGAGTGCAGCCATGTGTGACCTGGTGAGAGCTCTTCTTGCAAGTAATCCCAAACCTACAAGTCTCCCACCTTCCCACTTTACAAAGCAGTACAGTGTGCTGAAACAACTATACATTCTACATCCTGTCAAAGCACTTGTGTGCAAATATGCTCTTTTCTGTCTGAAATTGGTACGGTCTTTAAACTGTTCAAGTAGGCAGCTATGCAAGGAGTACAACAAGGAAATCAAGAAACAAACAAGCATGAAGGAAAATGAGGAGAGCGCACAGGGAATAAAATCATGAAAAGAGCAATGTAGAAGCAGACAGAAGAATTAAGAAATTAATTCTTCTAGAATAAAATTCTTTTGTTAGTCAGAGAGCCAGCTCTTAAAATGAATCTGGCATTAAGATGAATTAGAAGGGAGAATTAAAATTAGTTTAAGAAAGGAACTTACCAAACTGAACATGAATGAGAATGTGAGGTGCAGGCTAACTTATTAGTATACAGTTAATGAATTTTCAGTAATATTATTGAAAACCACCCTCTTTTCCACCTTATTAAAAAGGTCTGTCAAATGGAGTATTGTCTCTTTCACTTTCATTTTGTATTAGCTGCAATGCAGATTCTTGTGAGTTCTTTGCAGTTTGCACTAGTTTACTAATGATTCCTAAGGAGCCTTCAAATCCTCCCTTCTGTCCTCCAATTGAATTTTATAATTTCTAGTCACAGCATACTTTATAATTCTATTTTCCCTCCTTTCTCAACGACTAAGATCTATGAGTGAAGAGGACTATGTGACAGGTGCATATCATTACTAAGTCTTATGCTGTTTCATAATAAATATACCAGTATACGTGTGCACACCCTATACTATGCACAAGAAACTATTAAAAACATTAATGTTGTAATACAAAACAGTTTTTTCCTCTTATGCACTGTACTGGTTACATTCCAATGTTCTTCCCCACCTTCATTTTTCAGGACACAAGATGGAACTGCTCTGGCCGTTCATTGTGCTACTCATTTTCTGGGGAACTGGCTTGAGATACATGGTCTGATTTGCAGAAATGCTGGCAACTCACAGCTGACATCAAAGCTGTGTATCGAACATATAAAATGCTAAGTATTATGAAAAAAATTAAATCCTAGGAGTCTCAAATGGGGCACCTAACTTGAGTGGATACTTTTAAATTTAATCTCAGTCAGTTCCTCAGCTGTAAAATGAAGATAATTCACCCTTACCTCACAGTATTGTCATGAAGCACTCCAATACTGTGGCAGTTAGCACCAAAGAAAGCCAAGAGGAATGGATAATTCTGCTTTCAGGAGTGTGATTTGAATAGTGTGCAATGACTAGTTACAGAATCACACTTTAAACCATGTGCAGAAAACAGAATATTCATTAATTGCTCTTCAAATCAGCACTATTCATCCTTTACACTATATGAAGCAGAGGTCCCATGCTCAGGTAAATGAAGTCCATCAGAATGTATCAACTCAGGGCAGCAAATTAAGGTTACACAGGTTACCCACACCACACACCCTACACAGAGATGAGTCTGCATTGTGTTCATATATCATAAGTCGTAAGTGCTCATAATTACCTGTGGCTGGGTTGATGCTGGCAGCAATATGAAAGTGACAGAGTGCATTTGCATGCAAAGGAGTGTTCCTATGAACTTCATGAGGATCTTGCTGATGTGGGGAATATCCAGTATGTGCTATGAGGGTAAGAGACCTTCTCCTTCCTCTTCGAAAGGGCTTTAGATTTAACTGTGTAGAGAACAGTTCAATTTTATTTTGTTTCCAAAGGAAAAAAGGATTATTTAATCTATAAATTATTTTCTAGAAAAGAAAGCTTTTGAAATTTTAACCTTTTATAGATTAAACAGTGCACTGGAGAATTTACAAACTCTATTGTTCATGCGTCTCCCATAGAAAAGGGACTACTTATTAAAGGATGTTAATGTCCTCCAAATCCTGTAAAAGGTCTGTATGAACACAGCATTGCCTTAAATAGTTATAGTAAAATTCAGAGTGTTTTGTATTCCAATGTAGTGGGCTGTACCTGTACAGACATCTTGTTCAAACCAATACAATCCCGTGTCCTACAGCAGTGATTCCCAATCTTTTTTTATACCGGGGACCAGAAACCCATTCACAAACTTCTGGGCGACTGGCAACATTGGCTTTGCATATCTGCATAGTCTTTATGCAAATAATGAATATGCAAATGTCCAAATAAAATGTTATCCATCTGCCAAAAGCCCTGGCCCCCAGAGCCCCCCAGCACCAGCCACTGACCCCCAGAATCCCCTGCACTCAACCTCCCCCCAGTGCCAACCTCCTGCCCTTAGAGACCCGCAGTGCCAGCCTCCTGTTTCCCAAGCCCCACTGCGCCCAAACCCCCAGAGCCCACCCCAGTCCCCAATATTAGCCCTGTACCTAGAGGACCCCAGTGCCAGGCCTGCCCCCCTAACTCCCCACTACTAGCCCTGTACCCAGTGCCAGCTCCCCACCCTGGATGCCCCAGTGCCAGCCCTCTGCTTCTTAGAAGACCCCACCCTATAGAGATCCCTAGTACTAGCCCTGCCCCCAGAGCCACCCAGTGCCAGTCCCCCGCTTCTTAGAGCCCCCCACCTCAAGAGCCCGCCTGCACGAGCCCTGTCCTCAGAGTCCCCAGTGCCTGCCCCGCCCCCCTTACCAAGCCCTGCACTACCTTCCAGCTGAGCACTGCTGCCCAAGTCGCAGCTGCTCGAAGGCTGTCATGCCAGACTCTGTGCAGCCCTCCCACTGTAAAGCACTCTTCTGTATCCAAGAAGAGGCCCCACCCCGTCCCGTGCTAGCTGGCTGAGAGGCAGCAGGAGTGGCGTAACCCAGCCCCCAGAGCCACCGTGGCCCAGCAGTCAGAGGTCTGCGGACTGTGCTGTCCTACAGCATTTTTCAAGTGGAATACAAACCATACATTCAAGTTAATTGGCTACTATCAGCAAGTCTCCACGGCGGAATGCATTTTCAACCTCATAAGCACAATTTCAGACAGATTCTAAAGCTAGAAGGGCCCACCATGAACATCTTGCCTGAGCTCCTGCACACTGCAGACACAGAAACCTACCTACTCACTTAATGACCCATAACCACTAGCTTAGATGTAGTAATCATTTTCCTAAAATCCCTGTTCCCTACGTTCAGGTCTGGAGGGCTGTTGTGCAAGGAACTGTGATCCTGACATGTTCAAGCCCAGCTGTCACATGCAGATATTAAGACAACTCAAACTTCTTCTGTATTTTACATGTCTTTACTCAATATGTTCTCTCTCCATTTATGTGACTAATACCCTCAGAGATGCCCAGCTATCTGCAACTATTCGATTTTTTTTTAAATAGCTCATTTTCAAAGCTGACATGCACACTGTAAGTTATATTAGTGGAAACAATTAACTTTAAGAGAACACTGTGGATAGTTGAAGAAAATAAGTTTACTTCATTTTATTCACATCAGAAACTGAATTCTAAAAGTTACCCTCAAACCTATGTTTTTTCAATGCTCTTTCCAAAGATAGTTTAAAACAAATTATTCATAGAACTACGCAAATAAACTAAATACAAAAAAAGATGTGGTTTTGTAAGCAGACAAGTACTATCCAACAGTTCTCACCTCTAAAGCATTTTGCATTCGTTCCTTACTAGAAGCATTTCTTTTGAAGTTATTTGTTAAATTCACTGGTTCAGTCCAATGGTTGTATCCACCAGCACATGATAAACTGTCATTGGGTAACAAAGTCTCTGCCCAGAGACGGCATACATTATCCTTACAGCAAGTCAACAGTACACTGCATACAGCACCACTGAAAGAAAGTTTTAGACAGGTTGAAGAATCTAGTTATATTCTGAGCATCCAAATACTCACAAAAAAAAATGACAGTTGTGCATGACACTAACTTAGACTGCATATAGAAATGCAAAGTGAAGTTCTTTAATTAACCTAATAAACCCAGAAAATAGGTGAAACTTTGGAACCGCAAATAGACATATTGGTGCAATTATTTTAAATATTAAAAGTTTAGAGAACAGTCATGAACTCAGCCCTTATGTGCTTTCTGCCACCTCAAATTTACATTTATGTAATTATGAAATATTTGCTCTTTAGTTTCAACACAGAATACTATCCATTTGGATAAAAAAAGTAAACTGTACATCGATACAGTATTTTATAAGGTTTTGTTACTTCAAGCATTCTACAAATATTAATAAACAAGCCTCAGCATTTTCTTGTAAGCTAGGTAGGTAGGTATGCTTAATTTATAGATATGAAAATTTGGACATAGATAAGCTTGTGCAAAAACATGGCCAAAACCATACAGCATGATTATACAATGAATAGGACTACATTAAGTTCTTTGTAACCACTTCCATGCTTAGACATTATTTGCATTATAATAGCATCAAGGAATCCCAATCAAGATCAGAACCCCATTATGCTAGGCGTCGTAAAACCTATACAGGATATTCAAGTTCTCTTACAGGTAAGCTTACAATTTAGTTTAATAGACACTACAAGGGGATGTAACAAATGATACAGGAACATGTTGTGGTTATATCTCTAGTCTGTGGGCACACTTTGGTGATTTAGGTCACAGTTGATAGGGAAACAGTAATAGGTATTATTTTGTGTACACCCCCCCCCACACAAAAAATATCAGATGGCAAATTCCTCTAGGCAGGACAGTAAAAATACGTTCTGATGATAAATTTTACAAGTGCCAATCTAGTAGCTTTTTGGAGGACATTTGGTATTTAAGCAGTGGTATCCTGTGTATGTGTAATTCAAGTGGGTAATTAAAGCTGGCATTCATAGAGCACAGGAAATGGAGGGCAACATCAGACACAGAATCAGGAGAACACAGCTGTGAAGGGCCTTAGACTGCTGCAGTTGCACTCATTCATAACTGATCTACAGTGAGGGATTCAGAGAAAGCCAATAGAGGACAACAAAGATGGTTATTTTAATGAATGCTTTGTGTGACAAGGGGCTGTACCAGGATAGACAGTGGAGACATGTAATGGTTTAAGACTGTTGCTGGCAGAAGGCAGCGTTACATACTAACCCCAGACCTTTTCTGCATAGTCAATGGATTTTGTGTTGAAAGTGGCAGTAGTGGCTGCTGAAGACACCAGTATTATGTGGGCAGGAAACTTAGGTTTTGCAGATAATATAGTCACATTGAGGATGGAATGAAAAGGCTATTTGTGAGTATAAAAGCAGAAGGTGCTACAATGGGATTTCACGTCAGTATGCAGAATACAAGCTCATAGCAACAGAAGAAAATGTTAACGCTGGTGGACATGTGATTGATGAGAAGAGTAAGAGAGCTGATGACTGTTTACCCTGGAAGTACAGTATCTGATAGTAGTCTGATCACAAATGTAGTGAACAGTGTTCCCACAGCTGCTTAATGAGCCCTGGCCAGCCAGGGGCACAGGACTTGTGCACAGAGCTGCCTGGCTGGGGGAGGAACACTTCTCTCTCAGCAACAGCAGCAGCTTCCTGCTGGGACAGAGCAGTGAGTCTCTCCCAACTGGTAAGGACATGTTCCCACCTCTTTTTATACATCCCAGAATCGCATTAGCTCATTTGGCCACGTTGTTACACTGGGAACTTACATTCAGCTGATTGTCTAGGGCTCTATGAAATCTATATTAACCAGAACATAGACAGAATCAAAACATTAATGTGGATTCCTGCTCTCCCCAGCACTAGAGGTGAAAGAAAAGGCAGATAGGGTGAGCTGCATGGGCTGCGCTATGTCGAGTTGCAACTGAGTGTCAAGCTGCTTTGGATCTGGAGTTTCCTGACTTGCTGTGCAGAGCCAGAAAGAGGTGAAACGATGTGTGTGTTCCGCTTTCCCCATCAGTGTACCCATTCTCTGCCGACCAGGAGTGGGGGACAGGGCAATGCCTCTCTGCACCAGCCTCTGGAACAGGAATCGTTGCTGCTGGCTGCTATCTGAACAAGTATTCACACTGGTGAGTGCTTTGCTTAGCACTAGCGAGCCAACACACTCATCACAAGCAACTCTGTAAACTTCTTGTGTAATTCTTCAGCAATATCGGTTTGGTCACATTTTAGAGTGCTACTTTAAAAAGTGATTTAAAATACGTTACTTTTACGGTATATTGTAATCTGCATTATGGTTCTGTTTAAATTGTAAAATCAGTTTTTCCCATTACAATCCAATTCTGAACCTTTTATGCATTTATAAGGAGGCCACTTAATCAAACAATTTAGATTAAAACCCATAAAGATGGAATTCATTTTTTTAAAATGGAAAAAATTAAATCAGAATACAAAAATATACAATTAAGCATATTTCATAGGGCTGTAACTTTCCAACACAACCCTCAAAGCGTTGTCAGAGTCATTCCTTCCCAGGATAGTCCTATAATTCCACATTCTTTGATCCCAGATGTATCCATTTACATTTAGCGTTATTAAAATGCATACGTATGATACAGACAGAAGGAAACTGGGATTCAGTGTGAATGACAATTTTATTCAGGTCCTAATGTGCCAGCCACCATGGTATGTTGTGTCTTCAGGGCAGGATTTTGTACTGGATACTCAAATAAATGGAGACCAGTGGGGGTCTTCCACACACAGTGAGGTAACAGTATTTGCATATATGAGCAAGACACCACACACAAATGCGAGTTTTGCATTAATCAGATTCTGAAAGGCCAGAAAGAGAGGAAGTGCAAAACATAGAGCATGAATGGCTATTTTGATAAGAGTGCTTAACTACTGTAGCACTGGAATGGAATTTTGTAACTACAGTAAAACACCATTGGTCCGGCATCCAATGCTCCAGCAATCCTGATGGTCCGGCACCATCGGGAAGCCGGACAATTGGAGCTGCTCTGCACCCGGCTTCCGATTCAGCCGCTGCTGAAACTGACCAGCAGCTGAATCGGGGACGCCTGGGGCAGAGCAGCTGGGGTGCTGCCGGCTTGGTCCCGTAGCGCCGCCCCTCAGCGCTGCGGGACCAACCCGGCAGCACCCCAGCTGCTCTGCCGCGGCGTCCCGGTCAGCCGCTGCTGAAACTGACCAGCAGCGGCTGAATCGGGACGCTTGGGGCAGAGCCAGACTATGGGAAGGGGGGACTATGAGGGGTCTGGGGTGGCATCCTCCCCACCCCACCCCAGACCGCTCATAGCCCCCCCCTTTCCGATAGTCCGGCATATCTGATAATCCGGCACCCCCTGGGTCCTAAAGGTGCCGGATTATCGGAAGTTTACTGTAATAAGTCAGTTATAATAAATGTATGTTATAGCAAAAGTTTGGATTAAACTTAAATACAAGATGTAGGCCTCACACAGGGCCAGGCAGCTTAAACTTAGTTCCAGCTCTGTTTGATGTTAGCATGTTAAAGTGAAGGGATGGAATTTTGTAATACATAGTGATATTAGTGTTAGATATAGCCTTGTAGTAGATAGAAAGAAGTTTAATGTTGAAAGACTTTGTAACTTTGTTAAAGTGACTTAGAAGTACCCCTTTGTTCCATGTTGCAATTCTGTAAATGTATTGTTTGCGTGAATGAGAGAGAGAATGTTTTAGGAAAGATAAGTGTGAAGACCACTGCATGTTCAAATGGTCAGAGGAGGGGCTGAAGACTCAGAAGCACCAAATAATTATCAACTAAGTGAAAGAACTGAGAAGACTCAGACTGACAAACCCTGAAGCTAAAGGCAAGCACCCCTTGATAGGAAATCAATCACAACCTTCACCGGAAAGACAACACCCCTAAGGGGTCGTCAGCATACTGATATCAGATGACTGTGAGAACAACTTCTTCCCAATAAGCATATCATAGGAAGACTGATTGTGATGCTGAATGACTAATTACGGCCTAACAGGGCAAAATGCATAGACTTGCATGGAAGGAAAATCCTATAGAAGATGGGGTGTCTTGTATGGTTCTTCGGATTCTGTCCTGCTAAGATCAAGACCAGGAGGGGCATGGTAACTATTCCATCAGCGGGGGTGTGTGTGTGCGTGCGCGTGTGCGAATGCATATGCTACTTGTAAATGCATATGCTACTTTGTTATATTATCAATAAATGCGGCGTGTTGCCTTATCCCCCTGAAAAAGATCCCGTGTGCTTCTTATAAGCGTAACACTACTGGTGGACAGACACTGTACTGCAGAAGTGAGAATGTTCTACAGATCTGCTTGTGAAGACCTAAACAGGGGTATAAAACTGTTCGAGTCTGGACAAAAAGAGGGAATTCTTGTCCATAGCAAAATGCAAAACTCTCTCTTCACCCCAGGCTTTTCCACCCTCATGTCTTAAAAAAATACAAGTATGGCTTTTGCTGTCAGAGTAATAGGAAGTAACAGTTTTTACTCACATGAGGTGCTCATACTTTGGTGAAGAGGGCATGTAAGATCCTCTTCAGAATATACAAACATGAGGCATATAAGGCAGCTTGTTTTAAATACTGAAGTAGCAGAGCAGTCACAGTTTAGTAGAAAATTGGACTTAAAACAAGGTCTTCAGGGAAGAACAGCTATAGTGGGTTTTAAAAATGACACCTACTATAAACTTTAGAGAGAAAGTTTATCGGGTATTTAACAACAATTTACAAGGAGTTAAGCTACTGACCGTGGCATGTACTTGCTTGTCTTCCTCCATGAAAATCCATTTACAGATCGAGGATGGGCCAAGTAAACAAATGAAAAATCAACATCTTGTGCTTGTTTCTGTGGACTTGAACTTTGAGGAGTTACCGCAGATCGCCAGCTATCTGTATTATACCACACTTTTACAAGACAGTCATCCTGAGCAGAAAGGAGGAAAACAAAAGGAAGTTTACAAAAAGCTTCCCTAGTAGAAAATCCAGGGCGAATACTTTTTTCAATTTAAATTGGAGTATTTAAATAAAACCCTCTTTATGTATTAAAATTTAATTTAAAATGACAAAATAATGTGCATAAAATACAAATATAATATTCAAGCAATGTATTTGCTGCTGAAGTTTCAAAGAAAGCCCAACTACAGAACTGGTAGAAGTATCTGGAACCACAGTTTAAGTGCTAAACTACCTTTTGACAACAGTAACATCTTATGCAGGTGTATTTTCTTCCTTTCAATTTATTCCACTAATTTAGTTCTCTTACATGTGCATAAGCTGAGAAGCCAAATGGGAGTTGAAAAAACAGAAAAAAAACTTTCAATCTAAAAATGAAGATTGAAGGGGATGATCAGTAGGGATGTGAAAGGTTAATAGGTTAACCAGTGAGCTTACTGCTTTCGATTAACTGGTGGGGACTGGAACAGTAGTGCAGGTTGGCAGGGGGCTCCCCAGGAGCGGGACTGGGAGCGCACTGGCTCCTGAGAGCCTCCGGATACTACTGAATAGTTGTGTAACTGATAATACTTTATGCGGTTACACAACTATTCAATTAATCACTGTCTAACCTCCTACTCAAAACTAGAAATGCTACTTTGCACAGCCACACTTCTGGGGAAGATATGCTATTGCTGACAAGAGAGAACTCTTCTGTCAGCATAATAAATCCACCTCCCTGAAAAGTCAGCAGAAGTTCTCCCACAGAGATAGCATTGTTCACACTGGCTCTTAGCTGATGTAATTTACAAAACTCAAGTAGGTGTCTTATTCATAATGCTGAGTGACTTATGTTAGACTATAAACTTAAAAAACAAATAGTATCCTAGCACTTTAAAGAGTAACAAAACATGTAGACGGTATGAGCTTTCGAGGGCACAGCCCACTTCTTCAGATCATGGGAGTCTTGGATGTCCAGAACCAAAATTAAATAGGGGGGAAGGGGGGAGGAAAAAAATGTGGGGAGAGACAAAGAGAGGCAGTGGGTATATAAATATCAAAGGAAAAACCGAGCTGGTATGTAACAAGCAAAACTGGATCTATAAAGACCGGATAAAAGAAGCAGATAAGGATCATTAGTTAGCATTTAGAAAGGAAGAGTACTAACACCAGAATCTACATAAAGAACCATTGGCGCCTTCATTTTTTGGCAGGGTGCTAATGTCCCAGCCATCTGGTATCTGGATTCAAACCACTGGCGTGAGAATTAAACTTGTCAATGAATTGCAGTTTCAACACTTCCCTGTGTATTTGGCTTGTGGAACTGGTCTGTAACAAAACAGCAACTTAAAGATCTCTTAATGAGTGACTAGGCAGATTAAAGTGTTCACCAAAAGGTTTCTGTATGTTCCCTTTACCGATATCTGATGTGTGTCCATTGATTCTTTCCTTTAGGCACTGTCCAGTTTGTCCAATATATATATAGCAGTAGAGCATTGCTGGCATAGATCACATTAGTGGATGTGCAATTCAATGAGCCTCTGATTTGGTGACTGATGTGGTTGGGTCCAGTGATGAATTCACTTGTATAGATATGAGGGCAGAGTTGGCACCGGGGTTAATTGCAGGGTTGGGTTCCTGGATGCTGATGATGTAGCTGTGTAGCATGGTTACTGGAAATAATTTGTTTCAGGTTGGGGGGATTGTCTGTAAGCGAGAATACGTCTGTCCCTCAAGGCCTCTGACAGTGAGGGATCATTTTCCAAGATGGGTTGCAGATTGCATATAATGCGTTGGAGGGGTTTAAGTTGTGGACTGTAGGTAATGACAAGTGGAATTCTGTTATTTTCTCTTTTGGGTCTGTCTTGAAGTAGTTTATGTCTGGGTACTTTTTTGGCTCTGTCAATCTGTTTTTTCACTTCTCCAGGTGAGTATTTCAGTTTTAGGAATGCTCTATAAAGATCCTGTAGGTGTTTGTCTCTGTCTGTGGGACTGGAGCAAATCCGGTTGTATCTTAGGGCTTGGCTGTATACAACAGACTGAGAAATGTGTCTGGGATGGAAGCTGGAGGCATGAAGGTAAGCGTACTGGTTGGCAGGTTTCCGGTATAGGGTGGTGGAAATTTGTCCATCATTTAATTGTACTGTAGTATCAAGGAAGTGGATTTCCCATGTGGACTGGTCAAGGCTGAGGTTAATGGTGGGGTGGAAGTTGTTGAAATCCTTGTGAAATTATTCAAGAGTCTCTTTTCTGTGGGTCCATATGATGAAGATGTTATCGATGTAGCGTAAGTAGAGAAGAGCGTTAGGGGGTGAAAGCTGAGGAAATGTTGTTCAAGGTCAGCCATAAAGATGTTGGCATACTGAGGTACCATGTGGATACCCATATCCGTGCTGCAGACTTGAAGGTACAAGTTATACTTGTATCATGTTATACTGACATGATAGTGTAGTCTTGTTTTTAATCAGTTTTGCTAGTGTCAAGTCCCCACCTCATCTTGGTTGTCTCAACACCAAAACTAGACAGAATTCCTGAAGAAGCTGCTAGAAATATTCTGTCATAATTTCAGTTTGTGTAAACAGCAGAATCTAGGCCACTGACTTGAGAAAACACACACAAACACTCATTAATGGATTTCAAAGTCACCATACTCTTTCAGTCCAATTCCACAAGCCAAATACACAGGAAGCCTTAGAATTCAACTTCATTTACAGGTTTGATTCCTATCACAAAGGTATGAATGAAGACACTGCCTGGATTGTCTGCTACATTCTACATCCTAATGACATTAAAAAAAAGGGTATTTTGTAACAATTTGCACTTTATCAGCTTCATGTAGCATGGAGACTCTGACTATTTCTTTCCTTTTTTTCCCCCTCTCCCCACTCCCCTATTTATTTAAAAAATGGACCTTTAATAACTCCATTCATCTGAAGTAATGGGTTGTACCCATGAAAGCTCATAATAGCATCTACCTGTTTTGTTACTCTTTAAAGTGCTGCAAGATTATTTGCTGTTTAAGTTTTTCCAGTTATAAACTAACTCAGCTACCTCTCTCTGAAGCATACAAACAGCATGTTTAACTGATAAGCCTGGAGTTATATGTTAATCTTGTCGACTACACAGGCACTCCCCCCCCTTGCTGCTTCTGCATCTTAAAAGCCAGTTCCCCACAGCACCAGTTCCATGGTGCTGCCTGCCCCTCCCTCCCCCACCACATGCTGCTGCCTCCATCAGAGGCAGCTGCAGGTGAGGGGGTCTGGGCAAGGGCTGCTTTTGTGAAGCAGCCTCTGTCTGTGGGGGATCTGAGCTCAGAGAGAGGCTGCTCTGCATCCTATGGAGAAGTCTCTCTCTCTGCAGCGAACATGAGCCCCGCCGCGGACAGAGGCAAGTCCGTGGCAGCAGCCTGTTCACAGAGAGGCCAAGCTCCCCACAGACAGAGGCTGCTGCCGTGGAGAAGCTTCTGTCCGTGGGGAGCTCAGATCCCTCATGAAGAGGGGTTGCTGCCATCGAGCAGTCTCTGTCCACTGGGAGCTCCGACTCCTTGTGGAAAGGGGCTGCTGCCGCCAACCAGCCTCTGTCTGTTGGGAGCTCAGACCCCTTGTGGACAGGGGCTGCTGCCGACGACCAACTTCTGTCTGCTGGGAGCTCTGTATCAGAGGCAGCAGCACGGGGCAGCAAGCAACTGGTCTGCATGGGGAGCCGTTTTTTCAACTGGCTGATACAGAGGCAGCAGCTTGGGGTGGCAGGGCTCTCTGGGACTGGAGCCAGGAGCGCGCTGGCTGCCGGCCCCGCTCTGAGGCTATTGAATAGTCATGTAACCACTAAGGTTACATGCAGTTACATAACTATTCAATTACACCTTATCTAGCATCCCTAGAACGAACCCTCTCCTCATCCCTACAGCTCATTTATTCTCAGAAGATCTATGAAAGAAGAGCCAAAACAAGAGAAGAAATGCTGATGGTGGAAAAACCTCAAGACACAAACAAAAATTAGAGTATAAGGTCCATTATGTCTATGTAAGACAAGATCCTTCTTCTCTACTCTATCAGTGACAGTCTCAACTCATCAGAACTACCCTAGATTTGAAGCCACATTATTGTAGTGACCAAGTGGTGTCATTTTTATCAGCTTATTTCACAGAAGAAGTGACCAAAAGGACATCTACTTTGAACACCAGGAATATGAATTATTGCAAAGCACAATTAATGACAGGTCAGCCTACTCAGAATTAAGCCCACAGTGTGGGAAAGATACCTACCTCCAGAACTTGTGCCCCGCAAGGGACATTTCATTTTATGCATGGGAACTCACATACATTAATCATTATGGGATGATCTAAAACAAAACTAAGGTAACTTTCACATTCAGTTTTTGGATTATCAGTAAGTAGTTCCTTTAAGATTCAACTACCATGAAGCATTTTGTGTGCACACAGTATTTCTAGCATCAAATATCCCTACTCAGAAACTGGTATGAGAAAGAAGGAATCAAACAATTTCTGATGACCCAATTCTCCTAGTTGAGATATTCTCCAAGGTAACTAAAAAGTATAAAGAAAAGAAAAGAGATAAAGTATATAAAAAGATTAAGATTTAAAATATTCTGCACTTACATAAGGAACTAGGCTATTTATGGTCAAGTTTCCAATAGTAATTATTCACCTCATATTGATTGTAACAACTAGCTTCTCCCCTTCAGTTATTTGAATTTGCAATGTGACATTATATATTGATTTCCTTCAGTCACAATGTGTACATAAAAAGCTTTTGTCACAGTAAATCAACTAGTCTTATCAGAAGGATTGCAACATGCCACAGCTAATAACCCACTTTCACCCTGGCTTGATTAGCTTCATTAACATAAGCAAATTCTTCCTTACATATACTCCTGTGCCTGTAACACCACCCCAATTCATCTGATGAAATGGCTTTTACCCATGAAAGCTCATGTCCTAATAAATCTATTAGTCTTTAAGGGTGTGTCTAGACTACAGGGTTTTGTCAAAAAAAGTGGACTTTTGTCGACAAAACTACACCTGCATCTACACTGCCACTGAGTTCTGTCGACATAACATCGACAGAACTCAGCAGTTTTGTCGATGGCTGTAAACCTCATTCTATGAGGAATAACGCCTTTTGTCGACAGAGTTCTGTTGGCAGAAGGTGTTATTGCATTCACACTGTCCTTTTCATCTACACTGTCATGTCGACAAAGTGACTTGCTTTGTCGACAGAACTGATGTAGTCTAGACGCTCTTTGTCGACAGAAGTTTTGTCGACAGTATCTGTCGACAAAAGCCTGTAGTCTAGACATACCCTCAGATGCCACAGGACTCTTTGTTGTTTTTGCAGATATAGGCTAAAATGGCTAGACCTCTGAGACTTCCCCAAAGTTGTCAGATTACCTGATTAGCACTATTAGAAATGGGAAAACATGGTAGGGTTTAGTCTTTAAGCTGCTGCAGTGGATCAATACTTCTGTAGCTGGACTTTGTTCGCTACCAAGTTTGCAAAGCTAAATTTGTAAGCTGCCACAGACATTTGGTACTAACGTGGATAACTCTTAGGAGATAATGACCACGCAGGCATAAGTTTCCATGAAGGCACTCTTAAAAGCCAGAGAATTTAATGCTTGTCAAACCCTCAAAATTTTAGTCACTCTCATTGCTAAGCCATCTTCTAGAAAGTCTATATTTTTAATAGGATAAACAGATACTTTGTGTGTGATAGATGGCCTAACAGGGCGTCCTCTCTCATGTTAACACATCAGTCTCTCCTCGCGAGTATTTTTTTAAACGTTAAGAAAAACTTCAATATTTCCCTTTAGTTTTTAGTAAGCAAACATCTAATTTTCATTTTACAGGCCTTCTGCTCTGGTACAGACCATTTACTTCTTAACGTCTTGTTTTGGCACTGAACTATTATCTACTCATAATGGAAACATATGTACAGGTCAAAACTCTCAACTGGGATTCTCTAGCCCGGCAACATCCATGGTCCAGCATAGATGCTGCAAGACCAGAGAATCCAGTGGAGGGCCATCAGTAAGGATCCCTGTAGGGCCGGCAGGGAAGTGGGCTGTCTGCGGAGACCTGACAGTGGGGCTGTCCAACACGTGGCAGTGGGGCTGGAAGACCCAGCATGTGGCTGTCCAGAAGAGCTGAGAGCCTCAGGGCACAGCGCACATGCACCTACACAGAGAGCTGCAGCATGCACAGCTGTCCAGAGACCCAGTGTGGGGTGCGCATGGCTGCCTGGAATGCCAGCGCCGGGCTGCCCGGCAGAGTCAGGCAGTGATGGCTGCATAGCAGATCAGAGGGGCAGCAGGAGGTGGAAAGCCGGCTGGGAGGCCAGCAGGGCTGGTGGCAGGGGTCCAAAAATGACCTCGCTTGGTCTGGCAAAATCCCTCATCCAGTACCAGTAAGGTCCCAAGGGTGCTGGACCAGGGAGGTCCAACCTGTAGTACTCTGCTAGAACCGAGTCTGTAGGTTTTCCTGTCTGAATTTTAGCCCTTCCAATTACTCAAAGTAGTCACTAAACAGCATTAGAAGATACATAAAAGAATTTTTGGAAGTTACAGACGTTCTGAATTATAAAGAAAAAATATTATTTATCCCATTTTTCAAAAAAAAGGGATATAGTCAACTTCTGTATTTCATAACCTTTCTAAAGAAAGGTAATTCTGACATACCAAAGTTAATTTACCTTTCCTGCAGTAGCAAAGAATTCTCCATCGGGTGAAAATTTCATTAGATGAACTTGGGAAGCCGTTCTATAAAGTAATTAAAAACATTAATTTGATAATTCAAAAAATGCAGCAACATAGATAAGATTAAAATTTTCAGAAACACATAATACATAATTATTTATTGGCTATTATATGAAAAATTCTTTGTACAGGTTAGACCTCCCTGATCTGGAACCCTTGGGACTTGAGTGGTCCTGAACCAGAGAGTTTGCCAGATGAGGGAAGGTCAAAACTCACCTGCTGACAGTCAGCTCCACTGCAGGCTCTGCCCCTGCCCCTGTCCCTGTCCAGCAGGGCTCAACAGCTGCTGCCTCCCCCCACACCCCACTACTGGGGTTGAACCTCCCTCTCCGGCCAGTCTGGGTCTTCCCAGCTCCCTCCTACCCACCGCTCCCCAACCCCCAGCTGCCAGAAAACCCCCGATTTTGGAGGTGAAACCTGTCTTTTAGGTTTAGTGCTTATCATGGACTCAAGCACTAGGAAGCTATGGTGTGGTTTGAGGCAGACTCTGCTACAACTGAAGTGTTGAAAAAAGGTGGTAGTTAGACATCAGATTCAGATGACCTACTGTCTCCTGCCAAAAACCAAGTGATTGTGATGAGATGGGTCCTCACAGTTTGGTCTTAAAGTGCTTTTCACTGATGCACCCAACCCGCACCTCACACATCTGGTGCAGAATATGAGCACTTCTGCTCTTCCTGTACCATACATCCTGGAGGACTACAATAAAGGAATACATTTAAAAAAAAAAATAAAGTAACACCCCATTTGAAGGAAACCACAATCTGTTAGTCTGATTATTTAAACAAAGATTTTTTGAAGTCTAGTTAATTATGTTGTGTTCTTACTGCATTTCACTTCCCTTGAAAAATATGTAGGCTTTCACTAACTGTGCAGTACTCAGCTACTGTATTAATGTTAGAATTATAAATACTGATGTTTAAAAAAAATCAGTGATTAAAGTTTCCATTAACCTTGGATTTTTATAAAAATGAAAAAAGTGAAACAGGAGGTTTAACCCCTGAAAAACAAATCAATTCTCCTATACTGTGACGAATACCTACTAGAGCATAATCGTAAAAAAACCTCTCAGTGATGTAAGTTAGAAACCTTTATACTCATAAAGCCACAATATAAGGAGATCTGATTCAACAGTACTCAGTTAAAGGGTGGGCTACAATAGAGGTGGATGCCATTAGGAATTACATGATGTCTTCATCAGACTGGAGCTGATTGTAGCTAAGATACATATTCATGTTCTAGATACATCACATCACACAAATCCTCTTCCACACTCTTTAAGTTACAGAAAGTTTATGAGTTTAATAGCTACCCCATAAGAGTATACACATTGTTGAAGACGGACTCCTGATTGTGAAATTAAATGTGAAAAGTTCAGGATGCCTGACGCGGCTGTGGTGAAAAAATGTGAGGGGAAAAAAAAAGGATGCCTCCATAATGTACCTGTCACCATATTTATACTGTAGTCAGCAATGCAGATTTTGTCTAGATTTATTTCCTAAACAATTTTGATTATTTAAAGAAACTAAGTAAAACACACATTGATACACATAAAAAAAGACATCCCTCTTCAATTGCCATGAAGAAACTACCTAAGCTGACTACAGGAAGAAACAGAGTTTTTTTCAGAAATTTAAAACCAGGAGAATTAACACATGTTAAAACTGAGCTCAAGAGATAGGCAAACTCCAGAGATGGTATTTTTGGTTTGGGTTTTACATCAACCTAAGACAGACCTAAGTATTCACTCTCTTGATGTGACCTTGATAGCCTGCATAATCTTTAGATATTATTATACATTATATTCCAAATGAAAATGAATGGCAGGAAGTGCAAACTAATGTGACCAGATGTCACATTTTTTAGAGTTAGGGAACATAAGAGGTAAAAATTAATCCATTTCTTGAAAGAATGAGAATATTTTCCATGTTCTTTTCTTTTTTTCCTGTTACACACCGAAATAGAATAAAGTCCAATTGTTTTCACATGAACTATTAAAAAAAAAAATCTAAAAAACCCCCCAAACCATCTGGATGATGCAGTGAGGGTACCCTGATGTTAGAGCTTATATTTGAAAATAGATTTGTGAAAATGTAAATTAACTGTCATAGTGGAAAGGGGAGGAGGGAAGAGGAACTGCCTTGAAACTCTACAGAGTACTAGTCTTTGAAGAACATAGAATGTTTCCACAACTGAACTGGTCTAAAAGTAGAAAGGAAAATGTATAATTTTATTCCTAGTCTGAAAGAGTCCTACATTGGTATATTTTCCTTCTGTTTCAGAAGTCTATGTTGCATTTATTGAAGTTTTATACTTTTTGTAAACTTGCTTCTTACTTGCATTGCCAGATACGCTGCCAGTCGCCAAAGCTAACATCCGTTTTTTCAGGATTCCCATCTTCAGATTGGTTTTCCAAATTAATATTGGACCAAAGCTGCAGACAGCTGGAACCAGTCAAGAGACGAGTTCCTACAACCAAAAGTTTAAAATTATATATAACACATAAAAATCAAATCATGAGGCATAGTTTTTAATACGGAAAAGGCCAACTAGTACCACAAACACTGACAGTTTGTTATAGGAGTTGTAACATACTACAAATAGTATCTCCTGTTCTTTACACAAATCAAACTATTGCAATGGGACATAATCCTGCAAAGTGGTGAAAGCAGCAAAACCTTCTTAGATTAGATCAACCTTACAAAAAATAAAACGTAAAAATAAATGTGGTCTAAGTCATGTTTTGTTTAATGTGGACATCCGTCATCCAAATACTTAAAAACAGACTTGTTCTACTCTGTTTCCAAACTAAGTTACATTTGTTCAACAAAAGACATCTAAGCAGTTCTGTAAGAATACAATTATGCTAATATTTTGAAAGAACAATATATGCAATAATGAGGGTAAAATTACAAGAGCTATCAATCCTAGCACCTTGTTATCATGATCCCCACTTGGGGCCAGGGATGAAGTGTTCAGATATTCTTATTTCATGCACATTTTTAATGCCACCCTTCCACCTTTCTTTAAAGGAGCCAGCACAGGACATTGAATATAGGACAACATATTACTGGTTTGCTGAGATGACTGAGATGCAGGTAAGTTTTCACTTAAAAGAATATATTCACAACCCTGATCCTCCTTGGACATATTCTGTTTTGCTGCATCAAAAAGAAACCATCCCTTCTCCACAAAAGTCAAAATTAACATGTGATATTAAACTATTAGAAGTTTTAGTTAAATATGTCCTTACCAGTGGGATCCCATGTTATATTATGTGCTATAGAATCCAGTAAAATTTGACCACTCTTCTGCCACTGGTAATATATCCCCTACAATCAAAAGAATTAGCACACTTTATGAGATTAAGTGAGATATTTACTAAATACTTCTTAAACTGGAATTCAACTTTATTAAAGGAATCTCAATTGATAAGACAAGGTTATACAAGTCACAGCTATAATGTTATGTTTCAAGAACTATGAAGAGATACAAAATACCTAAAAATTGAGACACTCACCTCTTGATTTGTTAAAAAAATTAGAATTTAAATACATTAAAATATTAATAACTACCTATTACATTAAATTTTATTCTAGTATTAGTGAAAACTAGCCTTTTTAAGCTAATTTTGCTCAGCATTCAGAGTGGAGTAATGAAATGGAGTTTCTACAAATAAAATATCTTCCATATGCATATCATCTTTTACAAAGTGTAGGAAATCTAGTTCACCTGGAAAAGAGCTTCCTGATTTACCCACAGGTACTATGTATGTCTTAGGAAGTTCATGAAGCAAGCATAGTTCAGAAAGATTTCTTAAATTCCCTAACATGATAGGAAATTGTGTTGCAACCCCTAAAAGCCACACAGTGTGGTGGGATACACACAAGGTGAAAGCTACATCTGCTGTGTTCTATTTGTGCCCTTGTTATCACCTTAATACTTATATGGCATTTTACAAAGGCTTGGTAAGACTCAATATTCCTGGAAAGTAGGCAATGAAAAGTGGGCTCAGAGTTTAAGTAGCCTCCTCTAACTCATGTAAATAAGCACCTAGAAGAGATGTGGATGTTAATCCTGATTAACTCAAGGTTAATCCACAAATATGCCCACACCAAAGGAAGTTACACTATAAAGAATGAGAGAGTACAGTTCTTACCATCCTTCATAAAACCCTCTGAAATCTATAGATATACTCTAAAAATGGTTTTCAAAATAATAAGAATTTTTCGAAGTACTTGAGATACACATGAGCAAAAACAAGCAAAAAGATAAAAACAAGGGTTATAAAACTATAAGCAGCAGGATGTAAAAACATCTGTAAGCATATTTACTACTTGATTAAAAGCAAACCTCCCTGTGCACAGGTTACTCCATTTTGAGTTTTCCTGCACCATCTGCTGAGATTGGCCACCAGAGACAGCCAATCACTGATTTGCACAACAAAAATCATTTCATAGGTGAAACAATTACTATGTATGTGTATTATGGAGAAGTCCACTGCATCCCCTTCTGAAGTGTTAAGTCGTATAATAAAGTGGCACTCTCTTCCATATTTTCACACAATAAAAGTCCTACATCCCAATTTTTAACTGGTATCTTCATGGGGCATCAATGACTTCTGCAAGCCTCTGGGCAAAGTGGGAGGGCCCACGCTACTGGAAGGGGCAAGGCCTCAGGCAGAAGGGTATGGGGGCTGGGGACATCCAGCCCTTCCCTCTTCTGTGCAGCCTAGAGCTCCTGGTGCTCCAGCAGTGATTTAAAGGGCCCAGGACTCTGGCTGCCAGTAGCAGTGGTGGCGGCTGGGAGTCCTGGGCCCCTCTGAATCCATGGGCCCCGGAGACAGCTATCCCCTTCCCGCCTCCTCTGGGCCTGCTCATCTTGCATCTCAGAAAAGGCAACTTCCATGTAATAAAAGTAAACCACAGCAATTATTTATATTTCTCAAGACATCTAGTAAAATTCTATTAAGACAGTTCAATCACTTACAGCAGGATGATTGCTCTTCTGTTTCAGGATGGTAACTGGGTCAAAGATACAAATCATATTTCCATAAGAAGCGGCAATCTAAAATAAAGTTATATAAAACAAAACAAAACAAATGTTAATTTAAGATTGGAGATTCTACTGATGCTATTTTCACTTCATTCTTTGTAAAAATATTTCCTTCTATATTCTTGAGTTCATGGTTCTATTTTCTTATGAATCAAGTGTCAGAACCTGAGGAACACATCAGAATAAAAAAAACAAACAAACAAACAAAAAAAAAACACCTTTAAAATATATATTACAAAATGTAAGACAGCATGGGTCCAGAAATGGAGACCAGGAAATGTATAAACCCATCAGGGCAGCAAGGGTGGAGGTAAACTTCCTGCATGTTGCCCAGCTAGTGCAGCCCCCAATGCAGGCAGCACTGCAATTAAATTTAAAAAAAATTGCATTTTAAAGGTTTAATTAGTTACCTAAAACTACCTTAAATGTACTTGGTACATAAGAAGTTCTATTAAAAAGTTTTCAGAATTTTTTAAAATAAACTAATTGTTTAAACAAAAGAAATGTGTGACTTACGAACTTTGTTTCCCTAAGAATTTACAATAAGAATATTTCATTCTCTCATACCTAGTTTTTATTTATATATTGGAAGAAGAAAACAAGCTTTCCAGATCTTTCAACTATTTGTTTGTTTATAACTAGAAGATTTACACGGCATTGCTTGGGTCCTTCAGGACAGGAGCCTGAGGGGTGTGTGGGGGTGCAAGATTCAGGGCAGTGGCTTGGGGATGTGGAGGGCTCAGAGAAGGGGGTCGGCAGTGTGGAGGATGCAGGAGTCAGGGATGGGGATGTGAGTAGGGGGATCAGGGCAAGCTCCAGCAGGGCCAAGTAGCAGCTCCCCAGTGATGGCTGCAGTGGGGGCTGCACTAGCTGGCCAGTGTGCAGGAAGCTTACTTCCACCCTTGCTACCCTGGTCCCCATCTCTGGACCCACACTGCCTCTTTATGGTCATTACACAGTATAAGTGTCCCTGTTAGGAGCCTCCTCTCTTTCTGTGTTATGGAAAACAAATCACATTCCAGGCACATCCCATTGTCCTGGCACAACCAAACCCTTACCTAGCTTGAAGTTATAAGAGAAAGCTGCATACCAAATGTGGTGATCCTATGCCAACTTTAAAATGTAATTTTTCTTCATTTAATTGCATTTACATTTTGGTCTAAACATTGACAAATCACAACTAGAAAATTATTAACCTAGTAAAAAAAAAAAAAAAAACATAATTCACCACATCCTAATATAATAAAAATGTTAAAAAATAGCCTGTCTAAAGTGAAGCTATAAAATTGTTTAAACTTGTGAATCATATAATATAACTCTCCTGACTGCTAAAGGCATCACCAAATTTTAGTGCAAAGGGTATATTCAATGGCAAATCCATATATTTTAATGGTTACCAATTACAATAAAATTTCCTTCAGGAAACTGAAGATTGTGTCATATCTAAGTGGCAAGTAAATTTAAACAAAAGCTAGTGGTGTATGTTCTGAGAGAAAAAACCTCCACATTTAAAAAGAAATAAAAAAAGCCTGAATGAGACTCTTCAAGCAACTTACACATCAGCATGACCCAAAAATGCCAACTACAGTAAACTTCCGATAATCCGGCAATTTTAGGACCCAGGGGGTGCCAGATTATCAGCTATGCTGGACTATCAGAAGGGGGGGGGGCTATGAGGGGTCTGGGGAATGGGGAGACGGCGCTGCGGGACCAACCCGGCAGCAGCCCAGCTGCTCTGCCCCAGACTTCCCCAAGTCAGCTGCTGCTGAAACTCACCAGCGGCTGACTCGGGAAAGCCCGGGGCAGAGCAGCTCCAATTGTCCGGCTGCCTGGAGCATTTCCGGGTTCCAGGTGGTGCCGGACTAGCAGGAGCGCCGGACCACTGGATGCCGGACAACTGGAGTTTTACTGTATAATTCTGTCAAAGCTGCAAAAACCCTGAAGAAGCCATGTTTTTAAAAACACAGTTCTATTAAATATTTTATCCTACATTTTCTACTCAACCTTTATAATTACCATGATTGTAATTCTGAAAATCTTATTATATATGTTTTAGAAATTGTCTGTCCATACATCTGTCAATACGTTTGTTCAAGAGCTCCTCAACGGTAAGAGCTAGGACCACCAAATTTGGCATGCAGTTTCCTCTTATTGTAACTTAAAGCAATGGCCTGGCACAATCAATCCCTGATAATGGGATGTGCATAGAATTTCATCATTTCTCATCAAATAGAGAGGGAAGGATCTGGCAGGAGGGACAGTTATATTGCAGAATTACCATAGGAGGGACAGCAAGGGTCCAGATATGGGGACTGGGGCAGCTATAACTAGGGATATAAATGGGTAACAAGTTACCGGTAACCATCACTCTTAATGAGTGGACCATGGTGCTAAGGGCTGACTGCCCTCAGCTCCACCCCTTCTGGGGCACAGAGCCAGCCTCCCCCTTCCCCACTCTGTTCCAGGGCCCATGGTGGCTGTCACCCCCGCTGGCCCACAGAAACGGTGTAGCTTTATGTGGACATGCAACAGCCAAAGACACTCACTCATAAGGGAGATGCTGTATAATAATCATAACGCAAATTAGGCACTATACAGCTACTCAAAATTGCCGCCTCAGAGAAAGGCTACAGAAGTTGTCAAGACTGAGTACCATATTTGGAAATACAGTCGAACCTCAGCAATGAAGGCTGCCCATAACGCTGAAATCTTTGTAACTGTGAACAAAACAGAGTTCATGCTCCAGAGTCCGCAGCTGACACTTCAGGCCAGGTTACTGTAGCATCTGAGCTCCCTACTTGGTACCAACATGAGTTTACGAGCCTATCGCCCCCTCCCCTGGGGAGTGTTTCATACATCCTATGTGTTTCCCTCTTCTCTCCCCCAGACAGGGTCTGAAGGGGGAGGGTCAAAACTGCTTCTTCCCCTCCTGAGACAAGATGGGGGTGAAAGCTGCACAGACCCTATACTGGTTCCTGCTCTGATGGCTCTGGCTCCTTTAGGATGGCAGCCACAGAGTCTTGCTTTAAATGGCTTCCCTGTGTGTAGGCAGTCGAGGGGAATGTAGGTAGATATGCCTAACTTTAAGATGCAATACAGTCACAGTACAGTATTTTCTTTTGTTTATTTGTCTCTGTTGCTGCCTGTTGCTACTTCTGTGATGCATGGGAGGGGTACTACCCTTTTCTAGACATCTAAGCATTCTGTAACTAAAGGGATAAAATCAATACAGTGGGTATCCAGGAAGTGTTGGCAGGGACCCAGGAGAGCCAATGGGAACACAGTGGGAGAAGTCTGAAATTAAGTAAGTTATTGCCTGTTTCTGTTTCCCCTGTTTGTGAGTTTACAGCAAGAGCTAGGGAGAGCGAGATGGATTGAATCAGGAATAAAGGCATGGATTTTTTAGCGTTATCTATGCCTAAGGAAAAAAGGAATCCTGGAACACAGGATATGTAAGTGAACAGAGAATGTTTAGTTAGATGTGATCAGGTTATTCTCTTCATTTTTAGTATGGTTCAACTCCTCTATGCTCAATCTCCCCTGTTTACTGTAACTGAATTGAATCCCAGGGAAGCAATTCTCTGTGCTTTAATCTTTTTAAATTGTTCTGTAATACCTAGCAGCCAAGTATGTTTTACCAAATATATCTTTTTAGTTTTGTTAATATAGTCACCTTTTTTAAGGACTGTAATTTAATTCCTGTGTCCTAAAAAAACCCAGGAGGTTCTGTATGCATATGCCTGAGACTGAAGGTCCACTATTAAAAAAATATTTTTTTTCAACCTCTCTCCCAAAGAAGGGATAAAGAGCTTGGAGTTACCCCAAGTGTTTTTTTCTTGTCTCAGGGTTTTTGTGTGGTGGCAGCATACCACCTAAGTTCAGGGAGCCTGTGACTTTGGGAAGTTGTTGTATTTTTTTTTTTTTTTAAAACCAGAAGACTTTTAGAGGCAAGGTATTTTAAGATCTCTTGAAGGCCCCCACCTTCTCTGCTCCAAGTGCTAGAGCCGAGAACAGCCTTGACAACTTCCAATTTCACATGGTGTTCAATTGTCAATCAGATCATAACTCTGGTGTTTGTATCTTTGAGGCTCTACTGTTTAGGACTATTATTACTATGCGTGTATCAGGAAAGTTAGGCCTGTTCCCTGCATCCCTGTAGTGAAGATACTGTGGGTGGGGAGGGACTGCTGAATTTTAAAGAAGGCCCATATCTCTCTATTAGGTCACTTCTGAAACTTGCCTATGAAAAAAAGGCTTAGTTCTGTCTTTTCACTTTCCCCCCAAACCAAAACTGTAACAGGAATTGTAAGCAGCTCCTTAACATACTGAAGTTGGCAAATAATGACTTAGAACAATCAACCCAATCTGCAGAGTTTCGAAAAATGCATATCCTCTTGGTTGAAATGCTAAATAAAATGTAATCCTCTGAATTTCACAGCAGCCATCTACACTACACTCACTCAACAATCCAGCCTACGCTTTCTTTCTAGGTGGTATTGTTGTCTACAATCATAGGTGAAAATACAACAAAAGCACCACATTTTTTCTGGAGACAAAGGAATCATTCAAAAGGCCACATATTTGCTGTTAAATGGTATTTAGTAGGGATGTTATATATCTTATAATTGAATAGTCATGTAACTACATGAAATCTTATCCATTACATGACTATTTGATAGTCCCCGGGGTGGGGCTAGGCTACTGGCCCCACCTCACAGGGAGCCCCCTGCTATCCCATGCTGCTGCCTCTATCAGAGGCAGCTGCATAGGGTGGCATGCGGGAGCTGGTCTGCCAGGGGAGCCAGTTTGAAAACCAGACCCCTCCACGCCCAGTCCCCTGCGCTGCTGCCTCTGATTGTGTCATATCTAAGGGTATGTCTAAACTACATCCCTTTTTCAATAAAGGGATGTAAATTAAACGTATCAAAATTGTAAATGAAGCTGGGATTTGAATTTCCCACGCTTCATCTACATAATGGTGGTGTGACAGGCGGTCCAGCCCTGCACTGGCCAGGAGGGGAGCCAGCTGGCGTGCTGGGCTGTGCAGGCCCCGCCCCCACAGCAGTGCTGGGCATACTCCAACTGTGGGCCCGGTATAAAGGCCAGGGAGACAGCTCAGTTGAGGCTGGCCTCCGGAGAGGGAAGAACTCCTGCCCAACCGCCCGAGCCAGGGACACCGGACCAGCCGCCCGAGCAGGAGATGCAAGGTCGGCCGCCCTCACCACTGCCGTTCCCAGGCCGAGCGCGACCGCAACGGCGACCCCGGGGGGCAGCCCGCTCCACCGCGGAGGACGACCCCGTCGCTGCTGCCCCAGATGCCGGACCTGCCAGCGTCATGCCCGCCTCCAGCCCAGCGTCTGCAGGTGGGGTCTCCGTCAGCCACGGGGCTGGGGTAGGAAGCGACCCAGGGCAAGGGGCAGGGGACACCCCGGTGGGCTCGGTGCGTTGCGGGGAGAACTCCCCGCCGAGCCAGTGGTGGGAACCACCCACCACTTATAGGGCCATGGGTTGGGGTCCGGTGGAGAGGGAGGGCCCAGACCCCCCTACCCCATCCACCCAGAGCATGGACTAGGCCTCAGGGCCTGTGTTTGTGCTGGACTAGGCCTCAGAGCCGGTATTGGACCTTGGACTAGGCCTCAGGGCCTGCGTTTGTGCTGGACTAGGCCTCCAGGTCTGTAAGTGTACCGCCCGACCCCAGGGCAGAACAGTGCGGGGTGGGGGCACTCTGCGACAGGTGGCCACCACTTTTTTTCAAAAAGCTGCTTTTCGGAAAAAACCACATCGTCGAGACCGGGATCCTTCGACAGAAATGCCCCGTTTCAAAAGATCCTGTAACTCTGTCGAAGGATCCCTGTATTGACCATGGTTTTTTTTTCGAAGAAAAGCCGCGGCCGCCATTATGTAAATGAAGCGCAGGAAATTCAAATCCCGGCTTCATTTACAATTTCGATAAATCTAATTCACATCCCTTTATCGAAAAAGGGATGTAGTTTAGACGTACCCTAAGTGCTGATAGAGAGGCAATAGCGTGAGGCGGGGGACAGGGCAGAGCCAATACACTCAGGGAGCCAGCCGGCTTTCAAGCAGGCTCCGCTTGTGTGCTGGCTCCCTGGATTCCCCTCTCCCCCCCGTGCTGCTGCCTCTATCACAGTCAGATCCAGTGCTCATGGGTAGCCTATTAAGCCAGCTCCCGCTCCCCCACTCCCCTTGCTGCCTCTGACACAAGAGGCAGTGGGGGGGGGGGGGGAAGGAGGGGCGGAGGAGTGCATGTATTTGACAAGATTAATTGATGAGCCCAGGCTTATCAGTTAATTGTATCATTGACTACAGGTTGACATGCTTAGTATTTAGAAAACAAGGACAAACTGACCTTCTATAGGTTTATTATATTCAAATAAGTGTTAAAAGCTGGCTCCCTGTGAGTACCTTGTCCTGCAGAGCCACCTGCACCCCCCCAACCATTGCTGCAATACTAAAAATGTCAGCGGTTAAACATTTACAAAAACCCTGCTTTTTAACATCCCTATTCTCTTTATAAACTTTTTGCATATTTGAAGACTTGTATCTGTTCCATGTCTCTCGCTACATCCTTCTCTTCTGAAAACTAAACATGCAAAATTTTTAGCCTTTCCCCATAGATCATGTTTACTAAACCTCGTCTTTTTTGTTTTCTTCCTCTGGATTCTCAAACGTGGACACATTTTTGTCTTGTTCAACCAAAAACCAAAACCAAAACCAAAGCAAACACTGACTTTTTCAATTTGCTAACATTTTTGCAATTTCTTTTTATTCTGTCAAACCAACCATTCCCCACCCAGCTTTCTGAAACAGAAAGTGAACCAGAGTGTCAATTTCCTGACTACTTGCAGCACACCAATTTCATTGTGCTGACATCAACTGAAGTCAGACTTAGGTATGGTTAAGGTATTGATATTGTAAATAAACACAACATTTGTTATGCATAAATGAAGACCTAGATACACGGAAGTAACTCTGGAAACCCTAGCACAGTCACACCAGAAGCTTTTCACCATAACATCATATTCACAAACTGTCGAACATGAAGTCTGAATATACACATATTACAGGACTTTCACCAACACTCACAACCTCCTCAACTATTGGTCAGATTTTCACTATCCTCTTGGTACAACTTTCCTGATTTCATTTGCACGGTCCTTCACTCTGTACGCCATTAATTCCTTATTTGAGGCACTTCTGCTATAATGCCTACAGTAAATTAAGTTAATTTGAATACAAGTTATTCCCTTAACCTCTGTGTACTTGTTTGTGCTTAAACTGTAAGCTTCATAACTACCATCAATTAATGCTACATGTGGTCTCAGAATTATTGGTAGGATTACTACATACCTTGCCTTGCTGCATTGAACAGTCCACACATCCCACTTGAATATTTCCATGTTTTGCTCCAGGGATTATTTGTAATCTTTCAAAATCAGTCCCCAGGATAACGATATCACATCCTGATGCATAAGCCTGTAAAAAGAAACCAAATAAGAGATATAGCAAACCTACAGCTATTGATTGATTTCAGATGAGCCAGACAATCTTATGAGATCATGGTAGCAACTTCCATTCAAGCTTACTTTTCATTAAAATGCTCATTTTGCCATGATTACTCCAGGGCTACGTCTAGACTGCATCCCTTTTCCGTAAAAGGGATGCAAATTAGACACATCGCAATTGCAAATGAAGCGGGGATTTAAATGCCTCCTGCTTCATTTGCATAAACATAGCCGCCGCTCGAGCTGACGAAAGCGCCAGTTCAGACGGATCTTGCGGAAAATAAAGCCTTTTCTGAAAGATCCCTTATTCCTCTTAAAAGAAGGAATAAGGGATCTTTCGGAAAAAGGCTTTATTTTCCGCAAGATCCGCTAAACTGGCGCTTTTTCCGTCAAAGCTCCGAGCCAGAAAAAGCGGCAGTTATGTTTATGCAAATGAAGCGGGGAATTTAAATCCCCGCTTCATTTGCAATTGCGATATGTCTAATTTGCATCCCTTTTACGGAAAAGGGATGCAGTCTAGACGTAGCCCAGGAGATTTCAACAAATATGCTTTTCACTTTCAATGCTTTTCAACTTTCATCTCATGCCCCCCACCCAGCCCCAAAAAAACCCCTGAAGTCAGGAAACGGAGTCAAAGTTGAAAGGTTCTTCTGCTTTATTTTTAATAAGAAACATTTGGAATGTTCTCATACTACTGAAGATAGAAATTGTCAAGTAATTTTAAAGCCCCTCCTCCCCAATAAAAGAACCTGTAATTTGCCCATTTTGGAAAAAAATGGATTTTATTTTTGAATTAACTCTCTGAACACTGGGACCTTTAAGATCATCACAAGTTAGGCCAGTAGAACTAATTTCTGCATAAACATCTGCTGGCTGATTTGAATCAAGCACAATGTTTCATTGAACATGTGTGATCATTACATTTACCCACTGCAAAATGAGCTTTGCCAGAAAAAATATGCAATCAGTCCACAACAATTTCATACAGTGCTTTTAAGCAGAACAATTTCATATAGTGTTTGTAAATACAGGTTGGACCTCCCTGGTCTAGCACCCTCGGGACCTGACCAGTCCCAAATGAGGGAATTTTCCAGATCAGGGGAGGTCCCTGACATAGGCCTCCCGGAATACTGTCCCTCCCTCTGGCTGGCTCCGCTCCAGCCCCACTGCCACTGGGCTCCAGCTCTGCTGCTACAAGGTTTGGGCTCAGCACGCTGACGCCAGCTGGCTTCT
This sequence comes from Rafetus swinhoei, assembly GCA_019425775.1. Lineage (NCBI taxonomy): Eukaryota > Metazoa > Chordata > Testudines > Trionychidae > Rafetus > Rafetus swinhoei. Next base: position 74,732,439 of record CM033427.1, on the reverse strand, counting down.
GTCCTGCTTGGAGCTTCCCCAGGACTAGGCTCCATGGCTACCCTGCTGCTTTCGCACCCCACCAGGCCTTTCCGAGTTTGGGGCTCACCAGCAACCCTGCTGTTGCCATACCCTGCCAGGGCTTCCTGGGGATGATGCTCAATGGCTCCCCCTCCCCCCCATACTGTCTGGGGCTCCCCGGGGATGGGTCTCCGCAGCTGTCCCACTGCTGCTGCACCAAGACAGGGTTCCACAGGGATGTGGCTTGCTGGTCCCATTGCTGCCCTGCCTGGCTGGGATTCTCCAGGGACGGGGTCACCTGTCTAATGGTGGGGCTCCCCTCTACTGGACTCCCTGACTGGCTCAGATTCCCAGGTGCTGGGGCTCTCTGGTCCAGCAACATCCATGATCCTGCCGGAACATGAACGTTGCTGGACCAGAGAGTCCCGGATTTAAGAGGTTCAACCTGTCCTCCTCAAAACATTGGAAAACAAAGTTAAGATTGCATAAGTGAATATACATCCGAAAAGCTTATCCACCATCCTGCTTCATCAGCAGTAATCACCAAAAACCCAACCATTATGCCCCTTTCAAATTTCTAGTACATGCCATGCTTGATTTTGGCAAAGAGAACTGGAGTTATGGAAATGATTTTAGTATGGAAGTTTCAGAATAATCTCCAATTCATGTTGAATAGAACTATAGCAGAATCACATTGATCTAATCTAGTTTGGATTGGGGCAAGATCAGATCATCAAAAATTCAGGTAATCCACAGAATGGATGAAGCTGCAGTGCTGTCTAGCAACTGGGTGCAAGCAAGGATTCTGATCTGGAGGACAAGTGTAGGAGGAGCTGCAGGAGGCGTGGAGGGGTTTCGATTGGGACTTACAGCTAGATGGGGTTGTGACCTGGGGCAGGGGATTGGAGTGCAACGTCCGGAAGGGGGTATATGGGTGCAAGAGCAGGGGTGCAGAGTGTTTGTGTTGTGACTTGGGGTAGAGGTGCAGGAGGGGTAGCAGAAGATCAAAGGGGCAGGAAGAAGGAGGTGAGGTGCCAGGTGTAGGCTCTGCCTGGGAGGCTCTGAAAGCAGCCAGCTGTGGTGACCATATGCTCTCTGTGCGCTGCAAGACCTGGAGCAGGGAGGGGTCTTTGCATGCTGCCTACATCACAAGCATGGCCAAGGCAGCTTCAGTTTTCACTCACTGAGAGCTGCGAGACTGTGCAGCATGCAGACCACCATCCCACCCCGGCATGCAGCAGAAAACAGGGCGTCTACCTGAGGCTCCCATTGGGCCACATTGTGGATCTGTCTGCTTGGCAAGCCAGAAATGACCGTTGGGCTGTATTTTGCCCACCCCTGGTCTTACCACTATGCTCACATGTTTGTTAGCTACATTTTTATGATTATTATTGAAAAAAAAAAATCAAACCAATGTTGAAGTGCATCCTTGTAATAGTATTCAGTGGACGACAGATCAGTGTACTTTCTTTGCCATTCACAATTTCAACTGAGTGGCACATACCACATATTTTAAGTCTTCTGCTAGCCCAGGGGTGGGCAATAATTTCTGAAGGGGGGCCATTTCACAAATTTCTGAAGGGGCCCCAGGCCACCCTGGAAGGGGTGGGGCCAGGAGACTTCCCATACTCCTCCACCCAGGGACTCTGATTGGCATCGGGGAGCATTTGAAGTCTTTGCCCTGCTGCCTAGAAAAAACCACCAGCTATTGTGAACAGGGCCTGCGGGAGGGAAGCACTGTGAGGTCTTCGCCCCCCCGCTGTTTTGAACAACTGGCAGTTTTCTCTAGGCACCATGTGCCCCTGGCAACAGAAGGACACTTCGTGCACTCCTGTGTCCCCAGTCTCTATTGGCCTGAGGCCAGAGGAACATCAGGGCTGCCATGGTCAGATCAACCGGCGTGGTGGGCCAGATCCAGCCAGCAGAGGCTGTCTTGGCCACCCTGTGTTGGCATGAATGCACCTAGACCAGTGGTCTCCAACCTTTTTACACCCAAGATCACTTTTTAAATGACAGACCAAGCCAAGATCTACTGCCCCGCCCCTTCCTTGAAGCCCCACCCTCTCTATTCTCCTCCTCTCCATCACTTGCTATCGCCAATCCTTATACTGCTACTTTAAAAAAAAAAATTCTTCTGTAGGAAGAGGTTTTTCCAACATTTGGCCTGTCTAGACTGGACCAAATGTCAGAAAAAACCCCTTCTTTTGGAAGCCCCCTTATTCCTTGCAGAAAGAGAAATATAGGGGTGACTGAAAAAGCATGTTTGCTCTTCCACTAATAAAGCGGAAGAACAAATGCACCCATGGATGCAGAATAGTTTTTCTGGGATATCTCCAGAATCCTGAAAAACTCCTGCAGTCTAGCCGGACCCTCGCTGGGTTGAGACAGGATGTGTACTCTGGGGTGGGAATGAGGGATTTGGGTGTGGGAAGGGGTGAAAGGTGCAAGCTCTGGGAGGAAATCTGGATGCAGGAGGAGGTGGAGAAGGGACACTGGCTCGGGAGGGCTCCAGGCCGGGCAGTGTTGGGGTACTAAGCAAGCCACAGGCTTGTGGATGTGAGGTGCAGGAATTTGGGTTGGAGTATGTGAGGGGCAGGGGGTTCCAGTGTATGATAGGCTCAGATCTAGGGTCTGGGGAAGGGAGAATGCAGGAGTGGTTGTGGCCAGATGGGGGCTTGGCCCCAATTGGGGGTTTGTTGCCCAGGCTTCATTTTTAAATAAAATACTATGTTAAACACAAAAAGTTTCTGCATTGTCTTTATTTATGAATATGGCAGGGAACCTGCCTTGAGTCAGGGGTCACTGACCCATAGAAAAGTCATTCGGGAGCAGGGGACACAGTACTGGGGAGGGGTGCTAGTGGGTTCTGGGGCAGGGAACAGGGTGCCAGTGGGGGCAGGGGAGAGGGGACAGGGTGCCAGAAGGATAGGTTTCTGCAGTAGGGGACAGGGTGCCAGAGGGGACAGGTTTGGGGCAGGGGAGCGGGAACAAGGTTGGGGGCAGGGAGTTCCCTACACCAGCCACGGAGGGAAGCCTCCATCCCGCGCTCCCTCCGGGCTGACCGCAGGGCAGCCGGGCTGGAGCGAAGAGAAGAGAAGCTGCTTCTCTTCGCTCCAGCCCGGCTGCCCTGCACTCAGCCCAGGGAGGCTGCGCCTAGCTCCAGCTGTGCTGGAGCGAAGAGAAGCAGCTGCCCGGCCAGCTGGCCATGGCGCTCAGCCAAGGTGCACCATGCTCCATGTGGGCTGGTGCAGAGGGGAAGCTGCCTGGCCAGCTGGCTGTGGCGTTCAGCCCAGAGGAGGCTGAACCGCGCTCCAGCTGATCAGGCGGCTTCTCCTCTGCACCTGCCCACGGAGCGTGGTACACCCTGGCTGAGCGCCATGGCCAGGGTGCCCCACGTGGGCAGGCGCAGAGGAGAAGCTGCCCGATCAGCTGGAGCGCGGGGCAGCCTCTTTCAGCTGAAAGCCACAGACAGCTGGCCGGGGTGTTTCAGCCCTCCCGACCTTCCAGCTCCCACCATTCCGTGCAGCTACTCACCTGTGTTGTTGTTCAGTGAGTAGCTGCTCCTCAAAGGAGGAAATCAAATTTAAATGTACTGCGCAGGTGTGCAGTTCAGAGAGGGCTCAAGAGCGACTCTTAGAGCCTCTGAGATCGACTGGTAGATCGCGATCTACCGGTTGGTGACCATGGCCCTAGACCAAGGTCCCAAAGGACCAGCAGCTGATGAGGCTTTGAGAAAGCTGTAGCTAATTACCATGAAAATAAAAGTTTCCAGCTTCTCAGCTCCTGGCAGACCATACTATTTGGTGAAGTAGATGCAAAGCTGACATCCCAATAGTGCAGGCAGGGGTACTCTGGTCTTTGACCCCTTGACTAACAGAGACATACAGAAAATCTCTGCTGGAGACATGCCTCTGACATTCCTTTACTACTGCTGCCTCAGTTTGACAATACCTGTTTTGAGGAGCTACAGTTACGCAGTACTCTGATAGGACAGGTAGCAAATACAGCTAAGAAGGGTTATCTGAAATATTGAATTACTTTGCACTCACCAACATTTAACTGAAAGCAGGGAGTGCATGATGATGATCTAGTCAAGTAAAAGTTGCAGTGCAGTGGTCTTCTGATGTTATATGTAAGTTTCAAAATGTGTGACTAATTCAGTGCTGACAACAACATGAGATGCCCTTAGAATATTGCTCAGCATAAGAGTATTTGTTGACAGGTTAAGATGAATACCTAAAAGGAAAGATCCTAGCACACTTAAGAGGAACTTGTCCCACACAAGCAAAAATAATCTTCTACACACTTTCATAAGACCACTGCTGAGAAGCCTGTTATGGAAAGGCAAAAAATCGGAGTGAAAGCCACTCTTGTACCTCTAAGAGACAAATTAAAAGAGAAATTGTTGCACTGGAAGGAACAAGAACTGGAGGAACTTTATAACAAGTTGAAGGCTGCTAGAAGCAAAACAGCCCTGTTTCCTGATCAACATTTCCTGACCCTATTTGTAACCAAATAACCCTATAGGGCTGGTCTGTCTCAAGAACTGCAGTAAAAGAATGAAGACCAACATATTAGGTTATGCAGACATGACAAAAAGTATTGTTTAAGACATGTAATGCAACAACAGATGGCACTTAGCAAAGGAAGTTTTTAACCATAAGCCTGTACTAAAAAGGAATGCAGTGAATCTGTAATAAAAACCAAACTTCAAAACTTAAGAAATCTGCAAGCACCTACAGCAAAAGTAGGAGGGATATGAAGGACTAGTCGACTATCAAATAAGCAAATGCTCATAGCATAGCCTGTCAACTAGTCGCTTCCCCCCCCGCCCCCCGCCACCTTGCTGCTTCTATCAGAAAGAGGCAGCAAGGGGGGAGGGGGAAGGAGGAATACTTCAAAGCAGCAGCGCCATGTGGAGTCTGGGGCCAGACCCTGGGGTCCATGCAACACTGCCTCTTTGAAACGCTATGTGCAGCCCGGGGATGCCCATGCTGACCCCGAGCTCTGTGCAGTGCTGCTGCTTTGAAAAGCTCCCCCCGGCTTCTCAAAGAGGCAGCGTCGCATGGAGCCCAAGGTCAGTGGGGGTGTCCCCAACCTGACATCACATGGTGCTGCCGCTTTGAAACGCCGTGAGCAGCCTGACACTGGGCTCCCTGCAGCATTTCCAAGCAGCAGAGCTGCACAGAGCCCGAGGTCAGTTCCCAACTGACCCCAAGCTCCACATAGCAATTTCACTTTTGAAGTTTAGCAACAGCCCTAGAACTGTTGCTACACTTCAAAGGCGACGGCGCCCTATTGACTCATCGAATAGTCGATGTAAAATGCATCGACTATTTGATTAGTCAATTACTCATAATTTAACATCCCTAAACGAAAGTTGTTGTTAAGCCCCATATTCATGTCCTTACACTTTGCGCTATTAAATTTCATCCCATTTTTATTACTCCAGTTTTCAAGGTCGTCCAGTCCTTCTTAAATAATATTTTGGTCTTTTCCATATTGGCTAAACCTCCCAACTTTGTGTTATCTATTAATTGTATTAGTACACCGTCACTGTACTCTCAGTGCCAATACCAATTATGCTATCTTTCCTCTAGATGTCCATTCTGCTACCCTTTGCTGTATCCTCTTTCTTCATTATTCTCCCATTCATTATTAAAATCATTCATAGAAAGTACATGAGCATCTCCCAACTGTCTCCCCCAAATGCTTAGTTTTAAGCTCTTTTAATCAGTTGTTACATCCCCCTCCCAGAAGTTTATTTTATTCTCTACTCTGGTGGAATTCAATCCATGAGAACAGTCTTGCAGACATAAATACTTTCCAATGGCATCCCACAGCCCATCTTTTAGCTTATAATGCTGATCTTGTCTCACTTTTACTCTCCTCCTTTAGGGATGGGCAGAATTCCACTGAAGATCACCTGAGCCTCCATTTTATTAAGTATCTTGCCACGCCAAGCACTGTCTCCCTCAATGTGTTCTAAGGAGAATCTAACAGTATCATTTGTTCCCACAACATGAAGAATGAGTGGATTCTTTCCTGCTCACATTGGGATGCTCTTCAGTCTCATGTCCACAGCCCATATCTTAGCTCCTAGAAGAAAGTACATCGGCTCTGGTGACAGGCCTCTATGTTGTTCTTAGTAGTTAGTCACGCAGCCATGCGGCTTCCTAGTGTTGACATTATTCTCAGTCTTTTCTGTTCTTCTGTCTGCAAGTCCTTGTCTCTGTATTCCAGTAACGTCCTTTAGAAATCTTGTAAGTACAAGCTCCCCAAAACTCACTTTCTCTGCACCCAACTTTGTCTTAATTTTTTAATTAGTGCCTCAACTAGGGATGTGAATGGGTGATGCTCACTGGGTACCAGTTAACCAGTATCTGGAAGCATCCTGCCAAAGGCAAATGGCTGCTCCAGCTCTGTGTAGGGGGAGGGGACCGTGAGAGCAGAAGTTGGCCACCCCCACGCAGGGGGCTGGAAGCAAAAGCCAGCTTTCCCGCACATGGAGCTGTCGGGGGGAGGGCATGAGCAGAGGGCATGTTGAGGGCATGAGAAGAATCCTCTTTAATTGGTTAACTGGTTAAACCTAAGATTTAACTTGTTAACTGATGAACCAGGATTTTACTTCCCTAGCCTCAACAGGATCATCAAGTTTATACCTTATGCTTTTGCACGTATAGATCTGCAACTGTTTTTGTTTTCCACTAATTGTTAATAGTTTCTCCTTGACTTACATGCCAAGAACTGAGTTCAGGATTCACCATTTCACACACAACAGCCAATAACTTCACCAACACCTAAAATACTATGATGAATGAAGCCCCCTACAATCTTTTTCCCCCAGTATAAGATCTCTGAATAAGCAGGGCTATACCAGGAAAGTTCTTCTAGTATAAACTAGGTCTAAGTTTTAGTGACATGTCTACAGCAGAAAGAAACTAACTCTAGTTCTAACAGGTATAAAGCCTTTCAATTCACCTTTAAGTTTAAAATATCCTGGATTATTTGTGGAGTAGTCTCTGCAATGAAACACATACATTGTTGACATTATCATGCTCTTGCTATGTTTGTTAAACAATGTTTTTAAAGCCAGTGAAAAAATGCTAACAGGGATAAACCAGTTACAGCCATGGAAACAAGGATTTTACTAGCTGATGACTTACCACCACATATCTGGCTTTAGAAAATTCAACATCTTTCTGTGTCTAAGAATAAAAGAAGTTACAGTAAAACTCCAATTGTCCGGCATTCAATGGTCCGGCACTCCTGATAGCCCGGCACCAACTGGAACCCGGAAGTGCTCCGCCAGCCGATAATTGGAGCAGCTTGCTCGCTTCCCCAAGTCCGCCGCTAGTCAGTTTCAGCAGCGGCGGACTTGGGGAAGCCGGGGGCAGAGCAGCTGGGGTGCTGCCGGGTTGGTTCCGCAGCACCGCCCTCTCCCATGCTGCGCAGTTCCCTGCCGACCCCCGACCCCTCATAGCCCCCCTTCCGGTACTCCGGCATATCTGATAATCCGGCACCCCCTGGGTCCTAAAGGTGCCAGATTATAGGAAGTTTACTGTAATTTGCATCTGGTATTGGATTCTCACCTCCTTCCTGTTAGTTCTTATCCAGCTTTCTGCTATTTTATCCCTGCATCCTAAGTTTCTTGAGAGAGGATTAGTAAATGTTTTCCTTTGAAGATAACAGCTCTATAAAATTGCCTCAGAGTTAACAGAAGATATTAGCCAATAGTTTAACTGCTACAACTTTTTTCTAAAGTGAAAACTTCACCCAAGTAACTCAAACATAAGAGTGTATTTTCTATGGGTTCATTCAAATACCTGTAAGAGTTAAAGGTTATGATAAGGATTTTTTAAAAATATAACCGTATACTTGCATCTAAAAATCATCTACTAAAACAACTACTTTCTGTATGCTAACATCAGGAAATATGGTGCATAAAATAAAAGGCTCCTTTCCTAAACATGGAAGGGACTGACAAGTAACTTTCAGAGTGACAGGCAACTAGTACATTAGGCAGGTTACTCCCAGGAGAATAGCAATGGAATCTTTATGCCAAGCAATGCATTGTCTATGGTTTCTCATTAAAAACTGAGTTTACACAAATATGGTTACTAATGTTACAAGCCTGTAAAATGAGGCTGCCTTAAGTACCAGACTACAACTACATGTATCTTTAAGGAGGATTCTCCTGCCCCTTTTTTTAAAGAATTCCTCAAGTGTACTGAAAAGTTACTGGAGGAAAAAAAATGTGAAGTGTAAATTATCATGTACTTCAACCAGGAACAAACCTTTACACCAGAATTCTCAAATCTATTGGGCTTTCAAATGACATGAAGTCCCTATTTTTGTGGGGCTAAACAAAATGACCCTTAAGCTTGTTACTAGTCTGTCTGAATATTGCTTGTCCTGCACCACAGATGAATCCAAGCATGGCAGAAAGTTTAAAAGTTTAACTGTTCCACAGCAATAACACAACAAACAAGCTAACATTAATGTTCCAAAGCTCAGTCATGATGAACAGTTATAGACAGAATTCAGGCAAGGCTATTTATTAAATGGTTCTCCTTACTCATATGGTAATTCCTTGTACATTTTTTATTTTATATTTTTCTCCTCCTACCTCATGTCAGACAAATAAATATTTACCTTGAAGCATTAATCATCTTTTTTATGCTAAAAAAACCTCATGAGATTGCATGAATCAATGCAGCATTCTCTTTTCTCCAAAATGTATTATATTTAAAGTTTGACATCTTAACAATAATAAATTAACAAGTTTGTAAAATGCATCTTTGAAAGAAATGACTAAATACAGAAAATATTGTTGGTGTGGCTCTATTTAAGTGACCATTGCAATAATTAAGAAAAAGATAATGAAACAGATGTTTCTTCTCCAGTAAAGCACTAGCATTAGATTAGAGAAATATAGAGCATTCAGATTACCAGGTCATTTGCTTTTATGTTTCCTGAAATCTCTTAATGACTACTAGAACTTTCCTCCTAACTCTAATTTGAACAATTTTTATACATTGCAGAGTTAGCAACTATATAGACACACAACATAAAAGCATGAGTTACAGGGTGAAGATTTTTTTAAATAACTTAAGAGTCACTAAAGGTAAATAAAGTATGCACTTGGAAAGCCATTAAAAAAAAAGACAGTGGTGACAGTATGATTGCACAACTGAGATAACATGTTGAACAATGCTTCTGTCTTCAGATATTAAAGAAGCATCCACAATGAGTGAGAGGTAATACTTAATCTTACTGGTCAAGTTGCTTTAAACTCAAATACTGCAGATTTGAGAAAAATGCAAGTAGGTTGCAAAGAAAAGAAGCTAGATGAACATGCCTGTCATATCAGTTAAGTGCCTCACCTGCTGCCTTACACACTTAAAGGTTCTTAGCAACAGAGAATTAGTACTATCCATGATAGCATATACTCCCTGTATTTCTTTACTCAATTCTCATCTTATGTGTACTGAAGCTAAAAATAGCCAATATACATCAGGCTTCATAGCTGTCTCCTTTTGTAACAGCTCTCTGTTCTAAGTAGGGATGTCAATGTGTAGATGACTTCAGAATTAACTGATAAGCGTGGACTTATCGGTGAATTTTGACTACAAGCATTCCCCCTACCCTGTTGCCTCTGTATCAGAGGCAGTGGGGAGGAGAGAAGAGAAGCAGGAGCTAGTACCTCTGACGAGCTAGCTTAAAAGCCGGCTCCCCGAAGAACACCAGAAACACCCTCACCCCCCACGCTGCTGCCTCTGATAGAGAGGCAGCAGTGTGTGGGGGAGGCTGGAGCCAATATGCATGTTTTTCAAGCCAGCTCCCCATGTGTATTGGTTCCCGCAGACCTGCCTGCCCCCCACCACATTGCCTCCCACAGAGGCAGTGGGGGAAAGGGAAGTCGGAACCAGCTTAAAAATCCATTAGAGGTAGCAACGTGGAGGTTGTGGGGTAGGGCAAGGGAGGCTGCTGCAAAGCAGCCTCTGTCGGCAGGGGCTAGCAGGGCATCCTAGCTCCCCTTGTGCAGAGGCTGCTCTGCATCCCACGGAGCAGCCTCAGTCCATGTCAAGCCTGGGCCCGCTGCGTCTGTTCCGCAGCAGCAGCCCTTGTCTGCAGAGAATCGAAGCTGCCCGCATACAGAGGCTGATTCATGGAAGGGGCTGCTGCGGTTGTGACCAGCCTCTGTCCATGGGGAGCTTGGACTCTCCGTGAACAGAGGTTTCTGCCAACCCACACTTCCACCTCTGTATCCGGGGTGGCAGGCAGCTGGTCTGCACGGGGAGCTGGTTTTTAAACTGGTTTTCTTTGGTGACCAGCTCCTGCCTGCCACCCCATGCTGCTGCCTCTGATACATAGGCAGCGGTGCGAGGCAGCAGGGGGCTCCACCAGAGTGGGGCTGGGAGTGCACCGGCTGCTGGACCGATCACTGGGAACTACCGAATAGCCGTGTAACTACTAAGATTTCATGCGCTTACATGACTACTCAATTATATATCTAACATCCCTAATTCTAAGTCATTAACTTTTTGACCCTTCTTTCAAAACCCATGATTGTATGCTACACTGTGCCTGGTTTCTCTAATGTCTACTGATCTCCAGTCCATATACCAAAACTTGAATCCTTCCTTGGTTGTGTTCCATCAACAATCAGTGCAAGAGACATCAGTATAGCTCTCAGGTCTTCACTATATATAGGTATACCCACATAGCACAGCCTCTCACAATTTGTCTTCAATTGGAGCAACCTTGCTTAGATATTTCATCTCTTAGCACAGTGTTCACCAGCTGACCATCTCAACAACTTCATTTGGACAACATACCCATTTCTTTTCTAGTGGTCTGCCAAATCCCTGTTCTGTACATTAGGATGGGGACAAATTACAGTTTTATACATTCTACCTTTTAACTTTATTGATATTTCTTTATCACAAAGAACTTGGGTTTACTCCAGCAATTTGCACTGAGCAACTTTAGTATATCCCTAGGCACCACTCAGGGTATTTAAATTATTTCTCTCCCCTTAAGTTTTCTTCCAGTAATATCCTTTATGTAGATTGCATCTTCACTCTTCAGAGCAAATGATTGTAAGTCCAAAGTCAAGTCCAGCCTGCTCAAAACTAAGTTGCCATTGTTCAAAGTTGGCTTACAGTCTTAATCTTCCGCATATGTCACATATCAGCAAACAGCATGTTCTAAGATGCATATAGTCTTACTTATATTACATGCAAGACAACTCCAAACAAAAAAAGAGGGCTCAGTACTGACCTCTGATGTAGGCCAACATTTACTCAAAATTCTCTACTGTGTTATTTAGTTTTTGATTACGGTAGTAACTCTACCATCCCTATACTGGATAAGATGACCATATCCTTGTACTCTGCCAGAAACTCCAAACTAATTATCTTGATACACAATGGCCGCTTTCTTTGGCGTAAAGACCATGCTCAGTTGCCATCTCTTTTCTGAACTTTTCCATGATGATTCATAGTGCAACCAGGGCATCAACTGTGCTCCTTCCCTGCTTAAATACATACTGACCCTTCCAAATTTCAGCTGTTTTACAATGATAGGAGATACTGCATTTTGTATTAATTATCTCCTTTAGGTTTAAAATATGAGAAAATGCCTCATGAATGGTATAAAAGCTTTGAGATGTCTTTTTAAGAAAATTATTCAACAAACTTGGAATTGTGAGATATTGGGAAGGGAAGACATCAAGTAACATACAATGGATGCACTGAAGTTATCTGGAAAAGATGATTTTTCTTCTATTTTCTGAAGTGCCTCTGCAACCTCTTCCCCTTGTATATAGTCCCATCCTAGTGTTATCTGTTCCTAATTCCTCTTCCGTTCTCCTCATTCATCACTCTTTCAAAATAATCACTCCAAACTTTCACTGATTGATTCATTTGTAATACAGCATAATCATTTCTAATATCAGCAAATTGATTCACATGTCTCGTCATTTTCTTTCTTGCCTTGACAAGCCTATAGATGATTTCTTCTTCACCAGAGCAAGAACCGTGCATGGAAACAAAATTAATATCCACATCTAATCCATGGAAGTGCTCAGCGGATAACCATGGATTTTCACAGTTCTACTCAGGTCCTCCACATCTATTACATAACTCACCATAGGCCATACTTTTAGCTCTTGCAGCACCTTTTTAGGCTTACTTTTTTGCCTGCAGGTACACCATGTTATCACTACTCAAGTCAACAGCTTGCTCTTTTTTGAACGTCTGTTTCTCCCTCCCCTTCCCCACAAAGATTCTTTAAACTTGAGGATCTCAGGATTCTTAACTTGAGGATTATTTAGGCTTCACAAGTGTTCCACAAAGTTACCTGTCAAATTCTGCCTTTATTTCCAGGATATATTTTTGTATCTGTGTCTAGACTTCAATTATGAACCACAACTGTAAGCTCCATTTAGGCTGCATCCTCCTTAGTATTAAGATTTTTCTTTAAAAATCAGGAAAATATTATTGAAGTAGATCTATTTTAAGAGCTAAAGATTCTTCTTCTGTAGCAAAATACCAAAGTTAACCCAAATGTTTCTACGTATTATTTGTCAACTGAAAAGTGTAACTTCATAATCCTTTTACCTCTGTTTTGTAGCCTTCAAGTAATGTGCATCTTGGAGATGCAAACATGGCCTGAAAGTTGCAACCAGTAATTATTATTTTAGAGCTAACAGAAGATAGAGCACAAGAAAAGTATGCATCTGAAAGAAACTAGAATGAGCATTTGCACACTGGGGGTGTGTCTAGACTACAGGGTTTTTTCGAAAAAATGGCCTTTTTTCGAAAAAACTTCCCCTGCGTCTAGACTGCCACGTTCTTTCGAAAGTAAATTGAAAGAAGATGGCAGTTTTTTCAACCGTGGAAAACCTCGTTTTATGAGGAATAACGCCTTTTTTCTAAAGTGCTCTTTCGAAAAAAGGCGCTATGTAATGCAAATTGTTCTCTTTCAAAAGAGAGCATCCACACTGCCTGAATGCTCTCTTTTGAAAAAAGCGGCTTGCTTTTTCGAAAGTACTACTAGTCTAGACTCTTTTTCGAAAGAAGCTTGAAGTCTAGACGTAGCCTGGGAGATAAGAGGAGAAAGCCGGGGGCTGGACTTGCACAGCCAGGGCTGGGGCAGAGGGCCAAGGCCAGAGCTTCACGGCCAGGGACAGAGGTCCATGGCTGCTGCTGGGACTGGAGCTCCAAGCTGTGCTGCAAATTCCCCCCTCACACACACAAGGTTACGGATGCCCCCTACCACGTTCCTACACTGCCACCAGATAACTCTCTTCCTGGGCTCTGTGGTCCAGAAACATCCGTGGTCCATGCCAGACCATGGATGTTGTCGGACCAGAGTGTCCTGGTTAAGGGAGGTACAACCTGTAGTATGTTTTGAATCACTGATACTAAGAGCATACAAGTCAAGGAAGATTTGTATTGAGAACCTATGAAGTAGAGTATAACCAATCTGGTGGAGGGGTTGTCCAGGTGTTTGAGTCACACGTACCCTATCATTCCCAGATTGCTAATATGAGAGAGGTCCAGACTTCAGGCTGATTATACTTATGCTTCACCAAGGCCATTTTCCTGAAACCTCTTCTCAACAGCATAGGTAATCTTCTTGTTCTATGTTGACAATTAACATCAAGATTTTTTGGGGATAGTGGAACTGTTAGAACACTGCCTATGGACTAAGCACAAGTTGTACAAAAAAAAGCATAGCATCCATGAGCTATTTCTATTTGTACCTATTTTCATTTTGCTTTGCAGGACATTTAAAAATTTCCAATGATTAACTGAACACTCAAGTAAAGCTTCATACTTCCCACACATTTAACTCTTCATTTCTAAGTAACATAAGGGTATGTTATGGGCATAAGCCAGGGCTACTCAACACGCAGCCCACGGGTGGGAGCCAAAACAATAAAGTAGTCTATATAATGGTCTTCTGTTAATATGCCTTTTAGCAGTTAAATTCCTTGACTGTCATTGCTCATTAAAAGTGCTGTCATATGGGTGGAAATTTCAGTTGTGTTGATGTTCCTCCCAGGCTTCTCGAGTGCCCCTAAGGGTACTTGTGCCACTGGCTGGGGGCACTGCCCTAGGCCACTCCAGGGTCCACCCCCCTGCCTTCAGGGGGTCCCTTATCCTGCCTTCCTAATGCAGGGGCCTGGGTCCATCCCTGGGGCAGTCTGCGTTGGTTGTCCAGTTGCTCCCAGGGCAGCTAAGACTTGAACCCACCATCCTGTGCTCTCCAGGTGAACGCCCTATCCCCATGGCCATTCCAGGGCTGAGCTGAGCCCACCTACCTTTGGTGGGTTCTGTGTCCTGTGTTGGCTGTCTGGTTGCTTCCAGGGTGGGTATCATTTTATTAATACCAGCATTACTGATTTAAATGGGGCCAGTGTGTTGTGTAGTCTTGTCTTAATCTTTGTATTCATGCCCATCAGTGTGAAAGAAGCTAACTGCATATAAATGTGCATGTCTATGCAACCACACGTAAGTTGCGGCCCTCGGCATGTGCTGTGAGTATCATTGTGGCCCCTGGAGCTTCCAAATTTGAGTAGCCCTGGTATAAGCACTAGTAGCGATATAAAAAAAGGATAGAAAACATGGCTATATTCCAACCCTTGTACATCAACTGAAAGATGAGCCATTTATTTGTGGAAAAATAACTAGTGAGATTGACCACGTATTTGTAGTTCAGTTTTTGTACTCAAACAAGTGTGGAGAAATCTGATCAAGTTGTATATGAGCGCTACTACCACAACATCCAAAAACCAAAAAAGAAGCAATGAGTGATATTTTTGTGCTTCAGGATTGAAACTACTAGCTAAAAATTCTATTAATAATATGTTTTCTTGCACACCACAAATACATAAAAGATTTAATGTATACGTAGGAATTATCACCGTGTTTTATGTCAAAACTGCACCTGTACACAAATATCGCACAAAGTAGTATTACTCAAAACCGCATATTCTTCCCTCCTGAGAGAAAGCTATCACTTGCAGACCATTATAGATTTCTAAACAGCACAACACTTAAATAGGAAAATCTGGAAGGAGAATCCAAAAGCAAGTGTAATACTGTAAGATAGTTTTGGATGAAAAAAAGTGATTGAGCCATCTATAAAGAGAGCTTTATTTTGATTACTTCCTCTTTTGTGCAGCAACTTACAGGTTCTGAATCTGCACCTACTCAGGCAAATTTCTGTGATGACATGAAGCCCCGGTTATTTCAATAGAGGTCATTCAGATGAACTGCTTACAGGATCACAGTTTCAGACAGCGAACAGGTATGTTGTCTTACAAGGTTATATTAGTTAAAACAAAAAACAAAAGACTCAGCAGAGGAACACTGAAGCATGTCTAGTAGCCAGAAAGGCTAAAAATATGACTAGCAGTCACTCTCCAGCACATTAGTCAGTGCATTAAACTGGGTGCAAGACTGAAAACGTCTAATTGTTTACAGCTGTATGCTGATCCAAAATGAAACTGACAAGTTCCTTAGTTCAACTTAGGGCCCTTACTGATATAGGGGGTACCAAGTAAAACTGACTGGCAGGATGCAACTGTCACAAACCTAAAGACTTTGGTACTGCAATAATATCACTAGCATTATTTAATGGGAAAAACAATGAGGATAAAATATTCAGATGAGGCATCCAAGAGAGCCAAACCAAGGAGAGAAGAGAAATAGTTTAAATTTAGACCAAAGATTGAGTTTTTTCAACTCCAGAGGCTAGTATGCTGACAATACTTATTCAAATTTATAGCTAGACAAACTCAAATAAAACTAATTACTCTACTTAAGAAGGGAAGCTTGGGATAGTGGGCTCTGGAGATTAAATGGATAAAGAAAAAAAAACCCTTATTTACTGAAAATAAGTACAAATTAGACTTCTATAGTTAAGTGCTGTGCACATTTACTTTTCAGCAGCAGGGTGCATGAAAACAGGAAGTTCAGAAATAATATCTTTAACTTCAATATTTGAGTAGATAAATCAGGATTATTATATGGCAGAAGTAGTGTCCTTATGAACTTTTAAGTATGCTATAAACAGGTCTATTTTTGTGCCACCCTGAAGGATTTTTTACATAGCTCTTAGGGGAGGTCTACACTGCTGTTTAAGTAGATCTAAGTTACCTTGCTTGAGGGTGTGAAAAAGCCTACTCCCCCCAGTGTTTCACACTGTCCACACCAGCACTATGTTGGCAGGAGTCGCTTTTACACCAATATAACTTCCACATCTCACCAAGATGGAGTAATTATGCAGACAGCAGAGCACTCTCCTGTTAGCATAGCATGTCTTCTCTGGATGCTCTGCATGGGTGCAGATGCATTCACACAGCACTGTAATGTAGATCTGCCCTTCCTGTCATCTACTCGGTGTGAAATAAAACTCAAGCATTAATTTATGCCAGAGTAAGAGAATTTAAAATATTTTATCAAAAAGTCATGTTTTTTAGTTGACATTTATGCAATCTGAAGTGTAGCTTCACTTTCTTAATGCAACACATACTTACGCATGCAAATCTCTGAAAGACACTCCATCAGTATTTTTAACATAACATTGCTCACAGAGATTATATATATATATGGCTTATTGCTTATAGCTTTACCACAAGTATCACTAACCCTGTTCTTTAAGAAGGTGTGACCACTCCTCCCTCCAATAGGTAGTTATGAACAGGTGTGCTAGGCTGTAGGCCTTAAACTGTAGAAGCTCTTCAACGCAGGGACTGTGTCATCCCTGCGTGTGTACGTGGACAGTGCCTAGCATACCGTGGGTGTGCTATTGTAATGTACGATAATATCAACAGTAACAGCAGCCAAGAAACAAAGCGTCCCCACTCACCTCATTTCGGCAGCACTTTGATCTCATGAGCTGCATTGTGCTGCTCCCCCGCCTCCCGGGTCATATGTCCCCAGTGCATCTGAACCAGCCCGAGCCAATCCCACCCCGCCCGGACGCATCCAGCTAGCGACCTGGTTCCCGGCGGATAGTTCAGGCCACCCCGTGCCCGGTGCAGAGCGGACGGGGCCCGGGCGGGAGGGCAGCGCGGATCGAGGGGTCACGGGCCCGAGGGGGGCAGCACACGGGAGTAGCCATGGGAACGCTGTGGGGCTGCTGAGGCCCCATCATGGGCGGCTCGGGGCGCGCCCGGCGGGGCAGCCCGGCCCGGGACTCACCGTGAGCGGCTGGCCGAGGAGACTCCCCACGGAGAAGCAGTTGTCCCCGGGGTTCACGGCGCCCGTCAGCACCTGGTGCAGATTCATGGCGCAGAGGCGGCGGGGCCCGGCCGGCCTCACTGCACGCGCGCGGGCGCCAGGCTCATGCCCTAGCCCCGGCCACCAAGGCGGCAGCGAAGGCTCCGCAGCTGCTGCTCGGCCGCTCCAGCTCCCGCAAGCAGGCGAAGGCGGCGGCACATAGCTCGGGGCGGGGCCTCACAACCCCGCCTCCGCGCGGGGCGGGCCTCGAACGCGGCAGGCCCCCGCCCTCTTCGCCGGCTACAGCGAAACGCAAGGAGAACGAACTATCTCGAGACTCAAGGAGCAACACCTAGTTCTGCGAGACTCGGCTGCCGGTGACATTGTGAGTTTTCCTGTAGAGGCGCTTGCCCTTCTCCAGCGGCGGAAGGTGTGTTCTGCGCATGCGCGAGCGCAAGCGTGCCTAGCCTGTCAGGCAAGGCTGGTGGCCTAGGGAAGTGGGGATTGGGTGTGTGCACATGCTCACTAGAGATGTTGAGGCTTCCGAGCCGCTCAGAGCTGCGGGCGCAAGTCGCTGACGTCAGGGGGCTGGAAGGGGTGGGTCACGTGTGTTCTTTGTTGTTTCTCTCATTGCTCTTCTGCAGCCTCCGCAGCTTCCGTGGTAATTGGGTACCCCCCAGTGCGGCAGAGTCATTGAGTAATCTCACTCCCGCTCCTGAGTCAAGGCTGTGACTCAGCGAAGCTCAAACTTTGCTTTTTAAATCACCAATAAGTTGCCCAGAGCCTGGTGACCTGCAATCCAGCGAGGGGGCAGGAGCATTGTCACCGCCGCTCTGCAGCATGGGACGCTTCATCATGCCTTGCTGCACTAGCTGGTACTTGAGCTGCTCAGAAACACCCAGCATTCAAGTCACATGCCATGTCAGGGTGGGCATACCTCCCAGACCCTGATGGTGTGGTCTGGGAAAAAAAGTGCTGGCTAGAATCTTTTGAAACAGGCAGGCGTTCTGGAAGATGAGGGCGTGGTACGCCTTCCGTGACCACCTGACGTAGATATTGTTGAAGCGTCCCTTGTGATCCACAAGGGCCTGCAGCATCATGGAGAAGTAACCTTTCCTGTTGATACAGTCCAAGGCATGGTGGCCGGGGGCCAGAATGGGGATATGCATGTGGTCTATGGCCCCCCTCCCCCAGCAGTTGGGAAAGCCCATGGTGGCAAAGCCATCCATGATGACCCTCTGTAGCAGTACCTGGTTGATGGCCTTGGCCACTTAGTCTCCTACCGCCAAATGTCGTGTTCTGCAGTGTTCAGGGTATTAAGGGGCATGTGCAGCAGCTGGGGCGCCAGGACCTGGGTGATCCTGAGGCTGGTCTTCGTCCTACTGGAGCAGCATGCAGAAAGCCTGGATGAACTGTGCCATGAGGCGCAGCATGAGGCCTGTGAGCCTAGCACTGCTTTGCCGCAGCTCTGGCTCTATGCTTTGAGTGCTGTGGCATCCACAAGGGCAACCAGAGCACACTGCATCCCTTTTGTGTCCAGCAAGGGGGCAGACAGTGGAGGAGTGGTGTGTGAGACATGGCCATAGAGGAGCCCCTGAAAGCACACGTCGCAGCTTGCTATACCAAGCAGCCACAGAAAGTCTCGGTCCTCCTGGTACCCTTCCCAGAGTGCTTTGAGGGGCTCTTAAGTCCAAGGCAAGCTTCAGTCACTGTGGATGTGCTATTTCAAAATAATTCTGACTAATTTCAATGCTTTCCCGGAGTGGGGACACATTTTTATTTTGTTATATCTGAAGTTATGTCAAATTTCGTTATTTCAAAAACATTTTCTAGTGTGGACATACACAGAGAAACTCTGAAAGATACTAGATAGCTTTCACTTTCTCCACCCATACCCCCAGCTGGCCCAGTGAGGTTGTAATGTCCCCATTTCTGGTCCCTTTGGTCATTCTGCAGTATAACTCCTTCCTGCTAGAGCAGGGGTGGGCAATAATTTTTGCCCAGGGGCCACTTCAAAAATTTTTGAAGTGGCCCCGTGCCACCCTGGAACGGCCGTGGTCTAAACATAAAGGGGTGGGGCTATCCTACCCCCAGACCATGATTGGTTTGGGGGTGGGGAAGCCCCTTTACCCCCTCTTCCACTAGGCACCCATGCCCTGCTGATTGGCTTGGGGGCAGGGGAGCACATGAAGCCTCCTCCTCTCTCGCCCCCCCCACCAGCTCTTGCGAGCAGCTCAGCGCCATGTGCTGCTCTCATAGGCGGGAGGAGGCTTTGCGTGCTCTCCCCGGCCCCTGCCAATTAAGGCCGCCTTCTCTGCTCTGCCCCCACGGGCCGGATCCAGCCCGCTTAGTGGGCCGGATCCAGCCTACAGAGGCCCTTTTTCCCCACTCCTGTGCTAGAGCCTTTCCTTTCCATTTTATGGGAAATGATCAAATTCCATGCAAATCCTATTATCCTGGCACAACCAAACCCTGACCTTGCTTTAAGTTATGATAAGAGGAAGCTGTATACCAATTTTGGTGGTCCTAGAGTCCTAGGTTTTACCATTTAGGAGTAATTCTTGAACAAACAGACTGGTAGATGGACAGACTGACAAACAGACAGATGCATATTTCTAAAATGTACAGTAAGATTTTTGATTACTACTATTTATATATTAAAAGATACAAAAGAAAGTATTTCAGTTCACCTAATCCAAGTAATCTACTGCAATCTGTGTCATGAAAGTTGAATTTACAAATGTAGAATTTTTTTTACATAATTGCCCATAAATATAAAACAGTAGCACCTACAAGTTGTCTCAGTCCTACTTCTTTTTCCTCCTTAGCTAATCTTGGCTAATTGAAGAAGAAAGATTTTTTTTAAATCTCAGAAAATCAGTATTCTGGAAATGGGAGGGATGTGGGTTGTGCAGGAGAAGGGTGAATTTTTGATGCTGCTCCTGTTGGGTTGGGTTTTTACTCTCACCAGTCTTGCCTACTTTACAAAGAGGAAAGTCTCAGAGGGGTAGCCATGTTAGACTGTAACTTTTAAAACAATGAATAGTACTGTGGTACCTTAGAGACTAACAAGAGAATTTCATTTTAGAAATAGGGATGTGACGGACTAGTCAACTATCTGATAAGTAAATGCTTATCAGATAGTCAACTAGTCACTCCCCCCCCTTGCTGCCTCATATATATATATAGAGAGGCAGCAAGGCGGGGGGAGAAGAGGGTGGTACTTGAAAGTGGCAGTGCCACTCGGAGCCTGGGCTCAGCACTCCCATCTGACCCTGGGCTCTGTGCGGCGCTGCCACTTTGAAATGCTGCTGCGGTGTTTCAAAGCGGCAGCACCGCACAGAGCCCAGGGTCAACAGGGGAGTCCCTAGCTGAGCCCAGGCTTTGGTGCTTTCGACCTAGAGCTGTTGCTACACTTGAAAGGCGGAGGCACCCTATTGACTAATTGAATAATCGATGAAAAAATGCATCAACTATTTGATTAGTCAATTACCTGATACTTAACATCCTCACTTAGAAATATATATTTGGTATTTGAGTGGTGGCAGGGGAGGGAGAGCAAGCAATAACTTGTGCAGGATGAAGGACTGGGAGGACAGTGTATGTTGAAAAACTAGTGAAGAGGAGATATTAGTATAAGGATACCTGCAGGTACATTAAATAGGAAAGCATATGTTTGCCATTGCCACTAACTGCAGAGAGAGAATGATCCTTTACTAATTGGCAGGAACTGGAGAAACATGCATTACGTAATAGATTTTGTATCAAAATTAGGAGAAAAACAGAAATCTGTTTTGTTGTTTCTTTTTAAATACAGACAAAGTTTTAGTGAAATGTATAATACTAAAACAGAGCCTGTTACTGCTAATTGGCTGTTTTTTAATGTTCATCTTTTGTCTTATCTTGTGAGAGAAGCTGTTGAAAGAAGTACAAAAACAGGATATAATGTAATCGAAAAAGATTAAATGGGTTATACTGATATGTGTATTTCTAAAACAAATAGAAGTGTTGATACTGGTAGTGACTAACATCAGTAGGGGGAAAAACTAATTAATTGGATCGGAACAACAAAAAAGTGAAATAACAAAAATAATTAGAAAAGGTCCTTCTTTACAAGTTAACCCAGCCCACTTAATTCTTGGCTTCATGCTCAAACTTACTCCACCTTCATCTGCTACCAATTGATAAGTCTTTTGAACTCAGACAGCCCAAAATATTCCAGACATTACATGTGTGGTAATCTTGTCACTACAGTTCTTTCTGTTCACTAGTGATGTGAGACACATATTTGATTAACAACATGACATGCTCATGTAAAGTAATCCTACCTTCAACTGACAGGTGAGCATTTAGTTTTAGAAAGAGAAGTTAGGATATCAGAATGCAAAAATGAAACAAGATTATATGTACTAACAGTTTCTTCATTAATCTAGACCTATTGCAAATACAACATTTTGAAGATGTAAACCCCTATAAGTGCTACATATAAGTAAATTTATTCATTCATTAATTTATTATTTGACTCTCCCAAATTTAAATTCATATTTCCAGCCAATCTAGTGCTGCAGCCTATACAAAAAAACCAAACAAACCCCAAAACAAAAAACCTTCCCATAATGTATTTTAACACTTAGAAAAAAGTATACTTTATACACTGTCTTGTCAAAAATAGGTATGCTGTTTTTGCTCAGACTCTGAAAAAACAAACAAAACACTTTCTGTCCGAGAGCAGAAGATGAATGATTCAGAAAGTTAGTAGCCATTAAAAGGGATTCAATAATGAAAATATTTGGGCAACCTTAATGCTCATTGACATTATATGTTTCAGTTATCAATGTATTCTCTACCTCTCTGGACTTTTGTGTTTCTCCCCTAACTAATGGCAAGTCTACACTACAAAATTAAGTCAACCTAAGCTGTATTGACTTATAGCCAACTGAGTGAGTAGTTAAACTGAAGTGTTGGGTGTTTTAGGATGGCTTCTGGAAGGCAACAACAGTTGATGGAAGTTCCCAGATGCCCACTCTCCTGCTGGTGCCGCTACCCCGGAATGGATTGTGAAGTTATTCCTAAAGGCTGACACACCTCACTCTAAGCAGTGGCAACATGCTCCTGAACACATGGGCATGAGTAAAACAAACATTATTTATATCCTCCCTCAATACTGTCATTATTTCCAACTGGCCAGGAAGCTTCATGCTCAAGGAATGAATTTTCTCCCTTTTTTTAGAGAGAAACTGTTGTAGAACAGAATAAGTCATATTAGACAAATTTGTTTACAGTACTATAAGCAATTCTTACAGAAGTCACTTTGAAGAGAGCTGAACATTATATAGCATATTTTATAGCAGTTTAGGCTTTTTTATTTCCAAACCTGGAACAAATCTTTTTTTTAAGGACATACTTGTCCTTCCAGCCACCCCAAACACTCACACTGTGCTGTAGGGATATGGCAGGCAGAATGCAGCGGATGCAGGGCCATCACTATCTGTAGCCAACATTCAACACCCCCAGTCCTCACACTGGCAAGTGTACAACTGTGTGGAAGGTGGAGCAAGTGTTGGAAGATTCTTAAGCTCTGAGAACAGCCTCCTTTAAATAACAGCAAGTTCCTTTCTATGAAAATTGCAGCTCTATCAAGGTGGATTGTCACTGTAATGTTGGCCAGATGCATACAGCGATAATAAATGTATTTCTCATGCTGGGAAGGTCTATGGCCTTATGAAAGTGTCACCAAAATCCCTGCTCCAGACAACTGTACTAGGAAATAGATATTACAATATTAAGCATGGCACCATACAAAAAGCAGTGGGGGAGCACTTTAACCTTCTTGGACACATAGTTTCTCACTTGCAAGTTGCCATTCTCAGGCAAAAAAAATCAAAAACAGACTGTACTGAGAAACTGCTGAGCTGGAATTCATATGTAAATTTGAAATCCTGAAAAGAGGTTTAAATATAAACATGGAATGGTTCGCACATTACAACAGGTAATTTCCCCTTCAGGTACTCTCACCTTCTCATCACTGTTGGAGATGAGCCACGTGCACTCTGGGGATTTAAGTGACTGGTCAACAAGTTGACTACCTGATAAGCCTAGGCTTATTGGGTAGCTGAGTCACTACTCAACTAGTCCCTCCCCACCCCGCCTCCATCCCCCCGCTTGCTGTGTCTGTATCACAGGCAGCAAAGGGGGGGAAGCAGGAGCCAGTGCTGAGGGGAGCCAGCTTAAAAGCTGGTTCCCCCCAACGTTATCTCCGCAGGGAGGAGAGGTGCAATGAGGCTTGCCCTGGGTTCCCTGCTGCGCCTCTGCCTTTTAAATGTAGTAAGAGCCACGGGCAGCTCTTACTACATTTAAAAGGCAGAGGTGCAGGATACATCGATTAAACGAGCAGTTGATGGAAATTCCATCGACTACTCGATTAGCTGATTAATCAAAATTTAACATCCCTAATTCACTGATTTAATTAGCACTTCCATCTCTCTATTCCTTCCTTTTCTCTTCAAGCATCTAAGGAGTTGTATCTCACGAAAGCTTATGCCCTAATAAATGTTAGTCTTTAAAATACCACTGGACTCGTTGTTGTTATTGCTGGAATAGATGAAGATGGCCTACCCTGCTAAGATATAGTTAAAAATTTAAATTTATTGAGTTAAAATTTGATACTAAATCACTCTGGAAAGATTATACAGAGCAGTGGTTCTTAATGAGGGGTACGCATACCCTTGGGGGCACATAGATCTTCCAGGAGGTATATGAACTCATCTGGATATTTGCCTAGTTTTAAAATGGGCTACATAAAAATACTAGAAAAGACAGTACAAAATTTCATACAACTTGTTTATACTGCTCTCTATATTATACACTGAAATGTAAGTACAATATGTATTTTCAAATCAAATTATTTTATGATTACATGGTAAAAATGAGAAAGTAACCAATATTTCATTAATAATGTGCTTTGACACTTTTGTATTTTTATATCTGATTTTTTAAGTTTGTAGTTATTAAGTAAGCTGAAACTTGAGGTACACAAGACAATTCAGACTCCCGAAAGGATTACACTGGAAAGGTGGAGAGCTAACATGCAGACCATGTTAAAGATAAATACAAATAAAGGATCAACCTGCTTAAGAATGCATCTGGGATTAATTAGGTGGCAGATACTGTACCATTAGAAATGGAAGGACTAAGTAAACTAGAATTTAAAAACCCACTGCAGATAAAATTAAGATGAATACCAAAATATTTAGCTTAACAAGGAAAAAGGAAGAATATTTTAATTGTGTTCTCTGGGAGAGGATAATGCCATACTTCAAGACTGAGATAGGAAAAATGAAGTGATTTTGTTTAGAGTACTAACTACCCATTGTGGTTAAACAAAAAATCTTGTTTCAAAAATAAACACAAAGATGAACTATATGAGCACTGTGAGGTTGAAGAAACATCTGATCGCCTGTTATGGGCATGTAATGGCTTTGATAAAGAAAGGGAAAAACTTTTTGAGGAATTTAAATGGCTTATGGTAACAAAAGTTACATTTCTGTTATTTAGTCAAAATATTGGGAAAATGGGGTAGTATGAAAAAGGCATTGCTGCATTACCTGAAAGATATAGGTAAAAACTTAGATATTTAGAAATTATAGTTAGTGATAGCAGACTATTCAGTCAAGTGTTTTCTGTCCCCATGGGGGAGGGTGAAACTGAAAAGGGGAGAAGTCCTCTGGCACTTTAAAGACAAACAGACTTATTTGGGCATCAGCTTTCCTGGGTAAAAAACATTTCGTCAGATGTATGGGGTCCCATATATCTGACAAAGTGACTTTTACCCATGAAAGCCTATACCCAAATAAATCTGTTAGTCTGTATCTGCAAAAACAATGAGAAGTGCTGTGGCACCTTAAAGACTAACACGGCTACTTCTCTGAGACCTGAAAAGGGGAGGAGAAACAACTGGAAGTCCCTCTTGGCAAGGAGGCAGTGGAAACCTGCTGGGGGAGAGGGGACAAAGTCTCCAGAGAGCGTGCATGTTAGGGAGAGCGTCCATCTATGGATGTAAAAGGTTAACCAGTAAGCATTAGTCTTACTGGAATGCTTACCAGGTAATGGGTTAACCAAATCTTCTCTAAACTCTTGTGTACTGCCAGCCACACCAGGCAGGAGCAGCCTAAGGCCAGATCTACACTAAAGGGGAAGGTCGAATTAAGATACACAACTCTAGCTACGTTCATTACATATCTGGAGTCAATGTACCTTAATTTGAGTTTCCGCACCATCCTGACAACAGGAGGCTGATAGAAGCAAATGCTCCCATTGACTTCCCTTATTCCTCCAGGAGCAAGAGTACCAGCTGCCAACGGGGATGCCATCTGAGTTCGATTTAGTGGGTCTTTACTGTAGGGGAGCCTGGATGACCCTCCCGTGACCAGAACAACAATGTCTGCAGTGCTAGACCTCGTCCCGGCCTTGTCCAAAGTATGGATCTCTAACACACCACCCTAGGTCTGATTCAAGCTTGGGCATGCACGTATGCACACACGCAGGCCAGGCCAGAAAGGGTAGGGGAAAGTCAGGAGTGCTTGCCCAATTATGCATAACTTGTACAGGACAGTGAGACTAGGCCAAAAAGACCAGAAACAACCTGGTACTAGTACATCCCATTTTTTGATAAGAGAAGAATTCCAGAGACAGCCAGAAAAACTATGAATGAAGCACTTTTGCAATATTTTGGCATTGCAAAATGTATCCTAGATACTGGCAAATTAGGTATTTTATGCAAAATGTAGTTGATTGGTAGATATGACTAGAACGACCAAGTCTCGATTTGCTATAAATATAGGGGTAAAAAAGATAATCAGTGAGAGGGAATAAGCAGGATTGACCCACAGGTCCTGCTTTCGATGTAACAAAAGGAATGGACGCCTTCATACCGCCTGGCATTCCGACGAGTGGGAAACAAAGGAACCACGACCTCCTACCTGGTTCTATAGGTAGCATATGGGTGAAGTGTAAGTGAATTAGGCTTAATTATTGTATTATAATAATCTTCTATTACTTGCTTTTGCATTGCTTTGCATTGTATTAATTGCTTTAGATTTCATATCCTCAATATTTTAAACTGTATAGTGATTGTTTGCAAGGGTTGTAAAACTTAAATAACTATGTTAACTGTTTAAAGCTTGCAATAAATAAGAAAATGGTTAAGTCTCTCCGGAGTGTTCTGGTTTCCCTTGGATCTAAAAACCAAACCACATGACATTTACTAGAATCCAATAAATAGAATTCCAGAAGATCGATTGTAGCATTGTTGATCTTCTGAAGACATGGTCTTAGCCAGAGGGGCCCCGGCCATGTTGGGGGACCAGGTGGGGCCATGTCCTCATCTGGCAGTTGGGGTCCCAGCCGCTAAGTGGGCAGGCATGACTCCAACCACTAAAACACCAGGCTGGCTGGATGCCAGCCATAGCTGCATCAGGCCAGCAGGCTGGACCCGAGCATGTGGTAGGCAGGCAGGACATTGAACGTGTGGCAGGCCAGTCATGCCGGAGTGGTTCCAGCCCCATCCGCAGTGGGCAGGCTGGCCTGGAATAGCCCCTATCTCACTTGGCAATTGGAAACCCTGCACCACAGACCCGGAAGGATCCCAGCCCTGGCTACTCTGTGCTGGCCCATGAATGGTTAATTGGTTACACAGTATAATTGTAATTGTTTAACCTGTTAACTGTTTTAACTGATATTTACATCCCTAGTCTATCCGAAAGCTTATACTATGGATAGGCAACCACAAATACTAGATGGGCTGTATTAGTGGCCCTCCTTCACCTTGGTGGGCCACAGAGCCATGGCCCACTGGGGTTCCACCTACAGGTGGAACCTCCCCCCCCCAGGTGCCTCTCGTGCACAGGGGCACCAGAGCCCCTCACTTACCTGCTCCTTCTTCTCCCTCCTAGCACTTTCGGAGTGCGTGAATTACCTGATTCATGCTCAATCCCCACTTCTCACCCACCCTCCCAGAGCTGGGATGCTGCAAACAGCTGATTCGTGGGTCCTCAGAAAGTGCTGGGAGAGAGGGGGAGGCATAGGAAGTGCAGGGCTCCAGTGCCCCAATGCACAAGAGGCACAGAAGGGAGAGGACAGCAAGGGGTCCGTGGGCCACAGGTGGAGCCCCAATGCCCACCACAGGCCTACACTCTCCAAAACAGACCATAATGATAAGGAACTGCTGCAGAAGGATTTCTGTGACATATGATGAGAAAAGGTCTGATCCACAAAGGATTTTGGACAGGGTTATGTTAATTTCAATTCAGTCTTCACTGGGAAGATACAAAGATAATATGGCATTAAAATGCAAAGCAACAAGATAATAATCACATTGTGGTGCTGCTGTGCTAATTTATGTAAGGAACACTTCCACCTACAAGGTAGTAGTTAAAATACTTTAAATTAATTATTTTTCCTTCAAGTCTGATGCGCTCCATGGATGAAATATATTACATGAATTTGAGCGACAGCAAATTACAGATATTTAGTATAGAGGCTGGATCTGAAGGTTGCTTATAAAATTATTAGGAGCCATAACTAAAAATAAAATTAAATACATGAATGTAAGAATATAAAAATAGCCTATCAGGTCAGACCAAAGGTCCACCTAGCTCATTATCCTGTCATGAGACAATGGCCAATGCCAGGTGCCTGAAAGATAATCATCAAGTGATCCATTCCCTGTCACCATTCCCAGCTTCTGGCAAACAGAGGCTAGGAATAGCATCAAACAAAGTTTTGGACATAACATATCATGCTGTTGTTATACTGTTGCTTACCAGACAATCTGATTTTGTTCAGTGCTGGATGGCAAACTCATTCTTATTCTTTTTGTGTAATATGAATGTAAGCTTTGGTGGCCTGAGGGCATGTAACCATACACTATCATGCCATGAGGCTGGCATTCAGCTTCAGGAGCCACTTGGTCACAATAGAAATCAGGACTATGGTAAAGGTTTGGAGTTGTATTATTCTGTTCAACTACTCTGTCTTGCTAAAACACTCTTACTGTACATCTACACAGCAGGGCAAAAGTCAGATTAAGATACACAGCTTCAGCTATGTCAATTGCATAGCTGAAGTCAAAATAGCTTTTGGCGCTGTCTGCACAGCAGGAAGTTGAAGAAAGAACACTCTTCCTTCGACTTCCCTTACTCCTCGTAAAATGAGGGTTACAGGAGTTGGAGTAATAAGTCCTCCAGCTCAACATTATTTCAAAATAAAGGCTTTTAGTGTACATGTGCACTATGTTATTTTGGAATAATGTCAGTTATTCCAAAATAACACTGCTGTGTAGACACAGCCTTAGAAAAAGGTTCCTGCACATTTTGGTTCTTGCACATTTCACTTACCTGAATCAAGCATGGAGCAAACAGGAAAACCAATGCAATGTACAACAATGCACTCTTCAGTCACTTAAAAGCAATGTTCTGGTTTTATTTTTGAAGGATTTCTCAACAATAATTTTAATTTAAATTATATTTAAACACATGTATAGTGGTGTCAAACTGAAGTTCTCAAACTTTTTCTTGGAATGAACCACACATCGCATTATTGAGATTGTCTTACAGATACCTCACTGTCCATTCATGATCACATAGGCTTCTTCCCACACATTCCCACACAACAGAATAGAGTAATTGCTCACATGCAAAAGTAATATTAAGAAACAAAACAAAGAAGAGCCATTATCATATCAGCCATCAGCTCTCTATGAACCATTAGTAGCCCACAGTGTTTAGGAAAACAAACAAACAAAACAAACATAATATAAACATAACATAATAATAGCCATAATGTTGTTCTGCAGTGGAAAGAATTGGCTGAGCAGCTTCATCTTCATTAATGCTGCAATATAAAAACTTGGAAAGTATAGCCTTCTTTTGCCAGTGTTCTTTCTTCTTCTTTCTTTGCCACTTCTGATCTATTAGTCTTTGATAGAACTCTTTTAGCCACATCCAGTCCCCGTCTGAGATGATCTCATGAAGAGCTCAGGAATATCTAACTCATCCAGTAGAAGGGTTTGTCCAATACAGTGTACTGCCATGCTCACATGTGACTTGCTGCATAGTCTCTTCAGAAGTTTTTTTTAATGTTCTCAGAATCATACACAATATTTAAAACATTTCCAGCTGAATCAATGAAGTCATAAGCCACGCCAAAGCTTGAAAATGGTTTGCTTTTTTTACTGTTGCCAAGAATGGTTATTTCTGTAGGCCCCAACTTGGCGCTTTCGTTTCAAATCAGTCTTTTCTTGAAGATGGGCAAATGCTGCTTGGGTGGGGCAGATGAATATTTCACCACCACACTGCTTTTACTTCATTGCCTCCAAGAAATCACACTGATCCCTGCTTGAGCTCCTTCAGGTCTCCCTTCAGTGGGGCGAACACTCCAGGGTCAATTCCCCCAGTGGGGCCCACTCAGCTCTGGCTCCCTGAGGCAGGGGTCCCTGGTGCCCTCCACTGGCTCTGCCTTTGCAGCCACCCACCTAAGGTGGGTGCATAACTAGCTGGATAACCATTCTCAGAGAGTAGATATTAACGCTTCACAATCATGCTGGAAGGGCATAACAAGTGGAGTTCTGCAGGGGTCTGTTTTGGGACCGGTTCTATTCAATATCTTCATCAATGATTTAGATGATGGCATAGAGAGTACGCGTATTAAGTTTGCAGATGATAACAAGTTGGGAGGGGTTGCAAGTGCTTTGGAGGATAGGGTGAAAATTCAAAATAATCTAGACAAACCGGAGAAATGGTCTGAGGTAAACAGGATGAAGTTTAACAAGGACAAATGCAAAATACTCCACTTAAAAAGGAGCAATCAGTTTCACACATACAGAATGGGAAGTGACTGTCTAGGAAGAAGTACTGCTGAAAAGGATTTAGGGGTCACAGTGGACCACAAGTTAAACATGAGTCAGCAGTGTGACACTGTTGCAAAAAGCAAACATGATTCTTGGATGCATTAACAGGAGTGTTGTGAGCAAGACAAAGAAGTCATTCTTCTGCTCTACTGTGCACTAAGTAGGCCTCAGTTGGACTATTGTGTCCAGTTCTGGGCACCACATTTCAAGAAATATGTGGAGAAATTGGAGAAGGTCCAGAGAAGAGCAACAAAAATGATTAAAGATTTAGAAAACATGACCTATGAGAGAAGACTGAAAGAACTGGGCTTGTTTAGTTTGGAAAGGAGAGACTGAGAGGGGACATGATAGCAGTTTTCAAGTATTTAAAAGGGTGTTACAAGGAGGAGGGAGACAAAATTGGTGTCCTTGGCCTCTGAAGATAGGACAAGAAGCAATGGGCTTAGCAAGGCAGGTTTAGGTTGGACATTAGGAAAAACTTCCTAATAGTCAGGGTAGTTAAACACTGGAATAAATTGCCTATAAATTGCCTAGGCAGGGTTGTGGAAGCTCCATCACTGGAGATATTTAAGAGCAGGTTAGACGGACAACTGTCAGGGATAACCTAGACAGTGTTTGGTCCTGCCATGAGGGCAGGGGACTGGACTTGATGACCTCTTGAGGTCCCTTCCTATTCCAGGATTCTATGATTCTGTGGCCATACTGGCTCAGACAAAAGGTCCATCTTAGCCCAGTATGTTGTCTTCCAACAGTGACCAATGCCAGGTGCTCCAGAAGGAAAGACCAGAACAAGTAATCATCAAGTTATCCACACATCACCCATTCTCAGCTTCTGGCAAACAGAGGCTAGGGACACCATCCTTACACATTCTGGCTAATAACCACTGACGGACCTATCCTCTGAGAATTTATCTAATTCTTTTTGAACCTTGTTATGTTGTTGGCCTTCACAACTTCCTCTAGCAAAGAGTTCCAAAGATTGACTGTCCATTGTGTGAAGGAATACTTCCTTTTATTTCTTTTCAATCTGCTGCTGATTAATTTCAGTTGGGGAGTCCCAGTTCTTGTGCTATGAAGAGTAAATAACACGTCTTTACTTTCTCCACACCAGTCATAATTTTATAGACCTCTATCATATTCTTCCTTAGTCACATAACAAATGCTGTCTTAACCACCAGAGGTTGAATTGTGATTAAAAGACACTTAGGGTGAAATCTTGGCTCTAATGAAATCAATGGCAAAACTCTCATTGAGGAGAAGATTTCAACCTTATTCTTTTTTGCGGAGGAGGAAGAGAGGAGCCTTATTGTGTAACTAAGAAAAACCAGTAAGTGCAATGACAGTTAAATGCTATGTCAATCTGTCCAATCAATGGGATGTGAAGGAGGTTCTTTCAATATAGGATTTTTATTTCTCAACATTCATGAGAGCACTTCTGGTAAGTAGCACTGACATGTGTGACACAAAGGGACATATGTAAAAATATCTCACAGACACAGAAAATGCTACCTACTTAGAATATTAACTTAAATTTGTTGGCCTTTTACATATTTCAAAAACAAAACAGAAATTGGATTGAGTCAAGGTGGTTAATTTTTGTCTTGTAAACATCACTTCCAGAATTAGTCATCTACAAGAAGCACGCTATATAAAACTAATAATACAATAAAGATAGGTTATGGGAGCCCACAATAAGCAGGGAGTAACAACCATTTCCACAGCAAAAGTTTCTGACCAGTAATTGAGAAAGGCATGCCTGGGAGGCTCTACGTTACTCATGAATTCTGCTTTATATATTGATCACAGCAGCAGGAACCTCTAATACTTTTGCTAAACATTTTTGTATGTTATTGAACTAAAAATCTGAAGCCAGGAGGATAAATGAACAGGAAGTCTGTGTTCTAACATACAGTTATCTGTAAAAATAAAATAATAAAAAGGAAAAGGATAGCATACATTGGTGATGAGCCAACAAGCTGCTGTAAACCTGCAACTATTACAAAAACTATTATTTGCAGTCTACTAAAACTTAATTCTGGGTCATTTCCCACTCCACTCTTACATTCCTAGATGCTGCCTTCAACCTCTCAAAAATGCATATAAAATTCAGAATGTCTCATTTGGGAGTTCCTTTTTCTGTCAGTATCAGTGGTAACAAAAGGGGGATTTTGATATTTGCCTACTTAATGGTTGTTGATAAGCACACAAAGAAAGAGGGTTTAGCGATAAATGCAGAAGAATATGTGTGTGGAGAAAAAGGGTAGTTTCCAGCACATTTACTGAACTTTCCATGTGAGAATGATATTCTAGCTAATCACTAATCATGTGATAATGCAAGCCCTTAGAAAAGAGAAGTCTCCCATGAAAAACTGCTATCAAGATGAAAATGTAAGCAAACAGTGAGGCTATGTCTACACTACAGAGTTTTATCGGAAAAAAGTATGCAAATTGAGCTCTGCAATGTGCTTACCTTTTTCCGATAGTTTTTTCCGAAGAGACTTTTCTGAAATTGGCCCATCTACACTAGGCCAGATTTCGGAAAAAAACCCTCTTTTGGAAGAGCCCTTCTTCCTCGTGGGAGGAGGAAGACAAGCTTCCGGAAGAGCGCATCTGCTCTTCTGCAAAAAAAAAGTGGAAGAGCAGACGCGTTCCCTGGACACAGAAAAACCCCATAGTCTAGACAGCCTAAATGTGCAGTATTGTCAGAGTTCTGTTAGTGAGAATTAAATGCAAAAAAGAATCTCCAATTCTAACATAATTGTTCAGATTACTCGGCTTCTTACATGAGTAAAGGCACTCAAATGTATTTGCTCAATCAGGCCTTAATAAATATGTTTAAACTGATTGTAAATGTAGGAAATTCAAAGCATCTCTAACCTGACCACCTTGTGCATTTCACAGTATGTTGTATAGTATTCATTTGTACTTTAATATTGTAAAATGGGATAGTGTATAAAATATACTATTAACATATCATATATATAATAGCCCAGTGTCTGAGAGTCTGTAACGCTGAAATGCTGGCTGTTCCCCCTGGGTGGCGCTGTTGCTGAAATGCTGGCTGTTCCCTCTGGGTGGCCCGTGCTGCATGGGGAGTGGGGGGCCCAAACGGCCGCGTGCACCGCTTGCTCCCCCACGGTGGCCCGGCTGAGCAGCGCAGAAGTCAGCCGAGCGCCATGGCGGGAGGGGAAGGGGGGCCGGGCGGTGACGTACATGGCCAGGGGGCGGGGCCTGGACGAGCGTGCATCCCCGATGGAGACAGAGGAGAGTGGAGGAGACAGAGAGGAGGCAGAGGAGAGCGGAGAGAGAGTGAGAGGCAGGAGGGGAGAAGAGAAGAGAGAGAGAGAGGCAGGAGGCGGAGGAGAGCTGGGGAGGCAGTAGGAGAGCGAGAGAGAGAGAGAGAGAGAGAAAGACAGAGCGAGAGACCGGAGGCTCAGGAGAGAAGAGCGAGATAGAAAGGGAATAGGACATGGAGGAGAGACCCGGAAATCCTGTCTTATGACGGGCTATTGGCTAGTTTTGTTATATTTGCACATTCTGCTTCTATCAAACACATAATTATCCATATGTTCTAGAAACTTCTGCACTCATATCCTCCACAGGTTTGGTGTGATATTGTGTTAGCATAAATCCACCTGTGTGCAGGGAGACGACAATTCAGAGAATGGAGCATTATTACATTTACAGATTATCTGTACAATATAACCAATTTATTATTTATCCTAACAGTGAATGTCCTCATGACACAGGTTATATAACTGATGCCTTATTCTAACATACCTGGAACACTACTGTCTTTCATCTGTTTCTTAGTTTTGATCACTTCCCAACATTTAAGTCTTAGCAGTTTGGGAAACTGGCATATCAGTCATCACTTTAAAACCCTATGAAAATTTAGCTTGTATTACTATTACTGCATTTTCTCATTCCCTTCTTGCTGAAAATATTCTGCAAAAACATGTTGAAATTACCTTTCTTTTACTCAAATACATGTTGGACCTTTATAAATTGTTCTTCCCTTGCCTGGCACAATCTGAGATCCAGCATCCCCGAGAGCACTGGAACACTCATGGTGGACAGCCAGGGGCCCCTGCACTCAGCAACTCCTTCCCTTTCTCCCAGAGTTTCCACTTATGCTTATTGAATGCTTATTTGTGGCATTCAAGCTCAGGGAGGGAGGGGACGAGTGGAGAGGGAGGGGACGCTCAGGGGAAGAGGCAGGGTGGCCATGGAGCCCCATGGATGGGAGGCCTAGCGTGTAGCCCCATGGCCAGCAGCAGGGGCTAGGAGCACAGCCCGGCTGTGTTTCTGGCTTCCCACTTCCCGTTCTGTAGCCACCTTTCCTTTTCCTGAGTGCTCCCCTCAACTCTGCTTGGCCAGTATCAGTCCCTCTGCTGCCGCTGGAGCAGAGCCCTGCAGCCAGAAGCAGCAGAGGCACTAGCATTGACCTCCCCTGCTCTGGCAAATTCCCTAGTTTGGGGAAAGTCAGGTCCCAAGGGTGCTGGACCAGTAGTTTCCACTAGGGGTGCTGAGTTTCCACTAGGGGGCTAGGCTAGCACAGTTATGCTGGCAAAGCATTTGTAGTACAGATAAGCCCTAAATGAGTCTGAGAAACAGACAGACAAGGTATGTTAATCTATTAAGTGAGGACTCTTTTCACTGAGATGAGATAGGGAGGGTACAGTGTGGACTAAGACCAGGTCTACACTTACAAGTTAGGTTGACATAGCACTGTCATTCAGGGCTTTGAAAAATTCAGGCCCCTGAGCACTGTAACTCTGCTGGCCTCATCCCTAGCGTAGACATGGTTAAGCTGACTAAAGAATTTTTCCATTGACTTGACTCCTAAGGCTGTCAATTAATTACAGTTAACTCATGTGATTAATTAAACAATTGTGATGAATCACAGTTTTAATCACCGTTAACAATACTGTGATTAAATTGAAATTTACTAAAGAAACAATGTGGAGTCCTGTAGTACCAAAGGGCATGTCCACACTGGAGAGTTATTTTGAAATTACCCACCTTATTTCAAAATAACAAGGTGAGTGTCCACACTACCAAGCCTTTTATTTCAAAATAATAAGCTTGCTATTTCAAAATAACTCCTACTTGTGACCAGAAATAGCTTATTTCAAAATAGTTATTTCAGGAGTTATTATTTTGAATAACAACAACTTATTACAAAATAACTCCCTACTGTAGACATAGGCTTAGAGACTAACATGATGCCACAGTACTGCTCCCTTTTTTTTGCAGATACAGACTAATATGGCTACTCCTCTGGGACTGAAATTGATTAAATATTTTGGATGAATTTCTACATTTTAATATGATTTCAATTACAACACAGAATACAAAGTGTACAGTGCTCATTTTATGTTATTGTAATTTATTAAATATTTGCAGTGTAAAACTGATAAGCAAATAAAATACTATTTTTCAATTCATCTTATAGAAATACTGTAGTGCAGTCTCATTACTGTGAAAGTGCAATTTACAAATGAGGTTTTTTTGTTAAGTAACTGCACTTAAAACAATATCAAACTTTAGCCTACTCAGTCCTACTTCTTGTTCAGACAATTGTTAAGATAATGCCGACCACTTCTTATTTACAATGCCACCTAAAAGCGAGACGCTGGCATTGCAATCTATTTATGTACCAGATATGCTAAACATTTGTATACCCCTTCATGCTTTGGTCACCATTCCAGAGTGCATGCTTTCATGATGATGATGCTTATTAAAAAAAAAAAGTGTTATTTACATTTGTGACTGAACTCCTTGGGGGAGAATTATATTTCTCCTGTTCTTTTTACCCACATTCTGCCATATATTTCATGCTAGAGCAGTCTCAGATGATAATCCAGCATGTTGTTCATTTTAAGAACACTTTAACTGCATATTTGACAAAACACTAAGAAGGTACCAATGTCAGATTTCTAGACAGCTGCAGCACCTGAGGTTTAAGACTCTGAAGTGTCTCCCAAAAATCTAAGAGGGAAGTGTGGACAGGGCCATTTTATACTGCTGCATAGGGCTGGGGTTTTCAAACTTGGATTGCAGGCCCATCCAGGTAAGCCACAAGATGCTTTGTTTATCTAAGCATTCATAGGTGCAGCTTCTCTCAGTTCCCATTGGCTGTGGTTTGCTGTTTCCAAACAAGGGGAGCTGTAGGAAGTGATAGCCATGGAAGCAGTGGGCGGGGCAGGGGGTTGCTCCAGGTCAGCCAGGCTGGAACGGCCCCTGCTTCAGCATTGTTACTGAGCAGGCTCAGTACAAGCCAAGCACCAAATGAGGGGGAGTTGGAGGGGGAAGGAAGAGCCAACCCCATCTGCCCTCCCCTACACACATCATCTCTATCCAGGGGCTACTAAGACACTGTAAAACTCTACTTTTTTTGGCAGACAATTTAGCAGCTAGCTGACAGGAACACTATCTAATTCATATATAAAATAAAGAAAATTAAATACATACTAAGCCCTCTCAACTTTAACACTAGAACATTCTGATATCTTGTGGCAAGTCACTTAGGGACACTGGTTAGCCTTAACATTTTAGTATTTATTCTTAGTTTGTTACTGACTCTGTGGAGAGAGAGAGACAGGACTCCTGGGCTCTATTTCAGCTCTGGAAGGAGAGTACAGTCTAGTGTGTTACAGCAGAGGGCAGATATATTTCAGCTCTTTGTAAGAACATCAGAAAGGTCATACTGGGTTAGACCAATGGTCTTTCTAGCCCTATATTCTGTATTCTAACAGCAGCCAATGCCAGGTGCTTCAGAAGGAATAAACAGAAGAGGCCATCATCATGATCCATCTCCTGTTGCCTATTTTGTTTTAAATGTGCTGGCTATAAATTGAATTGGGTCATCTTCTTGTGGTTTGTCAGTGTACAAATAAATAACATTTCCCTATTCTATTTTTCCATACAATTCATGGTTTTCTAGACCTCTAACATAACCACACACCCTTTAGTCATTTCTTTTGCAAGCTGAAAAGTCCCTGTCTTGTTAATCTCTCCTCATATGGAAACTGTTACACCCTAATCATTTCTGTTCCCTTTTCTCTACCTTTTCCAAACCCATTATATCTTTTTTTTTTCTCAGATGGGATGACCAGATCTCCATACAGTATTCAAGATGTGGGCATATAGTGATTTTATGTAAAGGCAATATGGTATTTTGTCTTATCTATTTCTTTCCTGATGATTCCCAATATTGTTAGCTTTTTAGTTTGACACTGCACATTGATGTTTTCAGGGAACTAGCCACAAAGATTCAAAGATCTTTTTTTTGAATGGTAACAGCTATTTTAGAGTCCATAACTTTTGGATCTATAATTAGGATTATTATTTTCTATATGCATTACTTTGCACTTATCAACATTGAATTTCATCTGCCCTTGTGTTGCCCAGTCACCCATAACTCTTTGTAGTCAGTTTCAGATTAGTCAGTTTACTCCTTTTTCCAAGAAAAACTTAAAAAAAACAAGGAATCATCTAGCAGCACCTTAAAAACTAACAAAGTATGTTAGTCTTTAAAGTGCTGCTAGACTATTTGTTGTTTAAGTTTTTCCACTTACAGACTAATTCAGCTACCCCTCTGATCCTTTTTCCAAGAACATTTATGAGAGGTTTAACAGCAGTGGTCTAAGGCTGGTCTCTGCAGCATAACACTCATTCCTACTCTTCCCCCTCCTCCCCAATCTTTTTAAGTGGAGTAGCCGACAATGTTTACATGATAAACCTAAGGATCCTACAATCACCTGAATAACCAGCTTTTTGCTCCTCTTAATCATCTACCTGCCTCCCTCTCTTTATAACAAATTCCCTGCTCCAAAGGCAAAGTTGCAAGCAGCTTAAACTCTGTTGCATTTAAGAACTGCCTCTGGAGTCAAGACATGGGCTTTAAGCAGACCGCATGTTTGAAATCCAAGGACCCGAAATCAGGAGGGATTACTGCCTCCCCAACCCCCATAAATGGAGCCCTTGCTGGTTCCGGACCCAGCGCAGCCACACGTGGAGTTAATCTGCAGACACAGCAGCAGCCCACCTGCCCGGGATACATCTAGCCAGTTTCACGCCCGCGCGAGCCACGCAAACAGCGCGGGCGGCTCTTCGGCGCCATAGGAGACGGGGACAGCGCTACGCTGCGCAGCCCCGCCGGACCGTTCCCCTCCCTGCTCTAACGGCGCCCCCGGGCCGAGGCAACCAGATACCCTCCCTCCGCCCTGCTAGGCGGGACTAGTGACCCTGTCCAGCCTTGTGATTGGTTGAACAGCGGGGGGGGGGCAGACCTGCCATAGACACGCCCCCCACAACATGTGACGGGCTTACGGCCTTCCCGGGGCCCCCTTCCGCGGCTCCTGATCGCCACCTGGCGACCGCCTCCCGTATCACACGGGCTGGGGCAGCGGCCCTGCCCAGCCGGCGGTGGAATGGAGACGGCAGCAGCTGGGAGCGAGGAGTCGGGAGCTGCGGACGGGCCTGCGCAGGCAGCAGCGGGACAGGAAGATGGCAGCGGCTGCGAGGGGCTGTGGGAGCTGCCCGTGGAGAGCTGCGCGAGGCGCGCCGAGTGCGAGCGCTGCAGGTGAGGAGCAGGGCGCGCGGGCTGCCGCAGCCGGGCAGCGGAGTTTGGCAGCTGCGCCCCCTGCTGCGGCGGCGGGGGAAGCGCCGCGCCAGGCCCCTGCCTGCGCCCAGCTCTGTTCACCCCGCGCACAGGACCTGCCTTGGAGGGAGGGGGGAGCGCGCTCGGTGCCGGGGCGCGGGGTTCCCAGGCGTAGGTGTCTGGGCCTGAGCCGCAGCCTGGGCTCGCCCAAGGACCGGACTCCAGCTGGTGGGGGCGCGGCTCTGCCCGAGGCTGCCCTTGGCAAGTCATGTCATCGCGCCTCCCTTTCCTTGGCTGCGAAATGGGGGCGGAGATGCTGATTGCCTGTCAAGTGCTTTGAGCGGTGCAGCTGTTCTCGTTGGGCTCCTCTACCGCCCACTTCGCCCCAGCGCCCCTTCCCGCGGTGGGGCTGCACTTTGTTGTGCTGTTCCCTTAGCCTTCCTGTATAGGTGGGTGGGCAGGTGTAAGGAAACGTCAGACAGCATCCGTCAGCATTAGGGGCAGAGGTTGAGACCCAACTCTTACAAGTGCATCTGTAGTTGAAATGACAGCAGTAGCGTTATAAATCCCGCCTCGGTTGCTATAGGGATGTAATAGTATACTCGATTAACCCATGAGCAAAAGCTTATAGGTTAATGCTGTAGACTACAGGTATTTCCCTCCACCCACGCTTGTCAGTAATTTTTTTTCATAGGCTGGCCAGCAGCCCCGCTCAGTTCTGGCTCACACAGGGTCCAGAACCTACTTCTGCTGTGGCTCTGCCTTTAAAGTGTATTAGGAGCCAGGCAGCCTGGCTCAGTTCCAGTTCATGCTGGGTTCAGGAGCTCAGACCCCGCTTTAGGCAGGGGCTACTGCCACCTGGTTTTGCTGCCTCTTTATCAGAGGCAGCAGCACTGGGAAACAGGCAGCTGGTCCACCAGGGGAGCTGGTTTTTAAACGGGCTCCCCTCATCGACCAGCTCCTTCCTGACACCTTGCACTACTGCCTCTGATACAGTAGCTGCCAGACACACCCCCTGGACTATAGAAGAGTCAACTAACTGATAAGAATTCATTAGGTTATTTGACTATTCAGTTAACTGATATTTAACATCCCTAGGCTGCTAACAAGCCAGGAAGCTCAATAACCAATATACAGTAGACTTCCGATAATCCGGAACCTATGGGACCTAGGTGGTGCCGGATTATCAGATATGCCGGACTATCAGGAGGTACTATAAGCAGGTTATATATATACTGTATACATTATATACTGTATATAAAGTGTTCTTAACCCTTTTTATTGTACATACTGTATACAGTATACTGTAATGTTTTAGTTTTTAAGCCTTTTTACCCTTTTTGCTCAGTTTAGCTGCTGCCGCTGTTACCTTGTGACTCATTTTTTGACGAAGCTCACTCACTAGCCTCTTGCCATTTTGATGCCGGACTATCAGGAGTGCCGGACTATTGGATGCCGGACTATTGGAGTTTTACTGTAGTACATGGCTGTGTCTAGACTGGCCAGTTTTTCCAGAAAATCAGCCGCTTTTCCGGAAAAACTTGCCAGCTATCTACACTGGCCGCTTGAATTTCCGCAAGAACACTGACGATCTCATGTAAGATTGTCAGTGTTCTTGCGAAATACTATGCTGCTCCCGCTCGGGCAAAAGTCCTTTGCGCAAAAGGGCCAGTGTAGACAGCGCAGTATTGTTTTGCAAAAGCCCGATCGCGAAAATGGCGATCGCGGCTTTTTGTGCAAAGCGTCTAGATTAGCGACGCTTTTCCGCAAAAAGTGCTTTTGCGGAAAAGCGTCCGTGCTAATCTAGATGCTTAAATGCTTTTAACGGAAAACTTTTCCGTTAAAAGCATTTGCGGAAAATCATGCCATTGTAGACGTAGCCCATGTGAATGGCAGTAAGGGGTTAGACAAAAGCTTCATCTAGTCCATCTGTGGCAGTGGTGGCACTTAGAGCCCTGGGCCCTTTAAATAGCCACCAGAGCACTGCACTGTGAACTCTGGGTGGCTTTGAGGGTTTGCGTGGGATTGGGGGGCAGGATCTTGCACCATAATCCTTGTGACACAGAGGCATGGGGTGACATGGCATGCTCGTGGACTGGTCCTGCTCCTTCCAGGAGTGCAGAACCCCTCCACCTACCTTGCCCAGGGTGTGGTAGTAAGGTGTTGGTTTCATTGTAATTAAATGTGGTTTCTGCATACTTTAGTGAAAATACTCAATTGTTTATAGATGAGGCCATAGCTAAGAATCCCTACAGAAATAAAATACATAATAATTGAAATTTAAGCCATAAGTAGGACTAATCACTGAAGCTATCTGGCTTAAGATTCAGGGAGAGAACTTTGCATCAGTTTTCATTTAGAATACCATCTTCACAAACCTGGCTAGATATGTACTATATTTTTAAAATGAAATATATATATAAATCCAGATTGCATAGAGCCATGGTCACCAACCGGTAGATCGCGATGTACCGGTCGATCGCAGGGGCTCTGAGTCGATCTTTAGCTCCTTCTGGACTGCGCACAACTAGTTTTGAATTGGCACTCTTTGCAGAGCAGCTATTCATGGAGCAGCAACACAGGTGAGTAGCTGTGGTGGGACCTGTTGGGTCAGGAGGGCTGAAACACCCCGGCCAGCTGGCTGTGACGGAGGAGGCTGCGCTGTGCTCCAGCTGATTGGGCTGCTTTGCCTCTGCTCCAGCCCTTGTGGAGCATCGTGCACCCTGGCTGAGCGCACTGGCCAGGCAGCTGCCCCTCTTTGCTCCAACCCAGCTGCCCTGCGCTCAGCCCGGGGAGGCTGTGCTGCTCTCCTGCTGGCCGGGAAGCCCTTCCTCTTTGCTCCAGCCCAGCTGGAGCGAGGCGCAGCTGGGCTGGAGCAAAGAGGAGTGGTTGCCTGGCCAGCTGGCCATGGTGTTCAGCCCAGGTGCACCACACTCCACGTGGGCTGGAGCAGAGGGGAGGCCACCTGATCAGCTGGCCGCGGTGTTCAGCAGAAGCAGAGGCTGCGCCGTGCTCCAGCTGATGGGGTGGCTTCTCCTCTGCTCCAGCCCAGGTAAAGCGTGATGCATATGGGCTGGAAACCATGGCCAGCTGACCGGGCAGCTGCTTCACTTTGCTCCAGCCCAGCTGGAGCGAGGGAGGAGGGCTGCCTGGCCAGCTGGTCATGGTGTTCAGCCCAGGTGCAATCTTCTCTGCAGGAGGCGGGGAGTCGGCCCCCATGGAGGTGCCTGTTGGGGCTTCCTTGCTCCGTGGGGGAAAGGGGGGAGGAGTCCTGGGAGCAGGTGGGTGCAGGGGACTCCCTGCTGCCACTGGCACCCTGTCCCCTGCTGCACAACCCTGTCCCCTCTCCCCCACTGGCACCCTGCCCCCTGCTGCAGAACCCTGCCTCCTGCCCCCACCCCAGAGCCCTGTCCCTTGCCCCCACTGCCACCCTGTCCCCATGCCCCAGCACCCATTAAAACCCTTTCCCAGTACCATGTTCCCTGCTCCCACCAGCACAGCTGGGGCCACATTAGTGAGGCTTGGGGGGTTTTGGAGGAGGCTTTCTTTTTTTTTTTGCATCTCCCCTTGTGTGGACCCAACTGACTTTTCTGTGGGTCAGTGACCCCTGACTCAAAAAGGTTCCCTGCCCTTCTCATAAATAAAGACAATACAGAAACTTACTGTGTTTGACATAGTCTTTTATTTAAAAATGAAGCCTGGACAACAAACCCCCAGTTGGGGCCAAGCCCCCATCTGGCCACAGCATTATAACACTCCTGCACCTGCACCCCCCCGGACCCTAGTTCTGAGCCTATCATGCTCTGGAACCCCTTGCCCCTCACCTACTCCAACCCAAATTCCTTTACCCTCACAGCCATAAGCCTGTGGCTTGTTTAGTACCGCAACCCTCCATCTGACCCCAACACTCCCCAGCCTGGAGCCCCCTCCCCGAGCCGACATCCCCTTCTCCACCTCCTCCTGCATCCAAATTTCCTCCCAGAGCTTGCGCCTCTCACCCCTTCCCACACCCAAATCCCTCATTCCCACCCCAGAGCCCACACATCCTGTCTCAACCCAGTGAGGGTACGGCTAGACTGCAGGAGTTTTTACAGGATTCCAGAGATATCCCGGAAAAACTCTTCCTTGTCCAGGAATGCATTTGTTCTTCTGTTTTTTTAGTGGAAGAACAAACCTGCTCTTTCGGTAACCCCTAATTCCTCGTTCCATGGGGACTAAGGGGGCTGCCAAAAGATGGGGTTTTTCTGACAATTGGTCCAGTCTAAACAGGCTAAATGTTGGAAAAACCTCTTCCTACAGAAGAATCGGGTAAAAAAAAAAAAAGTGTCAGTGTAGAGTGTATAAGGGCTGGGGATAGCAAGTGATAGCGAGGAGGAGAATAGAGAGGGCGGGGCTTCAAGGAAGGAGTGGGGTCTTGGGGTGAGGGGTGGGGCAGTAGATTTTCA
The DNA here is from genome assembly GCA_019425775.1 of Rafetus swinhoei. Classification (NCBI taxonomy): domain Eukaryota; kingdom Metazoa; phylum Chordata; order Testudines; family Trionychidae; genus Rafetus; species Rafetus swinhoei. Next base: position 74,689,242 of record CM033427.1, on the reverse strand, counting down.
CTTGTTCTGAGATTTAAAAAGTGATCTTGAGTGTAAAAAGGTTGGAGATCACTGGCATAGAGTATATTGATAATAGATATGGCCTATGGCAGTGGGTATGACAAATCATTATGATCTGATTAAAATATTATTATTATAAAACACTGTTCTAGGCTAGTGCATTTTTGGTTGGTTGTACATTCTTTTGATGCTAGTTCACAAACTGATTTTCCAGTACCCCCCCATTTTGTTGGAGTGTTTGGATTAGAGATGCTATCAAGCCTGTTAGGCTTGAAATATAACTCAATTGAAAACATGCATGCCTTGTACATTTTAAAAATGCTTATGGTGGTTCTGGTTGAATGTATCAAAGGACGTTATATTTAGATTAATCAATTAATCTAATAGTCGATGTAATTTGCATCTACTATTCAATTAGTCAATAAGGACGCCTCCGCCTTTGAAATGTAGTAAGAGCCGTGCTGACTCTTGCTACATTTCAAAGGCGGAAGCCCCGTCAGGAGCGCAGGGCCTGGGAGGACTCAAACAGTCCCCTGCTGGCCCCAGCTCCCTGCTTTTGAAATGTACAAGAGCCCCAGGAGGGCTCTTGTACATTTCAAAAGCAAAGCACTGCTGGGAGTGCGGGGCCAGCAGGGGACTGCTTACATCCCTAAGTAAATCATCAATTAAACTAGAATAGTGGAGTAGCAGGGATCATGGATGCATAGTTAATACAGTGGTAACTGGCATGTCTTGCCATCCCTCTGCCAGTTTTAGTCCAGTGAGCAGCCAGACAATTGTAATTGACTTGAGTGTTGCTCTCTAAAGCCTGTCCTTTTTAAAAAAAAAAAATACAGGTTATCCATTTATATTAATACAGAGTGATTGCTGTCAATGAGACTAACAAGTGTCTCAATACATTTTTAATGGAATTAACTTTGCTAGTTCTAACAAAATTGAAAGTGAGATCTATTGATTCTCACCCCCCTTAGTTTCATCAACTTGGAAATAATTTAACATTTAGATGTGATTTCTCACATTTTTTGAGTTTTGGTGATTGCTAAGGTAGCAATTGCTTTGTTGTTTTATAAAGATTTCTTCTGCAAATTTAATCAACCTGCTTAGCAACAGAAGTTTTTCATTATTTTTTAAAATGTAATTAGGAAATAGACACCAAATGTAATTTCTTTGTCATTCTTGATAGCTATAATAAAAGAAGCAAATAATATGTCCTTTTGAAATTTATAAATAATACTTTATATCTGAATAATACAAATGAGATATGCAGATATTCTAGAAATAGAATCTTTGAGCAACTTTAGGATTAGGAAATGGTGATCTTATGTAGGCCAGGGCATCACTTGTTCTCTAAATATTGTATGCTGCTTTAATAATAATAATAATAATAATAATAATAAAACGCTGGAGGGAGGAGCTGTTAATCATATAAAAGAGGCTGCTATAAAGCAAAACATAGCAATTTGTTGGCACAGATCCTAGTTAAAGGTCTATATATGCTGTGTGCACAGTTCTTTCATAGACTTCAAAGGGAATTGTGGACGTGAAATTTTTGCAGGATCATGTCCTATGATTTTAATCCAAAATAATCTTAAATTATCTGGAATATCATCTGTAATAGATCTGTGTTAAATGTGTTACTCATGTGTGCTTCTGAATTGAGGTCCAGCAGTCTGTGAATGCATTGCTAGGTGTCTTTGTATGTTTGCTGGACTAGGAATAATAGTTCTTGCTGTTGTGGAAAAAATCATTTTAACACATCCGTTACTGCTTTTTATAATTATTAGACTGTATGTTATGAGCAAACATTTATACTGAAAGGCTGGCTGTTGTAAGAAAAGATTATTTAAGATTTAGCAATTTGTGGTATGATCTCTGCAACTGAACATACAAGTTCTGATATACTGTACTTTATTCATGTGCTTGATGAAGGCTCTTAATTTATGTGAAAATAATGGACCCATTGGTAAAGAAAATAATACACAATACTTCTGTGTGCTACATGGCTTGTGAAGAATGTAGTCTGCTCAGTAATATTGGTAATGGAAATGACATAATCTGCAAGTTGTTTCATGGAGAACACAAGTGTGAAGAGGCAGCCCACTTTTCTTGAGCACAAGAATGGCTGTAGTTTCCTGACGGCACATTATGGAACCATATAAAATAATTAACGTAAACGTGAATTTTAACCAACTTGCTTTGATCCTTTCATTTCTGTGTTCTTAAAATGTGAGTTGTAGGTACGCATCCTAACTGCTGTAAATTCACAGCAATTCTGCCATTACTGAAAGTATTACTTCTGCATCAGTGCTTCCAATTTTTAGTACTTTTTCTGTTTGTGCAACCACTGGCATAGAGACTCCTCTGTGGTTCATAATTCTTAAATAAATGACTTACTAGCCTGTAGAGTGTAACATTTAAAAAAATGTCTTGCATGCTTCCTTAGCATTATATTCTCATTGAAAATATTATAAAACAAATAGATACAGAATGACTAGCAGTTGTCTTTGAGCCACTTTAGCTCCGAGGAAAGCTTTATTGCAGCAAAAATAAGAAAACAAAATGATTAATTTTATAACTGTTTCAACATGGTAATATTTTTTGTTAAATTGCTCTCATGATTGCAGCTAAATGTTGAAAATGTGTTTTCCAGATGCACACTAGAGCTGCCAAATGTCAGACATGATATTTGTTTGGTTCATATGTCAATTTCAGTAGTTACAAAAATGTTCAATAGTCTTTAAAAAGGCAAAGTAGATTTTGAGCAGCTGAGAGAAACATTGAGCAATCAGGTTGTCACAGAGGCTGATCAGGTTGTCAGAGGTGTGGGGAGCCATCCAGCCCTACACTTCCATCCACTGCCAGATGTGACTCTCAGCCACCAGGGGAGAACAGAAGGTTTATTGGTTGGGGCTAGAGCGTAGAACAGACTTGTTAGCATAGGAAACAGAAGCAGTCAGTACAGTCCATCCTGAGGAGAGGGGGCCCCACGGCCCTAGGCCCCTTTCCTGCATTCTAAGAGAGCCTAGATTAACTCTCACTCAGCAGCCTGTCCCAGCCCTGCAGGCAGCCCTGCCTCCCCCTTTGTCCAGCTTCCCCGGGCAAAAGAGTGGCACCTGTCACACACCCCTCCTAGGCTCAGGTTACCGTGAGCATGGGCCATTTTGAATGTGCTGGCCTCAGCATCCTCCCTCATTGAGTTGCACCCAGAATTCCCATCCCCTTCTAGATAGTTGTGCAGTGCCCAGGGAAACTGAGGCACACATGTACACACCCGCACACACAGAAGTTACTACAAAACAGTACATGACAGTAGAAATCACATGAAACACAACAAGTGAGCCGAGTGAATAAAATCCCCACTTTGTCATGTCTCTCCCCCCTTCAAAACTGAACTGAGCAGGGTCACTTAGCCACAGGAAGTTCAGGCCCCTCTCTTCACATCAGAGCGTCAGCCACAATTTGGCACTGTCCTCAACGCAGACCACCTCAGTGTTGTAGTCCTTCAGGAGCAGACTTCATCTCAGCAACTTGGTGTTGGGCCCTGTCAGTTGTGGTACAACTGAAGCGCACGTGCACACACAGAGAAGTTACTACAAAACAGTACAGGACAGTAGAAATCATATGCAACACAACAAGTGAACAGAGTGACTGCAATCCCCACTTCATCAACAGGTATAGCAGAAATAGAAAGATTTGTTTATTATAATTTTAACAATCTCTGGAGCAGCCAACGATAAATTTTAATCAGATTGTGGCAGTAGTTTCTTCCCCACATCAGGGAGGTGAAGATTTGCATTGCCCTATTGGAAAATGGGAATCACTGTGCCATGATGTGTACTGGAGTCCCTATGAGGGGCAAAGGTATCCCTTTCTCTGTGGATAGTAAGCTCTGAGGGTTGGAACAGAGGAGGGAGTAGGTCTGTATCCTACCTCATTCCATGGTCCTGCCTCCCTCCATGTGGTGGCCTGTACTCCAGGTGGTGATAAGGAGGGACACTCTCTCTTCCTTTATTGTGAATCTGGCCACTTAGCATCTAAAGCTTTAGCTATGATCCAGGATTGGAAAGAGACTCTTTTCTTTTTCTTTTTTAAGCTAGAAAAATCTACTTTTTTTTTGAAGATGGCTTTGGTAACTTTACATCCATGTTTGGGAATTTTGATAGGTCTCCTTTGGCATCTCAGAATAAGCTAGGGTTCTGCAAAGTCAGTCATTTGCATTATGAAGGTGGCCACATAACCATATCATTGCTGTCATCCCTTGCTAACATAATAAATGACAAATAGAATTTTGCAACGACTGATGTTTTTGCCTTGTGACTTTTTGTGTGTGCATGCACCACAAGGCCACTCTTCAGCCCTTGCAAAATCTTCAGATTGTTTTAAAGCTAGGCTCTACAGCCAGTAGAGGGCTTTAGACAAAAGAGGGAAAATATGCTTGAGTATTTTTATTACAGTGTTACACTATTCCTCATCATAGTAGGAACCATCTGCACAGTAATGGTCAAGAATCCAGTAGACATACCTAGTTGCAGCTGGTGGGATTTGGGTGATTCTACATATTAAAAATGTGACAAAGAAATATATTTAATTTATTTGAACTTTTAATATTGATATTAAGACACACTTGCATCTTGTAGTAAAATAAAGGCAGAGTTGTGTTCTGCAGCAGTTACAATAGAAAGCACATTCAACTAAATTCTAATAAACCTCCTCTTTCGTGGGGTAAATACACATCAAAATCTAATAACTTACAAGAGGACTCTATAATGTATCATTCCTGGGCCTCAATGCACTAGCAGTGGGAAGGAGAGTTATGCATAATAGAAGAGTTCAACTTGAAAAAATTGTAGACTGTTAACAAGATGTTGGCACACCTGAGGTCTGCAGATGGAGCACAAACTAATTGTGTGATATGTTACGCTGGTGACAATAATAAAATGGTGAAGAAGTATTTAATGTTGGCATTATTGAGCCAGCTTTCCAATTCCCTTCAGATGTCATTGGTTAGTGTCCATCTTGTGCTTGTTACAGTAGTTCTCCAATGGATGTAGCTCAAAAGGTCAGTTCTGTGCCAACCAGACTAATCCACACACAAGCAGCTGACAAAGAGGATGTATGTTTGGCTGATTTTTCTTAGTACAGTGGATGGGATGGACTTAACAGCATGCATGGAATTAAGATCCTAATGCTTTGTTCCTGTGATTGGCTCAGCGTAGATGGACTTTTTTACCTATCCGGCTCTAGTTACAGGAATCTCAAACCATGGTGAATTATCTTAGAGCAGTGGTCTCCAACCTTTTTACACCCAAAATCACTTTTTAAATCTCAGAACAAGCAAAGATCTACCGCCCCACCCTTCCTCCAAGACCCCACTCCTTCCTTGAAGCCCCGTCCTCTCTATTCTCCTCCTCTCCATCACTTGCTATCCCCAGCCCTTATACACTCTACACTGACACTTTTTTTCCAATTCTTATGTAGGAAGAGGTTTTTCCAACATTTGGCCTGTCTAGACTGGACCAAATGTTAGAAAAACCCCTTCTTTTGAAATTCCCCTTATTCCTCGTGGAACGAGGAATATAGGGGTTGCCGGAAGAGCATGTTTGCTCTTCCACTAAAAAAAGCAGAAGAACAAATACATCCCTGGATGTGGAAGAGTTTTTCCAGGATATCTCTGGAATCCTGGAAAAACTCCTGCAGTCTAGCCGTACCCTCACTGGGTTGAGACAGGGTGTGTGGGCTCTGGGGTGGGAATGAGGGATTTGGGTGTGCGAAAGGGTGAGAGGCGCAAGCTCTGGGAGGAAATTTGGATGCAGGAGGAGGTGGAGAAGGGGATGTCGGCTCGGGGAGGGGGCTCCAGGCTGGGGAGTGTTGGGGTCAGATGGAGGGTTGCGGTACTAAGCAAGCCACAGGCTTGTGGCTGTGAGGGTAAAGGAATTTGGGTTGGGGTATGTGAGGGGCAGGGGGTTCTAGTGCATGATAGGCTCAGAACTAGGGTCTGGGGGGGTGCAGGAGTGTTATAATGCTGTGGCCAGATGGGGGCTTGGCCCCAACTGGGGGTTTGTTGTCCAGGCTTCATTTTTAAATAAAAGACTATGTCAAACACAATAAGTTTCTGTATTGTCTTTATTTATGAGAAGGGCAGGGAATCTTTTTGAGTCAGGGGTCACTGACCCACAGAAAAGTCAGTTGGGCCACACAAGGGAGATGCAAAAAAAAAAGAAAAAACCCCAAGCCTCACTAATGTGGCCCCAACTGTGCTGGTGGGAGCAGGGGACATGGTACTAGGGGAAGGGTGCTGGGGCAGGGGACAGAGTGCTGGGGTGAGGGCAGGGTTTTGCAGCAGGGCACAGGAGAGAGGGGACAGGGTTGTGCAGCAGGGGACAGGGTACCAGTGGCAGTAGGGGACAGGGTGCTGGGGTGGGGGCAGGGTTCTGCAGCAGGGGACAGGGTGCCAGTGGGGTACAGGAGAGAGGGGACAGGGTGCCGGGGTGAGGGGACAGGGTTCTGCAGCAGGGGACAGGGTGCCAGTGGGGGCAGGGAGTTCCGTGCACCTGCTTCCTCCCTGGACTCCCGGCCCCGCAGAGGAGAGAAGCCCCCGTGCGTGCCTCCTCCGGGGCCAACTCCCCCTCCCGCGGAGCAGGGAAGGTGCGTGCGCACTTCCTCTGGGGCCAACTCCTCTTCCTGCAGAGGAGGGAAGCCCCAGCTTGCACCTCCTCTGGGCCCCCTCTCCCCGCAAGTTCTGGCATGCCACAGACCTGAGGGAGGGGAGCAGCCGGTGCACTTCCGGAACCCCCGGAAGTGGCGCGCAGCTTCAGGACTTCCATCCACCCCGCAGGAAGCCAGCACTACGTCCATTTTCCCTGGAGGTAGATAGTGGGGCTTCTCGGGGGTGGGAAGAAATGGGGGGGGCCCCAAATGCCTCGCGATCGACTGGTCGAGCCCTCGTGATTGACCAGTCGATCGTGATCGACCAGTTGGTGACCATGGTCTTAGAGCACAGTTAAATTTGAGTTTCATTTTCCACATTAAGCAGCATAAGAATAACATACAACCTTAGCATGATTATTACTCAAATTCTACCATGACAGTAAAAGAGCAAACTTTAGTTTGCGTTGTAAAATCACTCTCAACATAAGCCTACTTCTAAAAAAACAATATGGATTTGAAAGTCCTTTTTTGAAATTTTCCAACAGACTCATGATTGTTGTGGCTCTGGGGGTTTTTTTTACTCCTATATTTAAGGATCCGAACACCTCAGTTCACACATACTACATGTATATAAAAATAACATAATTAAGTAACTTGCAATTTTTTTTTAAAAGGAGAGAGGTTTCCCTCAGTGATGCTGGGGGAGGAGGTGGCAGGAAGGCAGGTCCCTGGCTCAGTTTGGGATGGCCCGTTACATTGAGCGCTGGCTGGAGTGCTCAGTGCCTCGCTGTTGGTGGAACCGAGGCAAGCTTGGAGCACTGCAGAGAGGAGGGGAAAGCCCAGCCTGTCCGTAGCCTGCACTGTCAGCAGGTGCAGCATGGAAAAGCCCTTGGGCAGCGGCCGCACCACAAAGGGCTCTTTGTGCGCCGCCCGCCTTCCTCACAGGTGAAGCCAAAGAGAAGGGAGCCCTGCAGGCAGCATGGTCCACACTGGGGTGGCATGGGGGCCGCGAGTGCAGCGGTGGGACGTGGTGAGCTCCCCGCTCGCCCTGCTGGCGGCTTCCTCACTCCTGCCCTTCTGTGCAGTAGGTGAGAGGCTCTGGCCCCACAGTTGTGCTTCCTCCCCCGATGCAGGTTGGCCACAATCGTTATTCACTGTCTGGGAGCTGCCTGGATGGGATGCTACTATGGGGGGAGATGTTGGGTGCAGTGTAGCTGTGCAAACCGCCCCCCTCCCTCCCGTGGCCAAAGAGGGGCAAGTGAGGGGCGCTGGGGAGTCTGGACATGAGGAGGGTTGAGGGGGGCAGAGGGTGTGGGATGGTGCTGGGACCAAGCATAAAAAGGGGCTGGCATGGTGCAGGGGGTGGGGAGTGTAGCAGGGAGTGGGCAGGCATGGGATGGGGCTGGCAGGGTGCAGCAAGTGGGGCACGCTGCAGGGCTCAGGCGCTGGGAGGGGCAGGGAATTGAGCAGTTGCGGGACGCTGTAGGTGCCAGGTATGGGGAGGGGCCCCCCTGCCTGCTGTGCCCCCATGCCTACTGTGTCCTGACAGCCTCTGCTTGTGCCTAGCCTCTGCAGCACCTCCCCATCCACTGCACTCCACTTACCCCTCCACATGTCCGCACCAGCCCATGCAATGCCTCCCGCCTGCTGCACCATCTTTCCATTCCTGCACCCACCCCAGTCCCTGCAGAACACCTGGTCTGCCGCACCCAGACAACCTCGCCCTGTGCCTAGCCCATTTAGCTCCCTCTGCCCCTCACCAACCCCTCTCCATGCCTAGCCCCTGCAGCACCCTCTGATTGCTCTATGGTGCACTCTACCTTTCTCTGAGCCTGGGCCCTGCGGAGCCCCCCGACTTGCTGCACCCTGCCAGCCCTACCCCTTGCCTGCCTGGTCCTTGCTACGCTCCCTGCCCCCTGCTTCATGCCACCCCTCCTCATGCCTGGCCTCAGCAGTACCCCATGCCCTCTGCTCTCTAACTCTTCCCCATGCCCATCCTCTGCTGCACCCCCCACTCACCTCTCTCTGGCCATGGGGGCCGGAGCGGGGTGGGCTTTGCACTGCTCCCAACATCCTCCCCTCAGTAGCATCCTGCCTGGGCAGCTGCCAGCCAGCGAATAACAATTGTGCCCAACCTGCATCGGGGAAGCACAACGGTGGTGCCAGAGCCTCTTAGCTACTGCACATAGGGGCAGGAGCGAGGAAGCCACCAGTAGGGTGAGTGGGAAGCTCGCTGCATCCCACCACTGTGCTTGTGGCCCCCGGGCCACCCTGGTGCAGACCATGCTGCCCGTGGGGCTCCCTCCTCTTTGGCTTTGCCTGTGAGGGAGGCAGGCAGCACACAAAGAGCCCTTTGTGGCGCGGCCACTGCTTTGCGCCAAGGGCTTTTCCACGCTGCACCTGCTGACAGTGCAGGCTGCTCCAGGCCAGGCTTTCCCCTCCTCTCTGCAGTGCTGCAAGCTCCCTCAACTTCCCCAGCAGCAGGGTGCCATGCATTCCAGCCAGCGCTCACTGTAATGGACCGTCCTGAACTGAGCCAGGCACCCGTCTCGCCGCTCCTCCCCCAGCATTGGAGTGTCATGGGGAAATCTCTCTCACTCTCACCTACCTGCTCCCCCAGCCTGTTAACACTCATGACGTGATGACATCATTCTGTCGTCCGGCGAGAAAAACTTTTTTATATAGAGAGAGAGATAGTTAGCTTTGGAAGCAATCTTCTTAAGGGATGCTGTAATGGGCGTAGAGTCAGCTCAGCCAGTCCAGACATCTGTCTCTGCTTCCTGTATGACAAAGATTGAAGAACACATCACTTCTGAATTTATGGAACCGTCCCTCTTCCCAGAACAATTTGTGAGTGAGATAGTTTTTCTCATCCTTCTGCTGCACTGTTAGTTTTGTACTTTTTGATTAGCGAGAGCAGTCCCATTAAGACCATGATGTAGCAGACTGATAGCAATGTGTGGGATATTTTGTCTGTGTTTTCAGAAAGTTGAAGTCCCTGCTTTATATAAGCTTCAGGAAGGTAAGAATTTGATCCATTCCTCTTTTTAGAAATTAACCCTCATTTTTGAAGGTGTAACACTAGCAATTGTTGAAGTGGATGCCGCAGAGTACGCTAATTAGCTAGATTGGTGACCTACATATGAGAGGTGTTTGGAACAAGTTCAGGGATTAATTGCTGTCCCACTTAATGAATGTTTAGTAGCCTTATTCCAGACAAATTCAGGTCTCACATCAGTTCTCACATGAAATTCACCACTGTGTTTTCTTGTAGATTGTAAACTCTTCATGACAAGGTCTAGCACAGTGATGTCCTGGTCTTCATTAAGTTTTCTAGTGAGAGCTTCTGCCTCAAGGACTAATTGACTTAGTATAGATTTGCAAGAGTAGAAGGCATTGTGTTTACTTCCTTTGCATATGCATTGGGAATGAGGAGAGGGAAGAATTGGAAAACAGACCTAAACATAATTGAATCGTCTAAAAAGAACTCATGACTTTTTCGGTCTGACTTATTAATTTTGAGCTTAGAGGAATGACTGTATTATATAGACAAAGTACACAGTTCATCTAGATAGTGAGGAATTTTCATATGAACCGGAGAATGCCAAAATCTAGTTTGAACCAGGGGTGTCTTAGCTTAGCTAGTTCTGTTTCATTATTTTGACTTTAAAAGTGTGAGATGATCCTAAGCTTTGTTTTCATGTAAATCAAGATCATCGCACCAAGAGAAAAGCTATTTATTAGTTCCCTAAATAGAAGAACTAGAGGACACCAAATGAAATTAATGGGTAGCAGGTTTAAAACTAATAAAAGAAAGTTCTTCTTCACACAGCGTGTAGTCAGCATGTGGAACTCCTTGCCGGAGGAGGCTGTGAAGGCTAGGACTATAACAGAGTTTAAAGAGAAGCTAGATAATTTCATGGAGGTTAGGTCCATAAAAGGCTATTAGCCAGGGGATAAAATGGTGTCCTTGGCCTCTGTTTGACAGAGGCTGGAGGGGGATGGCAGGAGACAAAGCGCTTGATCATTGTCTTCGGTCCACCCTCTCTGGGGCACCTGGTGCTGGCCACTGTCGGCAGACAGGATACTGGGCTAGATGGACCTTTGGTCTGACCCGGTACGGCCGTTCTTATGTTCTTATGTTCTTAAGTATTAAATTTGTTCTGTAAGATTTCTGTCCTTTTGTAAAAAACCAAAAAAGTGTATTCTTTGAAGTAGTTAATTCATAATTCATGAAGGAAAGCCTATTTGCCTTAGAGAATCAATGCTTTGACTAATCATATGTTAGACAATGGGAGTAGACCTCTGCCTGGCAGGAGGGATTTTTTTTTCTTTTTCCTAATTAAGTCCCAAATGAGAAGAGCCATTTTACAAATTCTTATCAGTGCTTTGCAGTATTTTTATAAGTAACCTTTTGGAGGAAAATAGGAGTGATTACCCACAGGTCTTATTCTGTAATCTTGGTCTTTCCTAACATAGAAAACATGCTTTGTGATATTACTTTACATTCATCTTCCTTTCTTTATTGATGCTTCTATTTAATAATCCATGTTTTAAAACATTAAAAAGTCAATTTTTTCTGCTATAATATCTAAATCTTAATTTTCTCAAGTATGTTATATTTTAAAGTCCTTCAGTTGACAGATGTTAAGAATCATTATAATATTATTTTATCTGTGTATTTCCTGGCATATATCAGTGTTCACTCTGAAAGAGATGACAGGAGTGCTGTACATTAGAGTGAATCTCTTCATATCCAGGAACAAAACCGTTGATTGCTTCAGCTTTGTTCTGCTCACCAATTTTAATTCCTGTTAGATGAGTGCACTCAGTCTCTCTTCTGTTGACAATGACTGTTTTTTCCAGATTGTCCTTTTTTTCGTCTGTCAGAAGGTAATACTTCTCTTGTCTGATTCCTTCCAACATCAGTAGTTATTAATGGATGAGCAGCATACCTGTTATGCATGCTGCTTTTGCTCTTATTTCTGGTCAATTGTCCTTCAACTGCCATGGAACCACTGTCATTTTATTTGCTCTGTAGATTGTGTCTATGCTACTTTTCCCTTAAAATTTGCTGTTGTTTCTACAAGTTGAACCTCTCTAGTCTGGCATCTTCGAGACCTAGAAAAAGAACATTTGCTGAATCACGGGAGGTCAATATTGTTTTGCAGCATTGCCAACACTTCCACTGCTTACTGGGTTCTTCAAAGACATTTTAGGGGTATATTAGAACTAAATAACAGCACGGAACACTGAGAGCCAGGACTAGTGGTGGTAAACAAACTTTATGGGACTGCAGGAAACTTGGTCATGCCAAATGATTATAAGTGGACATCTGGCTAACTAAAATCATACTGGACCATGGATGTTGCTGGCTCTGAAAGTGCCAGACTAGGGAGGTTCAATTTGTACCGCCAGGATAGTTCTGTCCAGCAAATTGTGGGAACTAGATCCTGAGCTCCCATATTTTTTCCCTCCCTTACATAACTTTTGAGCCGTTTTTCAAAATGCCCAAAGTCTCTCTTGTGGCCTTCTGTTCTCTGCCCTGGACTAACAGATCTAGCACAGCTAATCTGAGTGCTGGTGTTTGTTTTAGAGACAGGGTGCACAACTTTTCTGTATTTTCAGAACTGCAGTGACTATCACTTCAGAATAGTGGTGGTACTATAATGAAGCAGCTAAGACAACTGAGAGAGAGAAGGAACGGATTATGCAGCTTGCAGCTGGGATGATCAGCAGTGGCTTCAGAACTTTTGGATGCCAAATTCCTGGATCTATTCCCTCTAGTGCAGTGATAACAGAACTAGAGCTGCTTTGGAGAATAAAAAAGCAGGTGGCAATCGTACCCTGGAAATTTGCAACTGGAGACTGCTGTTGGTCAGTGGGTAGTTAGTTCAGGCTTATGGGTGGTTGTCATTGAGGATTGCAAGGCCATTAAGTGTGTCTGCTGCATAGATTGTGAATCTGGGTAATGTGCAGCAAATGATGGAGAGATCTGAAAAAAATGGATTCCCAAACTGTCGTGGAGCAATAGGTTGCATAATAAGATTCTTCTTCCATGCTCACCTGGTGTCTGAGTACCTAAACAGGAAAGGTACTTTTCCATTGTTATGCAAGCACTAGTAGATCACTGGGATGTTTCACTAACTGTGCTGGTCCGGGAAAGTGCTTGATGTGTACAAGTTTAGGAATACAGGATTTTCCCAAGATTCTTCCTGGACCGGCATACTCACATTAATGGGGCTAGAATGCTAGTAGTGATTTGGGGGGGGGAGTGCCTACCCTTTGCTTGCCTGGATCATGAAATTACATGACATCTGGACAGCACCAAGGAAAGATTTAACTACTATCTGAAAAGGTGCAGGATAACTATTGAATACTAGCCAATTAGCCCGTCATGAGATGGGATTTTCAGGTCTCTCCTCCACGTCGGTCTTCTCTCCTGAGCCTCCGGTCTCTCGCTCCGTCTCTCTCTCTCCTCCTCTTCCTGCCTCCCCCTCTCTCTCTCAGCTCTCCTCCCCCTCCTGCCTCTCACTCAGGGGACCGTGGAGCCCAAATGGCCGTTCGTGCTACACGCTCCCCGTGCTGCATGGGGGGTGCAGAGCCCAAACAGTCGCTTGCGCCGCTTGCTCCCACGCGGCAGCCTGGCTGAGCAGCGCAGAAGTCAGCCGAGCGCCACGGCGGGAGGCGAAGGGGGGCGGGGTGGTGACGTTCACGGCCAGGGAGCAGGGCCTGGAGCCGCTGTCACGCCGCACATCACCACCACGGCCCCCTTCCCCTTCCGCCGTGGCGCTCGGCTGACTTCTGCGCCGCTCAGCCGGGCCGCCACGGGGGAGCAAGCGGCCGTTTGGGCCCCACACTCCCCATGCAGCACGGGCCGCCCAGAGGGAACAGCCAGCATTTCAGCAACAGCACTGCCCAGAGGGAACAGCCAGCATTTCAGGCAACAGCGCCGCCCAGAGGGAACAGCCAGCATTTCAGGCAACAGTGCCCCCCAGAGGGAACAGCCAGCATTTCGGCATTACAGACTCTCAGACACTGGACTACTATATATATGATGTGTTTTGTAGATTGAAAGAACTCTAGCAATGCCCCATGACTATGCTGGATTTCAGTGAGGCAAATATTCCTGTTATTGCTGCTTGTTGAATACAGGGGTGAAAGTAACTTAAATTTCTTATGGGTACTCTTTTATCACAACCTTCCCACCCCTTGAGGGGGCCTTTGGGTGGAGGGAGGTTATGATACCTGTAGGAAATGTAAGTGTAAGGGGCTCAGGGCTGGGTTGTGTGTGGGTGCAGGAATCAGGGTTTGGATGTGTGAGGGGCTCAGAGCAGGGAACTGGGGGGTGCCAGAGTCAGGGCAGGGGTATTTGAGTATCTGCTGGCGGGAAGCAGTGCTGGCCGGGAGGGGATTGGAGGGGAGTGGGACTGGCCAGGAGGGCGTCGGGAGTGGGGCTGGCTGGGGAGATCGTGGGGGGAGGGAACCGGTCGGCAGGAAGCAGGGCTGGCCAGGAGGAGGTTAGGGGGAGCGGGGCTGGCCAGCGGGAAAGCAGGGGCGGGAACCAGCCAGTGGGGAGCAGAGCTGGCCCAGGTGCACGCAGATCCTGGGGTGCTGCCCGTCCCGCGCACGGTCCCGGCGGGGCACACGGGCAAATCTGACCCCGGTGATTACATCCTGCCCTGCCCCCGCCCATGCCCACCCACCTCCTCTCTACTGTGTAGTTGCATACTGATACTCATGATAATAATAAAACTTCCTTAATTAGAAAATACTGGACATTTATTTGTCCAGTATTTTCTTAATTTGTTTCCTGGACAGAAAGCTCAACTACTGGACTGTCCGGTTCAAAACCGGACACCTGGCAACCCTAAACCTCGCCTCTTTCTACACTGACTAGAAACCTCATTACTTAGGGTGGAATTTTCAGAGAGCTCTCATAATTTCCTTTAAGGCCTTTTAACACTGCTGGGTGATAGGCATAAGTAAAAATCAGGCCTTGTTAATTATTTTGCCTGAGTGACCCTAGCCATACTTATTTAGGATGCCACATTTGCTTCTACAGTTGTGTAAGTTCTTTCCAACCATTCTTCTGTTTGTTTTCAAATAGCTGAATCATTGGCTAGGTATGATGAATCTGAGTACTATTGTATAGGACAGTGTTTTTTAAACTGGTGTGCCGCGAGGCAGTAGGAGGTGTGCTGCGGAGAACAAAAATAAAAAATGGCCACCCTTAAAGGGGCAGGTGACCTTTTTTCTCCCAATAACTTCCCTCGACCCTTCCCCCTACACACCTTTTTTTTTTTTTTTTTTTTTTTTTTTTTTTTTTTTTTGCAAACAGTGGTATAGGAAGTCCTTTGTCAGAACCATTGCAGATTGCTAGTCACTATTTAACTGAGGCAATTACCTCTCGCCTTTTGGAACAAGAGCCTGTAGATTAAGACTCTAATTTGTAGACTTGTGTGAACAGCCTCAAAAAATAAAATCCAGCTTTGTTTTACTTAACTGATAAGAGATCTGTCTGTTAATTGTCCATTTAACCACAATAGCTAGGATACTACCTTGGATAAATTAAAGAATAGTTTTCAAATATATGGGTAATAGTAGGAAATTAAGTAATGAATATGGCCAGACTAGCTCAGACATTTCATCACAGCAAGCCTGCTGTAGTAATATTTATAAAGAAAATATTCTTAGATATCTGGAAGATCCTCTCTCTTGATCCATTGGCCCCACTTCCTTTGATCTGGATACCACATATCCTTCAGATGCTATGGAAGCCTGAGAAGGAAATAGGGTTACATAGCAATATGAGTTGGCAAGCTCTATGTGGCATCATTTGAAGAGGGATCCAGTTGGGAGAAATTTACCACGAGTTTAAATAATATGGTGCAACTTCATTAAAATTAATTGAACTGTGCCAGATTACACCATTGGTTATTGTGGAGGTATTATTATTAAACTTGGTATTCTTATTCTCAAAATAATATTTACCCAGATGCAGGCCAGCAGTAAGTTTTCTTTATTGTTCTGTAGAGGGATAGATGTATTATGGCTACTGTCATGCCATAATTTTCAAGTTGTTGACATTTTAAGGGTCATGATTACTTCTGTGGAAAACCATAAAGAATATCAGTGCATATTTATGTACTGCAGTTTGTTAGAAGAAATGATGGGAAGCTTGGAGAGTTCAGCAAATTAGTAGACATTGGAATGAAGTCTCTTTTCTGCTTGGAAGTGTGTATGGTTTTTAAAATGACAGTAAATTTTTCTGACTAGTATGAAGGGATTTCAATAAGCTTTGAACAGTTGATATGATTTATATTGGTAAAAATTGGATTATAAATATCAGGCTAAATATAGGATAATCAGTGTCATATTGATTGTCTTCTATAGCCTGTGATGATAATAGTACCTGTACTAGTTAATTTTTCAGATGCCTTTGTTCCTTTAGTGTATATTAAAATTAATGAATTCTGTTAGTAACTTGTAATATTAGTTTAGATTAACTGGAAATCGCAGCAACCGGAGTATTGCGTATCTT
Organism: Rafetus swinhoei; assembly: GCA_019425775.1. NCBI lineage: Eukaryota > Metazoa > Chordata > Testudines > Trionychidae > Rafetus > Rafetus swinhoei. Next base: position 74,673,050 of record CM033427.1, on the reverse strand, counting down.
TGCTGAACTAAGTTTCTAAGGCATTCATTCACTTTTGTTATTTATAGTTTGATTAGAGTTTAGCTTGAATTGTGACCTTTTTAGGCCATTCATTCTGTGCCTACTCAATTTGGCTAATACCTGTTTTGATCTGCTGGCATAAAAAAAAAATTCAGGCCATTGGATGGTCACATCCTTTGGCTGTGGATAACTACTGGAGAGTGACAACACAACAGGAGGCAAGGACTGCAACAGTGACTAATCTTATTAATTAAAGTAATGTCAGTACCCTTTGATCAGCTTCTCCTGTAATTACATCAAATGTAACCTTGCCCTGGGGAGTCTAGTTTATTGAGAGAGAGATCCAGAAAGGATATTTCAATGGAGATTAAACTTGAGAGGGATGTTCATAAGAAATGGCTCATATAAAATAATCACTTTATAAATGTAATGCTAGCAAAACATAAATAGGACATCTATTTTTGTTTAATGTTATGATAATATAGTAAAAACAAATCAGAAGCCTATATCTATATACTCAAATGTCAATCTTTGTTTAATTGCAAATGATTTCTAGGTTTTTTTGTAAGTGTTCTTTAGAATGTACAAACTACAGTGTCCATTGTTCAGACCTTAGAGGGGATTTCTTCAATTAAGAGCTTACTGATTGAAGAATAGAGGCATCTTTAAGAAGACGCCTGGGACACTTCATCTGTTTGCTTGGGTTCAGGCGACTTCAGTATGGAACTGATACTAGAATATTGCAGCCACTTCTCTTGTCAACATTTTAAAAGGATGTTGGAAAACTGGAGATAGTGCGGACAAGAGTCATCAAGATGATGGGAGGGCTGGAGAAAGTGCCCTACAGTGAGAGAATTAGAGGTCAGTCTGTGTATTTTATCAAAAAGAAAATTGTTTAATCTATCAGAGAGAGGCATAAAAAACTCCTGTGCCTGGAAGCCCAAGTCAGACTTATTTTTTTTTTTTTTTTTTTTTTTACAGTTAGGGTAATTAATCAGTGCAACAAGCTACCAAGGAAAGTAGTGGATTAGCTGTGTCTTGAAGTCTTCAGATCAATAATGGATATCTTTCTAAAAGTTATACTTCAGTCAGACACAATTTATTGGGTCCAGCACAGGATAAGCGTGGGGAAATTTAATGGTCTGTCAAGTACAGGAGTTGAAACTAGATGAACAAATGTTCCCTTCTGGTAGTAAACTGTATGAATTTATGCAGAGTTGGTCTTTTTGAGAAGCTACATGCGGAACCTGCCTGCTAGATTGCCTTTTTTTCTCTAAAATTTTCTAGGGTTGTTACCCTCAATGACTGACTCATAATTGAAATTCCTAAGAAATTCATTTTACCTCCAGGAGATACATATGGCTGCAATAATGGACAATTGGGACCCAGGATTAATAGTTGAAGAGTTTTGTAATACTGGGAGGGAAAATTCTTTGGTCAGCTATTGAATAATGTAGGCCTAAAACCTCAAAATAAATATATTCCTCCTTACAGTTGGCCTCAAAAGGGTATTGGTAATATTGTGAATACAGGCCTTACACTAATACCAGAAAAGATATTTCTCTATTAGAGTATGATGGAAGAGATTAAAGAGGTGACAGCCTGTTCTACAAGTCACACTAAGCAATCACTGTCATGTACTGTTTCTTTTTTTGATAATATTTTCCCCTCCTCTTTTCCAGTGCCTTTTACTCTCTTCCCTTTGTCCTGAGTAGGGAGCCACTTCCAAAATTACATACAGGGTTGATGCAGAGAAGAAAACCTGCTCATGCCCCAAATGCAGAGGTTCCTGGCAGAGTACACAGAAGTGGTATAGTGCCAGTTCTGTTCAGATGTGCGATGTTGAAAGCAGACAAGAATCTTGCATAGATTATCATAAAGACAGATCATACATTTGGGGCTATGTCTAGACTACAGGGGAAGATTTGAAAGAGGATATGCAAATTCTGTGGGAATTGGCATATCTTCTTCCGATTTCACTTTCAAAAGCAGAGCTTTTGAAAGTGAAAGTAGTTTAGATGCGGCTTTTTTGGCGAACCCCCCCCTTTGTCGAAAAGCCACGTAAACCTCATTTTTTGAGGAAAAGTGGCTTCTCGACAAAAGGTGGGGGGGCGGGGTTGCCGAAAAAAGCTACGTCTAAACTACTTTCACTTTCAAAAGCTCTGCTCTGCTTTCGAAAGTGAGATTGGAATCTCTTTTGAATCTTCTCCGTAGTCTAGATGAGTCCTTATTAGTGTGCTAATTTCCCTGCACAGGCATTAACCCCCCATCGGAGCCAATGTCTCTATTTTAAAACACAGGCAGTCTCTTTAAAAGACCCACAGAAGGATATGAAATTTAAGGTAAGAGTCTTTATGTATCTGACTTCCACCCCAAAGTTTTGAACTCCCATCAAGAATTCATTTTCTCAAATAACTCAATCTCTTATTCCTGGGGCATACATAGGAATTGTCTAGGGTTCTTCACTAAGGTATTTCCCTAGGCTGAATGTTCAGGATCACTTAACTTGCATTTGTTGCACAGTAATTGGCCTTAATGACATCCAAAGTCAATCTGAACTCATCTGGTTTGACAGCTTCCATTGTTCCAATTTAAGAATTTAATTATCTCATTATTTTGCTGAATTGATTTTAAGTAATTAACCCTTATACTTTCCACTTTAAATATTATTTATGAATGTTTGCCATTTTGCCAGAGTAGATATAATTGTTCTTTATATGTTAATTTAATTTATGCCCGTTTCTACTGGTAACAAATCTTAACAAAGACGTGCCAAACATTTCTTTAGCATAATTAATATTTTATACCTAGATTTATCAATTAACTGGAATTTTCTAGATTTTTCCATGCAAACACATTGAGAATAATAGTGGTGGGTAATCTTTATTTTATATGATTGAAAATAATCTGTTTTTCCTCATTATTTATTTAATTTTCATTGGGACCTGGAAATCTCAATAGCTTTCATAGAATCATCGAATACTAGGACTGGAAGGGACCTCGAGAGGTCATCGAGTCCAGTCCCCTGCCCTCATGGCAGGACCAAATACTGTCTAGACCATCCCTGATAGACATTTATCTAACCTACTCTTAAATATCTCCAGAGATGGAGATTCCACAACCTCCCTGGGCAATTTATTCCAGTGTCTGACTACCCTGACAGTTAGGAACTTTTTCCTAATGTCCAACCTAAACCTTCCTTGCTGCAGTTTAAGCCCATTGCTTCTTGTTCTATCCTCAGAGGCCAAGATGAACAAGTTTTCTCCCTCCTCCTTATGACACCCTTTTAGATATCTAGAAACTGCTATCATGTCCCCCCTCAATCTTCTCTTTTCTAAACTAAACAAACCCAATTCCTTCAGTCTTCCCTCATAGGTCATGTTCTCTAGACCTTTAATAATTCTCGTTGCTCTTCTCTGGACCCTCTCCAAGCTTTACTTGGAATCAGATAACCAGATTTGTTGCTCTCTTGTGGGCTGAGTTGACCAAAGATAAAAGGTATGCAAATAACTTCATGATATGAAAAAGAGGCACAATACTGTATTTGGAATCTAAGTTATAGAATAAATACTTGTAGAAATTTTCTTTATTGAATAGGTTAGTGTTTTCTAAATTTTGCATTTTACATATTTCAAATTGTGTTTTTATGCTGAATTGTACTTGCAGGAATTGTACAATAACTTTTAAAACACTATTGGTACTGACTCTGATTTTGCGACCTCTCTCGTGTAAGTAATCTTTACTTGTGACTAATTCCATTGATTTCAAATAAGGAGTACTCAATGTAAGTAAGATTTACTCATGTGATTGAGGGCTTATAGAACTGGACTCTTAAGTGGCATATATAGATTTAGGAATGTACTTGGCCATGCCTTGGATGTGCTAGCTCTGAAATAACATTGAAATTAGGAGTGTATTTATTTGCTTGAGTGTTAGTGCCTTCAGAATTATTGAACTGAGGAAAAGTTATGCCTTTTTTGTGTGTTGATTGGGTCAACATTGTGTTAAACTATCACTGTCAAAGTCTGTCACTGACCAGGGAATGCACATGGTTTTAGGAACATGGTGTTATTGGTGATCCTTCCAGGAGATAAAGATACAAAACCAGACAGCACAAGGAATCAGGAACAGAGGCACTCAGGCTTAGGAATGACAAGTAGATCTTCTCTTCTTTCGTTGACATGTAGTCTTAGCTAGGACACTGTAGACCCTGGGCTGCCACCAGGGTAGACCTTTTGTGCTCTCCCATTGCTAGGGAGATTTCATCGGTCACATGACACCATTTTACACACCTTAACCAAAAAGGGTGCCAACTGCCCCAACAAGAAGAGATATCAAAATAGTGGAAAACCACAATGTAAACAAACAAAATGGCGATTTGAAAAATCCTTTCTACACTAGGGCTGCGTCTACACTGCAGGCTTTTTGTGCAAGAACAGCCTTGTTCTTGCGCAAAAACTTGCCGAGTGTCTACACTGCACGCACGTTCTTGCGCAAGTAAATTTACTGTACAGCGTCGGAAAACAGAGCTTCTTCCGGAAGAGTTATTTCTCTCTCCACGAGGAATAAGCCCTCTTATGCAAGAGCTCTTCCACGAGAAGGCAATGTAGACAGGCAACATGATTTTCTTGCTCAAGAAACCCGTATGGCTAAAATGGCCATCAGAGCTTTCTTGCGCAAGAGAGTGTCCATACTCTCTTGCGCAAGAAGCCTGCAAGAGCCATGGACGCTCTTGAGCAAAAGCACATCTCTTGCGCAAAAGCATGTGGCAGTGTGGACGCGCTCTTGTGGAAGACCTTTTGCACAAGAACTCTTGCGAAAAACACTTCTTGCGCAAGAAGCCTGCAGTGTAGACGTAGCCTAGGAGTGGAATCCTTTATCAGTGCTACCTTGCACTTTAGAAATTTAGGAAGAATTTTGGGGTTTGGATTTTTTTGGTGTTCCTAGAGGAAAAAAAACCCCATAGACTTCAAAATGCAAACTATTGCCAGAACTGCACTTGAACATCATTTTTTAAATGAAAAGTACATTGAAAAGTACTTCCATTCCAAAAGGATTTGGATTTTATGGATTTGTATTCAGCTGTCTACTTCTGATACCACACTAACACATGCCAAAACAATCATTTCTAGTTACTAAGATGCAGTCAGAAAGCAAACTCAATCTTGGGAAATGTGTCAGTGTTCGTAAAATAGTCATGAATAGTTTGAAAACAAAAAACAATAGTTTTGAAAGTGTTGTCATGCTAATTTTTAGTATTACATTTTTTGGTTGAAACAGTATCTTATGGTATATGAGCATATGCAAGGAAAGTCAACATCAAGGTAGGAAGGATGAAATTGATTCTATCTTGGTGACTAATGTAAGGTGAACTATATCTTTGGGCACATCTATACAGCAGGGCTAAACTCAAAGCAAGCTACGCAACTTGAGCTACGCTAATTGTATACCTTAAGTAGAAATAGCTTATTTCAACTTCTGGCACTGTCTATATGCCAGTTATTTCAAGAGAGAGCACTTTTCCCCTGACTTCACTTTCTCCTCATACAATGAGTGTTACAGTCCTCCAGCTCAACATTATTTCAACATTATGTCAAAATAACTGCTTGTGTGTAAATTTGGACTATGTTATTGTGGAGTATTGTCAGTTATTCCAAATAATGCTGCTGTGTAGACATAGCTTTAAAGAATAGGTATCTGTATAAATCTGTAAATCAGTACTTCTGTTTAAAACCGTGGCACTATTTCATCAACAAGACTTAAGAGCTTTATAATCACATTAAACATTTGTTTAAATACTTATGTCCATCTAAATATAAAGTTAAGCAATATAATTTACCTGTATTAAAATTTAGTTAATTACAACTATTTTTTAAAAAGAAATTGGATGTACTATAAGGAAATTGAGGATTCATGTTCAATTCAGTCTATCAGTTGGAGGTTCTTTTGAAATAAGATGTAACTTTAGTGGAAAGATGGAATTATATTTTGTAGAACATTTGTTTTTGTGAGCTTTATATTACTTACTGAAGTAAGCTTTTCATGACATGGGGATTGTGGAGGAACTATTGACTGCCCTCTACTTTTACTGGGCCTCATTTTGCATCCTTTGAAGTTATTGAAGATATTTGCTTGGATGGCTTCAGGTTGCAATCCATTGGGATATGGTCATTAGTTTCTACTCATAAGGTATTATAGAATGGACTGCAAGCACACCATATTTCTAAGTTTGAATTACCCTTCCCATTATGTGACCCTGTTGTCAATTGCTTATTATGTTACCAATTTTAACCAGATTGGTTGGCTGAAATTCTCCAAGGTGGGTGTCTTCATTAAGGCGAATAGTTTTGTGAAATTTCAACTAAAATGGCTGCTGTTTTGGAGAGCAAGTGAGGGGGAAAAATAAGTTTTTACCCATATTTCCCAAAAAAATGTGGTGGTTTTTGTTGGAAAGTTCTATGTTCCCGTGATTTGGAAACAGACACTTGAAATCTGGCATGAGGGTGGTCTTTTTGTCTGGACCTGTTGCCTTCTCTGAGTAAATCTGCCTGCGATTACATGGGGTCTTTCCATTTATTTACAATTTAAATGCTGGCACAACTTTAGTTTTGATCCAGTCCTCTAGAATTTCTAAGAAATATTGGAAATCATCATTAACAATCCAGAGAGCTCCTCAGCCAGCCTTTAAAACTCTTGGTTCTTCTTTGAGTTGTTGCCGGTCCCTGAACCAGCCAAGGAAATAATCCAGACAAAGGGTGAGCTGAAGCAGCACTAAAGCTAGTTTATTAATACAGATTCTTAGGGGTAAGATGATACTCTCACACACCTCACATTCATACTGACAGTTGAAGGTAGGCTGCAGACATAGTGTAGATAACTTCCGATTTCATAGGTAGTTTGAGCTGGCCAGGTGTCAGCTTCCCAGAGACCGACCACGAGGCTCACGGATATCCTTGGAGCCCCTTGGATCTGCAGGATGGTTACTGTCTCTGATTCAGTCGCAGGTTTCACATGCTGTTACATCCTTTCCAAAAGGAGATGATCTTCCTGGCTGCTTGTCAGTTAATTTATCTACTTTCAGAGTCTTTGTCTGCCTTAAAAGGTCACGGATCCTAAACTGCCTTTTTGGTTGGGCATTTCTCATTCGTACCTCACACACATTCCACAGGTTACATACATATTCATGAAAAACATGGTTTCTAGTAAATTCAACTTTATGGTCTTAAGTAACCTGAAACCTTCCATAAATTGGATTACTTGACATACTAAAAGGATCTACTGTAAATACTATGGGTTTACATACCAAAGGCATGATACAGAGCTTAATATAAATTATAACTAAGAGAACCGGGGTCAAGGAAAAGGGGGAATCAGAGGGGTATGGTCAGCCACTTAGATGCCAGTGGACAGGAGGGAGGAGGGGGTCATGTCCGACTAGTTACATGAGTGATGTCCCCTTTGGGTGCTGGTGTGTTTTCGTGCCCGTGACTGGAGATTTCTCTGTCAGAGTTCTGCCATGCCGTGCATGCGCAGTAACATCTTGTGCTGTTGGTGTCCATTAGGTGCGCGTGCGGCACCTCTGTTCCTTCTCTACTGTCCTCGGCAGCAGAGACGGAGCTTCCCTTCAGTCACTCTTCCTTCAACCTAACAGCAAAAAATAGTTAAAATTCCTCAGTTTTTCTCTCATCCAAGTTACTACTCCTTCCCTTTCCTGTTCATAAAAAAAATCCCAAACTTTTTTCCTAAAATCCCCCCCGCCCCCCCCAAAACACACAACATTTTTTCTTCATCGTTGTTCCTGTTTTAAAATGCCTGGCTCTGCAGGTTTCAAACTCTGCATCTCTTATTGTGAAGCCATGCCAGTGTCCGACAACCACTCCTCCTGCATAAAGTGTTTAGGAGAGGCACATATGGCACAGAAACATCCCCACTGCTTGAACCTCATGGTCAGAGCAAGGTGGGCCTGTGCCAACAGGCTGAAATTTTTTTCTTTATGACAAGTCGCTACAACCTGCATGTGATGACTCTCCACCCAGAAACAAGGACACGTCCAAGACCAGAGGTATGGACAAAAGTCGTACCTCTATGTCCTCTGATAGGGAGAAAGCGAAGCCTCGGGTCTCCCAAGCTAAAGCACTGCCCCCAGCACCGAGCTCCTCCAGGGTGAGCTTAGGCAACAAGCCTGGCACCTCAGGCACAGCACTGCCTAAACAATTGCACAAAAGGGCCCACTCCAAGCCCAGACATAAGTCATCAGCACTGCCATCCATTGCACCGACCAAACAGCACAGATCGGCATCAAAGAAGGTGCCAGAGGCAACACTGGACACGGCACCAAAGAAATCCCATATCAAGATGCCTTCTCCCATCGTGCTGATGCCAACCCCGTCCCTGGCACCGTAGGCACCGACAATGGTGCAGTCCAGTGCAGCACTGCATAAAGACCATCCTAGGCATTCTACAGCACTGACAGACCCTGGGTCCTTGGCACCTTGTTCCCTAGCATCCTTGGTGTGCTCAGTTCACTCACCTCACTCTCCAGCTCCATCTCTTTCTCTCTCAGGGTATGTCTACACTGCCACCCTAGTTCGAACTAGGGTGGCTAATGTAGTCATTCGAACTTGCAAATGAAGCCCGGGATTAAAATATCCCGGGCTTTATTTGCATGTTCCCAGGCGCCGCCATTCTTAAATGCCCGGTAGTTCGAACTCCCTGCCCACGGCTACACGTGGCACGGGCTAGGCAGTTCAAATTAAAGCTCCTAATTCGAACTACCGTTACTCCTCCTGCAATGAAGACTACCGTTACTCCTCCTCCTTCCACAAAACTTTTGATGGTACCTCTATTTTTGCACATCCCATCACCAACTGTTTCTTTACAGGTCTTCGGAATACTTTCCCTTCAGTACGTCCACCTAAACCAATATGGAAGCTGAATCATGTTCTGAAGAGCCTAACGAAACCACCCTTCGAACCATTAGCAACCTGATCGTGGCTACATCTTTCCATGAAGGTGGCCTTTTTAGTAGCCATCACCTCCAGCAGGAAGGTGGGCGAGATGGCAGCACTGATGTCTGATTCACCATACACTGTGTTCACTAAAGACTGAGTAACCCTCCAACCTCACCCCAAGTTCCTCCCGAAAGTCCCCACACCTTTCCATATCAATGAACCCATATACTTACCTGCATTGTGTTCTAAACCACATACCAATCTGACTCAAGCAGTACTACACACCTTAGATGTCAGACAAGCGCTCGCCTTGTACCTCGACCAAATGAAGCCCTGGAGAAAGTCAACAGGACTTTTCTTATCATTCACAGAACGCTCAAAAGATCCAGCCATCTCCTCTCTGGGAACATCCAAATGGGTCTCTTCTTCTATACACATTTGTTACACCATCCACAACAAGCAACCACCACTGACCATAATAGCTCATTCCACCAGAGCAGTGGCTTCCACCACAGCCATTCTGAACAACATCCCACTAGAAGAGATTTGTAAAGCGGCAACTTGGTCTTCCAACCATACCTTTGCAAAACATTACGCTCTTACCTCCGCTATTGCTCCAGCAACATCAATTGGATAAGCGGTGCTATCTACAATTTCCTGAGCAGGGCTCCAAACGCACCTCCATGATATGAATACTGCTCTGTAGTCACCCAAAGTGGAGCACCCACAGGGACATCACTCGAAGAACAGAGAGCTACTCACCCTCTGCAGTAACGGGGGATCTTCAAGATGTGTGTTCCCGTGGGTGCTCCACTACCCTCCCTACTCCCCTACTTTGGAGCCTCTTTGGAGCCAAAACCAAGGTAGAGAAGGAATGGAGGCGCTGTGCTGCATGTGCACCTAACAGATACCAAAAGCATGAGGAAACGCTACTGTGCATGCACAGCAGAACACTGCTAGAAAAATCTCTGGTCGCCAGCACTAGGATGTGCCAGTACCCAGAGTGGAGAACCCACAGGGGGACACATCTCAAAGAACCCCTGTTGCTGCACAGGGTGAGTAACTCTCGTATACAAGTTAAAAAGACCTGATTTAAATGCATTTTAGCTTTAGTCACTACTATCTGACATCCTTCTGGGTTACAGCTGGAATGGCAAGTACAGGTTGAACCTCTCTAAACTGGGACTCTCTGGTCTGGCAACATCCATGATGTAATGTGTGAAATGTTTTGGATACTTTTTCTTTAGTTGAAATTAGGGATATGAAGGACTAGTCGACTATCTGATAAGCAAATGCTATTGAATAGTCGACACACTAGTTGATTAGTTGCTTCCCCACCCCTTGCTGCCTCTATCAGAAAGAGGCAGCAAGTGGGGGGGCAGAAAGAAGGTAGCGCTTCAAAGAGGCAGCACCGCGTGGAGCCCAGGACCAGATCCTGGGCTCTATGTGGCGCTGCACTTTGAAATGCTGTGTGCAGCCTGGGGCCAGCTGGGGAGTCCTCAGTTGGCCCCAGGCTGCACACAACATTTCAAAGCGGCAGTGCCATGTGGAGTCTGGGGTCTGCCACTTTGAAATGCCGTGTGCAACCCCAGGCCAGCTGGGGACTCCCCTGCTGACTCCAGGCTCCATGCGGCGCTGCCACTTTGAAACGTCGCGTGGAGCCTGATGCCTCTTGATTGCATGAGTTCCCCCTCGGTCCTGTGCTCCTCACAGCACTTTCACCTTTGAAGTGTAGCAACAGCCCTATTCTATTAGCCAGTTAATCTAAATTTAACATCCCTAGTTGAAATTAAATCTAATACCATGTAATCATATTGTGCAATGTTTAACTTCCTATTTGAAAAATGAATGACCCTTCTGACCACTGTTTGTTTTGGGTTTTGAAGACATTTGTTAATGTTTCGAATACAGGTTAAATGGCAACTTAAAAAAAATGATAGGAAGGGGGAGAGGCAGTATGAAAGAATGAGTGTGATGGGAGGACAACTAAAAACCAAAGCAAGGAGGGAAAAGATTGAATAAAAGTGGGAGCTGCGGAGAAAATACAGCCCGTGGGCTGAATCCAGCCCGCCAAGCCACCGGATCCAGCCCACAGAGGCAGGGGGGAGCCCCAGGCAGGCTCCCCAGTTTGCCCCGCATGCCATGCAGAAAAGCGGCTGCAGGCTCTGTTTCTGTTTTGAAACTGGAGAGGACGGGGGAAGTTTTAGGAGTCGCCCTGTCCCCAGCACATTCCCATTGGCTGGTTTCTGGCAGAAACCAGCCAATGGGAGCTGCTTATTATTCTAACAAGCAGCTAAGAAGAATCACGCCCCCTCTCCTGGGTTCAGTTATTCATGAAGCACATGGCCAGGCAAGTAGGCTGGCTGGCTAGGAAACATTTTAAGCTCTGCAGGCAGGCAGGCTAGTTTGGCAGCTGACAAGTAAGTCTCTTGGCCACAGCCTGCTTCTGGCACCCAAGCTCTTTCCTGCCCCAACTCTCTGCTCCCCCCATCAACATACCCAAACCCTCTGTCCCCTTCTTACACCCATAGCCCCTCCCAGATCTGGTACCCCAATGTCCTGCCCCAGATCATAATTCCCTCCTACCCTAGGTCACATCGCAAATCCCTTCACTCCAGTCCCCTGCCCTAGGTCACAACCACCTGCTTCATTCCAACTCCCTCCCAGACTCCAGTCTCCCTCCTGCACCCCAGTCCCTTACCCCAAGCGCCCTTCTGCACCCACCCTCCATCCCAGACCCTGCATCTCCTCCATTAATATCATAGAGGAGTGCGGTCCTTGACCACTTTCCAAAATCTTGGAGTGGCCCCCCATCAAAAATTATTGCCTACCCCTGGCTTATGTGGATATAGGTTAGGAGAGGAAAAGAGGTAAGGAGAGCTGGATTGGGATGAGAGACCCACAAGAGGGGAGAAAAGTGAAGAGTATAAAAACTAGTTAATGCTCATGAAGATGTAGGTTTGATAGCCTGAGAGACTGAATTCTTCAGGTTAACTATAGAAAAATTATAGCCTGGGCAGAAACAGTGTAAGCTGTGTCCGTGTTTTTGTCTCACATTCACCTGACAGCTCTATAGTTAAGGTCTAAAAGAGAAGATCACACTGAGTCATTGGAAAGAACTAAGAATTGAGGGAATTGAAGGAAGGACGCCTACAGGGCCACATCGATCCCGAAGGGGTACTCTGGGATGGAACCCATCCAGGCTGTGTCTTTTAAAATGAACTCTATTGTACTGTTCTTCATGCCTATAGAATTGCTATGAAGTGAAAAATTGTTTTCCTGATTAAAATATTGCTTCAGTTGGTAACTGAACAAAGTAATTCCGGTGCATACAGAAATTCACAATCACTAAATCACATTTGAGTCTCATGTTTCCAGAGCTATATGTAATTGCCACAATTTTTACATCTGGACACATGATTATTATCAGTGTATCACTAGTGGTTATTCGGAAGCAATCCTGAGAAATGCCACGAACTTCTGTTGAATCTAAATTTTTGTTTAAAAAATGGAAGTTCTAGCCTTTGCAACTGTGCATCTCTCCATTAAAAATTAAACAAAACTATTCAGAATATGAACTTGCTGTAACTAATGCAGTGCTGTCTTGCCTGAGTGTTCTGAGAACTCAAGTGCTTCTGTTGCTGCTCATGGCTTTGCCACAGTTATCAAAAATGACAAGTTAATGAAATTGTTGTCTCTGCTTGTATGGGCAACCTTGTGCAAGGTTCCATGTTAAGCCTGAGTTAAATCTTGACACTGGTTTGTATAGCTGCCTGGTGAAGCAAAATGGAAATACTGCTGTGACTCCAGGTACATTCAAAGATGTGCTTGTTTTTTATTTAAATATAAATATCAATAGTACAGTCTTGTTGAGTAGCCTCCTAATGAGATCCTGCCCCACCACAGCTGCCAGTACACCAATTCCTATCTGTATATCTGCACAGATAATTTCTCCCATAGAGAGCCCTCTGCAGGATTCTGGAGTTGGGAATGGGGAAGACAGAGTTGTAGATATATTTGAATTTTCCTTTCTGCATGAAGCTGAGAAATTTTACTTGTGAGCCCTGGGGCATAATGTGAGTGTTGGAATCTAAGGATATACCTATATTACAGTCAGCTGACATGGGCCACCCACAGATGTTTTATTGCTTTGTGAACGCCTGCCAACTGACCCCATGGTCAATCACATTTTAAAAAATGCTACATGCTGTACAGGTGTTGAGGTGTAAGTGACACTATGGCTACATAATGAAAATAGATAACAGTAGCAACAATATAAAAAGCATAAATGCAACCAAAGGGCTATTAACAAATACAGGTTGAATATTTCCAATGCTTTCTGGTCCGGCAATGTCTGTGGTCCGGCATGATTTTACTTATCTGGATGTCCACTTATCATGGGCGTGGTCAAGTTTCCCAGCAATCCCATAAAGTTTGTTTACATCCACTAGTTCTGGCTCTCAGTGTTTTGTGCTTTTATTTAGCTATAATGTACCCCCAAATGTCTTCTAGGAGCCCGATAAGCAGTGGAAGAGTTGGTAATAATGCTAGACAATATTGATCTCCTGTGGTTTGGCAAATTGTCTTGTTCAGCATTGGTCACATCCCAAGGGTGCCAGACTAGAGAGGTTCAATCTGTAGGTGATGTTCTTAATATACAAAATTTTAAAACTCTGAACATTTTTTATGTGTTTTTGTCTTGTTCTGTGGAACAGATGGAATGTTTACCCCCTTTATTAGTCTCTGGATCAGTAATCAGCACACTAGATGTTGCTTCCTTGGAAACTTGAGGCAAGGTTGCATTGTTCCTTTGCTGCACTAGCAGTTTCACAATTTCATGTCCCCAAGAAACAAGAGTCTTCCATTTTTTGTTGCTTTTAGACTGTTGATTGATTATGGTTAATGTACCTTAATTTTATGTATAATTAATTATTTTTGTCCTATTCAAAGTCAGATGGTAAACCTTTCATATTAGCGTAGTGAACTGTAATTTCTATTTTGGTCTTGGTTGAAGATGTGAATATTAGATCTCAAAAAAGTTAAAGCGTGGAATATCAAATAAGCACCTGCATTTTTCAAAAAAGACAGCAGATGGTAGTATAGCATTTAGTTATAGTACTGTAGTTTCCTGATTCAGCATTGTTGACATTTTAATGTCCTTCAGTATAATGGTCCATATAGCACTATACAATTCTGTAAAACTATATACAGTATTAGCACTTTAAAAACTGCTGCATACTTCAGATATAAAGAATAAATGCCCATTCTTCTGCTATTTTACAAAAAATTGTTTTCTTTTTGTTGATTATAATTTTGTGTATGTTTACTAAAATAATTTGCAGAACAGACAGAATTTAGAATGACACAGTGAATGTTAAATCCTACCATTCTTTCATAAATAAAGACAACGTTTTAATCTTTTGTTGGGCTAATGTCACAGGAAGAGCTGTGCATATCAGAATTCAGTGAGTTAAGATGCCAATTTAATTTTTCAATGTTTTCCTGTTTGCTGTTCCAACATGTCTAGGAATATGTCAGGTATAATTTTGATTACCTACGTGCGGAGATAGGCAAGGCTGCTGAGAGTGACAGTCTCCCACGTTTTAAACAGTACTTCACCATTAACTAAATAAATTTTAGTAATTTAGAAAGCATCCATATTTATTCTTCTGATACAATGCATTAAAATACGCAAAATTCCATGGCAGAACAGTCTTTTCCTCCCAAGTAATCTCTATCAAAATGTTAACTTTCCTCTTAGAACATAAGAACGTAAGAATGGCCGTACTGGGTCAGACCAAAGGTCCATCTAGCCCAGTAGCCTGTCTGCCGACAGTGGCCAGCACCAGGTGCCCCAGAGAGGGTGGACCGAAGACAATGATCAGCGATTTGTCTCCTGCCATCCTTCTCCAGCCTCTGACAAACAGAGGCCAGGGACACCACTTCTATCCCCTGGCTAATAGCCTTTTATGGACCTAACCTCCATGAAATTATCTAGCTTCTCTTTAAACTCTGTTATAGTCCTAGCCTTCACAGCCTCCTCTGGCAAGGAGTTCCACAGGTTGACTACACGCTATGTGAAGAAGAACTTTCTTTTATTAGTTCTAAACCTGCTACCCATTAATTTCATTTGGTGTCCTCTAGTTCTTCTATTATGGGAACTAATAAATAACTTTTCTTTATCGGCCCTCTCCACACCACTCATGATTTTATATACCTCTATCATATCCCCCCTCAGTCTCCTCTTTTCTAAACTGAAAAGTCCCAGTCGCTTTAACCTCTCTTCATATGGGACCCGTTCCAAACCCCTAATCATTTTAGTTGCCCTTTCTGAACCCTTTCCAAGGCCAAAATATCTTTTTTGTGGTGAGGAGACCACATCTGTACACGGTATTCAAGATGTGGGTGTACCATAGTTTTATACAGGGGCAGTAAGATATTCTGTGTCTTATTTTCTATCCCTTTCTTAATAAATCCTAGCATCCTATTTGCCTTTTTGACCGCCGCTGCACACTGTGTGGAAGTTTTCAGAGAACTATCCACGATAACTCCAAGATCTCTTCAAATGTAGTTTAAAATGAAATGTATAATATAGAATTTTAAAGAAAAGCTTGTGGTTTAAGTGGTGCGATGCAATGTGGCTTAGCTGATGGAGCAGAGAACTGGGAGTCAGGAAACTTAGTCCTGCCACTGGTCTTTGAAAGCCACTTTTGTCCTGATCCTGCTCTCAATGAAGTCAATGTCATAACTCCCACTGACTTCACTGATGTAAGTGAGCCTTTAGTCTTTGACTTGCTTTCCTCATTGTTTTGTTTAGGAAAAATATTAGGGTAATAATTATAGAACCTTAGAAATGCCTGGCTCGCGGGGACCCTGCCCAGCTCCCTTTGCTGGCAAGGAATCAAGTAAACCAAGGGCATCCTTGATAGGTGTTTTCCCACAGAGTTCTTATAAACCTCTGATGATAGGGATTCCACAACCTATCTTGGAAGCTTGTTCCAGATAGGGATGTAATAGAGTAAATCGATTAATCGATTAACCGAAAAGCAAAAGCTTATCGGTTCATGCTATAGACTACATGCATTGCCCTCCCTTCTCTCCCCCCCCCCCCCATCCCCCCCACTCCTGCCGGTAATTTTTTTTTTATCAGGCTGGCCAGCAGCCTGGCTCAGTCCTGGTTTGCAATGGGTCTGGGACCTATCCTTTCTGCAGCTCTGCATTTCAAGTGTATTAGGAGCTGGGCAGGCAGGCAGCCTGGCAACTGATGAACCAGCTCCTGCCTGGCATCTCATGCTGCTGCCTCTCATATAGTAGCGGGCTCTGATACAGCAGAGGGCTCCTCGGGAGTGAGGCTGGAGTGTACTGGCTGCCAGCCCTGTCCCCGGGGACTATAGAATAGTCAGCTAGCCTATAAGAATTCATGAAGTTACTCAACTATTCAATTAATGTCCCTAGTTCCAGAGCAGAAGTCTCCTCATATTTTGAAAGTTTTTCTAATATCAAACCTCAATTTCTTTTGCAGCCGATAAAGCCCATTATTTCTTGTCTTGTCTTCAGTGGACACCAAGAACAATTGATCAGTCCTTCTTATAACAGCCCTTTTATTTGGGAAAACTGTTATGAGGTCCCCTCTGATGTCTTTTCTCAAGAGTAAACATGCCCAATTTTGGAACTTTTGCTCAAGTGTCAGGTTTTCCAAACTTTATTTTATCATTTTTGTTGCACTACTCTGGACTCTCCAGTTTATCTGGATCTCTCCTAAAGTGTAACACCCAGAATTGGGCACAGTACACCAGCTGATGCCTTACCTGTACTGAGTAGAGCAGGACAGTTACCTCATTTGTCTTTTTTGTGAAGGGGTATACAAACCCCACAACAAAGAGCAACAGTTGAGGAATAGGAGACCGTATCATCTCAGAGGGAGGCAATGAAAGGGAGAAGTCAATTGTTCTGAGCTCCTTAGGGGAATATACTGCCCAGGAGCTCACTGCCATAGACCTAAGAACAGAGACCAGTGCAAACTAACGAAGAAGAGATGACAGGAGGTGCAGGTGAAAGACTTGATTGAAGTGATTTACTCTAGGAAACTAAGGCTATGTCTACACTGTAGCCTTCTTGCAGAAAAGCTTATGCAAATGAAGCTTGGCATGGAATATCGCTGTGCTTCATTTGCATAATTAATGAGCAGCTGTTTTTGCTCAAGAGGCTTTTGCACAAAAACGAGCAGTGTAGATGGCTCCTTTTTGCACAAAACCCCCCTCTTGCGCAAGAGCCGTTCTTCCTCGTTTTTGCGCAAAAGCCTCTTGAGCAAAAACAGCTGCTCATTAATTATGCAAATGAAGCACGGCGATATTCCATGCTGAGCTTCATTTGCATAAGCTTTTCCGCAAGAAGGCTACAGTGTAGGTGTAGCCTAAAAGAGACTGGGGTAGGAAGCATCAGAGGATATAGGGCAGAGCGAGCGGGGCGGCTGCCCCGGGACCCGCGCTTCAATAGGCCCCACGCACGCACTACTACCTGTCGGCTGTGGCCGTGGTGCATGTGCGAAATTGTGCTGCCCCGGGCCCCGTGCTTCAATAGGGCCCGCGCCCTGGGCCCCGCAAAACTCTCATCCGCCCCAGTAGGAAATAGTCTAGGATGTATGGAGGCGGCTGCTTAATACTACCAGATGCTGTACGCCCTAGACCGAGCTCTAGGAGAGAGCAGGATCGAGCTTCCCTACTCATTACGAAAAAAGGTATGTTAACTGGGAAAGACTGTCACTGTTTAAATCCTCAAGCCTCTGTGGGTGGAGATGGAAGCATAAGAGGCCATTCCATATGCTGGCTCCAGAAGGTGCTTACATGTTCAACTCCGAGGCAGCGGGGCAGCCAGGGAGCTCTGTATGCTGCCCACATCTGCAAACCCTGCCCCCACAGCTCCCACTGGCCACAGTTCCCAGCCAATAAGCACTTTGGAGCCAGCTGTTCAAGTGTGAGCAGTGTGCAGAGTCTGTGTGGCTACAGTCCTGCAAATCTGTGGATATTTGTGGCTCATTTTTGCAAATGCAGATAAAAATTTTGTATCTGCAACCCTGCAAATTTCATAGAATCATCCTCAAGCCAATGATGGAGATTCTGCAACCTCCCTAGAATTTATTTCAGTGCTTAACTACCTTGACAGGAAAATTTTGCTGATGTCCAACACTGAACCTTCCTTGCTGCAGTTTAAATCCATTGCTGCTTTTTCTGTCATCAGAGGTTGAGGAGAATAAATTTTCTCCCTCCTCCTTGTAACTCCCTTTTATGTATTTAAAGCTGCTATCATGTCCTCTCAAGTCTTCTCTTTTCCAAACTAAACAAACTCAATTCTTTCAGTCTTCCCTCATAGGTCATGTTTTCTAGACCCTTAATCATTCTTGTTGCATTTCCCTGCACCTTTTCCAGTTTCTCCACATCTTTCCTGAAATGTGGTGCCCAGAACTAAACACAGTACTCCAACTGAGACCTAATCTACAGAGAGTGGGGCAGAAGAATTACGTCTCGTATCTTGTTCACAGCACTCCTGTTAATACATTCCAGAAAGATGTTTGCTTTTTTTTGGCAACAGTGTCACACTGTTGACTCATATTTAGCTTGTGGTCCATTATGACCTCTAGATACCTTTCTGCAGTACTCCTTCCTAGTCGTCGCTTTTCATTTTGTATGTATCCCCTTTTTTGTGGACATGAATATGGATATCCGCAGCTCATTTTTTGCATGTGGATACAAATTTTGTATCTGTGCTTGCTCTACCGATGGACACCCATGGGTCTAGGGGATGTTAATTGAATAGTTGAGTAACCTCATGAATTCTTATCAGTTGGTTGACTATTCTGTAGTCCCTGGGGGCCGGGCTGGCAGCCAGTGTGGTCCAGCTCTATTCCCAAAGAGTCCCATGCTACTGTATCAGAGGCAGAAGCGCAGAGTGCCAGGAAGGAGCTAGTGTGCGAGGGGAGGCAGTTTAAAAACCATCTCCCCTTGTGGACCGTCTGCCTGTCACCCGGTGCTGCTGCCTTTGATAAAAAGGCAGCAGTGTGGGGTGGCAGCAGCCCCTGTCCAGGTGGCATCTGAGCTCCAGGACCTGACATGAGCCGGAACTGACCCAGGCTGCCTGCCCACCTGGCTCTTAATACACTTTAAATGCAGAGCCATAGTGGGGATAGGTCCTAGACTTGGCATGAGCCAGGACTGAGCCAGGCTGCTGGCCACCCTGCTAAAAAATTAATTGGCAGGGGGAAGAGGAGAAATGTGTGTAGCTGATAAGCTCTTGCTTATTGGTTAATCGGTTAACCAACTATACTATTACATCCCTAAGACAGAGGTGACAATAACTTTGGGGAGCCACAGAGAGCCAGGCCAGGCATGGCGTCTGCCTTAGCCTCACTGTGATGCTGATTGGACTTCTAGTGGCCCAATCTGCAGTGCCGACTGGATCCACCAGGGTTCCTTTTCATCTAGGCATTCTGGACACCTGGCAACCCTAACCAAGAATAGAAAATGGCTGAGAATGAAAATGTAATGAATTCCACATGAACTGGACATGGATTATCTGGACTAGGGATGTTAAATTTTGATTAATCAGCTAATTGAGTAGTCGGAATTTCCATCGACTTCTCGATTAGTCAATAGGGGGCGCTCGCCGTTCCGCTGCGCGTCTCCCTTTGAAATGTACAAGAGTAGCCCGTGGCTCTTGTACATTTCAAAGGAAGAGGCACAGTGGGGAACCCACGCGAATGGGAACTGAAGCAGTCCCCACTCACACGGGGTCTGACTGCTGCTCCGCTCTCTTTGAAATGTACAAGAGCTGCCCACAGCTGTTGTACATTTCAAAGGAAGAGGTGTAGTGATGAACCCGTGTGAGTGGGTACTGCTTCGGTCCCCACTTGTACCATTTCCCCCACTGCACCTGTGTCTCCCCTTCCCCGCTGCAGAGATGGTGCTTGGGGGGGGAACTAGTTTTTAAGCTGCCTCCCCCCAGCACAGGCTCCTGCTCCCCCCCTTGCTGCCTCTGATACAGAGTCAGCAAGTGGCGGGGGGGAGAGCGACTAGTCGAGTGGTGACTTGTCTACCCAATAAGCCTAGGCTTATCGGGTATCGACTAGTCGTTTACATACCTAATCTAGACAAAAACAATTTTTTATGTTCCGGTATTTGGATAAACAATGTAGAAAATAATTTGCTTTGAAAGGATTTGGGATTGCAGTCGGTCTCATAATGTTTCCTGGGAGACACTGTACTTCTGGAGACTCCAGTGGCTGCCCAAAATATAACTGTGCTCCCCAGTTCCCTGTTTCTTCTGTTCCCTGCACAATAGCTACCCAGTTATCTCTCGTCTCTTAATGGCCTCTCTCCTAAGTCAGATAGCTCCACAGTAACACAGGTCCCTCAGGGAAACCTGCTGTTTGCTTAAAACAGAGATTAAGAGGGAAATTAAGCTTTTCCTAATTAGGCCATGTTAACTGTCTTCTCATGTTTATAGAAACTTGAATAATTAAATATTTCAATATCTGTGGTTTTTGGCTCCAGAGACTATCGAGACACAAAAATGTTACAAGTGCATTTCACTGAAAGAAATTTGTTTTTAAAATACGTATTGTTCACAAATAATTGTGCATGTGTGCAGTAAATTGGTTTACTAAAAACCTTATGAAAAGTACTCAAGTGAACACATAATAGTTGCTTGAGATATTGACATTAAAATATTAACTGCCTGTGAATATCTTTCTACAGACAAACCACACTCAACCTCAGTTCTATATTATAAAGTAACAATGCAATGTAGAAAATATCATCATGTGTTAATTGAAGGATTTGGAGTTATATGAATACAAAGAGAAAGTTATAGCACAGCTGTGACTTACAGATCACTGAACTGATCTAAACTAAACTTGGTGGGAGTACAAATAAAATAATATATATAGTTTCCTGGCTGAGACTTGGTATGCGAATGGACAAGTGGCAAACTTGTTGCAAATAAGGTTACTAGCAAATATGCTGACAATCCCTCAATTAATTTAGCACTAGGGGGTGCTACAGCAACAAGCCATCTATCAAGTCACAACAAAGCCTGCAATTTGAACACATAGGCTTTCTATGTAAACATACAAAGATGGCATATAATGAAAAATGTAAATTAGATGTCTGCTAATGGAAAAGCATACATTAGGAAATAGCTGTGTGTGGATATTCCCCATATTATGCAGCATGGATAAAAGCATTTTTACTTGTCTTTCCTCTTGTATAATTTATCAGCCT
This sequence comes from Rafetus swinhoei, assembly GCA_019425775.1. Lineage (NCBI taxonomy): Eukaryota > Metazoa > Chordata > Testudines > Trionychidae > Rafetus > Rafetus swinhoei. Next base: position 74,651,824 of record CM033427.1, on the reverse strand, counting down.
CTCTGATTTGTTTCAGTTCATGCCCTTAGAAAGTCATTTTTTTGCTTTTCATTGTCATTCTCACTACATCAGTTTCAGTGACAATAATAAGATAAGGGAATTGTATGTCACACCCCGCAGGATGAGAGTAGACCTAATCTTAGAGGAGTAGAGACATGCATTCCTCTAATACAAGAGAAATACACAACAGAAGCTATTGGAAGTTGGTCATCAAATAGATGTTCACAACATTTATCCCATCCTATGGAAGCTCATAAGAAATGGTAAATAGTCATGTTAATTAGGCCGTAAGGACTTGTGGCCCAGAGGTCCATTAGTGGTTCACTGCTCTGTCACCCTCAGTTACTCACTACTCCGAAAACACTGATATTATAATGTATATGCCAAACATGGCATGTAATAGCTATTAGGAAAGTAATAATATTTACTGATGTTCTTGAGTGATGTGTGTGGATAGATTGTGTACAAAGTTACACATGTGCTAGACTCATGTTCTTAAAATTAAGCAGGCTACCTCAGAGAAAGGTATGGGTATGTATATGTCTGCCCAGCCTGATCATCAGGCAGAGATTATGAAAGTACTTTTTCATGCAAGGTGAACAACAGGAATGTGAAAGGCTAAATGGTTCCGGATAACTGGTGGAGGCTTGGAGCTGCTCCCCACCCTGCGGGGTCCACAATGGACAGGGGCTGCTCCGAGCATCCAGAGAAGCTCATGTCTGTGGCAGTCCGGAGGCATCATTTAGAACAGCTCCTGTCCATGTCAGCCCAGGTGCATCACAAGCAGGGGCTGCTCCTGATGTCTTGCATTGTCCCTGTCTGCGGCAGGCCTGAATCTAACACCTAAATACTTTTGTATCAATGTATTGTGGGAAAATCTGGGTAGCTGGTTCAGAAGGAAAAGTGTGTCTAGGAAAGTGCACAGTGTAGTACAAGATGCATGTGCAGCAGTGGAATTTAGGACATTCTACTGAACAGAAATCTGAGAGGAGGAAGAACCAGTCAACCTAACAGAGAAGGGTCTGATTAACCAACAAAATAACTGTTATGTCTCAGTTACAGGAAGACAGCCATGAAGCAGTGTAGGTCACTGCTAAAGGATAATGTGGTCAGCTACAATATTAACTGTCAGATGTAACCATAACCTCTTTAGACCCAGATGTTGTTTAATTGTTACAAAGTTAAAAATTGTGGAATAGAGTGCTCTTTTCCACATTTTTCTTCAGAATATAGGCATCCACTTGAGAAACTGGTCTTCAGCTCTTGGGTTCAAAGATAACTTTTAGTGTATATGTCATCGAACTGTTAGAACTGTGTGAATGTTTTAGCAAATTAGTTTATTTGCTAAAATGCATTTTTGGGATGGAATTTTGTAAATAATTTTGGCTAATTTAAAATGGAGACAAATTTTGAAAAAAATGTCATTTTGACAGCTTCAAAATTAAGCTTTGGGAATATTTGTTTTGAAACAAAGTTCTGTTTCAAAATTTAGCTATACTAAGCAACAACAAACCCCCCAAAAAGGGTAAAAGTGAAACAATTTTTTCATTTTGCTGAGAAATCAGATAATAAATTTTGATCAGATTTTTCAGTTCAAATAAGTTCTTTGCATAGTTTTATTTACTGTTGCCATTTTAAAGTGCTGTTATAGAAAACTATCTCCAATGAAGTCCCTTGTTCAATTCGATAATCTGAACGTCCCTGGTCCGGGAGAAAAACTGGCGGGCCAGGGCCAGAAGTGTTGCTGGACTAGGGAAGAATGGAGCCACCCCGAGTGTGTGGAGCCCCTGTGCCCCAGCTCACAGTAGCAACGGTGCCTCTATCTGGCTGGCCACAGCTGTGGAGGCATGGCACCCTGGTAGGCCAGGCATGAAACCAAGAGCATCACGGAGCTCCAGGGAGCTGAAGTCTGGGAGTGGAGGGGCAAGCGTTGATCTCACCTGGTCTGTCAAATTCCCTGGTTCGGGACTGGCCAGGTCTGATGATGCCAGACCAGGGAAATTCAACCTGTTCTTCCAAACAGAAGGCTTGAAATAAGTAAACCTACATTATTTTGTAATGGGCTCGCACAAATGGTTGAAATACCCATGGAATCTTTGCCATTGATTGGGTGTTAATTGTTGAGCTTTTTCCCCTTAACTTGAATCATAGTGTTTTTTATGTTATCCCCAGTGGACTCTTAATTTCTCTCATGAGATCTGTGATAAAAGTAATCCAGTATATTTATGTTGCTTGTGCTATCTTTACAGCATCTGAGGCACAAATGTGGAACTAAAACACTGATAAAACTTCAATTTACTGTCTAAATTTTAATGGCTGAACTTAAGTACCATTACTGCCACCCCAGGAGTGGGGATGGGGGTTTGGATTGGTGTTTGCCACACTCTCCATCAGTATGGGAACTAAGCTGAGGAAGTTAATGTTCTAGCCACTGGACCAAATTTGGTTATGAATCCTGGTCACGTGCCACTTGAAGTATTTTACGAATACGCAAGGGCTGTGTCTACACTGCACCCCTTTTCCGGAAAAGGGATGCAGATGAGACAAGTCGGAATTGCAAATGAAGCGGGGATTTAAATTTTCCCCGCTTCATTTGTATAAACATGGCTGCCGCGTTTTTCCGGCTCGGGCTTTGCGGAAAAAGCGCCAGTCTAGACGGGGATCTTTTGGAAAATAAAGCCTTTTCCGAAGGTCCCTTATTCCTGATTTTAAGAGGAATAAGGGACCTTTCGGAAAAGGCTTTATTTTCCGAAAGATCCCCGTCTAGACTGGCGCTTTTTTCCAGCAAAGCCCCAAGCCGGAAAAAAGCGGCAGCCATGTTTATACAAATGAAGCGGGGAAAATTTAAATCCCCGCTTCATTTGCAATTCCGACTTGTCTCATCTGCATCCCTTTTCCAGAAAAGGGGTGCAGTGTAGACACAGCCTAAGAAGAAAACTACCACTTCTCATTCAACAAGTTAAAGGCTCCATTAACTGTCTGGCATCAGATTTGTTGGTAATCCAACTGTCTTGCCAAGCTGTAGACCCAAGATGCATGAAAATGTCAACAATATCAGGCTCATTAGTTCTTGGCGTCACAGCCAATTTTATCTTTCTGAGCCCTTTTTGTAACCAATTTTGTGTATATATAAATTAAACCTCATTGTTTTATTCTTTCTTATAAGTTAAAATAGGCTACATTTTTCCAACTTTCATTAAAAATGACCGTAATCCAAAATGTTGGATGTCTGTTCTGTTGATTTGTATGGGATTTATGTTAATTCCCATTATTTATGGGTACTATCCACATAAAGCCTGTTCTCATCAATGGGTTAATACAATGCAGAATTTCTATCCTTTATGTTCAATATCCTTTTCTCCTTGCTGCCTTTTTTCTGTCTGGTGCTAATCTGGGTAGTGGAAGTGAGATGCTTTCAAAACATACATATTTAGATCGGACTTGTAAAATTGTCATTAATGGGTACAGGCAAATCTACTGCCCTGCCCTTTATTGTAATGTTTATGTATATTTCTTGCCTGTAAGAATAGTTATTACTTGCCCAGAGAATTGGAGTAAAATTTTGGAGGCTCAATTAATAAACATGATAGGGCAATGGACACTATACAAAGTCATAAAATAGGGTTTCCTTGCGTATGTTGGAATGTATTAGCTATGATTAATCTATTTTATCTACTGTAGTTGCAACACTACATTATGTGTAATATATGCGCTTGCTTTTGTGAAAATATTAATGATAGAAGTTTTTAGGGATAAACTTAACACCCTTCTCCCAAACGGATATCCCAGTGTTAAAATTCAGCCTGTTACCTTCTCATCTCTTCTTCCCCCAATTTCTTTAAACATTTTCCCAAGTGACTGTCTGTCTCTTTTTGGAGGAATTTATCAATTCCCAAATAAGATCCAACCCATTCCACTACAAAACTTCAATTCTACAAATAAAATTGTTCTTTTTAATTGGAAATTGCTATAACATTGTTTCCCTGGATTTTTTCAGTACTAAATTTAAGACACGTGCATGTGTACATGTACACACAACAGAATGCCTACTTAAAAAGAATGCATAGAGTATGAAATGCTGATAAAAGGAAGCACAGTAATAATTTGTAAATTATCATTATTAAACAGGAAACATGGATACACAACATTTTCCAGGCTATGTCCACACTGGCAGCTTCTTGCGCAAGAACAGCCGTTCTTGCGCAAAAACTTGCCTGCTGTCTACACTGCACGCGTGTTCTTGTGCAAGTAAATTTATAGTATAGTGTTGTAAAACAGGGCTTCTTCCAGAAGAGTTATTCCTCTTCCCACCAGGAATAAGCCCTCTTGCGCAAGAGCTCTTCCACAAGAGGGCAGTGTAGACAGGCAACATGAATTTCTTGCGCAAGAAGCCCCTATGGTTAAAATGGCCATCAGAGCTTTCTTGTGCAAGAGCGCGTCCACACTGCCATGGATGCTCTTGCACAAAAGCACATCTCTTGCGCAAAAGCACATGCCAGTGTAGATGCGCTCTTGTGGAAGACTTTTTGCGCAAGAATTCTTCCGCAAAACAGTTCTTGCACAAGAAGCTGCCAATGGAGACGTAGCCCCAGGGTGTGTGTGTGTGTGTGTGTTTGTTTTTTTGTTTTTTGTAGGAAGAGTTGGTTTTATCTGTAGGACCCTACCAAATTCCACTCCATTTTGGTCAATTTCATGAATTTCATGGTCATAGGATTTTAAAAATGGTAAATTTCATGATTTCAGATATTTAAATATGAAATGTCACAGTGCTGTAATTGTAGGGGTCCTGACCCAAAAAGGAGTTTGGTACCCTTACTTCTGCATTGCTGGCCCAGAGCCCAGCTCTGAAAGCAAAGTTGCCACCCCATTGGCAGCAATGTAGAAGTAAGGATGTCATGGTATTTTGCTACCTTTACTTTTTATGCTCTCTGCTGGTGGTGTGCTCCTCTCGGAGTTGGATGTCTGGCCAACAGCCACTGCTCTCTGGCCACCCAGTTCTGAAGTCAGCCCAGAATTAAGGGTGGCAATACCATAAAACCTCTCCTAAAATAACTTTGTGACCCCCCTGCCTACACACTACCTTTTGAGTGAGGACCTCCAATTTGACAAATGCTGGTTTTACCTTTGAAATCAGTATAGTATAGCATAAAAGCACACACGTGACCAGATTTCATGGGAGGACTGGGGGAACCAGATATCATGGTCTGTGATGCGTTTGTCGTGGCTGTGAATTTAGTAGGGTATTATTTATGTCTTCATTTTCTTTCAAGTACTATCCTAGATCGCTTAATCCCCCTCCTCTTATACCCCCCAAAATAGTGCTGTCTTTAACAGATCTCTGAGTTTGTCAGGAAATAAAATTATGCCCTTCCAGGCCCTTATGCACAAATAAGTGTTTTTTCTTGTCCTGTTTGGGCTTAAATCTGAAAAGAATGACACATTATAATCTTTGTAAGTAGTGCCTTTCAGATGTTTTGCTACAGTTTCAGTTTCAAATTCAGACTACTTCAGTTGAGATTGGAAATCATTAACATCTGATGGTTGTTTGGTGCCATCTGGGAAATGAATTGGCTTTGTCAGTCCACTTTCTAATAGACAGGTGTCAACAGAAAATCCAGGATCAAAATTGGCACTAATTGGCACCCTTGTTTGCAGTCTGCAAAGAGGCCATAAGCATGAATGTACACAGAAACTGAATTAAAAGCCCTTTCTTTGTGTTTGATATGTGGCCATTTTAGACTAGTTTTTGGAAGAGCTCAGTACATTGGGTGCAGAGCTTATTTCAAATGTGCTGAGTTGCTTGAAAAAACTAGCTATATGTGTAATACAGGGAGCCTGCTGAGTGCTTTTGCAAATCTGTACTTTCGTATTAGAATAAATAGTAGCATAGGTGAATTGTTGTATAGCAGAAACGTCGCAACATTTCTTCTTCCAGTGCTTGCTTATGTCCATTCCTGTAGGTGTACATGCACGCTGTGTGCATGATTGTTGGAAGGTTTTCCTCTAGTAGTATCTGTCAGGTTGGCTATGGAGCCCCCTGGAGTGGTGCCTTCATGGTGGTGTACATAGATCTCTGCTATCCCGCTGCCCCCTCAGTTCTTTCTTATTGCCAGGGGTGGTTGTTGGAGCAGCTCAGTCTTGCTTTCAGCAAGTGCCTCCTTGGCCTTTTTTTTCCTTATAGTTGTCGTTGTAGATACTTATGAGGTTATTAGTTTAGTGTAGTTAGTAGAGTATTGTTAGTTGGGGCACTTCCCCCATTTTTCATTTGCTGTACCAGGGCATGCCTTGGTCCCAAGGCTTACAGCTCTATGAGAAGTGCCTGACCCCTGTGCTACGTGGCGACCCATACAACTCCTTTCTCAAGTTCTTCAGGGAAGATCCTCAGGCAGATGAATGCAAAACTTGCAGGGGCTCTAAGCCCAGAACAAAAAAGGATAAACACTGTTGTTTGAAGCTACAGCCTCAGTGTGCAGAGCTCCAGTATGTGTGTGTGATCCCTTGTCAGAGGAAGGACTCCAATAAGGGGTACAGCATTCATCTCTGGCATCAAGGCATAGTACCAGCGTGTGGTACTGTTCCCAATCACTGGTGCCATGTAATAAGAAGAAAGCAGACAGGGCTGCCCACCAGTGTGGCACAGTGGTTGGGTGTATCTTGTGTTGGGACATCTCAAGTTTAGCCAGCAAATCCCACAACTGTTGACTCTGGCCACATCCAGAGGACTGTTGAGTCCAATGTGAGTGGACTGTCCACTGCCAGAGGAATTGGAGGGAGAGGACCTGGATCTCCCCTTCATGCTGGGCACATTTGAAGAGGCACAGGATCTGCTAGCCATGACAGCCTTAGGCCCCGGCTTTGCTTACATGTGCCCTAGCCCTACAGGCTACTTCAACGCAAATGAGTATCATGGCACCAATGGCAGTGCTGACTTCCACAGCAACAAAAGCAGCACCAGTGGCCATGGCACTGCTGCCGACCAATTCCACAGCACTGGTGGCACCAATGGTGGCACTGCCCCAAATTAGACACTGGGGAAAGCCCATGATGATGAGCCACCACTTCTCTTTACTATGACACCAATCTCTGGCATTGTTGGAATCTGCTCCACCCTGATCTGCATAGGACTATGCTTCAGAATCTGAGGTGGAGTTCTGTGCCTCCAGGTGGAGCTGGTATCACTCCAGATTCTAGCACTGCACTTGACCTTGCTCTGCACTCCGTACAATGTCATGGTCACCCCAGTGGCTAGTGCAGTAGCCCTTCTGGATCCCTTGGGCCTATCATGAGGCATAGGGGCCAGGCTTGGGGGCTGCTTCAGTGGCCTTCAGGATTCCATTGGCTACATCAGTCTCTTGAGACCTAGGAGTATGGGTTACTTATAAAGAAGTAGACTTGAGGCAACCAGGCCCACAGATGGCCACTGTGGTCTCAATGACCTCAGTGTAGGAGGAGACACCGTTGATGACAGCACACCAAACTGCTCCACTGGTCACCAGGAAGCCAGAAGTACAGGAGGATCCAATCCCACCATGGCTGTTCTCTTCTTCCTCACTTGACATGGCAGGAACAAACACCTCTCTACCCGCAATGGACACCAGGGCCCATCAGGACCTCCTTCACTGCATAGCACAAGACCTCAAGATACAGGCTGAAATCACTGATGAGTCAGACCCAATGGTTGTACACATTGGCTCCAGAGGTTCCCTCCAGGGTGGTCTGGCCTCTTATAAAAGCAAATGCCAGTACCATCCATGTGCTCTGGCATACCATGGCCTCAGTCCCGCCAGTGATTAAATGAAAAGAGTGCTGGTACTTTGTCTCACAGAAGGGGTATGAGCAGCTCTTTCTTCATCTCCAGCCTGGCACAATGGTGGCAGACGCCACCAATCACAAGGAGAGACAAGGGGAGCCGGGCTTCATTTCTAAGGCCAAAGAGGTGAAAAAGCTGGATCTTTTTGGTCGCATGGTTTACTCCACTGGGTAACGCTAATGAAAACGTGGTGCTCAGTTGGTACACCTGCAACTCCTGGGCCTGCCTGGACAATATTCAGGAGCTGTTGCTTGTGAACTCCTGTTTGGAGTTTGCTCCCACCTTTGAGGAAGGTAAAGTGGCTGCCTGTACCTCTCTCCAAGTGGCCTTGGAATCTGCAGATTCCACTACACAGAACATGGCCTTTCTAATTTTGTACCAACATATTTGTGATATTTTTTTATATTCATCTTTTGTAACTTGACCTAGTTTCCATATTTTGTAGAATTCTTTTTTGAGTTTTAGATAATTCTGGTTAAGCCAGGATGTTCTTTCACTGTACTTCCTATCTTTCCTATAGAGTGAGATAGTTTGCTCTTGTGCCCTTAATAATGTCTCTTTGAAAAACTGTCAACTCTCTTGAACTGTTTTTTGCCTTAGGGCTTGTTTATTCTGTGCACTAAAGTGGCACTGCTACAATTGATTTAGTGGCATTGATGTAGCAGGTCTGATGAACTGTACCGACCATACCTCAGAGGTGCTTTCCATAAGATCTTTTGTTCAACTCCCTGAGTTTACTAATGTCTGCCTTCACAAAATCCATTATCTTTATTGTGCTGTTTTCCCTCCTACCATTCCTTAGAATCACATACTTTACTATTTCATGATCACTTTGACCCACACTGCTGTCCACTTTCAAATTCTCAGCCAGTTCCTCCCTATTTGTCAAAATCAAATCTAGAACAGCCTCTTCCTTCTGAAATAAAAAAATGTTTCCAATGCATTCTAAGAGCTTGTTAGATAAGCTGTTGCCCTGCTATGTTATTTTCCCAACAGGTGTCTAGGTAGTCAAAATACCCTATCATCATCAAGTGCTCAGATTTGGATGATTTTGCTAGTTGTTTAAAAAAAGTCTCATCTACCTGATCTTGATTAGGTGGTTGGTAATAGATTCCCTACATGACATCACCCTTGTTTTTCCCCCTTTTGTCCTTATCCAGAGACATTCAACAGGTCTGTCTTCTATTTCCATCTCAAACTGTCAAAGTATATACATTTTAAAATATAACAATTCCTCCCTTTTTCCATACCTGTCTTTCCTGGGCAGCTTTGTACCCTTCTACACCACTACTCCAGTCATGTGTATTATCCCATTAAGTCATTGTGATGCCTACTATGTCAGAGTTGTGTTTATTAACTAGCATTTAAAGTTTTTCCTGCTCATTGCCTATATTCCTCACATTAGTTTAGAGACATCTAAAATACTGATTCACTATCCTCCATGATTCTGTTGTCTCTCTTATCCCTGCTATAATGATCCTTAATGCCCTCAGATTTTGACTCTTCATAAGATAAAAAAGTTATTTGTTGATCCAGACTAAATATCCTGCCAGAGTTAGGTCCTATGATCAGGTTATGTTTATAAAAAACATCCAGGCTGGACAATAATTTTTGATGGGGGGGAAGGGCACTCCAAGAATTTGGTAAGAGGTCAAGGGCTGCACTCCTTCATTCTAGAGGAAGTCCAGGGTCTGGGATGGGAGCTGGATGCAGAATGGAGCTTGGGGCAGGAAAGGTTCTAGGAGGAAGTTTGGGTGAAGGGGAGGATTGTGACCTGGGGCAGGGGATTAGGGGACAGGGTCTGGATGGGTATATGGGTATGGGTGCAGGAGAGGATTCTGACCTGGAAGAGGATTGTAAGAGGGGGTTCAGGGTCTGGGTTCAGGGTCTGTGACCTGAGGCAGGGGTAGAGGAGGGGGTGCAGGAGTTTGGGTTGTGACCTGGGGCAGGAGATTGGGGTGCAGTGCCTTGGAGTGGGTGTGAGTACATGAGCAGGAATGCAGAGGGGTTGAATTGTGACCTGGGGCAGGGTTCCAGGAGTGGGAGCAGACAGTTGGGTAGTGTGAGGGGTTGGGTTGTCAGGTGCAGGCTCTGGCTGGGAGGATAGATCCATTCATGGAGGATAGATCCATCAATGGCTATTAGCCAGGAAGGGCAGGAATGATGTCCCAGTTTGTCAGAAGCTATGGTGGCCCAAACCCCCCTCCCAGACTCTGAATCCCTTGGCCCCAGTCCAGAACCTATACCCCAACTCTTTGTCCTGTCCTATGGATGTTAAGAACTAGTCGACTATCCGTTAAGCAAATGCTTTGTGAGATTTGTATCAAACCTTAAATGCAGTAACCTGCATAGATAGCCTAATCCTGAACTTTGGAGTTAGTGGGAGTTTTGCCATTTATTTCAATGAGTACAAGTTAAGGCCTAAAGATCTTGCAGTTCAAGGGTTAAATGGTGCTTTCCATATTTAAACCAAATAAACTTTAATGAGAGTTTTGTACCTGAGCAAAAATGTTGGCTCAAGCACAAAATAAGCATGAGCAGCAACCATGCAGTGCAGCAAAAATGCAGAGAGGCACATATGGTTATTAGAGCTGTAATGCATTGGAGAATAAATGCATTTTCAGATGCTAATCAAAGAAGGAAAGGGAGGGCTTTTGGCATAGACTTAATTGTGAGACTAGTCCAACAGTAAAAAAGTATGAATTTGTTTATGTATGGTGTTGAACCATATTTTATCACTTTTTATGTTATCAGGAAATTCAGCTTCTTTTGATCCATTAGTATGAGTAAACATGAGGGGAACAATAGATGTCTTGAAAAAATATAAGCCAAAGTTATTACTTCAAACAAAGCATTTGAAAAAAACCCACAACGCTCCTCCGATCCACCTATCTTAATAATTTAGTTAAGCAATAAGATATGTCAGAATTGTAGTGTACGGGGCTATTGCTGCTTCCTGAAAAATGATACCCTAATATTACACACAACCTGCAGTGTTTTAATGTGTGAAATATTTTTATAGGGTACTGCCTACATTTGAAGAAAATGAACAACCATATTTTTTTTAAAATAAGGTCAAATAGGTTGCCTTGTTGTGTGGCAAAACTGACAGGAAAAAGAACTTCAATAACAAATCTTCTGAAGGGATGATTGTGATCAGTTCATAAGGAGCACACTGTTGTTCTACTCGACAAAATAAGCAGCAGGGCCTGTCGTCAACCACACAGATACAAAGAGTGATGCAGAGCACATGACTTACGAGTAGAGGCTGAGGTATTTGGCCTTATTTAGTTTACAAAAGAAAAGAGTGAGGATAGAAGCCTTCAGCTACCTGAATGGGAGTTCCAGAAAGGATGGAGAGAGGCTGTTGTAAGTGGTGACAGATATCAGAATGAAGAGCAGTGGTCTCAAGTTGCAGTGGGGGGAGGTCTAGGTTGGATATTAGGAACAACTGTTTCACTAGGAGTGTGGTGAAGCACTGTAATGGGTTACCTAGGGAGGTGGTAGACTCTCCATCCCTAGAGGTTTTTTAGTCTCGGTTTGACAAAGCCTAGGCTCATATGATTTAGTTGGGATTGGTCCATGTCTATGCATCTGACAAAGTGGGTCTTTGCCCACGAAAGCTTATGCTCCAACACTTCAGTTAGTCTATAAGGTGCCACAGGACTCCTCGCCGCTTAAGGTGAAACAGTCATTCAGGTTTCTCAGCACAGCAATCCAAGGGCTGGGAGCCTGCATTTAAAACGGCCTAATTCATATGCTAGCTGCCAATTGTGCTGGAACACAGACATGTCAACAGTGGTTTGTTAAATGTGGGTTAGTTCTAGCCATACTGGGGCTCTTGGCAGATAAGGTATCAGTAACAGGTTGTTATATAGGTTCTATGAAAGGTGAGGCAGATTGGGGAGAATGGTTTGCCTAATAAGGGAAATTCCTTACTCCATTTCGTTGTCTAGGGTCCTGTCATCCTTTGTTATAACTCATCTTGAAGTAGTTTGCCCTCTTGTACCTCAGATTGTATGAAGTTGAAACGGTATACTGGATGTGTATCACCCTGAAGAAGATTATTATTTTTTAGGAAAAAAGTGGTTAAATATCTGATTTTTTTTAACCTGCTTTCTAACTCTGTTGCACAAGAGAACAGAGAGGGAAAGCTTTAGCAGATTAAGGATAAATCTTTTGTGCACTCGGGATCAGTCCCCCCCCATTGTAAAAGGCCTCTGTACCTTCTGCCTCCAAGCTAGATGGTGATAGTTGTAAGGAGCCACTGCTGGAACCCTCCCCACCTCCAGTGACTGGAAGTGTGAAAGGAAAAGCCCCCAAAATATCCAGCATCCTAAAGAATTCACAGTTAAAGGTGAAAAAATGTTGGTGGATAGTTACTTCTTGGTGTCAGTTGTTTCCATTGCATTCATTTGTTTTAAATCCTGAAAAATGAGTGCAGTAACTAATTATGGAAAATTGCAGTTGTAGCTTGCAACTTTTATTTTAAAACAAAATGTTTTTGATTGATGTTTGTGAAAAATCACTGAAGCTGTAATGCTAGTTTTCCTCTAAACATAAAAGCTGCAATTGTTTGCTCTCACATTTTTCAAAATATATTTGTTCATAGTTTTATATTTGCTCTGCATGCCAAGCACCAATACAACACAATCCCTGAATACTGTTTTAATGTGTATTTAATGGGTTTGTGTTAGTATTAAGTATGTGAAATGGAAAGAGGTAACTGTATGGACTCTGTCCAGCTTTGCCAGGTGTACTCTGACCTTAAAGTGTGGTATTTTGACTTAGACTGGGGAGAAATCTGTTTACCTTGAATCTGAATCTACATTTGGCCAGATGCATTTCCTTGAAAATGTTGAATCTGTGGCCTGACCTTGGCAAAATGTGTTAGAACACAATGGTCTTGCTAGTAACGATAATAGTTCAAAAATATCCCCTTCCTTTTTAACGTTGCGGATATTGTTTCTAAAAAACAAGTTATGGCAGACTTACCCTCTTATGGGTTTTTGGCCAGGAAAGCTTACAAATTCAGAATATAAAAATGCAGTTATCTTACTCTGTTTAGGCTGCTCTTTATCACGGGATGGATCATCTGAGATCATTGTAAATATTAAAATTAGTTAAATGCATATATTCAGAACAAAGCTACATGGCTACATCCCCACAGAATTACTTGTGGGGAGGCACTGGGACCTGAAGGTGTGCGCATATTTGCATCCTCAGATTGATGCTTGATTTCAGCTGCCTTGTGGGCATGTTCTGACAAGTTTAAAATTAAGCCTCAGAAGAGCATATCTATGTCCAGAACATGCACTGATTTTATTTGTGTGAGAACAGAGATTGGAAAGAGACTGTGAGAAAGGGTTTTCATATACCAGGTAATTTTATGGTCTGCTGCATCTTCACTTTTATGGCATTCCTGCCCCATGATCACTATTCATAGCAGGCTTGACAACAGGAAAGGTTGGTTTTAGCTACATTGGGAAATGCTGTAAATGATGAACTTCATGTAACATAAATAAACAAAATGTTTTTCAATTTCAACATTTAGTTTACATTTTAAAATAAAATAGATTAAAACCCCATGGGAGTGGCCTTCTGCCCCTGCATATAAAGAAAATGGGGAGTGACAGACAGTTTCAGAACATTCAACCTTTTTAGTAGGCTTAAACCAATAAAGTATTGTACTTACACTAGTGTGGCCTTGGGTTAGTGTCACTGCCTGGCATTGCCTTATAATCATTTCTAGATACTGTAACTCTGAAAGGGAAAACAGAGGAAACAATGTATTTAGAGAGTTCTGAACCATAGTGAAATTGCAGATAAACAGATACACGAGTAAAAGACCCATGTCCCAGAGTAAACCTTTAGCTTGCCCATGTTGATGTAGACATGAGTGTTCCCTTTCTACCTATCTAGGGTTGCCAGGTATCCGGTATTGACCCAGACAGTCCGGTATTTTCACCTCCTGTCCAGTAAAAAAATTCAGAAAATACCAGACACCTAAAATGTCCGGTATTTTCTAATTTTTTTTTCCCGGCCAGGAGGCAAAAATACTGGACTGTCCGGGTCAATACTGGACACCTGGCAACCCTACGATACACTGGGCAACTGGGCCCAGCCCCCGGCCTCCCCCCGCCCCCGGACCCCTTGCTTACCTGGTTCCGCAGGGAAGCTGCGTTCTGGCTTGATCAAGAAAACAAAATGGCCGCCAGCAAAAAAAGCCTAAAGACCAAGGGGAAGCAATGCCTTCCCTGGGTCCTAGTGCTCAACCGCTCCCCAGTTCCTACCTCTATTCTGACTCTGCACACACTCTGAAAGGGGCCATGCTGTTTTAATGCTGTTTTATTATTTAATTTTTGGGGGGGGGTCAACAACTTTGGTCCCCCCCACCTTTTTTCCCCCCTCAACAGAATTTTTCCCCAGGTGTTTTTTTTTGGGGGGGGGAAGGGGGTGTTCGGTATTTTTGGTTAAACCATCTGGCAACCCTATACCTATCTTCTTTCTCCCTGCAGAGAACCATTGCACAGGGCACAATTGGGCAGAAGGAGTCCCCCCAGAGAGACCTCCTACCTTTGGACTATGCCCAGACCTCTCTTAGGTCCAAGGGTGCAACTCCTTCTAGTGGGAACTTCAGCTTGCTGTGCATTGCAGGGTTGTGCCCACAAAAAGATATACAAAATATTTTTTCCCTAGACAGCATTCACATTGTAAGTTTCTGTAACCTTGAGGTTACAGTTGTAGTTGAGGAACAGGATTTATACCATCCTGTAGTCTAAGGGAAAGATTCTTTCCTTACCCACTGTTACCCTGAGGACCCCCAAAATTTGCAGGCTAGTAATGAGGGTTATATGAAGGGAATCATAGCCCCTAAAAGCACAGTAACTATGAGACATCAAAATGAGAGCACAGAAATAAGTGTGGTGCCCCAGGGTGGGGTTTAACAAAGACTTAGTCAGCTTAAGTAGGTGCCTAAATGGGTGCCTAAACTTAAATGATGTGTATGTACACGTGTAAGTAATTAACTTTTATTGAAAACCCCCTTGGTTTGCAAATACTTTGTGCTCCACTTGCTTCAAATCAAATTACAGATGAAAAGCATTGAGTTAAATATGAAAATACTTTCTTTTTGTTTAAAATTTATTTTTATTAAAAGTTAACAAAGTTGAAAAGTGTAATCAAGTGTGAAAAATTCAGAAAGCAACAAAAAGGAGGGTTTTTTAAAATTAGAAACAGAGACCCAGAAATAAAGTAAATTGTGTCTGATGAATTAGCCATAACAATAATAGGTCAGGATTCACTGGATGCCATTTACCTCAGTTTATAGAAGCTATGGGAAAAAAATGAAGTGATTTGAATTAGAGTTTTGGAATTAAGAATTTACTGTTTTGAAACTGATTTTGAAAATCCTATGTCTCTTTGCTACAGAAAATGACATAACTGGAAAATCGTAACTATCAATGTCTGAGAAAAATCATATATTTAATAGAATGTTAAATTTAGGGAAGGTACAAGAACTTAAAAGTTGTGAACAATAAGAAAAGTGAGCTTCTGTCTAAACATTCAAAGCAATGACAACAAAAAAAATCTCTTGGGGGCTGCACCTATTTGCAGATATACTCCGTTATAATAAATAGTACTCTGAAGGTGTTAAGTATAGAAGAAAACCTGTCTAAGATCCCTTCTGAAGTGTTGTGTGTCATAAGACGAAATATGAAAGATAAAACAATACATTATGTGGGAGCAACTTCCATAAACTTACTCAGAAGTATTAAAATGAAAAAATAAGCCACATCATCAAAACCATTTCCCTGTTTATGTAGATTCATCTTGAGATACTTAGTCTCAGCTCATTGAAAAACAAGCTGGGGTGTTCAACCTGTTTATATCAGGCCTGAAACATCTCAAGTTGAGCACCAAAATTAATGGTCTATCTTTTAAATTTGACTGTAATATTTGTGCACTAATGCAAAAGAAAACTGAACAGCTTGAATGGTAATTTGTGATATATGCAGTTAAATATCACAGCTAACAGAGTAATAGTGTTTTCACTGATGGAAAAAATGGCTGATAGAATTTGATTGCAAAGAAATTGGAATCACATGTTTGATTAACATAGGTTAACATTTTCTCACGATTTACTTTGCAAGTCTGTCTAGCTTTAATTTTGCTTGTTCTCCCCCCTCCCCATCCAATAGAGCTTTCTAGGTAATTTCTGGATTTATGGCGGTGTAAGTCCTCGACTAAAATAAAGTTAAGATTTCTGGTAAGAGGTGGTCTTCGGTTGGGTCAAGGTATTTCTGAACTGAAACACTTCAGGACCTTAAGGGTCAAAGACCTTCACTATAAATGAAACTCAAAATTGCCTTTAATTTGAGACCTGTCCTTACACAAAACCCCTTAATTTTAGTCTGATGTTGGTTTTAACTGAAATTTGCTAGCCTGTCAGGACATATAGGCCAAAGCTCAAGTTAGAACTACTAACCAACTGTTAATACCACCATACTGTTGAATGGACACTTGAATGCTGTTAGTCTTCCAATGCCTTCTGACACTTCTCCTGATGTGCTCAAAAAGAAGAGAGAAGTCTTCTCACAACTCGCTGAGAATTCATAGAACCTATTCATCCATAGGCTTTGCACACAGAAGATTTAGTTCCACATTCGCATGAGTACAGTGGCAGTGCAGATGCAGATATTCTCTTGATCTATTCTAAGCTAACTCAGGAGAAGTAACTCAAGTTAACTGTGCAGCAAAGACATATTTGTTAGAGAAGAAACAGGTGACCCAGGAGTGGATGGGGTAAATGGAACTGCTTTATTGCCCACGCACATTAACCTTGGACATTCAACACAATGTCTGAGTGGCAACAAATTGGCACCAATTAATCCCTTTTATCTATTTTAGTATGTTAATTCACACATCTATTACTACTTTTCCTAAAATCTTATTTAATAATATTAACTCCCACAAAATAAGTATTAATAAGCAGGTGGTGAATACAATTATACCCGCCCCTAATTACCATTTACAGAATTTATAATTAAATCAGCACTTTCTACACTACAAACTTTCTAAATCAGCAGGTTACAGAGATTACAAGAAATTTAACCCTGAAGATATTTTCTACAGCGCCAATGAGGATAAGCAAAAGACACAACAAAGAAGAGCAGCTGCATGCTTATCTATTTTTCTAGGCTGCAAAAACAAAGAGAGAGAGCATGTTCAAGGGTAATGCCTACTATGGCTGAACTCCTTACCACTAACGTATAGTCATCCCAGACCCCTATTCAGTTTACGTATCCCAACAATATTAATATTAAAACATACTGTGAACATATGGTCAGTAAATCTTACGTGACCGCAAGTAGTCTGACTTAAAGTGTACAGTGGAAATAATGGCTTTTAGGGGTTTTTTAGCCGAAAAGAAAGAAATTTATTTATATGACTCTGTTTTTTGTTAGTACAAGGAAAATATTTTGGTGTTTTTTTTTGTTTTGTCACCAATCATAATATGCTAGTAGAAATTGTTGTTGTTTGTTTATTGTTGGTTAGTTTATTAGCCAACTTAACTGACATCATTCTTATCCTCTGATGTTATCTGTGCTCCACTATAATACACTGGGTTTCATTCTGTATTGCTTGTTCTGCTCTCAGTGCCTAGATCTTCAACCAGCACGTATTGTGTACCAAATAACAATAATCATGTTCAAATCATTGTCTTTTATATTCAGGTCTTCTGTAAGGCCTTTCACTGAGTACAGAACAATTTTAAACAGCTATTTTTGTTTTGTACTGTTTGTGTCTCTTGAGTGTAAATTTCTGAAACAGTGACCGTGTCTTCCTTTATTTCTACAGTTCCAAGTGTGCTGATGAATATAGTGTGGACTAGTAAATGATTGCAACAAAATAATATATTTGGGATGTCTATGGTTTGTTGTGCATACAAATATGCCTTCCTCTCTCTCTCCTTTGTATCATATTATTGAATTCCTTATTTGGGATGAAAGACTTGGGGTTGATTTCTCACTTGGTCAGTGCATAGCCACTTACATGTAGTTTCTCTTGAAGAGATTGAAAACAAATGATTTGAAGTGCTTTAATCCCTACTGAACTTTCCAGAGCATGTTTCTGAACACTGCTCTCAAAAATGTATTTAAATACGGTTTGTTTTGTTTTGAAAATAATAACAATATCAGCAACAGAAAATGTAGGTCAGCAGGTTTGTATAGGTACAGTCCGTTGTACAGGAAAGTACTAACACAACTTTTGGAAAGGGATACATCTTTTATGTAATAAAATTTATAGTGTATTTGACTAATTGCCAATGTTTTTTTCCCCCTTTTCCATTCTGTAGCCGTCCACAGAAGGTGTGTTTGTGTCCATTCTTCCCTGTGTATCCTCTAAAAGTCTCCACCTGCCTGTATATAATTCAGCATCCAGCAGAGGTGAGTAAGGCTATGGGAATTGTCAGAGTTCAGCTTCTATGGCAAAGGATATGAGAGAGGTCAAGAGGAAACACTCTTTTTCAGACATGTGCAACTTCTTCAGCTTTGAACATAGATACTGGACGAAGCTGAACTGCTAGTTCACATGATTTGTAAACTTAATTTATTCTTTGATTTTTAAAATCTGTCATTATTTTCCTGAATCATGGCCCATTCCTGCAATCCTTTTGTATAAGAAATTCTTCATTATACAGGCAGTCTCAGTGAATGGCAGCCTACTTGTGTAAGTAAAGATTTAGAAGAAAGTCCTTATATAGCACATGCTTAGTGACCTGCAGACAGCTGAAGAATGCAAATATTTTAGTCATAGGAGGTCTGTGTTTAGCTTTTATTTGTCTGTATTAATCTATTAATGTTTAATAATATAAAGCAAATAATCCACCTGAGATAATGTCCTTTAATGAATCAACAAGAAGTCTGCAGGAAAGCCCAGTTACTTACCCAGGCTACTAGAGCAACTATTTCAAAAAGAGGAATGAGAGTCAGATCAGAAAGCTGCAAGAAGAATTTTTTTTTCCAGACAGCAAAATAACCATTGATGATGTTGAAATGTCAATAGTTATTCTTGGAGACTGAGCCAAACCCTTGCTCTCATGGCTCATAAAGCCATACACAGTCAGTCTGGACAGCAGTAAGGAACAGTTAAGGCATAGGCTGGCATTGTTTGCTTACTAGGTTAGACCTCAGCGAAAGCAGTATTCCCATTTTTGTTGTTGCTTGCTTTGTGCTCCATAATATCTGTGAAAGTAAGAGGGGGAAAGTTTCCAGCAAGGTGAGGGGTTGAGGCAGATCGCCTGGCAGCCATTTTTGAACAGCTAGACACTAGAGCAATGAGAAGAGTACAGTAGACTTCCGATAATCCGGAACCTATGGGATTTAGGTAGTGCCGGATTATCAAATATGCCGGACTATCAGGAGGTACTATAAGCAGGTTATATATATACTGTATGCATTATATACTGTATATAAAGTGTTCTTAACCCTTTTTATTGTACATACTGTATACAGTATACTGTAATGTTTTAGTTTTTTTAAGCCTTTTTTACCCTTTTTGCTCAGTTCAGCTGCTGCCGCTGTTACCTTGTGACTCATTTTTTGCCGAAGCTCACTCACTAGGCTCTTGCCATTTTGATGCCGGACTATCAGGAGTGCCGGACTATTGGATGCTGGACTATTGGAGTTTTACTGTACATTGAGACATAGGGAGTCTCCATGAGGCTTTGAAAACAAGTTTCAGTGACCCACAGTGATATGACACTTACATATTTTGTTCCTTGTCAAACTGCCCCCTTCATTGCATGTACTGCCCTGTAAACTATACCCCCCTGCTAATCACATTGTGCTGAGAAAATGAAGAACCTTTTATCATCATTCCATTAATTTTTATAATGATCACAAACATTGTTGAGAGCTAGCAAAGCAGGGTACAGATAACCTGAGGCTAATGGGCTAATAACACAGCCAGGCAGGGGAAATACAAGGAAAGGCTGCTTATAATTGCACTGCAATAACAGTCAAACCTGCGAGAATGCGAGTCTTCTGCTCCTTATACTGTCCCCTAAAGTTGAGTAGCGGGGGGTACCAGAGCTACCTCCTGCACTGCCCCTGCATCCTCAGATGTCTGGGAGAGGAGATTTGGAATTTGGTGAGGAGAGCAGCAGATTCAGCATAGGACTCTAAGATGCAGCTGCCTTTCTTGAACCTCAACATGTCTAGGGCTCCTGGGAGGTATTCATAGCACTGACAGGGATCACTGCTTAGAACTGCACACAGCTCTTCATAGAAGCAGCATATCTGTGTCTGAGAACCAGAGTATCCGTTCACCTCCCTTGTCTTCTGGTACTCTTACCTAAGCTCTTCTATTTTCATGTTAGTATTTCTTCTGCTTGTTTTGAGTTCTGCCTGCTGTGACATAGTGGGGTGTGCTGTACACTCTTGTGGCCCTGAGTCCACTCTGGTTTGTCATTCACTGGTTGCCATGTTGTGCTGTGGGTGACCCCAACTGGCC
This sequence comes from Rafetus swinhoei, assembly GCA_019425775.1. Classification (NCBI taxonomy): domain Eukaryota; kingdom Metazoa; phylum Chordata; order Testudines; family Trionychidae; genus Rafetus; species Rafetus swinhoei. Next base: position 74,631,495 of record CM033427.1, on the reverse strand, counting down.
TTTACTGCTTTGCAGAGACTGTGTGTGTCTGTGTGCACTGCCCAGTGGGTGTGGTCCCTGAGGGCAGGCACGTAGGCCATGGCCTAGCAACTGCTCACCTGGCCAGGGGAAGGAGTTTGAACAAAGGAAGGGGTGTGGCTACCTGGGGGGAGTGAGTGATCGGTGGCTGGGAGAAGGGGGTGTTTTTAGCGTGGGGAAGATGAAGAAAGCAGACCTAGAACAGTATAGAGGGTTCAGGGACCTGTGAACCCTTCCCCAGGGAACTAAGGCTGTCTGCCCATCCTCCTATGTCTACATTGAGCCTATGCTGTGCTGTATCGCTGAGAAGCAATAAAACCTTCTATTCTGCTGCCTGGTGGAGAGTCACATCTGGCTACAGATGAGGGTGCAGGGTTGGGGGTCCCCGATGTGCCAGCACACTTGCACAGACTCTTCTCCCCTCATAACAATAAGATCCAGTGTCTCTTATACACTCCAGCTAGAGTGTGTTTGCAGCCCTGGGTATCCATAGTCAGCTCTGCTGGTGAGCTCTTCACATTGATCAGACGGAAAATGAAAATTCAAATATTCCTGGGGCTTGAACAGGGAAGCAGCTCTTTCCTGTGTACCTGGCTGAAGTGCAGTGGAGTTGAAAGTGGTCTCCAGAGCATTCACAACAAAGCACTCTGGACGCCTCCTGCAAGCAATCCCTTGAAATTACACAGCTCTGTTTCTACACTATCCCTATGTTGACGCAAGCATTAGGCCTCTCATGGAAGTGGAGTACAGTCGATTTTACAAGCTTTTTGTGGCATATGATGAACTAATGCCACAGTGTAGACCAGCATAGACCTGAGTTTTCTCTGCTTTGTTTAGTCCATCTTTCATATAGTGTCTGCAATTCCAAACATACACTTTTCTCTTATAATTCACCTTTAATTCAGTTGAAAAATACACTTCCATACAGTTACCAGCAAGGATTTGTCTAAAACTTATGTTGTTGTTTAGATTGGGCAGTGGGACCAAATGAGAGGAAAATATTGAAAGTAACAGTTTTTGAAAAGTCTTCTTCCTGCTGGTTACCAGTATTTTCTTTTTCTTGTTTGAGACAAATAATAGCTGTTCTTTCAGCTCCTTTATTGCCCATTTTTACCAACTTGCTTAAAATATGAATCTTCAGACACACCAGCATTAATATTTTTGGCATCTGTGAAAGTAAAACCAACTCGTCTGTCTGTCTGTCTGCCTGTGAGGGAACCACAGAAATATAAAAGATAATGTATTCTGTGCTCATATTTTTTTTTCTAGTCTATTGTTTAAATTTGGGGGGGCGGGTAGTGGTTGCTCAGAACATTGGAAGCAGTGTCAGTTTTGCTATCATGGTTTTCAATCTTAAACCAAGTTTCTACTTTTTGTACATTCTTGCTTCTTCACTTTGAGCATAAGAAGCAAATTGTTTATATTTTAACTTTTTTGATTTTCTAAAAGCCGTGGAACTTTTACCACTTTCTTGAATCACAAAATATGCTTTTTGGCAAAATTGCCCGGTGACTATAGGTGAAGTTTATATCATACTTTCTCTTTTATTTCATGTGGTGGGGAGCTTTCATAGTGCTTGATGAATTCATAGCAAATAATCCCTTTAATTCAATGCAAATTTCCTAAGAATAATTTTGGGTGTCTTGTTAAAAGCAATTTTTTTAAAATAAGCTGCTATATCCATGGTGTCCAACTGCCACACTCAATTGGCCAAATAGCCACATGTGCCCAGTGGCTAGCATGTTGGAAACTGTAGCCCTATATTAGTCAGGATTCCTGGCAAAGAAGAGAACAATTGAGATTTGTTGAGAATAGGGGAGCATAATTGTAGTCCTTTTCACTTTGAGTGGCTCTGCAATTGGAAATCAACCTTCTTCTCTCCCTGTCACGCACAGCTACAGATATATAATACATTTTGTCCTATAGCATGCTGTTTATGTAATCTGCATTATTATTAATGCTATTGAACAAGGTGTTTTCGCTATGGTTTCCTTGTTCGTTGTTTCTCATTTTTTGTTGTAAAATTCTCTTACAATTTTCTTTTATAAGCACCTGTGAGCTTTTCAAGTCACTGAAGGTCTGACCTTCTACCATTGAACTCAATAGGAGTTTTTTTCATTGATTTTGTTAGAGCAGGATAAAAGTCCAGAGTGAGAATCCATTGAAATGGATATCTCTAAAAAGAAATAATTCTATACCTGTAAAAAAATTTTCTGAAGATATACATTACAGTGGATTACATGAAAACACTCTCCTCCCCAGAAGTGAAGAGACTGATCTCATAAATTTTTCCATGTTAGTTAGTTAGTTAGTTAAAGGTGGAAGTATTTTCTACCTTGAAATTAACTAGTGAAGTATTGGGCGCATGTTAAATACTTGAGCAATGAACTCTGCCAAGCCAGACTTCACAGTTTTGTTGATGGGAATTCCTACCCCATCTGAACCAGCAGCATGGAGGAAAGACTACAGGTTTTCACTGTAGGGATGTTAAAATTAGATTAATAATCTAAACGAATAGTGGATGGAATTTCCATCCACTATTCAATTAGTTGTTAAGGGTGCTTCCGCTTAGAAATGTAGGAAGAGTCTGCACGTCTGTTGCTACATTTCAAAGGTGGAAGTGCTGCGCATTGTTGTGCATTTCAAAGACTGAAACACCGCATGGAGCCTGGGGCCAGCAGGGGCTCTTGTGTATTTCAAAGATTGAAATGCCATGTGGAGCTCGGGGCCAGCGAGGGACTCTCTGAGTCCCCTGATGGCCCCAGGCTCCATGTGGCACTTCTGCTTTGAAATGTACAAGAGCCTCAGCGGGGACTCTTGTACATTTCAAAGGTGGAACACCACCATTGCACACCTGCCCTTTCCCATGGAGCTGGAGCTGGGGGGGGGGGAGAACCAGCTTTTGAGATGGCTTCTCTCAGCACCCACTCCTCTTCCTCCCCCCCTCCTTGCTGCCTCTTTCTGATAGAGGCAGCAAATGCGGGGAAGCAACTAGCAAAAGCTTATCATGTAGTCAACTAGTCGAATAGGAACTTACATCCCTATTTCACTGAGGCGTGTTTTTTCAGAGAGCAACAATTACAGGTAAGCATTATATAGTATAGAGTAAATTAAAATTGGAATCTGGATTTTTTTCCCTATTGTATGCCCTTTCTGTCAGTTATGTCCTAATAAATCTGTTAGTCTCTAATGTGCAACAGGATGGCTCTGTCTTGTTTTTTCTGTCACTGAGAGAGCCTGTATGGTGCATATTTTGTGGTAGTAAGAACTACAAATTAAATGGAAGTATATTAGGAGTTTAAAAAAAGCAACTTTGCTTTTTTAATAATTTTCCTTTTTCATTTAAAGGAAAGTCGAGTATTAAGGACAGTGCCTCTTTTAGCTGCTTGCCTCCCCCAAGACAAGTGTAAAGTCTTGATTGGTCGACGTTTTGGTGAAGACAGGTAAGCAGAATTGCTGATTCAATATCAGCGGAATTGCTGATTCAACATTGAGTTCTCTGTTGTATACTATTGATGATAGGGTATTAGAAGTTACAGTGAATATTTATTCATGTTCTAAATGTTCACTGCTGTGCATTTCTCAGGCTCACTCTGAAGTTGAAGTTAGGGATGTGAATGGGTATCTGGGTGATGCTTATTGGATCATCAGTTAACTGGTGCCGAGGAGCAGCCCCCTTGCAGCCTGCTGCGGGCAGGTGGCTGCTCCAGCAGAGCCAGGAGCTGGCAGCAGCTCCACCCCCAGGGCTGGGATTGGGATCCTCCTGCCACCAGCAGCAGCAGCCATGATCCCACTTAGTCAGTTAACCGATTAAATGTTAGGTTAACCTAATGTTTAACCAGTTAACGGATTAATGGGGATTTTACATCCCTAGAAGCATTCTGTATTTCTCTATTAGCATCAAATCAACAGTTGTTGTTTTTTTTCTATATAAGCCCTTGAGGGGTCAATATTTGTTACCTCTTCACATCGATGCTGCTTTATTTTGTATGTTCGTTCTTGTCCTCTTTTCAGCACCCTGGTACTATGACACCTTTACTTCAGTAAATGGCAATGCAACCAATACTCCCTATCATTCCTGTCAGTCATGATATCTACAAAAATCTTGAGTGGTTAGACAGCTGGAATGCAATGACCATTGCTTATCACACTGTCTCTAATAGTGTCATTGTTACATAACAGCTTGTATGAGAATTACCTTTTAATGTCATAAACTGGCTTCAGTGATCTGATCTTGTAACAAGTTAAAAGGCCATTTCTATTTTGTGTGGAGTAGCTCAGTTGACCTGTAAACCTTTTAGTAATGCATGAAAATTCTGCAATAATAAGCACCTTGGTGCAATTTTCTTAACTTGATCTTTTTGTATTGGTTTTCTTTTCAGATTTTAGTTTTTCTTCTAAGATGCAGAAATATCCCCTGATTATGGCTCCTAGGCACTTCAGTAATAGAAATAATAAAAAAAAAACTTGTACGTGTATAATTTGAACTATCGTGTACACAAATGAAATTGGTCATACCCATCTGTGTATATAGTTTGTGCACATAATGAATTTTTCTAGGAATTACGTTAGTGTTCAGAAAGTATACATGCAAGTTATTCAGTTGTAAATGAAGTAAAGTCACTTTTTGATAATATATCCATGTATAACTAAATCACAATGTCCTTTTGGGAGACTGCTTATGGAATCCTCTGCACTAGAAATATTCCAGAATAATGTGACTGGAGGATTATGAAGGTGTAGTAGCAGTACTGAGTGACTTTAGTGCAGACAAGAATTGAAATGGGAACACGATAAGCACATTGGCGACATCAGTAAAAATTGAACAAGAAAAAGTCATGAGCAAAATTAGGTTATTTTCAGTACCCAGAAGAGTGCTATGCTTTGCACAATGATTATTAGAAGCCCCACCCGGAAGATCTGATAATGTAAATTTATGGATGAAACAATAAAAATAACACATACCGGTAATAACCAAAAAAAGGAAAAAGGAGAAAGATATGACAAGAGCTGCAATAATAGTTATGATAATAATTACGTGGATCAGAAAAATCACATGGTTACACAGTAAAGCTCCAATTCAGGAAAGTATTTAAGCATATTCTTTCTTAAATAGCGGCCTCAGACAGTTTATAGTTTTGGACATAAGTTTTAGCAAAGATAGACCTGATGAGCATGAAGAACTCTACCCAGTTGTCACATTTCAGCCTTCAAACATTTTGCGGCTATTGCTCAGTGTATCGTGTTTGAAACTGATATGGGTTGTGGAGTCTAGTCATCTGAAGAAGTGGGCTGTGCCCACGAAAACTCATGAGACCATCTGCAAGTTTTGTTAGTCTATAAAGTACTACCAGACCATTTGTTGTTTTTTAAATTTATCCTGTACAGACTAACTCGGCTTCCCACCTGAAGCTTCTTAATATTAAATGAATTTGTCTAGTTTTTAAACTGTTGAAATTGAAGATGAAAAATTGCAAGCAAATAATATGCTGTTTTACAAAGGATGTCAACAATATGGTGAATACAGCAATTGTAGTGCAGGGTCAATGTGGGAAATGCTGATATTAGCTTACAAGAAGCCTTTGCAACTTGACAAATCTTGTCTTGTATAAAGACATTAAATACAACTTAGTGAAGAACTTTGATACTAGGGCTGTCAATTGACGTGTTAATGCCTGCGATTAACGCAGTCCAGGATTAACGCGTTACATTTTTTAACATGTTAATCACAGGCATTAATGCTGTGCTGCCCCTTTGAAGTGCCGCTGTGGCGCTTCAAAGGGCAGTGCAATGTGGAGCTCGGGATCAGCTGGGGACTCCCCAGCTGACTCTAGGCTCAGCTGCCTCTTTGAAACGCACAGAGGCGGCATTTCAAAGGGGCAGCCGCCTCACATCTGTGCGGCGGCTGCCCCTTAGAAATGCCGCCTTCATGTGTTTCAAAGGGACAGTGAAGCCTGGGGTCAGCTGGAGGCTCCATGCGGCATTTCCCCAGAACCTGGGGTCAGCTGGGGACTTCCCAGCTGACCCCGGGTTCCGCTGCCTCGCAGACCCCAGGATCAGCTAGGCAATCCCCAGCTGACCCTGGACTCCACGGCAGCTGTCCCTTTGAAACACCAGAGGCGGCATTTTAAAGGGGCAGCCATGGAGCCCGGGGTCAGCTGGGGACTCCCAGCTGATCCTGAGCTCCCCGTAGCAGCGGAACCAGAGTCAGCTGGGGATTCCCCGGCTGACCCTGGGTTCTGGGGAAATGCCGCGCAGAGCCCAGGATCAGTTGGGGAGTTCCCAGCTGACACGGGGCTCCTCAGCTGCCCCTTTGAAATGCCGCCTTGGGGTTTAAAAGCGGCAGTGCCGCACCACTGTGCGGTGCTGCCACTTTGAAGTACCCCCTCCCTTTGCTGCCATTGATGGCATTATATAAGTAATAATTAACTTTCAAATTCCAAGTTTTATTTATGGAACTGGCACTTAGAAAAATAATCTTTATACATTGAAATAGACCAACTTTGATGTGGAGTTCCTATAACCGTTTTTCATTGTCAACAGTTGATCCAATCTAATCATGTATACGCATAAGAGATCTAATCACGTGCCTGAGGAATCTGCTTATGGCTGACAAGCCCAATTCAAGAGCAAAACAGTTTGTTTAAATTTCACTGATCGACGTGTTTTCTGAGTTAGAGTGCAAGATCATACTATGCTGCTTGCTTCTTTCTCGCTTGCTTTTATCATCTGGATCCTCACTTTGTTTCCATCCTCACTTTGCTTCCATCTTCTTCACATTGAGCTGCAACCAGTACCAGATATTCTCTCCAAGTTAGGTAGGATTCTGTGTGCTCCTTCTAGCTTCCTACACTGATGTTGAACAAGTCACTGGAACCACTAAGACAGTAAACGGAATCTCTCAGTGCCTTTTCAGAAAACAACTGAACCAAGAGTCAGAGTTCAAATATAACTTTCAAGTTTCCTGATGTTTTAGTTCTTAGCCATGGAATTTTAATGATGCATTATTATTATTACTATTAAATATGCATTAAAATTGGATTTTTGTTTCTGGAAACATTTTGAACTCTTACTTACATAATGGAAAATATTTTCTGTATTAAGTATTCAGCCTCAATCAGATGAAAGCATTTGTATTCCTTTACTTTTTATTTTTGCTGAAACAATTTTGTATATATGTTTTTTAATTATTTGTAAAAACCTAATAAGACTTTTAAATTTATAATAAATAATTCAAAACATTCAATGATGTCTGCATAACTGTGAACTTTCCCTAAAGCAAATAAACTGAATTTAGCTCTGTATCTAATACAAAAATATATGCTGTCAAACGGGAGATCAAAGCTCTGTTACTGGTCCTTGTGTCCTGCTCACTGGGCTGGCAAGAGCTGGGACGATTGCAGAGTCAATATCTTTTGACCATTATTTTCAAGTGCCTATTAAGGTATTAAGATATTTCCTTAAGATATTTCCTATCTCTGTTTGTTGGTGCCCAACTTAAATGCCAAACCACCCTGTTTAAAAAAAAAAAATGCTAAGTACTTAAGTTCCATTAACTTTGATTAGAGTTGTGGGTGATTCACTTCTCTGCAAATGAGGCACTAGAACTCTCAAGTTGGACCCAAAATTAATAGCCATTTCTGAAGATTTAGCTCTTAGGCCTTTTGTGAGATTGTGGTAAAGTAGCTCTTCTTAGTACTCTACAGATTCCTGTATCTAAAGTCCAGGATTGAAGGCTACAGAAAGGAGCATAATGGGTTGGATAGTTGTAGTTGGGAGAAGATGAATTTGCAAAGTCAGTAAATTGGCAGAGTTATGGGGACGAGGCATGATACACATTACATATATTTTCCATTTCAGAAAAACAAATAAAAACATTCTCTCTTTGTTCATGGTTGTAGGTATCCTGAATTAGCAGCTGTGTGCAGAAATTCTAATACTTTAATTCTGTATCCTGGAGCCGAAGCAGCTAATTTGGAAGAAGTGGCCTTGATCCTCCCAACTCCATCCACAATCATCATCATTGATGGAACATGGAGTCAAGCGAAAGATATATTCTACAAAAACTCTCTTTTCCGCTTTCCTAAACAGGTAAGATGTAATGCTTTGATTTGAAAGTGTAATGTATATCTTTCTTTTTCATTGGAAGTGTTTTGAACTAGAACTGGTCAAAATTAGCACTTCATCGCGTATAAAATTTGTATGTTTCAAATGTTGTTGGTTCCAATCAGAACAAAATGTCAAAATACTGATATTGTTCACAGAACACAAAATTTTAAAATTTTGCATTTTGAAATGTCAGAACTTTCATGTTGACATTGCTATATTGAAATATTTCATTTTGCTTTGTTGAACAGACTCAAAACATTTAATTTCAGTTTGGGTCCGCACTAATCCACATCCACCTGAGCTGAATCATTCTCTCATGGCTGCTGTAGTTTGGGTGCTACTTGCTTCCATTCTTTTTGTGGGCTGAGTTCTCCAGCCAGAGTTCATCTCCTGATGCACAGTGATCACATGAATCCCATGATTTACCACACTGGTTCAGTTAGAAGATAAATTGTTGTGCATCATGGGAAATGTGGTAGTCCTACCAGGAAGACTGGTCCACACAAGGGGAGAATGCAGTCATGAGATATTTGAACTGCAGCTCCCATGAGGCATTGTGACAGTTCTGGCAAACACATACAATGTCAAGTTGACCCCCGCCCGCCAAAAATTAGTTTGGCATGAAAAATTGAAATATTTACTGTTTGACTTGAACTGAACTGAAATCTTTTCATTTTGCAATGGAAACATTTGAAAAATACCAGGGAGGTTTTTTCCATTTTGTGGAAATGGATTTTCTGTTAACATTAAAAAAAAAAAAAAAAAAATTTGCCAAACATTGCAAACTATCCTTAGCTTAACCCTCAGACTTATACAAGGCTGCTGCTGGTAATAAAACGTTCGCAATGGTGAAATCGATTTTCAGGTAAATATATGAAGCTGAGTAAAAGTAGGATGTTGTGGCCCTACTGTGCAAATTCTCAACCCTTCTCTTTGTGTCTGAGGGGAAGCTTGTAGAAATCCAGAATAGTTGTCAAATCACAGCTACCGTGTATGGAGGGGGCTTATTATGAAATATATTAAAAACATTATGATTTCTCCAACTATTACCATTAAGAATGATAGATTTTCTCTGTCCAAATACTCTAAATTGTATAAGGTTTGAATATAGCACTAATAGTGCTAATAAAATGAACTAATGTAGGTTCTAGTCTTGCCCTGAGAACTGTGTGAGCACAGCCCTAAAATAAATTTGTGTAAATAAGTGGTACTATATAGGGGGTATACATGTGATTCTCAGTGCAAGATGGAAGACTTAATTTATTGTTGTTACATGATAAAGCACTGTGTTTTTGGCATTTCTTCTATCCTTTGTATATAAGTTTCAGTCTAACACAAGGGGCTTGTTATACACAACATACAATGTTACCAGATTTGCCCAATACTCTGGGGTATGTTCATTTATTAGGGTTACTTTTATGGGACTGGGGGGAGGTTAACAATTCTATCAGTCTACTGCTTGTGCTTACTTGTGCTCTCATATGGAGCTGAATTCTCCCTGCTGCCAATTCCCCCTCCCACTGGAGCTCTCCTGCAGGAACTAGGTTCCTCAGGATGGGGTTCTTCCCACCTTAGCAACACACACAGACACTCACACCCACTAACAGAGCACCCCTGAGAGGACTGGGTAATCCGCACTCACAAGCTGACTCTGAATATGTCTCTGGATTCAGCAGGCTGGGTTTAACAGCAATGCCATACTGCACCCTCATGAGCCTTTGGACTCAGTGAGCTGGATTAAACAGCACTTTAAGATGCCATCCTCATAAGCCCCTAGATTTATCACCCCCTATCCCCACTTTCACACCACAATCATTCACTGGTAAACCACACGATGAGAAAACCCCACAGGATTTTGGGCACTACAGATATCTTTACCTTGGGTACAAGAAGTGTTGTTGCAGAGCGAATGGGGAAGCCAAAACAACACCCCTTGGGGAAGAGTGAGCGAAAGAGAAAGAAAGAGAGAAAAGCAACCAGCTTAACAATGGAAGTTATTTATTTCTGGGTAGTGATAGGAAGCCAAACACACGTAACAGTTACGATATTAAATCTAAATTGAAACTGATTATAAATGTTAGGGCTAGCTAACCATATAACGGTTTACATAGGGCAGAGTCAGGAGACTATGCTTGCTTGGGGTGGGATGTGGGGGGGAGGGGAGGAGATAGACAGACCTCACCACTCCGTGGAGCTTGCACTGATCGGGGTTCCCAGATGGTGGTGATAGCCGGGGGGTCCAGAGGGCAGGAGACGAGCAGAGTCCCTAGCACGATCAGACAGGAGATGAAGAAGTCTCAATGGAACTGATGCGGTTTTAAATCCAGGTATCAGAACAGTTTTTCTTGGGCAAGGGTAGGAGGTTTTTATAGGGATAGGACAATAGTTTGAAGAGAACACTGGATTTGTTTCTGGGTAAACAGAGGTGAGACAGTAGAGACTGATCCCACCTGGCTGTGGGTGATGTTCCTTGGACGAGCTCAGGATGCAACTAGGCAGTTTCAGTATTTTGGATGTCAATAGGATCCGTTACTAGAATTGGTCTGATAATGACTAATTTGTGTGTGAGCAGGTCTGGGTTCATTAGCATCTGGAGCAGAGATTTCCCATCAGGCAGTGCTTCTCTGCTTTCGGTATCCCATAGTTCAGTGTGGTTCCTGCTTTGGAAGAGCTGGTCTCCATTCTGTATGCTAATGAGATGTCCCTCTGTTCTATCTTCAATGCAGATGAGGCTGGGGTGTTTCCTTAATTCGATCACCCTTCTCTGAAGCAGTTTAGGTGCGTCTTCCCCGGCCTTTTCATTGCTTTGTCTTTGATTCTATCAAAGGCCTGGGGGTGTTGAATGGTTTTCAGTGAGTGTCACTCCCTGGCTCCCCAAGAGCACAGGGCTGGTAGGTAACAATAAGCCTGTATTCTTTTCTTCTAAAAATGCCTTATGTGAATTAATCAGTTTAGTTGTGGATTTAACAAAGTGGCGCTTTGATCTACAAGTTACGCTTCACCCACAACCAGCTGTATTTTATCCTAAGCCCAGAGCCTATGAGGTTTTTAAAAGTAATCTCCCATAAATACTTTAAAAGTTTATAAATAGCCATAAGCAATATTTTGGGGGGTAGAAATAAATATAGAACTTGAAACTTTAATGCAACCGTCTCTCAAGTAGTTTATGGTTCCTATTAAATTATGCAGAAAGTGGATACTTTTAAATAAATCAGACCTACAATAAGATATGGATGTTTCATTCTTACATATGCAAAGAGCAAGAGATAAGTGTTGTTGTCAAAGCCAGGTATGATTGGTCTTCTATATTGATTTGGTATGTGCTTCTGATAAAATATGCTGGCTACACAGGCTACTGAGGAGAGGACAAATCTAGTTTAAATAAATTCCAGTGTTTGTATTCTTTTTTTCATATGGTTACTGGAAATAGCCACCAAGGTCGGAGACCTCCTGGACTATGATGGGGGGGGGGAGAAACTGGGTGGATCCCCGAGCGCTTGCTCAGCGCATGGGGCTCTCCACCCCCGAACACCCCTGCGCTTACTCCAGGAGGTGAAGGTGGCTTTGTCTCAGCCCACTCTCGATTTCCTGCAGCGAGCCCTGCAAGAGAGGACACCTGCCCCCCCCCCCGCCATTGGAAGTCCTCTGGCCCTTTTTCTTGGGCCCCTGTTCCGCAGCCACCCTACCCCCCCACCCCTGGCTTCCCGATACTTGGACCCCAGCCGGCTGCAGTATCTGTAGCTGGTCTGTTTCCAAACTGCGCCCAGAGACCACCTGTACACGCTCGTGCTCCACACACTGCATTGCCTCACCCTCATGTCCTGCCCCAACACCAAGTGACAGGACTATCTCAGACCAGTTGTGGGTGGGGGAACCCCGATGGGCCAGCGTGTATTCCACCTTAATCCCATGGCCCATCGGGGACATCAGTTGGCGGCTCCTTCAAAGAGCCATGAGCATGGGCGTGTACCTGGAGCGGTTCACCCCCATCCCAGATACCTGCCCCTTTTGTGGTGTGAGTGAAAACCTGGCTCATGCATATCTGGAATGCGCCAGGTTGTAGTCCCTATTCCGGCTCCTCCAGAACCTCTTACTGAGGTTCTGGCCACACTTTTTCCCCATACCTTTTTATTTATGCACACCCCATCCGTGGCCCCACAAAGTCGCGAGACCCCCTCGTCAACCTCCTCCTGGCCCTGGCGAAAGCCGCTATCTATAACACCAGGAGGAGGATGCTAGACAAGGGGGTGCTCTGTGACTGTGGGGCCTATTTCTGTTCCTCCCTAGTTTTACATATCCGGTCAGAGTTCCTCTGGGTGCTGTCCACTGGCTCCATTGACAGCTCTGAGGAGCAGTGGGGGCTGTCTGGAGTTCTCTGCTCAGTGTCTCCATCTGGCTCCCTTGTTTGGAACCTCTGACCCGCACCCCCTGACCGTGTTTTTCATTATTTTTCCCCCAGAATCAGTTGATCCCTAGGTCCAGTTGTCCCTTCTGCAAGGAGGGGCTTGGAGAAGTGGGCAGGCTGATGCCCACACACCCCTAGGGCTTCAAATAGGAGGTACTGGAAATAGCTCCCTCTCGGACAGCCATGTGGGGCATCCATATGACTGGATATGCAGTAAGAAAAGAACACCACATCAGATTATGCCTCTCTAGCTTGTACAGAATTGAGGCTCAGCTATTTCTGTAGAACACTCTTCCCTCCAGCATCTCCACCTGGTCCCTGCTGAAGTTCCTTCACGTGGTCTGTGATTTATAATACAGAACTTGGTTTGTGGCAAGGACTTGGATAGATAGATAGGTGATGGGAGGAATAGATGCTTAAGGTAGAAAAGGTAAAACAGTGCAGTGCTTTCTTTTTGGTGTAGCTGTTGCAGTCCCTGGAAACCTTAGTAGTGGGGCTGCAATTAACCTGCACAATTAACATGGGCTAGACCGAGTGTACTGGTTTCTGGCCTCTAATATATCCCCCAGAATATTCTAGATTTGGTGGTGATGTCCGTTCACCCAGAAGCAATCCCAATACCACATAATAAATTCATGATAGGGGCTGTTGTTATCTTTTCTGACAGTTTCCTGGTAGAGTAATTCTTGAAGCCGTTCATGGTCAGGGATTTCCTGGTAGCACAGCTCCATTGGAGCCAGGGGCACAGTGAGGCACAGAGCTTCTGTGGAAGAAGAGGACTTTTAGCATCTTTTTGATTCCCCATCATGAATCTGTGAGGTTCGGAAGCTGCTTCCAGAGGCTCTTTCCATAACTAGTGGGCAAACATCATGGTCTTTCTGCCCCTTTGCTAAAACAATAATGTGATGGAAACTTCACAAAGAGAACCTTAAACCATTTCCCCCCTGAATTCTTCTCTGTGAGTTTTCTGCTATGGTCTTTTACAGCACTAGAACACTTAATTTCATATTTGTTTTGTTTTAAATCCACTATTTTTAGTTGCCATTTTGCTTAATCATTTTAGTTTAAAGATTACTGTTTGTGGTGGTTGCTTGTAGAAAACTACTCCCCAGCGCGCTCAGTAAAAAATGCAGACCACAGGCAGTTCACATAATCTTGATGCTTAAAGCATTTGCGGCCTTAAGCTTTTAATTCCAACAGAAAGATTTTTAATTTCAGGGCAGACAAGAACTGGTGTTCTGTTCTGAGGCAAGTGTGAAGAATAAGAAACCAGCCCTTTTGCAGGAAAATAGAGTAAGCAGGTCTTTAATTGAACTATACTAAAAATAGGATTTAAATAGGGCTGTCAATTAATGGGCGTAAACTCCCGCGATTAACGCAGGGCAGAATTAACATGTTAAAAAAATAACACATGTAATCGCAGAGGGCGCCAAACCAGCATGAGCTGCTTGGGAGACGGTCTCTGGTAAGGCGCAGTAATGTAAAACGCTACCAGAGGGCGCACGGAAAAAAGAAGCAGCGAGAAAGGAAAAAAACCCTGAAGACGTCACAACTCCAACGGAGAAGTAGACAAGGAGTAAAGACCTTGACACCTGTCCTGCTCCCCTCCCGGGGGACCATATTTTTAAAAATAAAACAGCCTGGAGGTGCTTGCCCAAGCCATCTCTCCTGCCCCAGCAGGGCTCACCCAAGCCACCCTCCCTTTGCTCCAGGGTCTGGGACTGACCCTGCCCCCACATCTGATTCTGGGGCTGAGTCCCACCCTCCCGAACTCTGCATTGCCCATGGTGGGGTCAACCCACCCAGCCTAGGGGCTGACCCCTCTCCTGAACTTAGGGGCTGACTCCCACCCCTGAGCCTTGTGCTACCTGCAGTTGGGGGCTGATTTCCCCCCCCCCCCCCCGAACTCTGGACTGTCCATGGCAGAGTTTACTACCCTTCAGCCCTGTGCCTCCTGCAGCTGGGGCTGAGCTAAAAAAGGATTCTTTTGAATAGGACACAAACATATTGAGTATATAGAAGAATTTATTGAATTATTCCAAACATTGACACAGTTCTGCTGTGTTTTCATGATCTCTAGGGATTAGGGCTGTCAGTTGATATGCGTTAACGCCTGCGCTTAACTCAGGGCAGGATTAATGCGTTAATTTTTTAACACATTAATCACAGGTGTTAATGCTGCGCTGCCCCTTTGAAGCGCCAGGGCAGCACTTCAAAGGGGCAGCGCAACACAGAGCCGGCGATCAGCTGGGGATTCCAGCTGATCCCGGGCTCCTGCGGTGCTGCCCCTTGGAAACGCCAGGGGGGCCTTTTCCAAGGGGCACCGCTGCACTGAGCCAGGATCAGTTGGAATCCCCAGCTGATCGCCGGCTCTGTGTTGCACTGCCCCTTTCAAACGCTGCTACAGAGTTTCAAAGGGGCAGTGCACACAATTAATCGCATGTTTAATCACGATTAAAGTTTTTAATCATACAATTCATTGTGATCAAATTTTTTAATTGCTTGATAGCCCTAAACTTAAAATGTTTGGTTTTGTACAACTAGTTTACTGAAGTTAATAAAACTGTAGAATAAAATCTGATGTACAAAATTCAAGTATTTTAACACTCCTATGCACAGCAAAGGCCTTTCAAAAAGACAGATATTCATACCTGTCTGCTACTGAACCTTAGTGTTACGGTAATCACATTTTGGTATGTTTTAGTATTTTATGGGCTAGTAAGATTGTGATCTCAATACTTATTTTTATAAGCAGATAGTCCCATAACTGGTCGCATAGAAATTGTAATTAAACAGTGTCAGTCATGGTATAGCAGTATACATTTCCTAGGCACTCAGGTGATGGAATGTCTTACAATAAGTAGCTGGAGGCATAATCACTTTGTAAGACTTAGTGTCCCTGTACACTGGAGAATAGCATCCTTGCAACTAATCACTAGTAATCCATGGTGTCCAACATGCTAGCCACTGTGGCTATTTGGCTGGTTAAGTGTAGCTAGTTCACTATAGC
This sequence comes from Rafetus swinhoei, assembly GCA_019425775.1. Classification (NCBI taxonomy): domain Eukaryota; kingdom Metazoa; phylum Chordata; order Testudines; family Trionychidae; genus Rafetus; species Rafetus swinhoei. Next base: position 74,615,953 of record CM033427.1, on the reverse strand, counting down.
AGTAGCCACTATAGTGGCTACTGCTTCAGAACTGGTTGGACACCATGGCACCACTAGTACCTCTGTTTAACCCTTACAGTAAAAGTTATGCACTCCGCATCTGAAAGGATGGTTGTATGAATCTACTCGAACATGCCTCTTTCAGGGCTGCTAGTGCTATTGGCAGCATTAATAACTCCATTCTTTCCTGCACTTGAAAATGGACTAGGCCTTTCTCCTGTGCAGGTGAAATAGGCAGGGAAAAGGACATCTTATACCTTCTTGTTCTTCTCTGTTTTGATTTGGCAAAACACTTTAGCACTTAGAAATGGGATTTAAACATGTGCAAAGCTTTAAGCACATGACTAATATTTATTAGGGATAGATCCTATATGCATTAAGTTCATTTTTGAGTTTTTTGCCAAATCAGGGCCCAAATACACCTGTGTAGAAGATTTTCTATTTTTTTATTTAATAATACAGAGAAGAGTAACACATTCCTATTATACCTTATAACCAATTAATTCATGTCTGGAAATGGCTTCGGAAAAAACTCCATGTCAGAGCCACAGACAATTAATCTTTTTTGTCAAATGCATTGGCCTATTTATGCAAGATAAATATTTTCAAGGTTGTTGTGGGTTTCTTGAATATGTTTGGACACTATTCCATTGTTACTGTGATTTATGTTAATATAGTTTTCTGTAAGGAATATTTTGAAACCCCTCAGTCGTTTTCATAAAGGGTTTTAATTTTTTTTTTTAAAGAAAATCTTAGACTGATGACTTTTCCTTAATGGCTAGATATTGAAACAGGTTTTTTTAAAATGCTCTTTGTTTTTTTCTGTTTCAGATCTTAATGTTTCTAGAGCAGAGCAGTCAATTTTAAATTAACAAGCTAAATAAATAGGATTCCAATTTTTACATCACAATATACAGTATATCCAGATATATTTATATAGTTTAAACTAAATTTGATTTTTTTCTCCAAGCACAAATAGTTTGGCTAATGTACATTGGCTTACTTTCTCAAAAGAGTTGGTTACATATTTTGAAAGTCAATTCTTTCTGGTTTAAATCAAATAAGAAAACATTCTAAATATTTCTAAGTACACAAATGTTAGTCAAATGAGTATTTACACTATAGGTTGGACCTCCCTGGTCTGGCACCCTCGAGACCTGAGTGGTTCCGAATGATGGCGTTTGCAGGACCAAGGGAAGTCAAGGCTTCCTACCCAGCTGTAAGCTCTGCTTCTGGCCAGCACCACGTTCCCTTCCCCCTGCCCCGCTGCCTCCAGTCCTCCCACTGTGCCAGCGCTAGCCAGTGCTGTCCCCCTACAGTGCTAGTACCACCACCAGCTCTGGCCAGAGCTGTGCCCCCGACCGTGCAGTCATGGGTTGCACTCCCAGCCACCCGTCCTACTGCCTCTAGCTCCGCCTGGGGCTGCGCTCTCAGCAGAGGGAGGGTACGTCTGCACTACAGCGCTATTTTGAATTAACTTAATTTGAAATGCGTTATTTCGTATTAGCTTAATTCGAAATAACGCATCTATACACAAAAACTATTTCGAAATAGCGTTTTGCTATTTCAAAATAGCACGTCCACACTGAGTGGACCCTGAACCGAAGTTAAGGCTGGCCGGAACCAGTGCCGCAGGGCATCAGGTTAGGACTTAGTGTGGGGCTGCTGCCTGAGGCTAACTGAGCTCCGTGCTTAAAGGGACCCTACCCCCACCCCAGACAGACAGTTCTCAGGTTTCCCCGCTTGCTTGTCTACCTCGATGAGGGACAGCAAAGCAGTCCTGTCTTGGAGTGCCCTGAGTGCCCGAACTCGGGACACCACAGCACTCGGCCACATGGAGCCAGAGCTGCCCCTGAGCACGCCGGTGCGTCTCGTGGGGTCGTTGCCATCAGCCCGGCTGCACTTGCTGCAGGTTGCCATCCGGGGGTCTATCGAGGGGCTGTCAGGATCCAGGAGGCCCTGAGGGAGAGCCTCCACCCCGAGGAGCCCTCAGAGCCTCCCCGGTCCTCCCCACCAGGGGCTCGTGCCTCATTCCTCCCTCACGTCCTTCCACTTACCCCTCCCTAGCCCCCCTTCCTGATGTCAAATAAAAGACACATCTGTTCAAAAATAGAAACTGGGTTTATTGAACAAAACTGGGGGGGGGAGGGATGAACCTCTGGGGAGACTGGGAAAAGGAGGTGGGAGAGGAGAAGAGAGAGGGTGGGAGAGGGGAGGGGGAGACCTGGGAGGAGGGAGCTGGAAGGGGGAAGCAAGGGAAAGAAGGGGGAGGGGAAATTCAGGGCTCAGGGTTGGGGGGTCTCACCGGACCAACTTGACTTCCATGCAGACCTGCTCCTGGGTTCACATGTGGCCTTTGGTGAACAGGCTGGCAGCTATCCTGCCATAGACGGCCGTGTTCCTCCATCTAGTGCGGAGATCATGGACGTTGGGGGCATCCCCCCCAAACCTGAATAAGGTCCATGATCTCCACCCTGGACCAGGAAGGCGTCCGCCTTCTCCAGCCCCTGTCAGGCTCTTGGGAGCTGGCAGACTGCTCCTGGGGAGCGGTGGAGGGCTGGCTGCCAGTGGCTTGCTGGCTCATGTTTTGGGGCCACTGGGTCAGGGGCCCCGGTGGCCACTGCTGAGTCTGGGCTGGCAGGCTTGGAGCTGGCACAGGCACTGTGGCCAGGGTCTACCCCTTTAATGGCTTCGGGTCTGGGGGAGAGGAGAGTAAGTTTTCCTGGTTGTGCCCAGAGTGGCCACCAGGGCTCCCTGGGAAGGGCTAGAGGCCCCCTATTTCGAATTAAGTGTCTACACAGCACTTAATTCGAAATAGCTATTTCGAATTTAGCGTTACTCCTCGTAGAATGAGGTTTACCAAATTTGAATTAAGGGCTCCGCTATTTCGAATTAAATTTGAAATAGCAGTTTGCATGTATAGACGTTATTAAAGTTAATTCGAAATAACAGCTGTTATTTCGAATTAACTTTGCAGTGTAGACATACCCAGAGAGAGTAAGAGTGAGCACAGAGGCAGGCAGATGTATGAGGGCAGTAAACAAACATGCATAGCAAACAATGCATTGCTCAGGTTTTCCAGGATACTGCTGTGGAACAGACCCACTGTATGGCATTACCCTGTGGAAAAACCAACGTAGATCTTATAAGCATTAATTTCTGTGTCTCTCTTTTTCTACTGGCAGATGCTTTCAGATTCAGTATTTATGGAGGTATTAGAGATGGAGCCATTGTAACAAGAAGTAAAATATTTTGTCCCAATCACCCTGCTTTCTGCAGATGTCTTGAGATCTGTAGGATTTCTTGCAGATATTGGGATATTAGAGGGCCGTGACTTCTGTTTAACCCATAGATATGAAAATATTGAATATTGAATAATGTAAGCTTCGGGATTTTGCTTTCCTATTGAATTGTATGTGGGAGAGCATGATTTGTCCAAGTATAAATTACTTGTCATTCTCTATATAAAATGTAGCTGATATATACAATCAAGGTGTCATGTTGATAAAGTAATCTTTTTTGCTTAGAAGCATTATTAAAATATATTGTACAGAAAGATTGAGTAACAATTTTTAATAATAGTTTACCAGGGTTTACTCTCTGTAGTGCTATATCTCATTTTAATGAACTAGGAGCTGATTTCATTAGATGGAAAAGTGTGACAATTTGAAAGCCCATTATGTTCAACAAAATTAATGAACCTGATGTGAAAAGCAGATATTTTTGAATGGTGGTTTTTTGTTGTTGGTTTTTTTTTTCCTGAAAAGGCCTTCTACAGATTTAGGTTGTCTGGTTCATTTATAGAGAAGTCTATTAAGAATTTGTGTGTTTTACATTTTCTCCTATCTTGGGAACTACCCACAACACTGCAATTTGGTGTGACAGTCAGGCTGGTGTGATGTATTGCTGAGGATCCCTGAGATGCAGCTTGGGACTGTGGGGCCTTTGTGCCCCTCTAACTCTCCAGCCTGGGCTGTCTCAGAATATTTCGCTGGTGACAAGCAGCATTACTGCATGTGGAGCCCCACCTAGACTACATGAATGCTCCCAGAGCCAATCATCAATCACACAGAGAAAGACACCTGCCACATTCCCCTCCCCCACCTACCATCTTGCACTGCTCAAGACCCTTTCTTGAGCAGTACCACCTTATTAATTGGTTCACCATTTCATCAGTGGAAAATGGCTGTCTACCAGCCTTGGTAAACTTGAGCAAATTTACCAAGCTCCTCAGGCAAACTCACGGGTAAAAATAAATAGTAAAACAAGTTTATTGATTACAAAAGAGATTTTAAGTGATTATAAGTGATAGGCAAAAAGTCATATTGGTTACTTAGAGAAAATAAAATGTAAGCACATGGTCAAAACCTTAACCCTTATCACGCTAGACCAAGGGTGAGCAAATTTCTTCCTGAGAGCCACATGGATAGGGAAATTGTATGGAAGCGCAGGTGTGGAAGGCTGGCCAGAGACTGCCTTCCCAAACAGCCAGGCATGGCCCAGCCTCTTCCCTCTGTTCAAGCTCCCTTGTTCCCCACCCCTTACCCAATCCCTCTGGAACCGTTTGTTCCCTAGCCAGTCCCCCTGGAAACCCCCACCTCTATCCAGTCCCTTCTGCTCCCCACACCTGGCCACCCTCCTGTAGCATTAGGGCTGGGGGTACGATGACTATGCCACCCAGGTTCTGGGTGGAGATAAGGCTGCCAGGTAGGGGAGGGAAAAGGAGGGCCCAGGGGCTAGCCTCTGTTTGCTGCATTTCTCAGAAGTTGGGCTAGCTCCTTCCAGGCAAGGCTGTTCCGACATGCTCCCTGGCTGGAACCTGGGGAATGAACGGTCAAACGGGCTGAAATTTGCCCATCTCTGCACTAGACAGTATTTAGATCAAGCAATGTATTAATCACACTGGAACTCTCAGTCCATAATTTGCATGTGTGTTTCTTAAAGTTGGGCTAGTCTCCTCTGTTGAAATATTCAGTCGTCTTAGCATCCATGTTGCTAGCAGTATAGCTCATGGGAAGAGAAAAGGCCAAGCATGGGGCCACTGTATTCTGTTTTGTATCTTTAGTCCATGTGCTTGGAGAACATACCTCCAGGCATGTCTAGTGGTCATTGCTGAATCTCCAGGCAAGGTTGAACAGTTTCCCTGGTGTGGCCTTGTGCAAATGAGCTATTGAATCGTAGCTCCCTTACTCATCAATGACTGTTGATGGTTGTTCAACATCTATCCAGTGGTTGGTTATTTCTCTTGTTATTGTCCTTGGGGAGCTAGTACTAAGTACTTCCCAAACCCACGGCATATTTTAGTGACAATCATATGTCAGTATAGATACTACCTATGCTGCTTGGAGGGGATTCATCTGTTGATGTAGTGCTGTCTGCATCTGGAGTAGGTTGATAAAGCGTGTGGATTTTTCGTGCCTTGAGAGATACAGCTATGCTGATTTAAGTTCCTAGTGTAAACAAACCATTTGTTGGGAAGGGTAGGAAGAAGTCTGCATCCAATACTTTTTCCCAAGATGTGAGATATTGTCTCTCAGCCGGGGGCAAGAGGAGAACATTGACACTTTCTCCTGTTCCCTTAAACATATCCTTGAGTGATACTGGTAGAGAGCAAGAAGGGTCTGCAAGGTGAATTATCTCTATGCTTTCGCAGTTTTTCAGTTTTTCCTACTTATGACACGTCTATGCTAGGAAATTATTTTGAAATAACCCATTTTCAAATGACTCCCAAAATAACTATTTTGAAATAAGCGTTATTCCTCATGACAAGCAGGAGTTATTATTTCAAAATAACCAGCCCGTTATTTTGAAATAATGGTCTTGGTAATGTGGATGCTCCGTTTGTTATTTCGAAATAAGGGGAGTAGACCAGGGCTAGGTTAGAGATATTGAATCTCATCCTTTCACATGGTTAAGGATCCCATATTTGAACATAAAGGAAATTATCCCCTTCACGAATTTCACTTTCAAAAATGCGTATTTAGGATTTGGTCTTGAGTTCCCTCCTTTGTATCAGCTCCCTGTCTTCAGATTTTTTTTCTGGATCAAACAATGTTTCATTGTCCCTCAGAATTTTATTCCAACAACTAATAGACTTTCATATTAATTAAACAGTTGTTTTACTAACCCTACATTTGGTGCTTTCTCCCTCACAGAGGGAACAGTTTTCTGTTCTATACATGAAGTGACTGATCAATTTTTGTCCCCTCCTGCACAACCAGTAAGAGAATCTGTGCTGCTTTTCATCTACTTCCAAGGCTGTAACAAGAGAAAACAGCAGTGCTTCCATTGCTTACTAAATAAAGAATCGCACATAGTATTTAAGACCACCCAAAAGTTGCATCCATATTCTGACAAATGTTACTACTCCTATACACCAGCATGTCAACCTGGTGCTTGGAGGGATGAGGTGCTAGCCTCTCTGGTCTATAAAGTAACCATCTGGTCCTCCCCTACACATTTATTTGCTATTGTCAGTTGGAACCTCTGGTAGACTCAGACTTCTGATAGCCAATACTTTTGGCCGATCATATGGAAGGAGAGGGTTATGTGAAAAGGGAGACTCAGATTATCTAGTTTATTGTAGTTCTCTGGAGACTTTCTGAAAGCTGCATACAGATTATCAGGCCTCGGACCTTGCAAGCCATCCAGAAATGTATCCCATTTTTTCCCTCCGATATTGTCTTTTCTTGTATGTGACTTCTTTCCTCCTGCTTTCCATATAGGACTACATGTCTCCCATGTGGCTTTCTCTCTACTGTTCTTTCCAGACCAAATTCTGTACCTCTAGTGGTATTTCCTGCCAGTCATTCTCTCCATGTTGCCTGAACATGCTCATAAAGTGAGTCTGGGCTGCACACCTCTTGCAAAGCATGCATAAAATGATGCTTATTTATTATTCCAACTTTGAATTGTTCATGTACTGCCCGTGAGTAGTATATGCATCTATCCTATACATTCCATACACTTCAGAATATAAGATGTGTACTTGCTTAAAATATACATGTTATATTTAAGCATCTGTGTGGATTCATATTCTCATAAACATACCTTTTAGATAATAATACTAAAATTCCTATATTCAGTTCCTTAAACCTATGAAAAGTTACACGCCCATATGAGTAAAGTTTAACTTTTGTATTTGATCTATTTAAGGGATTCAAACCAAAAATAGAAACATTTTAAAAAGTGAGAATAAGAAGAGTAAAGGATTTCAGCCTGGTAGTGAGTCAGTGAAATCACTGACAATGGTCAGAGGTACCAGACAATTCTTGAGGTATTCATGACTTCATCTATTGTCTGTTTCACAATGAGAAAATCATAGTACAGTGTATTGCTCCAAGATTGAGCCAGATTTTCTGGTGTAAATATGTAAAACTCCATTTAATTCTATGGTCCTATGCTCATTGTACAGTAGCAGAGAATTAGGCCTCACGTCTGTGTGTACTAGGATAGTTTGTTTTGTGAGGGGCTGTAGGGACCTGAACTGGCTAGCCTTGTTCTGAGATAGAGTCCCTTTAAAAAACAGTGCTTGGGAATGATAGGTTGCAGGTTGTATTTATCAGCCCCAGCAAGGAAGTAGACAGGAGACCGATTCTCCTGACTGCATGCTTCCTGGGGAGTACCTGAAGAGTTGGAAACAGGTAAGATCTACAGGGAGACTCTCCTGTAACATTGAGTATGAGTGAGTGAGTGTTGCAGAGAATAAGAAGACTTCTGCAGGGTCAAGCAAAAGAATCCAGTTATATATAACTCAGGTGGATGACCCTGCAGAGTATAATCAGTCTAGAAAAGAGATGGCACTAGAAAGTTTTATCTTGACTTCCAGAGAGAGAGCCTGTGGAGATTGAGCTGCAGGGAATGAGAAGGATATGACCGAGATGCTGATCCAGTGTTAAATAGCCTTATTTTTAGACATAAAACTTTGAAGCCCTGAAGAAAGGATACTTGAAATCTAGAGGACGAAGAGTGTTCTTTGGTATTGGGACTGCTAAATTAGTCCATGTAGCCTACTAGTATTCTAATCCCCTTTCTCTGGAACTTCATTTCCAGGGTGTAAGCAATGAATTTCTGGCTGCAGTGAGAATTTGGTCAGTAATACTTTCATCTTTTAAACTAACTCTTTACCAGGACTCTGCCAGTCTTAATAGTTACCTGGGCACTTTCACTACAACCATGCATTAATTATTTTAAACTACTTTTTTAGAAGCTATGATGAACAAAAGAAGTAACACAATTAAATATATTTTAAAATTACACAACAGTGTTCCTTTACTGAAAGTTTACCTGTGGTGTTTGTGCTCAAGTACTGCAGCTGGTTATTAAAAGATATAGCTGCATAAAGTTGATTTTTTTACTGTTAAAATATAACCCAGAAATAAAACCCAGAAATAAATGTAGGCACTATTTCCCAAACTTTATGCCACTGAAACAGAGACTATCTTCTTGCACTATTTTCTTAGACTGTCTACCTCTTTGAAAAACTTAAAAAACAACAAATAGTCTAGTATCACCTTAAAGACTAACAAAACATGTAGATGGTATCATGAGCTTTTGTGGACAAAACCCTCTTCTTCAGATGAGCAGAGTGTAGGAAGGTAATCTCAAAGTATAAAAAGAAACAGTCCCTGTTTTGACTCTGTTTTTCCTGGAGAACTCCTCAGAGGGCTGGACAGATATTGGGATTATGAAATCAGTGGAATCAAGTCAGTGGAAAAGACAGTTGAGAAAAGAGGAAAAATTACCGAACCATACATTTTAGACATCTTTGGTAGCTTTTGCTTTTTGTTAATATCTATTTAATTCAGATCAGAGATGAGGATATTCATAGCTGAACCCAGCAAAAACCTCCTACATCAGTATTGGCTTGATTTTGGTGACTTTCTTGGTATGGACATATTAGGATGGAACAACAACAAATTATGAAGCACGTTTACCTTTGGATGCTTAGTGATCCTGAGATTAGCAGAAGTTTTGGTATTGCAGTAATATCATCTGTGATGAATGTAGACTGAATATCCAACCAATCACTTTAAGGACTTAGCTAGAAATAAGTTCAGTGGCATTCAATTTGCATGGAGGCTGTGTCCTTCTAAGACTTGATAGAAGTTTTATTATGATAATGACTTTCTTCAGACATCTTACAGACACTTGAAGCCCTGTCAAGCCTGTTTCTTTCAACTGAAGGTAAAAGCTTCTACATCTTTAGAGAATATTCCAACAAAAGCAAGCACGTTAAGATGAAACAAGTAGAAGAAGAAAGTCTTTTTTTAAGGTTGCTTCATGCATAATAAAGAAGCACTAAAGGGAACAAGTTTTGGCCCACAACACGTTTGTTAGAGAGCCAAAGATGAGCTCAGATCTGCTGAATCCCAATTCAGTCCTGTAACCAGAAGACAGTCCTTCTCATTTTTGCTCTTTGGCCATCATTCTTTATAGTCCAAGGAAAGATGTCTTCTGTGCCCTGTCAGACTTTTCCCGTGGCCTGGAGATGTTCTTTTTGGGTGGGAGTATGGATGATTATTATGTAGGAACTGTTGCTTGAGTTTCCTTTATTAAACTAGGATGTTTTGATGACAAACGTAGGGCCCTATAGTAGCATTGCGCCATACTAGTCAGTCTGTCAGCAGTACATAAAGTGCTGAGAAGAGTATTTTTAAATCTCACTGCTGGTGTACTTCCTCCTACTCATGCTAGCTGCTCTTCACCTGTGACTGTGGGGAGTCTGTCTCCTGGTCCTTCCAATCTCGGGTGGATTCTCTCACACCGTCAATAAGGACAAACACCAGGATTTTGGTGCTCTTGAGCAGGTGCATTCACTCCTATTTGTGCAATCTTTTAGAAGCAGCTGCATTCTGGACTTAATTTACCTCTTCATTTTGTTACTTCTGTTTACATGTTTCCATTGTCAGGGTACGTCTACACTGGAAGCTTATTTTGGAAAAAGCTATTCCGGAAAATATCTTGCTGAATAGCTTATTTTGAAATAGTGTCCACACTACAGGAAAGCCTCAAAATTAGTCCAAGGCAGGCTCCCCTAATGTGGACGTGCTATCCCGATTTAGAGCCCCAGGAGGCGCTGGGGAGGAATAACTTAGAATAGCCCTGGTGAGCAGCTATTTCGATATAGCAGCCCTGGAGCGTCCACACACACCCTCTTCTGAAAGAGCTTTTTCAGAAGAGGAGTTATTCCTCATGGAATGGGGTTTACCAATGTCAGAAAAAGCCCTCCATGATTTCGATTTTCTTTTGAAATAATGCAATCGCTGTGTGGACGCTAGTATTGTTTTTGCAGTATTGTTTAGCAGTGTAGATGCACTCTCTGTAATACAAATAACAGCTTTGTTTTACTAAAATAAATATTGATGGGGATTGAGACCTTTAACTCCTCTTTGTAGTCAGATGGGAAAATTCTTTCAAATTAAATATATTGATACTGATGTACTGGACCATGGGTACTCTTAGAAGCAGACAAAGCTTCTGTTGGCTGAATGAGTGTGATAAGGAAACAGACAAAGAATGACAGAGGATATGTAGTATATGTTCTTTAATTTAAAAAATATTGCCAAAACTGAAGGGACTTTGGTGGGTGTGTAGAAACAAAACCTTTTAAACCATTGTGTGATGCTTTCCCCAAAACAAACTCATTACCAGCCTACTAACTCTACCACCTCAGGCAACAGTTTGGAAAATGTCTTGCGTATATTGTTAAAAGTCAGTAAATTATGGGTCTTGAACTGCTATGGAAGGAAATTCCAGAGCTGAAAATCTTCCACTGAGGAACACTTCCATCAGCCTGTAGACTATTAGTTGAAGCACCACAGCTGGTCTCAAAAGCTGTTGTAATACATTTGGCAGCACCTCATGTATCCAAGACTCAGACTGAATATAACTTTAGATTGCAGTCAACATCTTGAATTTCAATAAGAAGCTAATAATATCCGCTTCCAGAACCGGGACCGGTTCTGTTCAATATCTTCATCAACGATTTAGATATCCGCATAGAGAGTACACTTATTAAGTTTGCAGATGATACCAAGCTGGGAGGGGTTGCAACTGCTTTGGAGGATATGGTCATCATTCAAAATGATCTGAACAAATTGGAGAAATGGTCTCAGGTAAACAGGATGAAGTTTAAGAAGGACAAATGCAAAGTGCTCCACTTAGGAAGGAACAATCAGTTTCACACATACCAAATGGGAGGCGACTGTCTAAGAAGGAGTACGGCAGAAAGGGATCTAGGGGTTATAGTGGACCACAAGCTAAATATGAGTCAACAGTATGACGCTGTTGCAAAAAAAGCAAACATGATTCTAGGATGCTGTGACGGGGGATCCCACCCCCGCACTACCGGCAGCCCGAAGCCGGAGAGCGGCTGCGGGGACCTGGAAGTGGCGGCCGAGCCAGGGAGAGTCTGCTGCAGCTCCACACAGGCTCAGGAGGCCCCATGCGAGAACCGGCGGGCCTTAGGACCCAGGGGAACGGAGGCAGGGCGGACGCCGGGCGGGGGCAAGGAGACGTGGAGCGGGACGTTTTAAAGGAGGGAGGAAGGGGAAGAAAGGGGGGAGCGCAGAGGGGAGTTGGTGCTGCTCTCAACCCCCTTCCGTGGACCGGTGACGGAACCCAGGGCGTGGAGGAGCCAGGGTGGGAGTCCCGACCTGGCCGAGGGATGGGGCCGACCCCAGAGCGGCGGCCCGAGGGCCTCGGAGGCCAAACCCCCCCTGGGAACAGACGCCGGAGTGGAGGACCGACCCTCCTGCTACTGACCCAGAGCCGGCAGCTCGGACCCCAAAGGGGGCCAAGGGACCTAGACCGCGGGAGCGGCCAACAGGGGGACAGAAGCTGGGGGCGGGTTCAGGGAAAAAAGGGGGGCAGCACCCCCATTCCGGACAGTGACCCAGCTACAGGTGCATTAACAGGAGTGTTGTGAGCAAGACATGAGAAGTCATTCTTCCGCTCTACTCTGCGCTGATTAGGTCTCAGTTGGAGTATTGTGTCCAGTTCTGGGCACTACATTTCAAGAAAGATGTGGAGAAATTGGAGAAGGTCCAGAGAAGTGCAACAAGAATGATTAAAGGTCTAGAGAACATGACCTATGAAAAAAGACTGAAAGAATTGGGTTTGTTTAGTTTGGAAAAGATAAGATTGAAAAGGGACGTGATAGCGGTTTTCAGGTATCTAAAAGGCTGTCACAAGGAGGGAGAAAACTTTTTTCTTCCTGGCCTCTGAGGATAGAACAAGAAGCAATGGGATTAAACTGCAGCAAAGGAGGTTTAGGTTGGACATTAGGAAAAAGTTCCTAACTGTTAGGGCAGTTAAACACTAGAATAAATTGCCTAGGGAGGTTGTAGAAACTCCATCTCTGGAGATATTTAAGAGTAGGTTAGATAAATGTCTTTCAGGGATGGTCTACAATACTGGGACCTGCCATGAGGACTGGACTGGAGTTGATGACCTCTCGAGGTACCTTCCAGTCCTAGTATTCTATGATTCATTCTATGCAAATCTTGAAGAGCTGATGTGATGTGTTTCTGATTACCACATTTTACTCTAGCTGTAATCTCTGAGGTTTTTGTAGAAGAGCATGTTATAGCAGTCTAATATGAATCACAAAAGGTAGAGTTGAGAGAGAGAGAGAGAGAGAGAGAGAGAGAGAGAGATGGGGTGGGGGGAGAGTTTTGTCAACTAGCTCTTTCTCAGGTGCCAAAACAAGCAGAGGTTCAAAAATATCCTGAAGTTGCAAATCCCATTGTCTAAGAATGGATAAAATCCCCTTAATAGATGGAGTAAAATTCAATCCTATATTATCAAGCTGCTACTTGATCCATAAACCTTTCCTCCTTATTATCATTTCAGATAAATGCCAGCCATAAGTCTCTCTTACCTGCTGACTGAAGATTTTAATCTAGTGGGTATGAAAAAGGCAACCCTTTTGTTTTTTTAACTCAACTTGTAAATCCTCCTGAAAACAGGATTGAACATCCTTGTGACTAGCTGAAAGCATAAAGGACAATAGACTTACAGAAATGGAAAGTATGTGTTAGTTTGAAAAAGAGAGAATGAGAAAAAGGTTAAACTAGCAGAGATTATCAGTCTACCCATTCTGTGCTTTTGAACATCATGTTCCTTTGGACCTTATCCAAAGCCAATTGAAATCAATGGAAAGGCTTTCAGAGATTTCAGTGGACCTTGCATCAGACCCCTGAGAATTATGTACTGTGATCATCATTTCAATGTGACTTTTGTATGAGAGATAGTAAACAGCCTTGTCATTCACAGCATGATCATTTGCAGGCTCATCACTGATTAACTGACAAAAAATTTAGAAATATGACTGTCACCACATGCTAAAATGTGATTATGGATTCTAACTTGTTACTGTTCAAGGGATATGTGTCTTAACTGTACACATTTATAAAAACCATGGTGACTGATTAATAGAATTATCCATAGCAGATGTTGTCAAAGTCGGTGCTGTGATGAGAACTTTTTACTCACAGGATCTTATAGAGTAATTGAGAAAATAAAAGGAATTGCTTTTTCCTTCCACACGTATAGATTGATTTTTAAGATGCAAGTTCACATTTGAGGTCAAAACGTTCAGCTTAATTAGCTGTAGCATGTGTTTTGACAGTAACAAAATTCAGAAGGCAGAGCCAGCTCAAGGCTATAATATGATGTCACTCATACAGTAATCCTACCAGGTGCCATAAAACACTATGAACATGGTATAGCCAGATATTCATAATGTCACTGTTTCTTTCATGGTATAGCTAGCTATTCATAATAGCATCTGTTTCTTTTAGGTCATTCTTAGCACTTCAGTCAGATTCTCAAATCCCATATTATATTCTCTGTGTGTATAACAGAGTATTTTCAAATATTAATAATGCAAACCTGACTACTACTAAGAAATTGAATATATTGCCAAGCTTATGGAAAGGGATTTTGCAGAAAGACATAAGAAAAGCCTTCATTTTCCAATCAACTATGTACAAAGAATAATTGGAATAGCTGCACAGAGATCAAAGCCAGGGATCAAAATAAAATAATTTCCCCTCTTATGCTGAGTATGAGAAGTATATTTAAAAAAAAAATCTTTGAAACCCTCTTCAAATACTCAATTAATATGGTTATATCAATTGATTTAGAAAAATCGAATTGTTTTATTCTAACTAGAAAATACGGGGAATAGCAATCTGGGAGTTTGTATACACCATAAAAATGTACATCCAATCATTAATTATATGGACCAAGCAATATTTTGGCCATTTTAAATTACTACTGAACACTCTGGGGATTTGACCCTTAATTGTGAAAATAAACACCAATAAATGAATATATAATTAATATAAATTTTGGTTTTAACTCTGAAATCTGAGGGTATTCTGAATTACAGCTGCTGAATGACAGGACAAATTCCACATATAGGACATGCACAGTATCTAATAAAATGACTAAATTAGGTAGGGGGCATTGGAAAAAGTACCTTTTGAATTTATGAACATCCTGATGTGTTTGGGATCCTGCGGGGCTAAATTTTTGCTTTCAAAGCTGTTAGTGTCTTTGTTTTTACCTTTTGTCACTTGGACTTAAATGACTACCTTGCCCCAAAAGCAAACCAGGTATATCTCAAAAGGGAAATAAAAATAGAACATGAACTATCTTGTGCTATATCACTGAAAGTGGATATGCATATATAGCTGGATTTCAAAACCCAAGCTCTCTGCACCTAAATTGGTAATTGTGTATAGATATCAGTGAGTAGGTTTTGCAAGGAAATTTCATATGTAATTTTAAATATCAAACTGTTCTGAAAATCAGTTTGTGGTTACACACACAGGCATGGAGTTGTGTGGTCATCTGAATGCGCTCAAACTAATGCTTGGGTTTTGGCTTAGGTAACAGAGAACCCCCTAAAATTGTCACTTGGTGGACTGATCATACCACTAAACCTACCTACCTGCCTGCCCTCTGAGGCACCCTACCAACCAACCTGTCTTGCTGAGCCAGAATCTCTGGACTCTCCCAGCAAAGGTACAAAATTTGGGGTAACAGCCTGAAGTAGAGCAACACAGACACTGAGAACAGTTCATCTCTAGGAAGGCTCAGTCACAGGGACTTGGCACAGCCACAAGGGAATCAGATCCCCCAGATAAATAAATCTTACTCTGCATAAAAGTTTTATATAGAGAAAGCTTATGAGGTGTTTGTTCTCTTTACCGATGAAAGAGAGAGATGCCCAGCTGTTGCCCCTATCCCCCGCCAGGTGCTGCGCCATGTGCTGCTCGTGGGACGGGAGGAGACATCACACACTCCCCCACCCCTAAGCCCTGATTGGCCTGGGGACGGGAGAGCTGTGCGAAGTTTCCTCCATCCTCCCCCCCACCCTGCAAGGAGCGTGCAGCACTTCAAAGTGTCATACCTCGCCCTAGGCGGGGGCAGGGCGAAGGACATTTCACGCAGCTCCCCCAACCCCAGGCCTCCTCCTGCCCTGTGCGTGGCACTTTGAAGTGCCGCATGCTGCTGGGAGGGTGGGTAGGGTGGGAGGAGGCTTCACGCTCTCCCCCTTCCCCAAGCCTAGTGGGAAGTGGGGACAAAGGGGTTCCTCCACCCCCAGATCTTGGATGGGGAAGCCCAGAAGCATCCTGGCCCCTCACCTTCCAGAGCGGCCTGGGGCCACTTCAAAGATTTCTGAAGTGTCCCCTGGCCAAAAATTATTGCCCACCCCTGCTCTGCGGGCTGGGGCGAGGGTACACCTCAGCCCCCTGAGCTACTGTGCAGCAGTTGGCTTCAGCTCCAGCAGCTTCCACAGGGCGGGCGGCTGCCAGAGCTGAAACGGGCTGTTTGAGGATGTTAACTCATGCACTCAACCCCCCCAGAGCCAGCCCTGCCCCCATAACCCCCCATCCCAGAGCCAGCTCTGCACCCCAGATGTCCCAGTGCCCCCCCAGTGTCAGCCCCACCCCCTTAGAGCTCCCCAATACTAGCCCCACCTATAGAGTCCCCCATTATTAGCTTTTTTCCCCAGTGCCCCAAATGCTAGCCTTCCCATCTCTTAGAGCCCCCCACCCTCAGAGACCCCAGCACTAGCCCTGCCCCAGGTATCCCCAGTGCCTGCCCTACCCCCCTCACCTAGCCCTGTGTTGCTGGCCGGGTCGCAGTTGCTGTAAGGCTGCCATGCCAGGCTCCATGCGGCCCTTCCGCCGCATAGCGAACCGCTCTTCTGCGTCCGGGAGGAGACCCTGCTCCTGCCCGGCGCTGGTTGGCTGAGAGGCAGGGCAGGACACGCCTCTCCCAACAGCCGCGGCAGGACGGGAGGCGCTGTGCGATGTACCTCAGCCCTGGCTCCAGAGCCACTGTGGCCTTGCAGCCAGCAGTCCGTGGACTGGCAGTTGGGAACTGCTGCACTAGAAGTCCTAGATTAATAAACAGGTTTATACTACATATTTCGAACTTCAAAAATGGGAATAATACATGCAAACATATTAGAATATACACATTTAGAGGATTTCAAGCTCCCTAGTGATAGCCCACCTGCTCCATTTTGTATAAAGCATAGCAGAGTGATGGATATTCATATTCTGAAGCACATATCCATAAAAATATGGGGGGGGGCCAGTGTCACATCTTGTGCATGTAACTAGGATATTTAGAAAGACTTATGGAGATTTTTTGTCCCTGATGTGGTGGTGTTGGATTAGTTTGGTAGTCCTCTGGGTCTGTGTGTATATTTTGTGACTAAATAATCTGCTTCATTGATGGATGCAATAGAATTATAACATCTTCTTTTCTCAGAAATCTTACGCAGAAAGCATCTCAAATTTCTGATTTGAGGTCAAGTGTTGATGAGAATCCTGCAAGATGTTGTATGCATACTTTTTGCTAAATGATTTAATTGGCAAACTAAGATGAAGCATAGGTGATCTGGAAAACTGTTTGGTGAGCAGGTCTTAAACAGACACAGGATATTCCTTTGGAGGCTAACAAGGCTGAGGAAGCTTCAGGGGGTAACCGAGTTAGTCTGTACAGGATAAACTTAAAAAACAAAAACTGGTCTGGTAGCACTTCATTGACTAACAAAACGTATAGATGGTATCTTGAGCTTCTTCTTCGAGTAGTGTCCCGGTGGGTGCTCCACCAAAGGTATCGGGCTCGTCCCGGTGCCGCAGCTTGGAGAGTTTTCTCTAGCAGTAGCCCCTGGCGGACCGCGCATGTGCAGAAGCCGTCTCACGCCGTTCGCGCCTTTTCTGCATCGCGTGGTCCGTCCCGCCAGTTCCTCCTAACCGTCCACGGTCGCAGACGGAGTTGGGACGAGCTCCTACCTCCACCCTGAGGAGAAACGGAGAATAGCAATTACGCTCTGTTTTTCGTCCCAGTTTAGCCCCTACCCTATAGTTATAGTTAGAGTTACAGTTCTAGTTAGTTTGTTATAGTTTAAACAAAACAAAACAGTTCTTTCGTTGTACATAGCTGTTGGTCAGTTGACCAACCCCTTTCAGACTGAGTCTGACAGACCTTCCTCAGCCATCATGCCCGGCTCCCCCGGGTTTAAGAAGTGTGCGTCATGCGGGGATGCCATGCCAGCATTGGATGGCCATTCCCAGTGTATAAGGCCATACACTGCTTGGAGGAAGGCCATATCCCCCAGAAGTGCACTCATTGTTCAAAGTTAACTGCCCGCGCCAGCCGGGACAGGGAAATGCGGCTGAAAATGCTTCTGTTCAACAAAGCACTTCAGCTGCCATCTACGGGACACACAGCGGACGCTCCGGGAGTGCGTAAGTCCCACGAGGTAAAGCGCTTTGCTCCAGCTAGGAGTGTAAGTACAGGAGATGTACCGAGTACATTGGGGCTGCCACCTAGGCACGCCGCGGGAAAACCGTCTAAAACCTGCAGTACTTCTGTGCCTAGCCCCGCTGTTTCTTCCGCAACGGTGCCCACGTCACGCACGGCACCACGCCCGGAATCAGCACCGGCTATGGTGGCACGGCCTCTGACGACACCGAGAATGGCACCGCGAGCCGAGGCGGCACCGTCAGCGGAACCACGTGGCGAAGTGGCACTGAGCTAATGCCATCCAGTGTCGAGACCATTTTCTACGGCACTGAAGCCTGCCACCGCGCTGTCCGTGTCCCCAGCTTTGTTGCCAGCACTGACATCACCAAAACCGACGCCACGATCACCATCCAGACCCTGGGAGCTGTCGGAACTGTGTTCTTTGATCTCTGCACCGGCTAGTCCGGTACCCACGGTTCCTCCTCCAGCAAGAGCCTCCACATTACCAACCAAAGCTCAGAGGAAGGCTTGGCATGTGCGCACACCAACACCCAGCCCCGACAGGGCTGTGTTTTCCCCGGAGCCTTCTCCTTCACCCCACCGTCGCTCAGACAGACACGACCATGGGTGTTTTAGATCACCTCCACGGTGCTATTGGAGATCCCCATATTGGTCTCGCACACCTTCACGCTATCACCAGTCACATTGCTCTCGCTCACCATCGCACTACACAATACGATCAAGATCTCCGGTGTTCCCATCTCGTTCACACTACTCTCGCTACAGGAGTGCGAGTTCCTATTCTCCCGGGCACTCCCCGCATGCGTATCATCATCGTAGCTGCTACACCTACTACTACCATGAACGCCCGTGCTCCTGCAGCGTAGTTCGTTCACCATCCATATCACCAGAGCATGTTCAGCCACAGTCTCCACAAATCCCGACCCAGGACATCCTACCTCCCGGGCAAGCCCCTCCAACACCCACAAGTGATGCGCCCTCAACTTCCACCCAACACGAGAGGGATAATAATCAGTCTCCCACCTGTGAGGAGCAGCATATGGACTCTCCGACTGATCAATCGTCTTCTTTACCAGACGATGCAATCTTCCACGGTGACTCTTCTCCTGTAGACAATTACAAACAGTTTCAAGAGCTTTTTTTAAAGAGTAGCCCACTCTCAGGATCTACGCACCACCGACGTACCACAAAAGCAACATGCTCTCCTGAGAAATCTGCAGCAGTCGCAAAAATCAAAGTTGGCTCTCCCCCCTTTGATGAAGCCATTCTCGAAATCACCACTGATATATGGCAAACCCCAGCTTCTATGCCACCCACAAATAAGCATACCGACAAGAAATACTTTGTCACTGCCAAGGATGCGGAGTTCCTATTTACGCATCCCCAGCCCAACTCCATTGTTGTGGATGCCGTGCAACAAAAATCAAAGACGGCACAGGACAGGAATACGGCGCCTGACAAGGAAGCAAAATGGCTGGATTTGCTGGGCAGAAAGGTTTATTCTTTGGCCACAGCAACGCTCAGGATGGCTAATTACTTGGCTCAACTCACGAATCATGACTTTGACAATTATTCCAAGCTTGTTCCCCTCATGGAATACTTACCCGAGCCTAAGAAACAAGTCCTGAAGGCCGTAGTACAGGAGGGCTACACAGCAGCCCGTGCAGCACTTCAAATCACTCTTGATATCGCCAACACAGTCTCCCAGACCACAGCAACTTCGGTGGTCATATGCTGTGCTTCGTGGCTCCAACTGAAAGTGGAGGACTTATCCTTTGATCGCCAATCCTTGTTTGTGAAAAATACAGACCAGGTCTTCCATTCCAGCAAAGACTCTCGCACAACCCTGAGGATGCTCGGAATGTACACTCCACCGTTTCGGCGAAAGAGGTTCGGTTCCTACTATTCTCATAGTAGGGACCGTTCTCGTATGCTGCGCCACACTTCAGACCTTATGATCAACCGAGACAAAGACAACGACCTCAACGGTGCCATCAACAACCCAGCAAGACGTCCAACCAACAACAACCCCGGCAACAGGTCTGACGAGTCAGTAGAGGGACTGCGCACTATTTCCCTTCTAGAGGCTCCCCATGGCGTGACCAAATTATTTCACTATCGCTTGAGACCGTATTATCCCCGTTGGTTTGCCATAACCACAGACTGATGGGTCAGGGAGATTATTACATCCGGCCTCACCATTCCGTTTTCTACCCTGCCCCTTCTGCGCATGCGCGGTCCGCCAGGGGCTACTGCTAGAGAAAACTCTCCGAGCTGCGGTGCCGGGACAAGCCCGACACCTTTGGTGGAGCACCCACGGGGGGACACATCTCGAAGAACAGATGTTACTGCACAGGTGAGTAACTCTTTCTTTCGTGGGCACAGCCCACTTCTTCAGATGACCAGAGTTTTGAGTTTAGGATGTGCAGACCCAAAATAAATAGGGAAGAGAAAGAGGGGGGAAGGAAAAAAAAGGAAGGAGGCAGAAAACAAGGAGCAGAGGTTATGAAAATATCTAAGGGAAAAACAGGAAGGCAGAACAGGTAATCACTAAGCACCTGAAAACTGGATAGTTAAAACGAAGCAGATAAGGATCAAAGTCAATAGATAGGGAGGGCACTAATGCAAGAATCTACACAAAGAGCTGTTTGCACCTTCATTAAATGTTAGGTTGGTAATGTTCCAGCCATCCCTCATCCCTATTGAGGCCATTAACATGAGAATTGAACTTGCGGATGAATTGTAATTCGAACACTTCTAAGATAACATGCACATGCTTGCATTTTTATTTCATATTTGAGATGTTGAAAATAGATTGCCTTCTCTTTGCATAGAGTAAAGTAAGTTTTAGGCTATTTCAGCAAGTAGCAGAGCGGGTAATTTGATAGCCAATAAAGAAAATGCATGACTCCTTGTTTTCTTGTGCAAGCAAGTAAATATTTCAGTTTTCAGAAAATCATGAAGCATATATGGGAGGTGAGGAAACAAGTGAGCTTCTTCATTTTTCTCTGTTAGTGTAAACTATTAAGTACATTTTTTGTGTTTCAGAGCAAGAGCTATTCTAAAGTGCTGGTTTTGCAAAAAACATTGCTTGCAGTTCATCTCACATAAGATTACAGGTTTGCAAAATGTTCCTATTGTATGACGGCAGATTCTGTTGGATTTTTCTGTTTCGTATTTTAAGTGCTTTTTGGTGACTGTTGGTTTGGTCTTAACAGTCTTATCATTCCTGATAGCTGCCCATTCCCTCCCTTTTTGGCTAGTTGTACTGTTCATTTATGTGGTATGAAGAAAACTGTAGACTAGGTCAACAGTTATTGTTTTCAAAGGGGAATATTAGATCAGATGTAAAGGCAAATATTTAAGATGCTTCAAGTACACTAAAATTTTCACAAACTTGTGGCTTGTTGTATCTGAAAATACACGTAAACAAACAGATATTTTCACACATTTGATAGTTGCTTTGCACGAATATTTGCATGTATAAGTATCCTATGCATTTACACAATTTATAAGTGCAAAAATAGCTCCTGTTTGTACGTGGGCCTTAGCTATTAGAACATGTTAGTCCATTTTTTTAAAACTTTCTAGAGACAGGGAGAGGTCTGAGAATAAAAGAGTTAGATGTCTAAATTCACTTCCAATAATCTAATATAATTTACAGCTGCTTTTTTTTTTCTTATTGCAACTGAGACTTGCTGGAATAAAGGAAGTATTTTTCAGAAAAGCACAAATCTTTTCTACCTGGTGCTGTCCATAATAACTTGACTTGTGCTGGTGCTCTTGGGCTTATGTTTGTTGTTGTTGTTGTTAATTACAAATCACCTAAAACTATTCACTCAGTTGCATTATTTGGTTTGGTAAATATCCTGACAGTATCTGTTCTAGGAGATAGTAATAGAGAGGTAGCCGTGTTAGTCTGACCTTGCTAAAACAAAAGGAAAAACTATGTAGCACTTTAAAGACTAACAAGATGGTTTAATAGGTGATGAGCTTTTGTGGGCTGTTCTAGGAGATGTTCTCTTCGGCTATTGTGTGCTATTAAACTGAGTCAAAAACCTGTTGTGACTAACTGGTTCCTTCCATTTACACTCTGGCGTTTCAACCTGAAACATGAGTAGTTCTAAAATGGGAAGGGAGTGTGTGGGTGTTCTTTTAATTTAAATGGAATATACGGGCCAAAGGTGTTAGTATAATCCAGTCTCTATTGAACGTAAAACTATTATTTTAAACAGGGATCTCAGACTGCCTAGTACCATGGAAAACATGCTATAAAAAAAATCTTTTTAACCTTTCATTAAAGCTAAGGAAATGAAGGCAAAAAATTAAAATATTTGAAATATCAGGTATTAACTAAGTTTCTCATTTTAACAACATCCCTTTTTCTTTGGCCAGGAGAGAGTTTTTAGAAGAGAAAATTCCCTTGTGGGACAGTCTTTTATTTGGTAACAATGATGGTACTAACTGTCCTTTTGAGGAAAAGATCAGATATTGGTTGGTTGATTTCTGGTTCCATGTTTCTCTTTTTTTATCAAGTGTTATCTCAGCATACTCCCCGAGTTATATTAGTAGGCCTTTTTGTTTGGACTACTGCAGTCTTTTTGTCTCTTTTTCATACCTTTTCCCATCAACATTTGGGAACCTTCTGTATCCCTTCATTCATTTGTTAAAGTTAAACTCAAAATTAGGGTAAATTTGTAGGCCCACTTACTACAACAGCATTCCTGAATTAAATATGGGTAGTATTAGAGTACATTTTCAAAACTCTTCTGCCTATGGCTTTTTTGGTTTTACAAAGGTTTTCACTCCATGTCTAGGCACTTCGAAGTACATTCAACATTGGCTTCACCCAACCAGATCCGAGGAGCACTTCATCAGAAGATAGTCAGGAGACCTGTTATAACAATATAATGACAATAATCATATTTAGAAACTGAAGTGTCTTAGATTTCAAGATGGTTAGCACTGACATTATAAAGAATGCTTGTGCACATATATGATACAAAGAACAGCTGGTCCATGTGCTGTTAAATTGGTATTTACTGCTGTGCCTATTCTGCAATCATCTTTAATCAGACTTGGAATTCTAAATTACAGTAATAGTTGTGAATTTAGCTTATTGAATTTTACACAGATTAGAATGCTTGTTTTCAAGTTCTGTTTAAGTGGTTAACTGGTTAAACATAACGTTTAACTGATTAATTCATTAAACGGGATTTTACATCCCTAGCTTCTATGCTGATTTACATTATGTGTTACATTATGTACACTTCTGATACATCTAGTGATAGAAGAGTGACCAAAATGCTATTTACATAAAATTATAGGTTCAAGGTAATGTCTTGTCTCCTTTAACTCAAAAATATAAATGCGTCCACATGGATGGCAAATGTTCTTTAATTGGTAAAATTAAATGAACTGTAATAGAAGCAATATTAAGGACTAAAAAGACTGATGCTTTGTTGAAGTTATTAATCTCCTGGAATATATTTAGAAGCTGACACCCTCTCATGGGGCAATTACACCTCCTCACCCTTTGGTGTCAGAGGGAAGGGTGTTGTATCCTTGCAGCTCAGTCTAACGACACATAGCTTCAGGGCAGTAGGGCCTAATGGCCAGAGTCAAGAAGACCATCCATCTATGTGGGATCACGTGGCCTAGGGGCCAGAGCCATTATGACTGCCCTCTCTTTCAGGACTGCCTGACTTTGTGGCTAGAATCAATATGATTGCCTTCCTCTGCAGTACTGCATCACCTAGTGGCCAGAGCCAATGTGGCTGTCCTCCTATTCAAGGCCCCTGGCCTAGTGGCCAGAGTGAACATGGCCTCCCACATCTGTAAGGCTGTGTTGCCTAGTGGCCAGAACCAATATGGGGTATTCTCTTAGTGAGGCCTGTGTGACCTATGGGTAACCAGGAAAGTGGGCCACCACCAACGGGTGGTTGTTGGGCAGGTTAGGAGATCTGGGCCCATCTGGCTCCACTGGGCCCCGGTCAAGGACCCTGATAGTGGCAAATGATTCATCACTAGTTCAGTGGGGATCCTTCTGAAACATGCTGCCTTTGTCCTGGTTCCACAACCCGATCAGTGTCTAGTTCCCATGGCTAACTTCCAACCTTGTTTTCCAACATCACTTAGTAAAAATGTCTTGGGTAACTGGGGTCTTCAGCTTGTGAAGCTCCCAATGACTCTGTCTGTTCTTGGGCTTCAGCGAGCAGCCCAGTATCTGACTATACCTTGGCACAATTGGCCTCCACAAATCTGGCACTCAGCTCCCAGGAAGGAGCCTGCAGTATTCATCCTCTCTCCTTACTGGTCAGCCCTGACTGAGCTGGGCTGTTCCCTTTTATACTAAGGCCAGGTCTACACTAGGAATGTAAGCGAGTAGGCAAGTTGAGTACTCAACTCCTTGCTTCCCATCCTCCCATGCTGCCTCTGTGTAAGAGGCAGCAAGGGAGGGAACAGGAGCCGGTGCTGGGGAGAGTCAGCTTAAAAGCCAGTTCCCTCCAACACCGTCTCCCTGGTTTCGCTTGCTCCACTCCCACGCCCTGCACGCAGTGAGGAGGTGAGGGTAGGGGAGGCTGCTGCAAAGCAACCTCTGCCTGCGGTGGCCCAGGCTGGCCGCAGGCAGAGGCTGCTTCAGCAACAGCCCCTGTCTGTAGCCAGCCTGGGTTGCCATAAACAGGGGCTGCTGGACCCGCCTGGCAGCTCTTACTACATTTCAAAAGCAGAGCCACAGTGGTCCCAGAGCCAGCATGAGCTCAGTCCCAGCTCAGGCAACCCCCAGGAGCTAACCCCCTTATTGACTAATCGAGTATTCGATGAAAATTCCATCAACTACTCGATTAGCTTATTAACCGCTACTTAACATCCCTAGTGTGGGGCATGAACACCCTGTCCTACTCATTTTATCTTCTAATGATCCAATCTATTGTATACCCAGTGCTTTCAACCAGATATGAAGATTTGTTCCTAAAGATGTGAAGGAGTAACTAGGTAGCAGTAGGCATCTAATACCTTATAAGTAATATAGCCTAAAATATAGCAGGTATAGTAAGTGGGACGCTGCCAGACACAGTATTGTGATTTGCATTTTGATTGCATTGAAAAGTTCAGAAAAGTTATTTTTCATTCTTTTACACATCTGATCCCCTTTGAAAAGGGCTAGAGCTTGAAAGGGGCACTGTGAAGTCACAAACAGGAAAAAAAAGCACTTAAATATATATGTAAATCCCAGTAACTTCAGTGGGATTTGAAACAATTGTTAAAGTGCCCTTCTTAAATAGAATTGCTTTACTAAATTCAGTGCCTATATGTTCAGATTTTATGTTCTGCAGCAAACACAGCATGATGTGTTGAAAATCACATTTTACAAATTAAGTAGGGTAATCCTATGTTGGTGTTAAAATAGCAGATTTAGAAAGAAACGCTAGGCAATTAGTGCTGGAGCTGGTATCTCTAGAACAGATTGGACCTCCCTGGCTTGACACCCTTGGGACCTGACTGGTCCTGGATGAGGGATTTTGCTGGACCAGGGGTGTTCATTTCTGATCCCCCTGCTGCCAGCCCCTTCCAGCCCTGGCCCGACCGCTGCCCTCCCAGCTGGCTTCCCTCTCTCCCTGGCTCCTCTGCCCTGTCAGCCCCTGCTGTGCTACTAGGCAGCCCCACCACCTCTGCACTCCAGGCTCCTGCGGTTGCGCCCAGCTCCTGTTGCTGCGCTGGGCAGCCCTGCTGTCTCTGCTTGCCAGGCTCCCACTACCATGGCAGGCAGCCTCGCCACTTGTGTGCACACCAGGATCTCAGTGCCGTGCTGTGCAGCATCACTGCCTCTGCACACTGGGTTCCTGCTGCAGAGCCTGGCTCCTGCTGCTGTTCTGGGTAGCCCCCCAGTCTCTGAATGGGGATTCTGATGCTAAGTATGGGGCTCCCACAGTCCTGCTGGGAAGCCCTGTTGCTGCACCAGCTTGCATGGTCCCAGGCCCTTGCCCTCCACTGGGGCTCTCTGTCAGACCACGGATGTTATCAGACCAGAAAGTCCCAGTTAAGAGAGTTTCAACCTGTATATAGTTGAGTTTGTCTTTCTCTCTGTCTGTCTGTCTGTTCAAGAACTCTTCCTAAATGGTAACAACTAGGACTTTCAAATTAGATATAAAGCCTCCTCTTATTACAACTTAAAACAAGATAAGGGTTTGGTTGTGCCAGGAAAATTACATGTGCCTGGAATGGGTTTGCTTCTCAGAGACAATCACCAGGCAGGTGAAAGGGGCTGTCTGCGGTGTGTGCATCACCATTTGGGACTCCCCCAGCTCTGAGCCTCCCACCACTCAGGCACTCTAAGTGGATGGTGGGGAGGCCCTTGCCCCCGATTCATACGGGAACATTGCTGGCCGTTCCCCTTTGTCAGGGAGAAAGGGAAAAGTGTAGTTTGCTGCATTCCTCACTCTGGCTAGGGAGCGCAGGGGGTAGACAAACCTGAATCTGCCTCAGCTGGGGGACATGCACCCCTCGCCTGTCTCTGTTTGCTGGAGCTGCAGCAACCATGGTGAGGCACTTCTCACCTTACTCCGAGCTGCTGTGGTGAGAGAGGGCTGGGGTAGTCCTTTCTCTCTCTCTGAGGCAGCCTGCATACTGAAACCCTCATTCCCAGGCCCACCCCAGAGCAATGATTTAAATGAATCATGTACTTTTTAATTTGATTTTCCAAAAAAAAATCCAAAATTAATTAAGGATCCAAGCAATGCCGAGTAAATCTTCTAGTTAGTCCTAAAGTAGGAATCACTTTTCTTTAGAGTCAATACTCAATTAATACCACTGTTTCTGGTGGTGTCAAACTGAGGAAAGTATGTATCTTTGAGGTCCTTCCCACTTGTGTCATCACATTTTTAAACACGTTTTGTAATAGCTCCACTTATTTCCAGTATGCTTGTTGAATTTTGACTGAGGTAATTAAACTCATACTCTACCTACTTAAAATTCCCTCTGCAATTCCAGCTGAGTTCAACATTCTTCATTCCTTGTACTATTACTATTTGAACTAAACAACTGTGTAGTGTTACTATTAATTGTAAGCAAACATCTGCTGCATTGTTTCCCTGAGGTGGATGTATTTCAGGGGTGGCATGATCTTACTCTCTTCGCACAGTGATGTTGTATTGCTTAATTAGTTCATGTTTGCAAAGCCCGCTGAGATACTTGAACAAAAGGTACTGCTTAAGAGCAAGGTATTACTATTTAATATATTTTGCATTGATGTTATTAATCAAGTCATTTTCATTTTATAATTATTGCACTTCCTAAATCTTCTGCTTTGGATCCAAGGTTTGAATTTAGCGAGCCAACTATGTGTTTCCCAGACCTTTAGATCTTCATAGGAAACAATGTTATGTAATCAAGTAATATACTCTTACAGATCACCCTTTAAAAAATCAATTAATTTAATACCTGCCTTTTAGTATCAGATTAGAATGACCGAGAGCATGTGAAATACTTTTTATTGAGAAATCACTTTTTTATTTATGTACGTTATCTTTGAGCAAGTAACAGTATAAGA
The DNA here is from genome assembly GCA_019425775.1 of Rafetus swinhoei. NCBI lineage: Eukaryota > Metazoa > Chordata > Testudines > Trionychidae > Rafetus > Rafetus swinhoei. The sequence goes on along the minus strand of CM033427.1, from coordinate 74,588,604 downwards.
ATTTGTTGCCCTGGCAATAGATATAAATAAAAAATTCAGAAGGTTATATAGAAACTTAATCTTCCTTTTGGATGACGATTGTGTAAAATATTTTATTTCAGTATTATCTGTTTCAAATAAAATATATATAATTATACTGTATATGGGCCAAGCTCTATCCAGTACTGGAATCCAGAGATCAGTCCTCTAAGATGCTGATAACCTCTGCAAAATATTAGTGCCTTCAGCTCTACTGAAGTAGAACTTGAGAGCACTCAACAGTTTCAAGAGTACTCAGTATCGACCTCTCAAGGCCTCAAACACACTAGGAACAAATCATGAAGTTCTTCCCTGAGAAGATTGGGGAAACTTGTGAATTAGGAGCAATACTATAGGCAGCACTTTGGGGGACTACTTGATTTTGGGAAGGGAAATGTGAGCAGATTGGAGGAGTGGCAGAGGCATGGCTAATAGATTAATGCAGTGTTTCTCAACCTTTTTTTTTTTTTTTATAAAGTACCCTTTAAAAAAAAAAAAAGTACTCCCAGCCCCCGCACTCTAACCCAATGCACCCACTCCTCCCCTAGAGCCAGGCCCCCCCAGTTCTAAACCAGTACCCCCTCCTCCCCCAGAGCCAGGCACTGGACGTACAGTAACTCTACCTTTGAAGTACCCGCTCCTGCCACCTGGCCCTGCCTTGGCGGTTTGTCTGCAGGGAGCAAGTGGCCCCGTGTGCTCCCACCCCAGCCCAGAGCTCCTCTTGCGTGGTGCCTGGGGACAACTGCCCCCCCTCGCTACGCCACTGATGCGGGGGGGAGGTGTCCTTTGGAGCAAAGCTTATTTTGTTGCTTCACCGCCTTTTAGCTCCTCTCCGCAGCGCTATGGTGAAGGGGCAATGGGGATGTGTTGTACTGAGCTGCTGGCGGAGGTGGGGATAATGCGCATGTCCAGGTTCAGCTGCCCTCTCCACTGGAGCACCCCGGGGAGGCTGCTGGAGAGGAAACAAACTAGGAGATGCAGCCGTGGAAGTGATTTTTTTTTTTTTTCTCCCCGCCCAAACCCGCCCCCCAACTTGGAACTGCCCTGGGTCTCACTGGAGCCGCCACCACCGCAGCCACTTGCTTTTCCCACCAGCGGGCATGTGCGCAGAGCGGTTGTTAACGTCCAGGCGCGTGGCTCCGAATATTCAATTTGACAGACACGTACCACTGCCCCCTCCTCGATCCCCTTTGCAAGACAAAATTCCGGACATTTTTTGCCAAATTTCACTTGTGTTGATGTACCCCTCAGACTTCTCTTGTATACCCCTAAGGGCACGTGTATCACTGGTTGAGACACACTGGATTAATGAACAGGTGAGAATTTAGTTGCCCCCAAAGTCAGCATATGATAGATGGCAGAGAGTAGCTTAATAACAGCCACAGTCTGAATAAATATTCTTTACCTTTTCTTGGGATGTGTGGGGAAAAAGAGGATTCTGTTCCACCACTTTCCCAGCTGTTTACCCCATATAAAAGTCTTTCACTGACTGAATCAGATGTTTGGGGCCACTTTTGCAAGATGCAATAATGTCGTTAGTTTGACAATGGGATACATGTTTAAGCTATTACTTTATTTCTTAGTGCTAAAGTTAGAATGTAATTAGCTATAGTTAGTGGTCTGCATTTTCTATTATTTGTAAAGAAAAAATATCTGGAAATGTTTCAGTGTCTGGAAAATAAATATGATGACCCATGATGAAATCAGATTAAAATAAAATTGGAAGAAAAAGGAAAAATGAAAAAAGTAATATGCACATTTTACTGCAGCATAATTGAATATTTTTAGTATACAAAGATATATTTGTCTCTCTCAGAACTAGTAGTTTTTCCAGAAAGCCTGCTTGGCATACACCTGCATATACAATAATCTTCTTTAAAATATTCTCACTCATCTTGAGCCTCATGCTGATTTGGATGTAGTCCAGCTTTGAAAATATACGACTAGAAGATTTACCCCGCATTGCTTGGGTCATTAACGCAATTAATTTTTGTGTTCTGGAAAATTAAAATGAAAACGTGCATGCTTCATTTAAATCATTGCTCTAGGATGGGGTTGGGGATGAGGGGTTCAGAATGCAGGCTGCCCAGCAGTGAGAAGACTACCCTGGCCTTCTCCCACCACAGCAATTTGTGGCCTTGTGAGAAGCACCTCTCCATGGCTGCTTCAGCTTCAGCAAGCATAGCTGGGGAGAGGTGTATGTCCCCTGGCTGGGGCAGGTCCAGATTCATCAGCTTCCTATGCTCCCCAACCAGAGTGAGGAATGCAGCAAACTGCACTTTCCCCTTGCTCCTTGATGAAGAGGAACAGCCAGCAGTGTGTATGAATCGGGAGGGGAAGGGGAGCTTCAGGCCCCTCACCCCCCACGCCTTTCCTCCAGGGGGTAAGAGGAGGCTTGGGGCTGGGGCTGGGGCAATCCCGGATCAGAGAGGCACCCCCAGCCCAGCCCCTTTAACTTGCCTGATGATTGTCTCTTGTCTCTATGGTTTTCTGAGAAGCAAACCCTTTCCAGGACTGCACATCCCATTTTCCTGGCACAACCAAACCCTGACCTTGCTCTTATGATAAGAGGAAGCAGCATACCAAATTTGGTGGTCCTGGTTCTTACTGGTTAGAAAGAGTTCTTGAACAGACAGACAGAGAAACACACAAACTCTCAAATTTATAGTAAATGTTGTAGATGTCTGTCCCAGGATATTAGAGAGACTCAGTGGGTGAGATATCTTTTACTGGACACATTTCTGTTGGTCAACAAAGATAGGCTTTTGAGCTACACAGGTAGTATTTAGTAACAGATACAACCTCATACTTTGATCTCTACAGTCTTGAGCAACATGTGGCACTTTCTCCTATTTATTACACTACCACAGGATTTTTTAAACTTTTTTTTTAAATAGGGTAAATAATAAAAGTTGGTGCATTCAGTTAGCTAAGTATGTTGACTCCCTGCCTTCCTGCAGCTAGATACACTTATTAAAGGAGAAATTCCATTTTTTAAGTTCAAGGAGTTTTTGCATAATTTTTGCATTCAGTAATTTTTTACCTATGACTGCAAGAGATTTAATTTTTACCAAAAATATTTGAATTGCAGGATTTGTGCAGTTTCAAGCCCTCTTGGATGGTAATGCTTTGATGCAGAATCATTTATGTTTAGTTCTACCAATATAGGCAGTAAATAGATAAATGGCGGGGAAGGGGAGAGATTCAAAAGTAAAAACACATATGTATCCCAGGCATGGCTTATGAAGTGACTTTTATAGTGAGCCATATGATTATATTGAGTGTGTTTACTACTCTATGATCTGGCACCCTATTAGAGGAGCACATAATTCTGAGATGCCTTGCATAGATAGCCAAACTGAGGCTGAGGCGATGAGCATCAGAATATACACTGCAGGCTTCCTTGCAACAACTGTCACAGTTGGCAAAGATGATACTAAAGAAGCATTGCATTAACTTGGCCCAGTGGACACAATTAGTTCAGAGAGAAGAACAAGCTGGTTTGCACAGCAGTCATGCTTGACACAGTTAGGGAGCTGGTATATTGTATAAAGCAATCACAGAGCACTGTGGATGAAACTGCCTCTGGTTATGAAGCGATATGGTTGACATACTGGTAACAGATGGATAAGAAACATTTGACCTTCTTATACTTCACCAAACAAAAATAAAATAAAATAAAATAAAATAAAATAAAGGGGGGTTTAATAGGTTGGGACAAACATGACTACAAACGGCAAATTGAGGCTCACAATACTGTTCACAACTATTAACTATAGTAACGTAATTGTATTTTATCTACTGGTAAATAAGTAAAATGTGTCTTAATTGTGTGCTAAGTGCACTGTTGGTCCAGAATTATTTTCAGTCTAAGAACCTGCTGAGTGAGCACCTGTGAAGACTCTAGCTGTACTCTGTTTTCATGTTGTGTTTTGGTAAGTTAACTGGAAGAGAACTTTCCACAATAGCTGTGCTACTGTTTGTGTTGCGTATCTTAGAGGAAAAAGTTGCCCACTTAAGATGTGAAACTTTACAAAGCAGTGCACAACTGATGCTGACAAATCAGTACTGCACCCATTATGTCAATTTGCTCTTCCCAGGGCATGAATCTGTGTATATAATAAAACATTGCAGACATTACAGCAGAGCAGTTCTAATGCTGCATACAGTTACTGAACCTTTTCTTGTAAATGATAGCTTTAGAAAACACGGGTATATAACAAGTCTTTAAATGTTGTTAAAATCCTGACCTAAAGATTGTGGGCTAGATCCTGAGCTGATTTCAGCTGGAGCTAGAGGAAATGGTTCTATAATTATAACATAGTCATGTAGCTGACTTTGTTGAGAGAAATAAAAGTTAAGATTAAAAGAAGAAACAAAGTTCACACAAGGATATCACTTGTTTGCATAATTCCTTTTATATTTTGCTATTTTTCTTTTACGTAGTATAAATTTTAAAAAAAGATTCTGTACATATTTTTAATTCTTTGGCATTTGCAGCTCCCTAACATTTGAGAAGCTCCATATGTTTTCCTGAAGTCAAAGTATTCCAGCTGTTGTAATGTCACCATTTGCTTCTAGCTTTTTTTTACTCTGAATTCTATGCTTGCTTGTGCATAAATAGGCACAGTTTGAAGTGGGGAGACTTCACCTTCAGTGTCACTCTGTAATTCTTCACTGCTGCTTCCTTTGCTACTTATTTAGACTTGCTGTACCTAATTTTCTTTTCTCCACTATGCTTTTCAGCAACTTCTGTCACAACCATTTCTTAATGCTTGTACATCCAAGTTTGATATTATTATATTTATATGTTTGTTGGAGTCTTGAATTTAAATATGATCTACTACAGCAAGTGTATATGATTTCAGTTTTACTTTTGCCTACTGAATGCAACAATCTGCTAGGTGTACAAGTATCATGCTATTGGTCCAAACACTGTTCTCAGTTTGATTCAAGTCCTCAACTTCAAATCCTCAAATCGGCTGAGTCTACGCTATGCTACCTGAAGTCCTGCCTCCCATTCTTTGCAACCATGACTTCTAAAACAGTCATGCTCTTTAGGGATAAGGTGTAGGACTTGTGAAAGTATGAAGCAAGTCTTATGCAGTGGCTTGCTTAGGCTTTAGCATGTCCTTTCACAAAACAACAAATTTCATGGCTTTCAGAATGAGACTTATCTCTTAATCATAGCTTACTTTTATTCAAAATATTACCTATTTGTAATATTTTACTTCATTCAATCTTCATTTGGAGAACTGGTCCAATGTGGTAGAACCTTGTAATTATGTCATGGTGATGAGTTAATCATAATAAATACCTGATTGTTTTATAGACGTTAATTTTTATGAGCAAAGGCTGAAACTTCAAATCACTGCTATCTTTGATAATTGAGGAAAATAAGCTTTGTCAAAACTGTACATTGACGCACTGATTTAATGTTAGAAATAAGCAGCCAAGATTTACAAGTTTAAATGGTGTGCTCAAAGACAATATGATAAAATCAAAGCAACAAATTAAAATAATGGCAAAGCTTTAAAAGTTAAATACAAAGTTTTATAAGTACCCATCCAATAACTGTGTGATTAAAGCACAAAGTTAAGAAGATAATATATTTTATTGTCTATGGCTGAAACTCTTGACCAGCTATGAGCTTCTCAAGCTGGTGATGAAATGATTGAATGGTGGAATTTTGCTGTAAGAAAATTTGAGCCAGCTAAGAAATTGTAAATAGTAATCTCACATGTTAATATGGTGCCAGGTTCTTTGGTGGAACAGAAATTTAGTCCCTTATTGTATGTCTACACTACGGATTACTTCAGTATAATTTACATTGCTTAGGAGTGTGAATAACCCACAATCCTACGTGACATAAATTATACTGACCCAAGTCTCTCTCTCCCTGTGGCTTAAGCATTTTCACTAGAAAAGTTACAGCAGCACAATGTAGTATCGACACAGCCATAGAAAGTACAGATAATTCAGCTCCAGAGATGACACTGGTACAGATAATTCAGCTCCAGAGATGACACTAGTTCACTCGCTTTGGCTCTGCAATATCCTGGGACCCACACAGCTACAACTTCACTGCATACAAAGGTTTGGCTGCCAGCTGAGCCTCTAGTGCTCTTTTGTGTTGCATATTAGGTGCACAAAAGGAGGGTTGATGCTCAGAATCACCTTGTAAGACGATATTGTACCAGGTGAGGAGCTTAAGGGCTCAAACTTTGTGATACCACGACCCCCCTCTAAGTTGCTCACAACCCCCCTCTTAAGTTGCACGCAACCCCCGTGGGGTCGGGACCCACAGTTTAAGCAACATGGGCTTAAGGCAAGGAATTTCCCAGTTGAAAAATTCAGGGGCGGAGGCAGGAATAGAAAATTATATGTTAAGGAAATAGATATGATTGAAAGTTGAAGCAGAACAGGCACTAAAACAGCTGCTTCTATAGACTTGTTTACATATATGGTTGCAGCACTTAGTGAAGACATATCTACCCCACTGGGAGAATGTCTCCTGTAGGCATAGGTCAGCGATGGGCAACCTAGGCTAGTTAGTGGGCTGAATGAGTGGCCCTCCTTCATCTCAGTGGGCTACAAGATCGTTGTAACCAAGAAGGTCTCCAGGGATAGAGTAGTTTTGCTAACTGCACTTGTGTTCCTAGAATTTGTAGAGCAGGGTGGGGAATAATTTTTGACGGGGGGACACTCCAAGATTTTGGAAAGTGGTCAAGGGCCGCACTCTTCCATGATATTAATGGAGGAGATACAGGGTCTGGGGTGGAGGTTGGGTGCAGAAGGGAGCTTGGGGGTAAGGGAGGGAGTTGGGATGAAGCAGGCGGTTGTGACCTAGGGCAGGGGACTGGAGTGCAGAGGTTTGGGATGTGACCTAGGGTAGGAGGGGGATTGTGATCTGGGGCAGGAGATTGGGCTGCCAGATCTGGGAGGGGGTATGAGTGTAAGAGGGGGTCAGAAGGTTTGGGTATGTTGAGGGAGGAAGGGGGGGGCAGAGAGTTGGGGCAGGAAAGGGCTGGGGTGCCAGAAGCAGGATGCGGCCAAGAGACTTACTAGCCAGCTGCAAACTAGCCTGCCTGCCTGCAGAGCTTAAAATGTTTCCCTGCCTGCCTGGCCATGTGCTTCATGAATAACTGAGCTGAGGAAAGGGGGTGTGGTTCTTCTTGGCTGCCTATTATTCCAACAACCAGCTCCCATTGTCTGGTTTCTGCCAGAAACTGTCCAATGGGAATGTCCTGGGGGCCGGGTGGATCCTGAAACTGTCCCCGACCCCTCTCCCCAGTTTTAATACAGAAATGGAGCTCTGCAGCCGCATTTCTTCATGGTGCACGGGACTGCAGGGCAAGATGGGGAGCCTGCCCGGGCCTGTTATAGAGTGTACCGACTGACCCAGCAGCGGTGTGATTGAATGCAGAGGGATCCTGTGACTCTCACAGTCAATGTTGTGTGCAATCAGCATGCACTCACTTCATGTGCGTGTCACTTGAGTAATACCGGTAGGAAAAAACTATGTGGACAGAAACCAGCGGAATCTGGCAACCTTGCATATGGGCAACAGTAAGGAAAATGTACCTACTGTCTATCAGAGAGGTACTACACCTCTCAGATAGACAGTAGATATGTTGACAGGAAAAAGCAAATAACTGTTGCTCAGCAGCTCACACTCATGAGCAATGTAGTTATATTGCACCAACATAAGTTAGTAGTGTAGCTCAAGCCTCTGTTACAGCTCAGTAGTGCTTCAGTTGTGACTTCTGCAAGAAATGGTTGTGGCCACCTTTTTTTTTTTTTTTTTTTTTAAGGAAACAAGTCTTGTGTACATTTTACAAATACATTAATTCAAGTTTTTTCTTTTAGTGTAATGTCACTGATTTCTGCTCCAAATGTGAAACTGACCTGCAAGGCCCACATTTTGCTATTGCTTGTGAGAAGGGCAACAATAATGTCTTTTTTGTGTTGTTTAAGTGACATTATAGTCATGTACTATATTATCTGACAGAGCTAGTTAGTGAATGTTGGGAAACATGCTGTAAGTAAACTCTAGGTTTGTAGAAAAAGTTGAGCAGAAGAAAAGCATTATACATTGGGGGATGGGTGAGAGGGGAGGTTGATTCTTTTTAATATCTGATATATCAAAAAATCTGTTATTTCCTGCAAAGAATAATCTTTCACTCTCGCTTCATGTGGAAAGGAGAAACAGCCTCACATAACTATACTATTCAAGTCTCTACAGAGCTTGCTAAGTATCTCTCAAGCAAAGAGGATGAAGGTGAGTTTCTAAAATTTTAATGGGGAAAAGTGCAGCAGAAAATAACTTGGAGACATTTTTTTATATCCTAAGAATGCAGTAGAGCGTACACAAACACACACACATACATACACGCTCATGCTCTTTTTTTTTTTTATGAAGCTATTGTGAGAAGAGAACCTGGGTGAGTGTAACTGACACTTTTTTTCACGGCTAAAATTAGAGTTTGGGATTTTGTGTTTTATGTTGAGAAAATACTTGAAATACAAATTAAAACAGCCCAATAATAGGTTTAACTTGTGCTATCTCTAATGGGACAAATATTCAGAGAGAGAGATCCATTTGAGGACATATTTTTCCATGCTGGCTCAATGGAGTAGTGCCTTACGTGCAAATAGTGTTGTTGATTCCAGGGAACCTATTCAGCATGAGAAATGGTGGCAGAACGAGGCCTTATTATATGAATACTAAAGTTCAGATTCTTACCTTAACCCACATTGAGCTGTACCTCATGTAGTCACATGGAAATCAAGAGAACAGAGTACAGTACTACTCACTGTGAATAAAGGGAGCAGAACATGCCCTGAATCCCATGTAAATTACATGAGACCTGTTACAACATTTTTTAGCACGTCTGCTGCAAAGAGTTGTAATTTTAGAGAATTAATCATTTGTGATTGTGACCTCAGTAGGATAAGCAGCAGTTGTTCATAATTAATACATTTCTTTTGTATCAAAGTTTGCACTTTTTCATTTTTCTTTCTCTAATTTAACATGCATTTAAACTCAACCTTTTCAAATCCAACTTTTTTTTATAAGTTTAATTATTTACTAGTCCATTTATCACCTTCACAAGCATTGGAAATGTGATTAAGATTATTGACCTTTTCAAGGAGATCCGATATCGCCGAGTATCTTCAACATGCACCTAGAGAGAGCGATGGACAAGATCAAGGAAGAGGTAGAAGGGATATTGGTGAATGGGATGAGAATTAACAACTTGAGGTTCATGGATGATATAGTTATCATCGAGGAAGATGAAGAGAAGCTAGTGAGAACAGTGCAGATGCTAAATGAGGAAGGGAAGCGATATGGACTGATTATGAATATCGATAAAACGAAGACAATGGTATTTGGAGACAAGGAAATAGGAAGGAAGATCAGTATATATGGGATCAAACTAGAGAACGTAGAGAAGTTCATGTATTTGGGGAGCAACGTGACGTGTGATCTAGACTGGAAGAGGGAAATAGCAACTAGAACAGCAAAAGCAAGAGTGAGTTTGAAGGCGATGGATAAGATCTGGAAAAGTAAAGTGATTAAAGCTGCATGTCTTGAAAACGTGTATTTACCAGCATGTTGTATGGATGTGAGACATGGGTGATAACGAAAGATTTAAAGAAAAGGATATTGGCATTCGAGAGGAGTTGTTACAGAAAGATCCTGAGAATAGGATGGATTCAGAAGGTCACCAACGAGGAATTATATAGGAAGATACAGCCAAAAGAGAACCTACTGCAGAAGGTTATACAACGGAAGTTTCAGCTATTCGGGCATATCTGCAGAACGAACGAGTGAAAAGTTAAGACCCTGGTATTCGACATAATGGATAGTCTGAATAGGAGAGGCAGACCCCACAGAGAATGGGTAGATGATATAGTAGATTGATGCGGAGCTAGTCTACAAAAACTAAGCCACTCCACACTGGACAGGGAAAGATGGAAGGAAATAGTGAGGGAGGCATTGGACACCAACGGGCGTTGAGCCCATGGTGGTTGTTGATGATGATGAATTTAAAATTTATTGCCAGGTACTTACTTCACTTTATATACCATCTGCTGTTCAACAGACTGTATAAGTCCGTATTACATTTGAAAAAATATCCACCTTTTCTTCTTCGGGTAGTGTCCCCATGGGTGCTCCACTTCAGGACCCTGCGCATGTGCGGCTTTGGCGGGGGCCAGCCTGCTGGCTCCACTGCTGCCCTGCATCTGCCGGGGATCGCTGGGCTCGGTCGCGCAACGCCCAGTCACGCCCCTGGCCCCTCCTTGGCCACGGCGGAGCAGGGGGCGCAGCGCCGGGACCAGTGAGGGGCCGTCGCTTCTCCCCAGCACGCCGGGGACGGCGCATCCGCCGTGCGGGGCGAGGAAGTCGCCCCGTCACACTCACCTTGTGCAGTAACGACGGTTCTTCGAGGTGTGTGTCCCCGTGGCTGCTCCATGACCCGCCCTCCTCTCCTCTTGGTCTCTTCAGTTTTTCATATCTGAACCAATTAGGAGGAACTGGCGGGAGCCAGACCACGCACACGCTTAGAAATGGCGCGAAGGGCACGTGACGCTTGCCACGCATGCGTGGTCCAGCTGGACTACGGCTGACAACTCTCCAACCTGCGGTGCCGGGATGAGCCCGACGCCCGAAGTGGAGCACCCACGGGGGGGGGACACCTTGAAAAACCGTCCTTACTGCACAAGGTGAGTAACTTCCTCTTCATGGTGGATCTGTCATCAGCTAGGAGGCTTTACTGGGGGAAGTACAAATTTCGTCTGTTAGGTCAAATGACATGAGGTACCTAGGGAGCACACTTTCCTTCAGTGTCTCTTGAAACAATTTATATGTGAAGGCTGTTCTCCACTCTGGCATTTCGAGTGTAGAAGGTGGGAGCCCAGAAGAGACTTCAAAAATACCTTGCCTGTATAGGCTTCTGCTTAAAAACTCCCCAAGGTCACAGATTCCCTGACCTTGAATGTTGTGCTGCCACAACCCAGGTGCAAAATCCCTTTTCTGAACCCTTTCCCGAGGAAGACTCACTTAGGAATTTCTACCTGTGGACTATCCACGCTCTTTTATCCTCCCTCAGGAGAATGCTTGAAAACAAACTGTAATTTCTAATAGCTGACCCCTCATTCTCAGGCATGTGCACTCATCTTCCTGCCCTTTAGGACACAGGAATCAGATGATCCATCTTTAAAAAAGTGATTTTATTAACACAACAAAAAGGACATACTTGGTAAAGCACACTTGGTTGCCAGATGTTACAGAGCAACTGAGAAAAATAGATTAAAGCATAAAGGATTGCTTCCCTATGATTCAGCTTCAGTTATGGGAGTAGGAGGGGGCACAAGGGCTCAGCACAGAGTTCATAAACCAGAAATTTAAAAAAAAACAGATTGCATTTGACAACACATTTCCTATCTACTCACATTTCTTGTGCCCAGGTTCCATGTCTGGCTCCCAAGGTTCATTCCATCTCTCCCCAGCTTTTCTTTCTAACACCACACAAAGAACTGCAGCAGGCACATCACAGCTTTCAATTCAGGTCTCACACTTTCTTCCCATTGACTCTCCTGGCTTCCTGCCAACACTTCTTGGATACCTACTGTTCCAGGTTTAACCCTATAGAAGCAGTTTCTAAATGATGGGATGTCTACAAAAAGGTAGTATAGTCCTCCCATCCATCACACTTGCAAAATATTTTTACATGCAGTATTTTATTCTGTGTAAATAAAAGCTTATCAAATCTGGCCTTTAATTTTAAATTCTAGTTTTAAACCCATTTTTTTCACACTAGTGAGCATTTCATGTAACTGCTTAACAGTGTGAGTATGGGGTCACAATCTGGCCATTCAATTACACGTCCAGCTTTTTTTCCTCAAGTATAGGCAGGTTTTTGAGAAAACAGTCAAACAGAGTACAGTATAGGGAAGGATTGATCACATTTTAGGAAAATAAATGTTTCTGATTTTACAGAAATAGTCCAGGTCCAAATCCTGAAATCCATAAATTGCTTAGGGAAAACTCATTGAGGTCAATGGTTAAACAAGAATTTTCATTCATAGTAAATGAGAGATTTATTTTCTGCTTTGTAAATCCTTTCAGTTAATGAGCAAGAATACCAGACTCTATTGGCTGTAGATATCTTCATGCATTAATTAGGAATAAGTCTCAAAATCTGCAGCAGTTGCCCGTTATGATTCAAAGGAAATTCAAAATAAAACTGTGCTAAAATTTTATCTAGGTAAAATACTTTCTAATACCTAAAGGTGGATTTTCCCATCTGGCAAGTGTTTTCACTTAATTCTGAACCTGCTGGAAGCATTGAAGTAAAAGTGATTATGAGTAAACCTCAAAAGGCTTAGGGGTTAACTTCAGTAGACTCCTACTGAAAATCCAAATCCTGTATTTTTGTGTGAATGTGACACAGCACTCTGTCCAGCTACTACTATTTGCTTTCTGATCTCCAACCAGCAGCTGTGTGATCTTCATTCTGTGCCCAATGTGACTCCTGTCTGCTTGCAATCCATGTTTTCCACCCTTGATCTGCTCTTCCTGGGCTTCTATTTCTACTACATGTATTGGAACATTAAACTTGCCATGCCAGATCAAGCTATCACATATAGTATCCTGCTTTGGAAGTGTCTAACACCTGATGCATGAGAGGGGAGAGGGAGAAACTATAAGTTAATGGCCAGTTGTGCAGTGCTGTAAGAGGGCAAGGGTAAGTTTTCCTTTTGAGCCCTCTGCAAGAGCTTATCCTCTGAAGCAATAGGATTGATTATGCATGTCTTAGCATCTATAACTATGGCTAGTGGACCAAGTCCTGGGCTTAGGAACATTAGCTGTGGAAACACCCTAGGTCCTTCATGGCCTGTCTTGTTTATTCAGAAGTGGATGATGACTGCTCTGATCCTGAGGGGACAACCCGGAACCACCACAGCTAGAATTAATAGTTCTTTTGACATTGATTGAAAGTGACCCTATGTTCTTATATCCTAGGACTGCATTAAAAGAAGAGACTGATCTGCTCTAACCTTACCCTTTATGTCTTATATCTAAATTAATGTATATCTGTATCTTCTCTTTTCAAGGATTTTAAATTCTAGAGCTCCTACAGGAAACAAAAACCATTCAATGTTCTCGTAGCTTTGAATAAGAAGGGGCAAGGAAGGTTTATTACTTGTATCTCTGCTTTCCTTTCTGTAGCTCATGCTTGTGTGGTTATTGCAAAATCATAAATTTATGCTTTGTATAAATTTGGAAACTACAGATGTGCAACCCTTATATCCACTATTTTCAGTCTTTCTTGCTCCTTACTAATAAAACCATAAATATTTATAAAATTCACAGTACCATCTCTTGCAGGTGTCATCATTTCTCAGTTTTTTTTATTTATTTATTTATTTAGCCTCTTTTTTTACCATTAGAAGGGATTTTAGCTTCTCAATCTGGTGGTGATAGATTTTTCTACACAAAGCCTGGTTTATGGGCTTCTAAGAGGAAATAAGTTTGTTGTCAATCCTGGTGGTCACTAGATTATTTTTTACATGTGGTAACTGATGTTTGACAAATCATGGCCATTTTCATGTATTACAAAGGGTTGCGAGCCTGAACCTTACCTATTACAAACTCAACTTTCAAGTGACAACTGAAATGTGGGTTTTTTTATTGAAATAGATCTTCACGTGCCCTAATTACTCATGCAAGTTGAAGCAAAAATCAGAACATATGGGCTACGTATACATTGCACATTCTTGCGCAAGAAGATATGCAAATGAGGCATGATGATGAATATTGCTATGCCTCATTTGCATACCTAATGAGCTGCAATTTTTGCGCAAGGGGCTTTTGCGCAAGAAGGAGCAGTCTACACTGAAAATAAGCGGCAGAACGGCTCTTACACAAGAGGGGGGGTTTGCGCAAGAAGGAGCAGTGTAGACTGCTCCTTCTTGCGCAAAATGGCGGCTCATTAGGTATGCAAATGAGGTGTGGCGATATTCATCGCTGCGCCTTATTTGCATATCTTCTTGCGCAAGAATGCGCAATGTAGCCATAGCCATGGAGTAAGTGTTCCATGTGCATTGGAAGAATAATTGTAGATTTTGCTGATGCAGTGTGGCTTTTATTAATATAAGAAAGCCTTCAAAAATAATATATAGGACATGGTCTTTTAGTTTTTAATCTGTCCAAACTCTCAACTAATGTGGGAGTTTGGGATGAAAGTAGATTGTAAGACTGGAGCTTTAAGTTTCAGTTGCATAAATGTTTAAGTGAAATTAATTTTACGAGCATGAGAAGTACAATTGAGTTCAACGGAACTAGTCACATGGGTAAATTTACTCAGACATGTTTTCAGGATCAGACCTTAGTTATCTTCATGTATATTTAGTTTTCATAAAAATTACCAGGTCGTTTTTGGTTGGAAATTACCACAAATTGTTTTGTCATTTTATAATTGTTCTCATAAGTTTAATGAATACTAGACACTTTGACAAAATAGCCAAATATTTGTATTTTACATATTAATTTTTTTAAAACTTTATATACATTTTGTATAACACTAGCTAGGTAATAGGATAATTTCATAATTTCATGGAGGTTAGGTCCATAAAAGGCTATTAGCCAGGGGATAAAATGGTGTCCTTGGCCTCTGTTTGACAGAGGCTGGAGAGGGATGGCAGGAGACAAAGCGCTTGATCATTGTCTTCGGTCCACCCCCCTCTGGGGCACCTGGTGCTGGCCACTGTCGGCAGACAGGATACTGGGCTAGATGGACCTTTGGTCTGACCCGGTACGGCCGTTCTTATGTTCTTATTCAAAACACATTAATAGACCTAATATTCTGACTCAGAAGGAACCAGATAAAGATTTACTGTATATATCATCATCTGCACAGAGTTTGCACAGCTGATCAGATCATGAATATGCACTACATGTGTGTAACAAGAAACTTGAATATAGGAACTTAATTGAAATATACAAAATTAGCCTTAGTGGAGCTATGGAAACATTAACATATAGTAGTATTCAGCTGTGGCAGTGCAGCCAGAGAAAACTTAAGTTCTGTAATACCCATTTTGTATAAACATATTTTATTCTCTTCAGTGAAAGCCTTAATTTTTTGGGCGGGGTTGTTTTTCTTTTTTTGCAAGAAGTCAATTCAGAGTCAAACTATCCCAAAAGTAATACTTGAACTGCCTCCTCCCAAGTGTAATAGAGACCTTGATCACTAAATTCAGAATGATTTTTTACATATTGACATTTTTGCCAATATTTAATGTTTGTCAAATGTTATTGGCTGGGAAAATTCTCTCCATCTTTCTTGAGCTCTTAGATTTCTCTTCAGCCAAAGGTTGAAATTTGAAGGGTTCTCCATGTAATGTTTAGTTTAATGGAAAACTGCAGCAGAATATGAAATAGTTTCCAATTATTTGATCTAGTATAAAATGATTAGTATAAAAATCACCAATAGTTATTTTTACAGAAATGCTATACAGCTATTTATAAAATAGTGAAGAACTGAATACAGGAACCAAAGATGCAAGCTAGCTGACTGGGTTGTGCTGGCTACAGGACACTAGAGCTACACTGCAGAGGAGTCTGCAGTAACTCCTCTCACTCAGTGCACTTCTATTTTATGGGGGGAAATGGCCAGTGACTACATAAATTCTCCAGCCCCTCTTGCAAGCACTCCCTGCATGTTGGAATCAGAAGCAGAGTTCTGTCTTTGACAAGGAGTGCTGATTCCCATTGTGCTCATCCAAAACCTGGCTTATTATCCCAGCAGAACCCTCACTTGTTCTCCTGGCCATGGAGCTTTCATGATGAAGGAAGGAAGGGCAAAACTCGAGGACTGGAATAAAATATCTATATTGACTGCTGATGTAACGTTTCAAGGGGCGGGTCAGAGTTGCTGGAAGCTGAAGCAAGTTTGAGGGTTTATTTATGGCAGGTCTCTCTTCATCCGTTTTTTAGCTTAAACAAAATCTTTGTTTTTCACTAAGCAGCACTGGGGGTAAGATCAGAACTCATGGATAGTAGGTATATCAGAAGCTTATACTCTGAAGTTTTTTTGGTTGTGATTAATTAGTTCCAATTTTAGCAAACTTACCAAAAGCAGAGCCCCACCAAGCATGCCTTTTGTCTCATGTTCACCTTCAAATCGATGTTTACATATTACCATTCCTAATTTTTTAAAATAGAGTCCTCTTTTTCTCTCTTATTTTGAATCTCTTTGACATAAACTTAATATGAAACTGGTTAGTTTCACCATGCACCAGAAAGGTACAATCCATTGTGAATTCCTGCTTTGGTTTAACAGAGAGGCTGAACTTCACTCCATGGCTACGTCTAGACTGGCGCGCTTTTGCGCCAGAGCTATGCAAATGAGGCTCAGCATTGGAATATCGCCGAGCCTCATTTGCATAGCTAATGAACCGCCATTTTAGCGGAAGAGGCTCTTGCGCAAGACGGGCTGTCTACACTGCCTTCTTGTACAAGAAAAACCACTGCGCAAAGCCGTTATGCCTGAAAATAATCGGCATAACGGCTTTGCGCAGGTTTTTCTTGCGCAAGACGGGCAGTGTAGACAGCCCCGCCTTGTGCAAGAGCCTCTTCCGTGAAAATGGAGGTTCATTAGCTATGCAAATGAGGCTCGGCGATATTCCAACGCTGAGCCTCATTTGTATATCTCTGGCGCCAAAGCGCGCCAGTCTAGACGTAGCCCATGTGATTATAATACCTCATCAATTATAAAAGACACTTTCAGTGCTGGGAACTGAACTAAATTATGGTTACAAAAGACATTTATGCTTATAAATCAGAGCTGATCTATGGCACTGTACACAATACATATTAAGCTACATGTACAATATCTAATTACATATTTATATGTCTATCCAATATATGTGTGTAATATAGTTTGTAAATTTAAAACATCATACAAATCATACCTTATTGACAATGGAATTGTTAACAAATGTAATTAAAAATATAGAATTTTGTTTTTAAAATTTTTATATTATTTTTGCCATGTAAGTTTAATTTATATTGTACTCCACTTCACTGCTATACACCCTCAGTTGGCAGGTATCACAAGCCAAGCAGGTTTGATTTAGTTCTTGGTTCTCTCTTTGTTTCATACATTCTAGAGTTCTTCAAGAACTGATCTGGTATTTCAGTAAATCATACTCTTCCCTCCAAGTTTCAGCAGAACCAATTTCTACTTTTTAATACTGGAAGTATAGTGTTACCCTGAACTGCTCTTTTCAAAAACTTGCATGATCCTTTTCCATAAGAGGATATTGTGTATTGTTATAACTGAAGCATTAAGAAAAACCTTTTGATCCTGAACAGAACACATTGATCCAGTAAGTGCTCTAGGTAAAGAACTTCTATTAAATTAACTGGGAGTAAAGTTATTCTGGATTTGGGGGTGTTAAGAGAATCCTCTTTAGGTGAGTCTTTATTTACAATAAATTGTTATACTAGATGATCAACAGGAAGGGCTGTTCTTCAGCAAGTTAGAATAATTTCAGTGACATTGGTCTGTTTTGTTTGGTTCATCTCATTTCATTTCTGGTCAGCAGTATTTATTGCTTCTACTTCGTGAACAGGTTTAGCTTTTTTTGACTGAAAGGTCTCAGATAATTTGCCAGATGTCAGAAACGTGTGACATCTTATGCCTTGAGTTCCTGACAAAATCTTTGTTGTTAACTTACCTTTTCTGCTTTGCCATTCTGTACATAATTATTTTTTAATTCTTCAGTTGAATTTCATATTTATGAGTGTGCCTGTCCTGTTGCTAGAATGTTAACAATAACAAGGTTAGTAGTAGTATGTTCATGCTGCTCTTTTATTTCTGAAGGTCTACTTGGATTTGTGCACATAAGAAACTAATACTTTGAATTTTAAATGGTCTTGTTAAATTAAGGGATATTTAAAATCACATTGTACATATTTTTTTGAATGTTTCCTACCAGAGCTCCTTCCCATCCTTTTATAGTTTCAAAGGAAGTTCTTACTATCATTAACAAAGAATAAAAAGTAGTGAAAGCAAAAGTAATTAGAATGTTGCAAAGAACAATCTCTATGCACAGACAGTATTTTTTGACATTGAGCTATTTAATTTTTCTTCTGGTG
This sequence comes from Rafetus swinhoei, assembly GCA_019425775.1. Lineage (NCBI taxonomy): Eukaryota > Metazoa > Chordata > Testudines > Trionychidae > Rafetus > Rafetus swinhoei. Next base: position 74,570,411 of record CM033427.1, on the reverse strand, counting down.
TTTTCCAGGCTTCTTATATTTACAGGTAATTAAAGTTAAATAGCTGTGACAATATATGTAATTAAATTTTCTTTCTTCATTTCATGACCCTGTTCTCTAGATCCTCATTCTGCTCACTGCCTGAATTTTCTTGCAGCACTCGCTGTGTATTAATTATTAAAAGAGTAGAGCTACATAAAATATTGATCTGTTTCCTGACATTCATTTCTGAAATGTAAGCGGAGCAAGAGGTAATACAGGAGCCATTTCAAGAGCTTTTCTTTCTGTTAACACACAAAGTGTGAAGCATGAAAAGGTATTTCATTGAAAATGGATGTTCATTTTATTTTAATAGGCTTTAAGTACGCATTAGATAACAAACTTTAAAATATAATTATTTTTCCCAACATGCTGTCTTTTATTACATTTCTTCCACCATTGTAACCAGAAACCAACAAAATCTCTTCCAGACTGATTTCATACTGAAGCTGAAATTCAGATTACCTATGCCTAGGTTTGCGACTAGGTCCAAGCACAGTAAAATGTGACCTACTTTTGGGCTCTGTCTTTCATTTAAAAAAAGGGGGAGGAGGGATAGGGTATACTTATCTCAAGTTAACTGACTTGAAGTAAAATCCTAGTGAAGATGAGGCAGACAGCAGTTTTCACAAGAGTTAGCAGGTAAAGTTGAATCTTAGGCCGCCCTGAAGGCATAAACTAGACCTACTAACTCTCACGAAAATTGCAGCCTGCCGTGTATTCACGAAGATTTTTTTCTCAAGTTAGTTAACTTGAGTTAAGAATGCACCTTTTTCTTGTAGTAAAGGCAAGGCATTAATTTTCTATTGTTTTTCCTGTTTGTAATAATCTTCATACAGAAGACCAAGAGACCAAGTGGATTAAAAAAAAAAAAAGAAGCAAAATAAATCTTTCATTTTGTTACACTGTTTAAAGCACTTATTTTTCCATTCATTGTCTTATTTTCTTATTACTCCTCTAGATTTCTCATAAATATCTCATAAATTAGGAAAGGGGTTCTTCATCCTTCAATCTTTAATAACAGTATTTGTTATATGTAGTGTTTTCTCTTGAAAGCTCTTAAAGGACTTCACAAAGCAGGTAACTATTGTTACCTTCCATTTTACAGATGAAGAAGTTGGGGCTTACAGAAGCAAAGTATACAGTGAGTTAGTCTCATCTGCTGACTCAGTGTAGGCTTCTTTCCAATGCCATAGCTACAAGTGGAAATTTGGGTGAACTTGACTTTCAGGTGAATGGGCAATGACAGGTGTGCTAGCCCTGGTGCCCCCAGCCAAAGGGCATCACCTACCAAGCTGAGCCTGTGCATGGAGCAGGTCAGAAAATGGTAAGGCAGAGGTGCCGGAGCGCAGCTTTCTGGCCACTTAGCTACAGCCTGGATTACACTATACTCTTGCTGAGATTTGGGTGGGTCTGGATGCTATCTGCATGGGCCATTGCTCACCCAGGCCCACCTGTGGCTATGCCTTTTGTCCTTTCTTCAGTGAAGCAAGGTCGATCAATCCTAACACTAAATCTTCTCTAAGGCAGTATATCCACTGATATGGATTTTCAATCAGTTTAACTCAGGAAACGTGAAATAATTTGATAGCAAGTTGAACATATGCCTACTATAGATCTAAGGTATCAAAACAATTTTTTTTTCTACATGATTATTTATTCTCATATCATTTGCTCAAGATTGGTCAGATCAATGGGCCTTTCTGACTGATCAAAGGAAATTTCCAGGTGAGCATGCATACATTTTCCTAGGTCGTTGGACTGAACTTCTAACTAGTTTTCACATTTTCATAACACCATGCAGATATTCTTTTAATATTTTTTAGCAAACAGTATGTGAAAGGTCTCATGCTAAAGTATTAGCTTCCTTCTCTTCTTTCCTCCCCTATTACATGCAACTGTGAGGATGAAAATCTGTATGGGGTGGGAGGAATAGACAACAGCCACTATTATCAAAAGCAATATACTTTATCATGAAGAGGTAGTCCAAGTTAAACTCCCTACAGACATTACACATATTAGTAAAATATGACTAAGCCAATGTTCCAATTTTAACAAATGTTACCATGGAATATTTATCATGATGCTGTCTAAAATGGTTCTCCATTTTTGAGTACCTTTGAGGTTCTTAATTTTTCTATTCTTAAATCACCTTCCAAGTAAAATTAATTTGGAATGTCATAACTATGCTTTGTAGAGTCAATGAAGGCTACTAACTGATATGACAAATAAGGATATCAATTTTAGATTCCAAATTCAGTGCAAAGGCAGTGTTAGTTTTCTTCCATTAAGTTGCTTAATGGAGCCATTACACAAGCTTAGCCTTTATAAAGCCTTTTGATTATCCTAGAAGATATTAATAAATCATTAAATGGTTGAAATTGTGAAGTATGTATATGACCATTATTAGGAGACTGAAGAATTGAAAGTAAAAATAAAGCTGTTTCATGCCTGATCTTACAAGGTATTGAGAGCCTCTTCTGAGGATCGGAGTACCTTCAGCTCCTGATGAAACAAGGAGTTAAGGGTGCTCAATATTTCATAAAATTTAGTTCTTGATAAGAACTATGCATGACAGTGGTGATGATGAATGCTCTATAAATGCCCAGGTATGTAAAATAATAATAATAATAAGTTGCTTTAACAAGCAAAAGGAACATCACTAAGAACTCTTTAATATATATCCTTCATCCTGTTCTGTATGAAAGAGAGGGTCACATTTGGACTGCGATAATTACTAGGGACTTATCTTGCAAATGCTTTCTGCTTGAATGCAGTGTTTATTACTGTCAGGGCTGTTCTCCACTCTGGCATTCCAGAGTGTAGAAGATGGGGGCCTGCAAAGAGCTCAAAAGGAAAAAAAACCCCTTTGCCTCTATAGGCACTGGTTTTTTTATCCCTAAAAATCAGGGGTGAACATTTGAACACCACCTCCCCCCTCCCAGGGGTACCCCAACCTCTTTTGCCCTAAAAGAGCTTGAAAAAAGAAAAGAGGAAAACAAGCTGCAGTCTCTAGTAGCTGACCGCTCAGTCTGAGGCATGCAGATACACACAGGCAGATCTTCCAGGACACCCTCCAGGTTATAGGAATCAAATCATCACCTTAAAAAAGTGATTTTTATTACAAAACAAAAGATAAATTTGATAAAGCATACTTGGTTGCTAGGTGTTATAAAGCAACTAAGGAAAACAAATTAAAACACAGAAAAAAGTCTCTGGGCACAATGCCAGATGGTAAATGGGGAGGGGAGACACAGATTCACAAAGAGCAGTTTAAACCAAACCACAAAATAAAGAAAAAAATAACCTGAACGCTACTAGATTCACTTTTTCCCTTTACTTACTTCCAATCTTCTCTTTATTCAGTCCACTTCCATGCCCCAAATTCCTTGGAGGTATGGTAGTCCTGCCTGGGTTTAAATCATTCTGTCTTTCTCAACTCCTGTTTTTTCTCTCCCACACAAAAAAGCAGGCAAGGAATCTTATACAATTCAAATTTTATCCCTCTATCTCAGCGGTTCCCAACCTTTTCCAGATGGGGACCCATTTTGACAATTCAGGAAGACTTGGTGACCCAGAGCAATTCAAAAAATGTGTGAATGGCTCCTTAAGAGCCACCTGGGGAGACACCTGGCGACCCTTTTGAAATGTAATGGCGACCCATAGGTTGGGAAACCCTGCTCTATCTTGATCAGTTTTCCCAGCCTCCTGGCCAACTCCTTTGCTAAATACCTGAGTTTAACCCCTTAGTCACTGGAGGCTGGTCAGCACTCCTCCTGTCCATTACAGCTACTAGGAGGAATCTCTTATGTTAATAGCCCACCTCATAGAAGTAAGTAGTACACTTAATAATATAACACACTATTCAGGAGCTTCAAATCTTACCAAAAAAGAGCAACTTTTTTTTTCGTTTGGGATGTTTTGATTTTTGCTTTAATAGTTATTTGGAATCTGGGTATATCTCTTTTTTTTGTGATCAGCTTTTCTAGTATTGTTTGTCTTAAAAAAATACAGGGTTCTTGTTTATGGGCCAAATTCTGCAGTCTTTAAACAAATAAAAATATTGTTGAAATAAAAGGGAATTTTGCCTATGTAAGTATTTCTACCGGTGAAAATAAATCCCAGTGCATGACGATTTTTGTTTACATTGAATTATTATTTTACCACAATTTTGTCTTTAATGGATAGAGACAATCCCTGAGAATATAGATTGTTCTGCCATGAGTGATTTCTCATGTGCATTCCAACGTGTGTGTGTGTGTGTGTGTGTGTGTGTGTGTGTGTGTGTGTGTGTGTGTGTGTGTGTATACACCATGTGTATGGGTGTGGGAAGATATTTCCCTAGCGGTGCCCATTGGATTGAGTGTGGGGCCCCCCGGAGTGGGGCCTCCCTGGTGGCGTATATAGACTTCTGCTGACCTGACCCCGGTCAGTTCCTCCTTTCTGCCAGTGATGATCATTGGCCTCTTGCTTTTCAAATCATTAGTCCATAGTGTTTATAGTTCTTTGTAGTGTAGATTAGTTCTTTTGCTGTTGTGTTTTAGTGGTAGTTAGTGTGAGGGAGAAGGGGTTTCCCCTCCAATTGTTTGTGCTCTTGGGGCATGCAGCAGCACCATGGTTTTAAATGGGGCTACTGTAGTAAGCAATATGCTCAGAGGAAATCGGCATGCTGCCTGTCTGAAGTGCCTGGGAGAGGGACATCAGCAAGATAAGTGCAGGATTTGCAGGGGGTTTAAACTGAGAACTAAAAGAGAGAGGGATCAACAGCTTAAATTTCTCCTTATGAATTTGGCACTTTGGCCACAGCCTAACAATGTGACCCCCACTTCAATAACGCACAGCTTGCCGATCTCGGTCTAGGAGGCCTCAGCACCATTAGCAGAGGGATCACCGGCACTGCTTTCCCACGCACAAGACAGGTTTGTCTGTTTGGCACTGGTCTCACTCCTCAGTGCTGTGAAAAAAGAAGAGGACTGACCTGAGGTCATTTTCCCAAGGCCCCGGAATCTGCCCGCACTGAGCCTACCCAGGCCGAGCACCTCCATCCCATCACTGTCAAAGGGAGAGAGCTTCTCCCTTTGAGACCATTGAGTCCAGAGTCCTTGGGCAGGACCATTGAGTTTGGTGTCAGTGGACTCTCCAGTGCCTGTTGTGGTGGAAGAGGACTTAGATCTTCCCTCCATGCCAGATACTTTTGAGGCCACTCAGGACCTCATCCAATTTACGGGGCCAATTCCATTTGTGTCGCAGCTACCCCCTCTACCTGCGGCACCGTGGCAATGCCATTGTGTCAACTTCAGCCCTGATTCTGGGGCCATTGATGTCTGCACCTGCAGCACTGTTGCCAGCAGCAATCACAGCATGGCATCACTTGCAGCACGCTCTATGCTTCTTCCAGCGGCTCTGGCAACGGGTAACTTTGACACTATGGGAAACCTGCAGCTGTGAGCCAGCATGCATATTCTCTCCAGTACTGATCTGCAGCACTACCTGGCTCCGCTCCTCCTTGGTCAGCATCGGAGTTAATGTCCGACTATGGCACCGAATCCTTCATGTCCAGGAGCTCTTTGTACCTCTCACACTCCTGGCACTGCTTCTTCCACCAGTATCCCAACACACATGGCAATAGTGCATAGGAACTGGGTGCAAGTCTTCCCCTACCTAGATGACTGACTCATCAAGGGCAAGTCCTGGTAGCAGGTGTTCAGGCATGTAGACCTGGCCATAGCCACGATTTCCTGTCTGGTTCTTATCCTAAATGTTTCCAAGTCCGCTCTCACTCTCACTCAAAGAATTGGATTCATTGGGATTGTTCTCACTTCTACTCAGGTGACGACCTCTCTACCCGAGGCTCACTTTCAGGTCATGGCGAGCATCATCACTGGGTTCCGTTGAAGCCTAACCATTACAGTGCACAACTGCATTAGGCTCCTAGGACATATTGTTGTCCCTGTTGGTAGACGGGCTGATGACTCTACCCCTGCTCTTGGACCTTGTAATGCAGGACCCAGGCCAGCTGCAGTGCCGGAACTTAGAATCACTCCACCTCACAGTGTAGAAGCTCCATGGTTAAACTGTCTGTGTTGCCAAGAGGCAATGGTTCTTTCCTTAAAGGATTCGGAGGCAATAAGCACACAAATTGGGTGAAGGTTTAAAGACTTTACTCGGATATCAAGCATTGTACATTACCTTGATATTTGCTTAGTAAAGTGCAATGCTCATTAAGCCTAAGCAAATCTCCGAATAAAATACAATGCTTATTAAGAAAATCTTAGGATAGGATACAATGCTTACGTCCCTTCTGCTGCTGGGAACCCCCTGAAGAAGGACAGTGGATGGACCCCAGTGGCTGGTGCATAGCACTTCCCGCAGCTTCGGTCTACGCTGAGGTTCCAATATTAGAAGTATCCCCGGCACTTATATACTATCGGATCTACATTACTCACACCGATTGTTTTGAGAACTTGGCAAAATTGCTAATACATTGAATATTTTCCCAGGCCAAATAATTAGCTTTAGCAGGTGGTAAACATTCAACAGAGATAGCTATGTGATATTTCCAGACACTCCCTTACTCCCGGACCAGGTGGATAGCCTTGAAACAGGTCTCAGAGCTTGTTAAAAGTAAATAGTGCATTCCTAAACTGTACCATCTTAAGCAAGCAGTTAATTCCTTGAGAATAAGAAAATAATGAGAAGGAAACAGCATCAATGGCTGCCTAAAGCATCCAGGCCTAAAAGGAGATTTAGGCATAAAAGGGAACGATTGTTGTACACCACCTAATCTCCTCGATATCACAATCATCTTCTGCATTTCCACTACACTGTGTCAAGCTGCAACATTCAGTCTGTCAGGAAAGTATTACTGGGCACTGTAAACCCTTCCCTCAGGCTACCTACCTCACAAAATGGAAAAGGTTTTCCCTTTGGTGCCTCTATAAGGGCGTAACCCCCAGCAGGCTATTGTGCCTCTGCTTCTGGGCTACCTCTTTTATCTGAAACACCAGGGTCTGGCAGTGTCATCCATTAAGGTCCTCCCAGCTGCAAATTCAGCATTCCACCCAGGCTTAGAGGGAAAATCCCACAGTGGGTCGCTTCCTCAGGGGAATGGACAGGCTTTACCCACAGGTGCAGCATCCGATATCGCAGTGGGACCTGAATTGGGTCTTTTTCCACCCCACATTCCTGCCAAAGGTTGTGTTATCAGTCCATGTCAGGATATTTTTCTCCCCATGTTCTTCCTAGAGCCCCATTCCACTGACAGGGAGAGTGAGCTACGCTCTTTGGACGTAAGGCACGCTTTGGCTTTTTATATTAAATATACCAAACCATTCTACAAATCATTGCAGCTCTTCATTGCAATCACAGAGTGCATGAAGGGACTCCCAATTATGTCTCAGTGTCTTTTGTCCTGGATCACTTCATGTATTAAACTTTGCTACGAGTCAGCCATGGTGCTGGCTCCACCTCACATAGTGCACTCAGCCAGGGTGTAAGCATCTTTGGCAGCATTTCTGGCACAGGACATTTGCAGGGTGGCAGTGTGGTCCTCCGTGCATACCTTTATGGCGCATTACACCATCACCCAGCTGGCCCATGACAGTGCTGCATTCGGGAGAGCAGTCCTGCAATCAGCAACATGTTGAGGTTTGACGCCTCTTCCGTCCAAACTGTTGGTAAGTCACATATTGGAATGCACGTGAACAATGACTTGACGAAGAAAAAACAGTTACCTTCCATTTGTGACTGTTGTTCATGGAGATATGTTGCTCATGTCCATTCTAGAACCTCCGCTTCCCCTTTCTTAGACTATTCCAGCAAGAAGGAAGTGGTCGGCAGTGATCTATACGTACTGCTATGGAGGCACCACTCCAGGGGGCTTCACAGCCAACCCAATGGGTACCAGTATGGAAAAATCTTCTGATGACCATGCACAGGGCATGCACACACACATATTGGAATGGACATGAACAGCACATCTCAAAGAACAACAGTTATGAAAGGTAGGTAACTGGTTTTTTTTAAAGAAAAGAAAAGTTGATTACCTGTATGATTTCTTTAAAGGAAGTATCTTTGTATAGACCCATATCAGTTTATCCCTGGCTCAGATAAAAACTTGTGTTCAACACATTCAGATAGCCAGCCTGAAAAAGGACTAATAGCTTGAAACATCATCATACTACTTAAAAACCTCAAGGTTTGGAGCATGCATGTGTGTGTGCATCCACACTGTATTTACAGGGATCATCAAATTTAAAGCTTTTGGAAAAGTTTTAAAGTCAGACTACAGAATCCCTAAGGTTTGTATACTGTATTTCTTTGTGTCTTGTTTTCATGTACAGTTGGCCCCCAGTGACACGGAGAAGACAAATCATGTACACATCACAACAATACATCCTTAGTAATTCTCACACAGAAAATAATCTAAAAACAAGACCAACATTTTCTAAACTATTTAAAAGCATGTTTTTCAGAAAACATAGCAAGCAGTTGGTTTTTTAAATAAAGTAATATCCTTCATATATGTGAATACATGAAATTATAGGGTAGTAGTTCATTTTACCTTTGTTCAGATTCTCTCTTGTGCAGTCATTGTAGAGAGGGAACTAAATATAAAGACGAATCTTTTAAAATAGACCATCGTGCAAGGTCGTGAAGAAAAAGATTACACAGTTGTTTAGGGATATATACTGCCATCCTTGCTCACACTGAGGAAATACCTTATCTAGTTAAGTAGCCGATTGATTTCTGTTGCACTCCTTGTGGAGTAAATAATACTCCACATAAATATAGATGGTAAAATCTCTCTAATTGTTGGTTATGAAGCAAATGGACAAGAATACGCCTGAAAATATCTGGAAAATCATTTGTAAATGCTTTCTCATAAATCTGTTAATGATATCAGTCATTGCTAGTGAACTGTGGTGCCATAAATTTGATTATTGAACAGATGTTCTGGACCTCCCATTTACATAGCTGGCAGGGAGAGTAATGAGACTTCTTGCTCTTGGATGAGCTCTGCAGGAGCCAGTGAGAGTTGTACACACTTTATCCAGGGAAACATGGGGGTTATTCAGAGTTGCTCCCCACTTATATAGGGGTGAAAAAGAACAGGGAGTAGGAAGCACTATGGCTTGCCACTACTGTACACTTGTCCTCAGTGATGGTTGTTTTTGTTGGGGAGAGAATACTAGGCTACATCCTTTAAAAGGTTTCCACAGGTTACTCTTGCTGCCTACCCTGGAGGGCAGCTCTGAAGCAGAATGCCTCTCCATGCTGCTCCTGCAGCTATACACCATTCCCATCTCTGACCTATGACTGACTGCCAATGTGTAGGCCTAAAGCAATATATTGGGTAGGAAAAGGAAAAAAAAAAAAGGCTACAAAATGGAGAGGGATCTTGTAGTAATCAGAAATTGTGGGGAGGGGGGGAATACAGAAAAAGGTTGTCAGCTAAATGGAAATTGAATGAGATGTTTTTTCCCCCAGGGTTACCTCAGAGTTGTTAGTATGGCTTGGAAATGTGCAGGCTGCAATTTACAGTAAATTTGTGTCAGCAATTTACATATGGCAGAATGCACAAAGCTAGCATGGCTACATACATACGTGCAATCAGCAAAACATGAAGGAAGGGGGAAGGTTTTTGCGACTTCCATTTAGTTTTTTGACTTTGCACTTATGACAGTTGCATGACAGTTATTCCCTGCAGAATTTGAAAACAGAGCGCTCTTAAAATGTCACTTTACATTAAAGCCAGGATGTTTGAGAGAGCTAACTTATTTATGTTCCTGATGTAAATTTCAATAGCGTGCTGAGGTTTACTTTACTCAGGGTTTTTTCTCTGTCACGAAGGTAATTCATGGAACCTTATTTAGCTGCAAGGTTATGAGATTTTTGTATTCTAGAAAAGAAGTACAGTAAAAAACAGTTACTGTTAGCCTTTCAGCAAAAGATAACGGTGTAAACTTTCAGTGTTGAGAGCCAGATTCTTGTTCCCTGTCTGGCACTCCTCTTTTGGGGATGATTTTTGCACCAATAGTACACAAACACATTTCTTGCATTTCCCCCAAACATATAAACTGCAATTATGACTAGCCTTTGAGCTAAGTCTGCAAGGGGTTTATGTGTGTTCAAATGTCCTGCTATTTTTCCATCCCTACATACCTTTCCTACGGCCAGGAATAGCCTAGCTTGTGTTTTTTCTAGTTTTAATATTAATTCAGTATTTAGTATTCAGTAATTATATAAATGATACTAACCACTACTGTGGGTAAAAAGAATGATCACCAAAGGGTCTCAACCTTGAAATTTTGTCCCTGACTGACTAAAATTTTACCAATGAAAAGTTCCAGTATGAACATTGCTTTGGAATGGGAGCCACTTTCCTCTGATAAAGCCCTTCATTGGGGGTGGTTTTAATTTGTCCTTCGAGTATCTGTGCTGCATAACTTACAGTGGCGCAGGTGTAGCCTCACAGCTGTGCTCCATAAGGTGTGCAGTGTAGACGTAGCCCAACACAAGTGAAGGGATATCTTGTCACAAAGGGTCACTCATCTACACTGCAGGCCTTAACTCGAAATAAGCTATGCAAATTGAGCTACATCAATTGCGTAGCTTATTTCAAAATAGCTTATTTTGAAATAGGGGAGCATCTACAAAGCACTTATTTTGAAATAGAGCACTCTTCCTCCAACTTCCCTTACTCCTCATACAATGAGGGTTACAGGAGTCGGAGTAAGAAGTCCTCCAGCTCAACATTATTTCAAAATTGACAGTATTTTGACACTATTTCAAAATAACTGCCTGCTGTATAGATGCGGACTAAATTATTTTGAAATAGCACTAGTTATTTTGAAATATTGTTGCACTGTAGACGTACCCAAACTGTTTTTTTTGGGGAGGGGGAGGCTGTTGTTATTGCTAAAAAATAAACAATTAGAAACATTCTAAGCGTCTGACAGAACCTATAAAAGGCACTTTTCTTGCTCTGAGAAGCTTACAATCTAATTATAGCAAAGTCAAAACAAGTATGAGGCACAAACCGTGTGAAGGATCAGTATACAGTGGGACAAGGTTGCTAACCAGATGGTCATACTGTGTTCTTATCTTGAAGGGTGCGTTATATTTCTATATATATTTTGGGATGAGCTTACATGTTGCTTAGCGGTTAGAATTAATGAGAAAGGAATAGTTGACTTTTCAGTTCTGAAAAATAAAAAGAATTAGTTTGGGTTGAACAAAACCATTTTATATTTCAGAATTTTGAACAAATCAGTAAAGCTGGGGAAATTGTTTTCAGGTATTTAAGAAAAGGAAGTGAAGGGCTAGTTGCACAGTTCATAGCCAGAGGAACAACCACTTATCAGTTTTAGAGCAGTAATTAGATTGTTCTCTTGGCATGAGAGACCTTAGTTCAAATCCCTGTTCTTGAGCAAGGATTGAACTCAGGCTTGCCTCTCTTAAGTGAAGTGCCCTAACTACCAGACTTGAGGGTGTTCCCAGAAATGTTTCACATGGTGTGCACCCAACTCCCTTGTGCCTGCCACCCTTATCCTGACTGGCTGGTGGCAGGTCTTAAGGCTGTTGCTGAGTGAGTCTTGCAGGCAGAGTGGCAGAGACGTCAGCTGCTGGATGTGGGTAAAAGCCAGGCCGTTTGATATGTGATCCTAGGCTGAACAATCAAAATGTCTCATTTCATGAATGTGGAAACTGTTTGTTTAGACATGTATTCTCATTTTGACTGAAATAATTCACCAGAATCAACACACATTCACAAAATATTTGTATCAATCCAGCCCTATGTTTTAGGGCAAAAAATTTAAAAAAAGTTTTGGCTGTAGAATTTTGCTAAGATCTCAAGAGCAGTGAGGGAGGTAGAAGGTTCATAAGAACACAAGAGGTAGGACATTAAGGTAGAAGTGAGGGATGGGGACAGTATATACAATAAAATTGTATCTGATCTTTCTAGGCCTAATAAATTAGAATCAGAATCATAGAGCTGAAAGAGACCTCAGGAGGTCATCAAGTCCAACCGCCTACTCAAAGCAGGACCAACCCCAGCCAGGGCTTTGTCAAGCTGGGACTTTAAAGCCTCAAGGGATGGAGATTCCACCACCTCCCTAGATAATCCATTCCAGTGCTTCACCACCCTCTAGGTTAGATATTAGTTTTTCCTAATATCTAACCTAGACCTTCCCCACTGCAACTTGAGACCGTTGCTCCTTGTTCTGCCATCCGTCACGACTGAGAACAGCCTCTCTCCATGCCCTTTGGATCTCCCTTTCAGATAGTTGAAGGCTGCTATCAAACCCACCCCTCATTCTTCTCTTCTGTAGATTAAATAAACCCAGATCCCTCAGCCTCTCCTCGTAAGTCAAATTGCTCCAGCCTTCTAATCATTTTGGTTGCCCTCCACTGGACTTTCTTCAATGCGTTCACATCCTTTCTGTATTGGGGGCTCCAGAATTGGATGCAATGGTGGCAGTGCTTCTCTAATGCACCCTAATATGCTGTTAGCCTTCTTGGTTACAAGGTCACACTGTTGACTCATATCCAGCTTCTCATCCACTGTAATCCTCAAGTCTTTTTCTGCCAAACTGCTGCCTATCCAATTGGTCCCCAGCCTGTAACAGTGCTTGGGATTCTTCTGTCCCAAGTACAGGACTCTGCATTTGTCCATGTTGAACCTCATCAGAGTTTTTTTTTTTTTTTTTTTCCCCAATCCTCCAATTTGTCTAGGTCACTCTGGACCCTATCCCTTCCCTGCAATATATTTGTCTCTCCCCCTAGCTTAGTGTCATCTGTGAACTTGCTGAGGGTGCAGTCCATCCCCTCATCCATCATTAATAAAGATGTTGAACAGAACCAGCACGAGCACCAACCTTTGTGGCATTCCGCTTGATATTGACCGCTGGCCAGACATTGAGCCGCTGATCACTACCTGTTGGGCCTGACAGTCAAGCCAGCTATCTATCCACCTTAGAAAGAACTCTACTGTTCTTAACTAGGATGAATCTCAGTCACATTGTGTACTTGTAGTATGATTGGCCTATAATACTGTGAGCAGTTCTGAAAAGCTTAACAGGATGTCCTGGGTTGTTGCTTGAATGGGAGACTGCCAAGGAAAACCAAAGTTGCTACAAAAGGTGTTGTTAGTGCCTTAGGGGTCAGTCCTGAGAGGTGCTGTACACTTATAACTTCCTGTGAACTTCAAATCCTCAGGAAGTGGAGCAGTTAGCCAGTGTTTCACCATGTGGTATGCAGGCACGGTATTGTTAGAGGAGCCAGCTTACATAAGAGACATTAAATCAACATAATAACTTGGTTTTATGGCTTTCAAGATATTGGAAGCCTGAGGCCCTCTACACAGTTGCACATGGAACTTGATTGCATGCAGCTCTAGGTCTGATGGCTTGAAAATCAAGCCCCAAAATGTCGGTGGTACTTTATGTAGGAAAAGACAGACTCACTCGGGTGTCCCAGCCAATTTGCAATGAATAATTTGCATTTGGCTTCTCTAACTTCACCTTATAACTTGAATTGATTGAGGTGTTCTTAATTTCCTTCCTTAATTTCTTGTATACTTTTGTCTTCTGTTTTCAATTCAGAGATTGCTGTATTTCAGTGATGACTGAAATTATTCCAATATATGTGTCTGGTTTATAAATTGTTTTGATACTCTTCAGGTTGAAAGGTATGATATAGTGACTACTGTATCACTGTATCTCGACTGTTTTATGGGAAAATGGACGCAAAATGCCATGACTTCTGTTGTGAAGTGTCCTATTGGTGGGTGCTTTCAGGTGCTTCTTTCTATAATTCCAGACAGAATACACGAGCTATGACAACAGAATATTCTGATCTGGGACAGGTAATGCACAGAGGGACTACTAACTTTGAGCTCAGGGCTAGTCTTTCATGAGATGTATGTAGAAGAAGGCGTGGAAGCACGATTCCTTGAAGCTAGTGGAACACTTCTGCAGAGTTGTTCTATCTCCATGGCTGAAGTAGCTTTGCATGGCCTTACCATGGGCTAAAGGGGAAAAATAGTAGTAATTCATCTTTAGGCCAGGCAGATGAAGTGTTCCCACAGATCTGTCCTTGGAAATTTCACAAGGATCTACTGTTGTGGGATTGGGGGGGCTGCATTTGCCTTATAAAATATGCAGTTAATTTTTTATGCCCTGCTTCATTCCAGTATAAATCTGGATGTCATACTGTATAGAATTCTTGTTTAATGTATGATAATGAGCTACTGACACAGTGTAGTAGAAAACATAATCTGTTAATGAGCCATTAGGCAGGAACTCCTTTTCTGAAGATGGATGGAATATGAAGACAGAGACTGGCACTCAGGTCCTGATTTTGCAGACATGAAATAATCAGCCTTTTGGGAAAATCAGCCACTAAATGTAAAATATTACTTTCTGGCTACCTATTAAATTGTAATATGTATGCATTAATTAAGGAATTAATTGTATATTGGGCTGATCCATTTGCACAAATGTGATGAATAGTAGCAGAAAATGAAGATGTTTTAAGTAATAATGACATTGAATTTGCAGAAAATAACTATAAACCTTCTCCTCCCCACACTCCCCCTCTGCAAATGTATAACCATATAAAGTACATATTTAAGAGAAGTATGTTTTTGTGCTCTTTATATTTATATTATAATACATGTATTTTCTAATGTTCATGTGGCAAAATGCTGGTTGAGAAGCCTTTAATCAGCTCATGCCAAGGAGAATGGATTGGGACTGGGTAAATAGCCCTGTGCCTATGCACTTGCCAGCCTAATTAGCCCAGAGCCATAAAGGCCAGGGAGGAGCCAGAAAAAGGAAGGAAGAGAAAGAGAAAGATCAGGCATAAAAGGAGGTGGGAGCCTCCTAGTCTGTTGCTAGTCAAGCCTGTTGTAGGCAAAATAGCTGTGAAGCCTGTATAAATATAATTGGGAACTGGTAGCGGGAAACCTATTGAGACGAAAGCACAGGAGTTGCACCAGACTGAAATGTCCCTGACTTATTGAAGAAGTAGATCAAGGGGCCAAATTCCCAGGGGATCAGCATGGACGCCGTCACAGTTACATTAACAGTTCCTGATTCTAGACCTGTTTAAATATATAAAACATCTCACTAAAAAATGTTGACTTAATCAGCCTTAGAAATAACAGAAGCATTTATCACATGATTAAGATCCCCCACCCACATGCAGAGAAATGCTTTTCAAATAAACACCCTTGTGATTAGGTTTGTTCTACAGTCTGGGAAAGCAGTAGGTGGTTCTTTAGGAGCCACTGCTGTGCAGAAATACCTTCTGGTACGTGAGCCACTGCCATGTCAGGGTTCTTTGACTTGTTCCCTCGCAATGATAGATGGGGAAAGCACACTGGTCAATAAATCTTGCATGGAGGAGGACAAGAAAGAACCTTAGTGCCCAACTCCGATTTTCACCAAAACCAGAACCAACTATTCTTCTTTTTCTGGCCCAGGAAGTCATTGCTAGTCCTTGGGGGAATTCTGCAATTTTACTATGGCTGTTCAGGACTGCACTGTGGGAAGTGGGTAAGGAATATATAGATGACCTCAGAAGAGAGGAAGGCAGATAAGTCTCGAAAGGGGATGCAGTACTTTCTGAGGAAGAAAGATCTGACAGTTGAAGCCTGTCATTCCCCCGGGAGATGGGAAGAGTCCTTGTGCCTACTGAGTCCTTTCCTCATTCTCAGCTTTTGGTGGAAGAAAGTGTATTAGATGGTGATTGAGTACATTATGAGAATTATGACTGATTGCCACATGAGTCAATTTTGGGGGTGAATGTGGGAGTTGAGTATATTTGGGGGTAGTGAACATGAGTGGAGGTTTGTATTTTGAGGGCCTGAGTACGAAGTTGGTGTGCTGAATAGACTTGCAGGGCTGTGTGGTTGAATTTATGGAGTAAGTGAATAAAATATGTGGAGAACGGGTGACATGTGGAGGAAGTTCTTGTTTTATTATTTCTGTTATCATAGCACATAGGAGCTCTAGTCATGGACCAAGACACCCCCAGGAATGAAGAATGAGTAAGAGACTAGGAAGAAAAGAGATTTTGGTGAATAAAAAGGTTCTAAAGGGAGAGTGAATATAAAATACAGTTGTGGGTAAAGAGGAAGGAAAAAAGAGACCGCGTACTGTAGAAAGAGATATAAACACATTGAAAATGACAGAAGAAAAGAGCAGTAAAATATATGTCAGGAAAGGAGAAAAATAGAGACAGATTTGACAAGTTTCATTTAAAAAAAGGATATAATACAAAACTGTCAGTTGTTGCTGGGATATGAAGATAGCAATATACTGTTTACATAATGCAAAATACCTTTGTCTGAATTGAAGTGGGTGATGGGGAATTCCTTGCCTCTGACAGGATGGATTTCTCTCTAGGTACTGCTAAATGACCACCTCCAGAAAAGCCATTTCTGAAGAATATGTTTTTGCCTTTGAAATGTACCAGATAATATAAAAATCCAGTTGATTTCCCCAGGGAACATGGATTCTTTTAAAAATCCTTGAACTCCTAACACTCTTTCCCCCCGCCCCATCCAAATCGGGTCAGTATTTTATAGGTTCTGCAAATTACATTGAAGAATATAATTATTCTTTGTTCATGACAGCATATGCATGCATTCTTTTTGCCTCAGTTTGGCTCCTGATGCTGTAAAACATTGAGAGCTGCTAGCCTCTGTCACCAAAACTCCAGAACTATTTCAAGCTTCCTTTCTTTACAGATGCCTGGTAAGTGAGGACGGTGGAAGTACTTCAGAAAAGGGACTAAAGCAGGGGTCTCAAACTCCCGGCCCTGGGGCTCGCTGCGGCTCGAACACTTCCCCAGTCTGGCTTGTGAAATACTTTGAAAAAGTTACTTAATCAGGCCTGGCGGGGAGGGGGTGAGTTGCACGAAGGCGCTGCTCAGTCCAGGAAGCCACGTTGGCTATCTCCACTGCAATGCGAACTGGGCTGGCCAGGGAGCCACCAAAGCTGATGTGCTTCTTCAGCCAGCACAACAGGGTCAGGGGATGTTGCTTTTGGTTACCAAGGGCTGGGGACCCCAGCTTGAGGACGCAGATGTTAGTGGGGGGTGAGGGTGGATTCCAGTGCAAGGGCATAGATGTTAGCGGGAGGGCATCTTAACACGAGGACTTGGAGGTGTCAGGGTGAGGACTTAGTTTCATGTCTTTTGTAGGATCCTAGTCTCATGTACTGTATTGCCAACCCCAAGTGTTCAAAACTTATGAAGCAGACCCCTGCCCCCCAAAAAGAAAATTGCTTCTTGAAATCACTGATAAACATACACTTGGGTATCTTTTTATTAGGCATCTGGTGTTTGAGGTCTTTGGCTGAACTCAGGGCACATTTTCTTGTTTTTTTCCACAAACCATGAAGCCTACAATCTTTCTTTTTTTAAAAAAAAGGAAGAACAAAAGAAAAAGAAGACTGGGATTCTCTTCGGTTTTTATGCACCAACACACAAACATAATCTAAAGTCAGAGTGATCAGAGTTGATAGCAGTATATGAGACATCAGATAGTGAAGTTCCCAGACCTGGCTTAATTCTAATAATGTGGAGGGGGCTTTTCAGGGGGAAAACCCCCCAAATATCAGGAGGTTTGTGATCAAATCAGAAGAGCTGGCATCATTGATTTCTAGTCAGTTTCACAAAATGAGTTAATAGTTTCACAGATTACCACCTATGCATGGAATGGCTCTGCCCACACCTCCCCCGGGTCACAAGAAAGTGCTGGCAGTGGCATGGAGCTAACAGCAGGAAGCCACTCTAGCCCCACCACACTGCCAGTGATGGCAGCGGGCCCCTGGGTGGGTTTTAAATCACACAGGGACAGTAGGTGGGACTGGAGGGCACATGGATGTGTGTGCACATCTCAACAATAAGAGCCAGGAGAGGCCTGAGGGTGAACACATGAAGATCCCCACCTCCCAAATCCCTACCAGACAGGGGTGCTCACTGGCCCACTAGGAGGATTAAAGCACTGGCACTGGCTGTAAAGTAAATTGAGTTTGAGAACCCTGGACTAGGGTAAAATAGAGGAAAAGAGTATTGTCCTCAGGTTCAGAGGGAAAGGGAAGGGAAAGGATGAAGAGGAAGGCTCACGGAGAAGTGATTAAGAAGCCAGTAGCAACTAAGGAAGACTAATGTTCTGAATAGGTATTTCAATCCAGTTATAGTTTGAAGTGAGCTAAGAAATGGGTTCCTTAATCAGACCATAGGAATTAGGAAATAATAATCATTATAATTAGGAAATGCTTAGTCATTTTATAGGTTTTATTGTACTAAGAAAATGAACAGTGTTTCCTCAAAGATACATGAAAGGAACAGATTAGTTATGTTAAACCCTACAACCAAGGTTATGAAACAAGTAAACTCATAAGAAAAAATATATGTAAATTATAGGAGTAAATGAATGTCTGAATTCTCACACAGAGGCTGATACTATGGAATCTATCATTTCTCAGCAGCTGTTTATAAAACCAGTGAAAGCTTTTGGAGATGATTAAACAGACGGTCTAATGGTTGAATGACATTTATCTATCTTAGAAAATGTTTTACTTGTGTGATAGTATAAAGTGGTTATCACTTTAGGCAGAACCAATAAATCAGTTTCAAATATGCTTGCAAGTCAGTAAATCCGTTTTTAAACAAAGTAGACTAATATATTATATGAATTAATTTGGTTTCTAATGGATTTTTCTTTTAAAATATGACAAATAATACTTAAACCGAGTAAATACAGTCTCAATGACTGAATACAACATGTCCATATATGGATAAGTTTTATATGCATGTTCTGTATTTAATTAATAAGCATACATAATTATATATAGAATATAAAATTAGACTTAGACTTTCTTAGTACTCTGATCTGTTTTGGAAAAAAATAAATTTGTGGCAATGGACATTGCACATGAACATTTTTCCCCCAAAAGAACAAAATGGAATTATGAGAGATGCTGCTTTTATAATCTGTCTATTATATGTGTAAGGGGTGGCCAACCTGGGGCTCTGGAGCTGTATGCGTCTCTTCAGAATTTAATATGCATCTCCATGCATAGTGCTGACTCCAGGGTTGGACCTGCAGGCACCAACTTTCCAGTGTTCCAGACCCTGCCCCTAACTCCATCCCTTCCTCCAAGGCCACACTCATTCCCACCCCCTCCACTGAACCTGCCAGTGAGCCTCCTGCACACCGAAACAGCTGATCATAGTTGGTGGGAGGCACATGAAAGGAGGGGGGAGATCACAGGCAGGCAGGAGGGCCTGGGGGCCTGGGTGAGGGTTGCTAATGAGGGGCTGCTGACTTATGACTGCAGCTCTCTAGCAATGTACAGTGGTAAATTCTGGCTCCTTCTAAGCCTTAGGTTGGCCATCCCTGATATATGCTATCTTTATTTATCAGCAGCAATAATTCTGAATGGCCATTGGCAAAATATTCATCATGTCTCAGGGTCAGGCCCTTACCTTCTAAAGTTTATAGATTACTTCAATAAGGTTAGTCTTCTGTGTTTTGTGGTAAGAACCCAAAGGAACTCAAGTATTTAAGACCGTTACATCATTAGGTTGTTTTAACAGAGAAAAACATGGGACGTAAATGTATGCATTTTCACAAAAGATTAGTTATTTTGGGTGCTTTTGCTTTTTTATGTTCACAAAAGTACATGATATAATATGTTAGTTTCTAAGGTGCCACAGAACTATCCATTTACTTATGTTCATCTTTTTGCCCTCCATGCATGTTCCAAGGTAAAAAGCAGTACATCCCTATCAATCTTATAGTGTCATTTTTAGCTCTAGTAAGCATAAAAATCACCCACCAGACAAGAGAAAATCATAGGTCATAAGATTAGGTCAGAGGTTAACAATCAAAAAGTTCAGAGAGGTTTGCTAATCCTTAGGGGTACGTCCACACAGCAGCATGTACACTGACGTGATTCCAAAATAACATATTGTGCATCTACACTACACAAGCCTTTATTTTGAAATAATGTCGAGCTGGAGGACTTCTTACTCTGACTCCCGTGACCCTCATTTTATGAGGATTAAGGGAAGTCAAAGGAAGAGTGTTCTTCCTTTTACTTTCTGCTGTGTAGACAGCGCCTAAAGCCAAGTTAAGCTATTTCGACTTAAGCTACGCAATTGACGTAGCTGAAGTTGCGTAGCTTAATTTGACTTTAGCCCTGCTGTGTAGTCATGCCCTAAATGTTCAGTAGGCCATTAAGGTACAACATGTTTTACCAAGTGAAGATCACCACTCTCACCATGACATGCTGCCATACTTCAGCTCTGCAGAGGCACTCTAGTTAAAGTTCTCTTTCTTGGTCAGGAGTCTTCAGTTTTGAAATTTGCTTCTCCCCTTTGGTCTGGCTAGAGCCCAAATTTGTTAATCTTCTAGGCATGCCATAGTGTCCATCTTTTTCCTTGCTGCTTGGAGGGTGTGGGTAGAGGTAGACATATTTATAGGTGATAATTTGCTAATAGTCATATGATTTTTAATTTATTAATGTTTAATTTTAATTTAGCAAATTTACTGAATGGGAACTTATTGTAATAGTGTAAGAAATCAAATAAATAGAATATACGTGTCTCGAGTTTTGTGAATGATTTCTGGCAAACTGTAACCTTTTAATTTGAGTATGCATTTCAAATTATGCAAATACTCTTACATTTGTCTCTCTTTTCTTTTTCTTTCTCTATATGCATTTTATTTCTATGATATCTCTATAAATGAGATATCTAAAATGAGTTTGTAAAGCAGATGATTTCTGCAGACTGTAACGTATAGAATTTGGTGTACGTTTCAGGTGTACCAAATATATCAAGTTCTAAAGCAAACCTTAAGAATGTGTGTTGGCATTGTCAACATGTATATAACTTTCTGATTGTACTCCCCTAGTGATTCGTGTCAGTCATATTTTCATCAATAACATTTTGTTGGTAATAAAAAGCCATGTCACTTCAAATTCAGATGAAACATCAATGAAACAAACGAGCTTATAGGATCAGCTATATAAAGCTTACATATTTATTCCAGTTCAGTGCAAGCCCTCCTCTATAAATCCACTGAAGTCACTGGGGCTAGGTCTGTGAGGAATTTAGAATCTGGCTCCTACATGACGTATGTCTATGGTTATTCTTCAGGTTCATTCATATGCAGAGATACGTATAGTCTATTATAATTGGCTGCCAGGGAACAAGACAGTAGAGAGGTAGGAAAGCAGGTGATTATTTAAAAAATAGAAAAGAAAAAAGAACTCACTGTATTATAGCAACTGATTTCTTTAAGTGGGGGTGTTCTTTTGTTTTTTTTTTCAGGTGCAATTGAAAACAAGCATTTCAAGTCAATATGTAATTCGTACCCAGCCAACAAACACCTGCCTTTCTACACTTGAATGTGCAGCTATTGCTCTTGCCATTATGGAAAAAAATGATGGCATTCAGGAGGTATGTAATTAATATTAAATAACGGACTTTATTAATAGAACCGCAGTGTGAGAGCCACCTTAGTTAAATAATAGTGCCATATTTCTCTTGAACACCTCACATATTCTTTATCTCAAGACCTGAGTGCAACCATGCAATGTTGGTGGTTCACCCGGGAGACCTAGCAGGAGTAAGCAAGCAGCTGTCTGGTGGTGGTGTTCTGTTCCTTCCTTGCAGACCATATCTAGGTTGTACTAACAGACACTTGCAACGCACTCCTGCAGCTCTGTAATCTGGACTTTTGTTCTTTCCCTCATCTTATACAACATCCCTGTCAAACACTACAATCTTGAATGCTAATAGTTTGTTCATGATACTTACCTCCTTTGTACTGAATACTAACTGCACTGTTATACAGCTACCACCATAACTGCATTTGATCAGCTCCTTTGTGAAGAGGAATTGGCTAAAGAAAAAGTTGGGAAAATGTCTGGAAGGAAGTGGTGGGCAGAGGTTGTATTGGGTCTCCATAGCTGTCAGGCTGGGGCAGGCAGTAGTCCTAGGCAGCAATCAGGCGGCAACCCTTGGGCAGCCAAAGCAAGTAGTGTTTTGAAGCCCCCTGTTTAGTCTGCAAAGCTATCTAGTAATCCAAGGAATTAGCCTTCCTGAGCAGTCTATAGTCCCTGGGCAAGGCAGAATAGGAGTCTGTAGTCCTGTAGACTCTTGGCTGATCTTTAAAAAAAACCAAAACGAAAACCAAAAAAACCCCCCAAAAAATCCTGGGTAATTAGCTATCTTGAGCAGGGTGAAGCAGCAAGCAGACTTTAGTCCCCTAGGTGGTGCAGAGTAGGAGTCTAAAAGCCTTACTTCTCTCTGGGCTAGGAGAGAGTTCAGATAGCCTTCTCAGCAGGTGTCAGTTTTGCTTCCCTGGCAGTGTGTGCAGGCAGTGAGTTGTCTGGCAGGTATTCCAGGTTCCCTAGTTGTGTCACCAGGAGGAGGCCACGTGCTCCCCTCCTCTTCCCCCTGACTGACCTCGGCTCCTCCCTTTTACATGAGTTCTTCACTTTGAACATGTGCAGCAGAGAAGAAGGGGCATGGTGGTCTATACCCACAGTGACGGACTGACTGAACACAAGCTTTATTATTTACTCCTGAGGGAATGCTCTGCCAAAAATAATTAAATTAAATTAAATTCTATGCTTAAAAAAATAAAAATTAAACACACCGTATTTTCTAATTCTGCAAATGTTATTTGCCAATAAATAAATGTGGCTCCAGCATGGCAGTGGGGAGCACAGGCCACTGGCTGCCTTTAGGTGGGAGATCACCCTGAAGCTCCCACTTCATACAGGGACTTAGCAGTGAGGCTGCACTGGATCCTAACACGGTGCAGGTGCTGATCCTGACACAGAAACACCCCAAGGCCTTGCCTCTCTGCGCCAGACCATTAGGCATGGGTGAGCAGGTACAAGCAAGGTATGAGCAAGATCCAAGTGTGGAGGGACTTCGTGTAGCGGGATCCATGTATGGGGTGAGAGATGCCAGTGGCCCAGTGAGAAATCTGGGTGCACAGGGGCTTATTGGTGGGTTCTGGGTGCAAGGGCAATGGGACTCTGCAAGGGACCCAGGTGAAGGTGGTTGGGACTCAGCAAGGAGGGGGGATCTGGGTGTGAGGAGATGGGACCTGTTGGAGGGTCTGAGTGTGGGAGAGGCTCAATGGGGTTCTCTGAGTGCTTGTGGATTGGGTCTTGATGGGGTAGGGGTCCAGGTGGGGGTCTGTGTGTGTGGGCTCATCAGAGGGGACCAGGTGTAGAGGGGTACCAGTGCTGGGATTAACCATTAGGCTAATAAAGTATATAGCCGAACCCCTTCCTATTCTTTAGGCCCTTACTTGTCAGGCAGGGACACGGCAGGAGCCAGGTGAGGAAGGGCTAGCAAGCTTGCTCACATAACCCTGCTGGAGCGCTCCTGCCTATAGGAAAGGCAAAGCAGCCCCCTGTGTTTTAAAAGGAGTTCCGGTTAACATTGGTGACCAGACACTAAAAATTTAGTTACCATGCCAGATGTGGGTGTAGTTTGAACAGGCATTGTGCTCCCCCGCCAGCTCCCCTCAGTTCCAATGTCTCTGCAACTCTGCTTAGCTGTCAGGAAGGGAGAAGTTTCTCTTGTTGTGCCTGTGTCCCTCTCCTCATTCAGCTGGGCAGCTCTGTACTTGCAGAAATAAGTGGAGGGCAGTGGCATGTAATCCTGTGTGCCTCCCATGCCATATCTCTGTTTGTGGGGGAAATCCATCCCAAAAGCCTCACCCATGGTTCCTACCCTCTGTGGTGTCCCTGCCATTTTCTGCAGGCACAGAATCCTCCAGGAATAAGTATTATAATCACAGCCTTTATGAGCCTAACCTCCCTCCCATCTTTTTTCTCTCTATGTGTTCATTCTCTGATTCCCACTTTTCTTCTGTTATCTTCTGGTTTGTATACCATACCCATCATGGTATCTTCCCTAAATTCAAACCAACTGTCCTCACTCTCTTTTCTCTCAATCCCTTCTGCCTTTTTTTTTGGCTTGGCCTCTCCTCATTCATCTTGCACTCCCCTCATGCACTCCTCCTCACTCATTCACACAGAGACAGTCCTCTTGTTCTCATCTACTCCTACTCCTCTCTCTCCTCTGCATTCCCCTTACATTCCCTTTGTCATCTCTTATTCCATACTTCTGCTTCTCAATCTTATTTTTCCTATTTCTTTTTTGGAAAAAGATGAGAATAATACATTTAGATCTGTCTTTCCATCACTTGCATGTATATCCATTTATAAAGGCACTGAGATGCCTCTGTTTTGAGTATAAAACAAATGCCAAAAATAGATGAGTTCAGAATTTTGCCCCAAATTATGAAATAGAAAATGTATTGCATTTTTAAATATAGAGTGACAATCAGAACATGTATGTGTTGGAAACATATGCAGTTTTCCAACCACTTGGCATTCCTGATTACAATACTTAAATATTTCCCCTAAACTGTACAAACAGCATTTGTAGTACGCTAATTCCACAAATATAGCATGTTGTATTGAATCTTTGTAAACATTTTTTTCAGATACTTCTTAGTTCTATAATTTATCAAAATTTACTAGGTTCTAAGTACTGAATCAAACTGCCAGGAAGTTTGCAATTGTTTTTATGTGTAGAATTTACATATTTATTCTGTTTTACTGCCTTCAGTCTAGACGATTAAGATTTGATATTTTGTATCAAATGAAAATACTTGTAAAATCTGCAGAGATTTCATCCTATAATTATTTTTATCTAATTTTCATGGATCCAAAACCCTTGATGATTATTTAGATAATTAATGATTCATCAGCAGTGAATGATGTGGCAATCAACATGTGGAACCAAAATTTTAAGCTAAATCTTTAAAGCCATGATGTCCAACACTCTAGCCACTAGCCACATGTGGCTATTTGCCTGGTTGAGTGTGGCTAGTTGGCTTGACCAGTGTGCCTATTTGGCTAGTTGAGTGTGGCTAGTTGAGTGTGTGCTTCAGACCTGGTTGGACGCCACAGCTTTAAAGCTTTGTGCTTTGCACTCTGTTGCCTCTTTATGGAGGATAGGTCCATCAATGCTATTAATTAGAACGGACAGGGATGTGGTCACTATTCTGTTTGTTAGACACTGGAAATGGGCATCAGGATGGGTCACTTGATGATTATCTGTTCTGTTAATTCCCTTTGAGGCACTTGACATTGGCCAGTGCTGGAAGACAGGATACTAGGCTAGGTGGATCTTTGGTCTAACCCAGTATGACTGTTCTTATGTTCTTTCTTAATGATAGCTGAAAACAGCTGAAGTTGACAGGATCTTCTGATCTTGTAAATCTTATGCCTTAAATATATTTTAGAAAATAAAAGATGTATCCCTTATTTGAGAACAAACGTGTGAAAAATATTCAAATTGGGGTATTTTACTGAACTGACCAGAGCACATATTTTACTGAACTGACCAGAGAAATACTGCATATTTCTCTACATAATAAGGAGTACAGCTTCAATTTACCTTCCGTTGAATGTTCCAGGGCTTTTTGTTTTGACCCCCAAAGCTTGCATGGTTTCATTGTCTTGAAACAAGTTTCAGTGTCAGAAAATTTAGCAGCTTATTAATGATGGGAGTACACACAGTGAAACACGCACAACTCAGGCCTGATCTCAGACAAAAAGACATGGATTGTCACATATCTTGTAAAGCCATCCATGGTAATTCATTTTAAAATATGTGTGTTAATGATAGTCTTTGGTATCTGAGATCAGGATTAAATCAAGAGACTGTTTCTACCCATTAGAAATTACTAATTCAAGAAGAAAAATGTAGAATACCAAATAGAATTTGTTTTAAAAAAGGTTTTGTTTTGTCAACTAGGAGAAACATCTATTTCCGTGGCATGTATCTAGATGGAAGGAAATAGAGGCACCTGTGTGTCCTAGGCCCTGATCCAGCCAAGATATTTAAGCATGTCCCTTGCTTTAAGTACATATATATTGTTGAACTGGGGCCTTGAAGAATTAAGTCATGTTTATGCCAATATGACCTGTTGAAACTGTTGGAGTAAAGTAGATACTAGAAGTTTTTTTAACTGGTCAGATGTGACTCTCTTCCAGTTTCCTTACATGTAGTAACATTTAGTAGCTACACAAAGGTTATTGGAGTCAAACTAAGCAATTATGTTTGTTTTATTTTTAAATAGATAAATATTTTTAAATATGTTTAAAATGTTTTCTTACAGTCAAAGCACTGCGCTGGTGAACTTTAACTCTCAGAAGACAGGGCTGACAAGCAATTAATAGTCCTACATGTAAATCAGTCTAGCTTTTGCAGAAATGCAGAGATGACCTGAGCTGCCCTCCACTGCTAGCTGGAAGATAAAATGTTTTTCTAAGCCTGCCCCACTGACCTGGAATAGTTCTTTAGTCAGAAAATGTGACCCTCTGAGTTGCTTCTTTCAATTAATCAGCTTAAAACTGTCAGGTGCCCTTGGAGAAATTTGGGTCATGACGGTTCTTGAGTTTGTTTATTCTATTAAGTCAAAGAATAACAATCAGACATTAGCCTTTGCATTACAAGTTGTGATCCCACTGGTCTGTGATGGAAGACTCTGTCAAGACACTAATATGGACTCAGTGTTCTCAGTCTTTTGTTGCTGGCACTGTAAATATTAATGGTAATCAGCATTTCAAGAGAGATCTAAGGGCATTTTAGGAGTGCTCTGCCAAATCCTGGGATGTAGCTTATCTTAGCATTGTAGCTTCAGGGGGTAGCCGAGTTAGTCTGTTACAGAAAAAAAACAACAAATGGTTTGGTAGCACTTTATAGACTAACGAAACATGTAGATGGTATCATGAGCTTTTGTGGGCACAGCCCACTTCTTCAGATGACCGGAGTTATGGGTTGGGGATATGAAAACTCGAAATAAATAGGAGAGGGGAAGGGGAGGGGGGAGAGAAAGAGCATCATTAAGTATCTGGAGAATGGGTACTTAAACCTAAGCAGATAAAAATCAAAGTCAATAGATAGATTCCTAAAACAGGAAGGATATCACTCAGGGGAGCTGTTAGCACCTTCAGTGGTTATTAAGTAGGTAGAGTCCCCACCAGCCCATATCACGATTGAATCCATTAGCATGTGAATTGAATTTGTGGATGAACTGAGATTCCAGGGCTTCTCTGTGTATTTGGCTTGTAGAGCTGGTTTGTGACAAGACAGCTACTTGCAAGTCTGTCAGACTGTGGTTAGGCAAGCTGAAATGCTCACCAACAGGCTTCTGTATATTCCCTTTACGTATATCCAGTTTGTGTCCATTGATTCTTTCCCACAGAGACCATCCAGTTTGTCCAATATATATAGCAGTAGGGCACTGCTGGCATTTGATGGCATAGATCAAATTACTGGATGTACAGTCAAATGACCCTTTGATTTTGTGGCTTATGTTGTTTGCTCCAGTGATGAATTCGCCAGTGTAGATATGTGGGCAGAGTTGGCATCTTTTTTGGTTGCAGGGCTGGGTTCCTGGAGGTTTATGATGTGGTTCATGATGACTGCAGCACCTCCTTTGTCAGCTTCTTGGATTATGATGTTAGGATTGGTTTTGAGGCTGTGAATAGCATTGCGTTCTGCATGACTGAGGTTGTAAGTTATATGTTGTTGTTTGCTGATAATGTCAGCTCGAGCACGTTTGCGGAAGCAGTCGATATAGAAATCCAGACTTTCGTTACATCCGTTGATGGGGGTCCACATAGAAGCCTTCTTCTTGTGGGATTAGCGGGGGGGGAGCGGTGAGGTCAGCATGTTGTATATCGGTGTGTTGGAAATATTCCTTCAGGCAGAGGCGGTGAAAATAGGATTCCAGATCCCCACACAACTGAATCATATTTGTGGGGGTGGTGGGGCAGAAGGAGAGTCTACGGGGTAAGACAGATTCTTCTGCTGGGCTGAGAGAGTGATTAGATAGGTTGATGATGTTGTTGGGTGAGTTGAAAGTATCCATTATGAGAGATCCTGAGGCATGTAGCAGTTTGGACAGTTTATTGTCCTTTTTCCTCTGAAGGGAGATGAAATGGTCCTTGTAGGTGGTTGTAGTTCAGGAGGTTTTTTTTAAAAGGTGGCTTTAAAGCCCATCTTTGAGCTCTTTGCATCCTGGTCCCCACTCAATACAGAGTAGCTCTTCTGGTCTCTCTGCAACAAATCAGGGGCACTTAGGTACTCTAATTATATGCCAGCTGCAAAAGGTTTCTTGTGGCAAAATCAGCTGGTAGGATTGGCGTACTGCAGTAGGTTACCAGTCATGATCTCTCAGAACTGGGCCAGATGTAGCGCTTTTACTGATCCAGAGGAATTTCCACAGGGGGGGACAGGTGCATCCTTCATGGCTTGCCTACACCTTTCTTGGCTTGTCCTTTAACCCAGGTGTATCATGGGACCCACAGAGAAGGCTCACAGCAGGGCTGCCATCAGTAGCAGATGGGAGAGGGGCAGTTCTTCCAGGGTCCAGCAATTTAAAAGGGCCCAGGGCTCCCAGCCGCCACTCTGCTGCTACTGCAACAACAGTGGCGGCCAGAGCCATTAATATTGCTGCTGGAGCCCCGCATGGAGAAGTCTGGCTGGCTTTGAGGACTGGCTAGGGGAGACATGGCACTGTCCAGACAGCACTAGGGGCTGGCTGCCACTAGCCTCCCCCCCCCAAGGGGCTCAGAGTTGAGCCCTCCCCACATTCCCCAGGGCCCAGCAAAGATTGTCTTTAGCCCTAGCTCACAACGTGCAGACACTTCTGTCTTCCACCTTCTGTATGTGGGGAGATCTGACTCTGAACTATCTTGCATTCTGCTGTATGACAAAACTTGGTAAAAATTACATTTTAATGGTGTTTCCTACACATAAAGCCTGGTTGAAATGATATCTCCTAAACATGTTAAAAGCATTTTGTTTTGTTTTCTCACAGACTATACTCCGTCCTCTTCAAGCTTTGTGCTCTTTCCAGCTTCAGCATGGTGCCCAGATCCATCACAGCAAGGAGCATCTTCTTAAAAATGGTTTATATGACAAGCCCATGCCAAAGAACAAACGCAAGCTCAGGAGAATGGAACTCTTAGTGAATAATGTGAAAATCTAGAAAGTCTGTTCACACAGTACTATGGAATTTATTTTTTGTATCTAACAAATACAATTTGACATGGGATTGTTCCAAAAAAGCATCCATATGGTAATAGACCTTTTAAACCCTTTGTATTCAGCAGGCTTCCTGTCAGCAATATCAACTACAGTAATAGGCAGCATGTTTAGTTTTGTCATTCTACAAGGCCAGGTGTCTTTGTTCAACTTAAAATCCCCTATAGAGGGGAGGAAAACTACAGTGAATAATGTAGAGCTATGTTGTCTCTAGAGTCAGTATATGATCCCCATTAAGTCTGGGTAGATTTACTTTGGGAAAGCTTTTTCTCAGTACTGAAGAATAGGCAGTCTGTTAAAGTAGGTAAGGATAAGGATTCAGTATTTGGAAAAATATTGAATTACTTCTCAGCATTTTAATTTTAATTAGCAATTACAGTAGGGTATAATTATAAATCCCTATATCAGTTAGTTAACCTGAACATAAGGTAATGTGATCAGAGTATTTTGTTTTTAAATTTTGTGAGGCTCTTGTTTCTTATTTTACTTGTTATAGACTTATATCCATGTTGTTGTGCTGACATACGTACTTTGAGCATGTCTGCAGTTTTCAAGGGTTTTCCTTGGCTGACATAGGCCAACATATTTTGTTCAGATTTCAATAAAGAGGAAAATATGGAAAGGGAGTTGGAGCTAAGCTTTTATCTAAATTGTAGACCAAGTTCTGCACTCCATACTTGGGCAAAATTCTTCTTGTCCATGTAAAAAGTGTAGAATTTAGCCTAAAGAGTATATGCAATATACTGCATTTTGTTTAATCGCTTTGATTTGGAATTTACATCTATTTCCCTTAGAAATTTCTGTTGACACCCTTTCAGAATTGAATAGTCTAGCCACACTATATAAATACGTTTGCAGATTCATCAAATCTTGTCTACACTGGTGAAACCATTCTTTTCAGCAATTGCGGAGCTGAACTATTTCTGCCAGAAGTGGAAGCACTAGAAAAGACAAGTTTCAGATATTTTATCAGTGTCATGAAACAGGTTTTCATGGCATGATGGTAAAAAGTAGTAATATTCGGGCTTTATCATAGTGAAAACCCACTTTATGAAACTGTGGTAGTAAAAATGCCTGATCCCTGTCCTGACTGGCAGTTACACTATAGGTAGCAGCAATACAGCTATAGTAATTATTCTTAGGTCTGTCTACACTAGGGTATTTTCCCCATAATTTATGACTGCTGCTACCACTGTACTCTTTAAGCGATTACCTGTGTTTTAACAGTTGTGGATTTGTCTGTTAGGAAAAGAGATCAAGGTTAGGTCAGAGCTAACACATTGGCTAACTATGACCTTTTCCTGAATCTAGGTGTAATTTAGATAAATCCCATGTCTGCTACTAACACTGATACAACTGAATTGGTGGTACTGATGATGAGAAATCAGGAGCAGAAAATCTAATGTAGACACCCATACTGTAGAAGCACATTCTCTAGTGAAGCAGGCAAGAATTCCTGTTTACGTGGTAATTAAGCTTTTCTAGGTTAACACCACATTGACTGGAATGGAGGATTTTCCCACTTTTCTTGCTCCTATTGTTTCATTTTGCCACCTTTCACATTCAGTGGGACAGCAGTATATCCCTCAGTTTACATTGTGAAGATTATTTTCCCTAACAGAAGGGTTAAATACTACTTTTCACAAAAATGTAAATTCAAATTCTGGAGAACAGAGGAAAATCTGCATTAATACTCTATATTCCCAAACAAGTGAAGTCTTAGTGGATCAAAGAAATAGTCTATTTAATTGGGTTACAATTCTACCAGAAGTATGTCTCTGTATATAGTATGTGAATTGAAGGCTTTTTCAATTCTGCATAAAGGTTAAATTTTCCTGTGTTTATATGAGTGATTTTTACTGATGTGAATAATCTTATTGATGTAAGGCTACTCCCATGAGTGTTACTTAAGTGAATAATGTTCATAGGATCAAGCCTGAATGTTAAACAAAGGGATGTCTGTTGCTGTCAAATCTGTACCATACAAGTGCATTACTATGCAACAATTATTTTAAAAATGAAAATATGTGAAGTTTATTTTTTATGCTTCAGGTACTGGAGTCTTAATATTTTACTTTGGTTGAGGATTTTGTAATTTCTAGTTTATCTGTAGCAGTAATTATTTTATCTGGGATGGCCATCTAGCTGCTACATAGTTGTCACACGCAGTTGGATCAGCTGATCAAAGTTTTTTGTTCATTGCCATTTTACAGAGAACTGATATTTAATTTTATTAAAGTTTTTTTTATCTTCTTCCTCTGTTAAAATCCAGGTCTGTTTTTGCAGTTCTTTCTTGAAGACCATGCATAATATTTTCTCAAATTATACTTTCTCTTGTTTTCTACTCATTATGAGTATCCTATTTCCAATAATCTTTTCTGGACATTATGAACAATTTCACCAACATATTTTGGGCCAAATTTTCAGTTAGGCCTAAGTCCAGCATCCTTTTTCTTTTTTTTTCTTTTTCTTTTTTTTTTTTTGTAGGGCTAATTGTGCACCCCCCAAAAATCTGGTTTTAAATCTGTTATAGGTGCAATTTTAATTTTTAATATTTGATTTGTTTAATATTTGATTTGTATGTGCAAAAAGGTATAAAACCATCACTTCTTCTGCCCTGAGTCCTCCAATTTATTACAGACCCCAAAATACTAGCAGAATTATTTGCACATGTAACATTGTGCGTGTAAAGATGGAGGACATTCTTGAAAACCTGGCCCGTAATCTATTATTTTTGTAAACAGACTGGTTCTGTATACTAATTTGTTACTACCTAATTTCAATATTTTGTGTTACATTGTGATGAATGACAGCGTCATACAGGTCGATCAGTTATAAGCTTATTTTCAGATGTTTATATTTTGGTGATACTGTGTAGCTTTGTAAACAAAATTATGTGTATTAACAAACAATTTCAGAATTTAGCAATCTTGTCTTTAGGCCAATGGGAATCAAACCTGAAAGTTGCATTTTAATGTATGACAGTTATCTCAAGAAAAGGTGCTACCCAAATCTTAACTCTTTTTATTGCGAAAGAGCTGTCAGCTATTTTCTGTAAGGAATTTTCATTATGATGAGTTTATTTTGCATTATTATTATTTGTTTTAATGGTCCTCCAGTCTTCATTTGCCAATTATCAAAAGATTTTTGGAAGTTTAAAATAGCAGTCCAGCATAGAAGCGATTTTTTGATAGCATATTTAATACAGTGTAATTTATTTTAATGTTTGTTCTCTTCCCTTTATTAGTTTGCATTTTTAAATTTTGCTGCATAAGTATAGTCTGTCCTCTGTGTTCCATTAAATCGTACCATGCAAAATTAGTGACACTGCTATACGTATGACAATGATATGTCCTTGATATCAAACTTTGGTGAAAAAGATTGCAATGCCAAAATGTTGTAAAGTGACAAAGTTTCCGGTACAAGATGTTGGATACAAAAGTTGTATATGATTGTGTAAACAACATATTTACTTTAAAAATAGATATTTCAGAACCCTCTTATTTTTATTTTCTATTTGTAGAAGAACTTGTTCTAGAAAGCTTTCAAATTTCAAAATAAAGGTGGTCCAGGAAGAACATGAAGTGTTTTGTTACCCGCGGGACTTTATGCCCATTGCATTCTAGCTACCTACAAATTCTAGCTGTTGTCAGAATAGTACAAAGCAGTTAGTATTTCATTGTTTTCTATTTTCAAAAATATTCAAATGATTTGATAAAAGACAAAATTTATTTTTTAAATAAAGGATTTTCCTCTGTATTGCTAAAACGGTTTAAAAATGTTTTTGCTGTATTGGTTTTTATTTTCTGTTTAGAAATTTAATTAAAAAGTGATCTTTTTAAAAAAAGTGTTTGGGCTCAGTAATTTTCTTTTTGAATACCATGTGCAGTTTTTAAAATACATTTATCCATGCATACTTTTTACACTTTTGGTTTTCACATGATAAAACAAGATTGTCATGACTGTATCATTGGTCCCATATAGCACACATCACATAGGCTGCACCTACAGTATAGTGTAAGACAATCCTAAGTCATTCCCCTGCAATATGCCTTGTGTGTAAGAAGGATGAGTGTCTACTCCACCATCCTCATAGGAAATGAAAGGAGTAGTTCTGGTATTGTGAGCCATTGAGGGCTATCTGTATCCCAAATCCCTGTATGTCAGAAATAAACTAAAATAATTTCTATGCCTCCTTATGAAGCCTGCAATCAGGCTATGGTAAGATTTGGGTAGGGATGAGAGAGTGGGCCATAGTGTGGTGGCAGAAATCTCAGCAACATTTGTGTCATGAGCAGGATGGGTAGGTATGATGTCCCTAGCCTTTGTTTGTCAGAAGCTGGGAATGGACAACAGTGGATAGATCACTTGATGATTAACTGTTCTGTTCATTCCCTTTTGGGAAACCTGGCACTGGCCACTGTTGGAAGACAGGATACTGGGCTAGATGGATCTTTGGTCTCACCCAGTATGGCTGTTCTTATGTTCTCATGTCAGCAACTGCCCAGTACTATTCAGTAGGACAGTGTTGGAACTCTGGAACCCCTTAGAATAGAGGAAGGTTAGTCACCAAGGCTATGTGTCATAGCTCCAGCTATTCCCCGTGGGTCTCACGCTACTGGCGGACAGTGTTAGCCTCAATGGTTTGCTATGGCATGCCATATGGCCTCTTTTTCGTAACTAAAGGCAGGAGCCACAGGTTGTGGGGAACCCGAGCCCAGATACTACTCTGGGTTCTGGCCCAAGGACCTTAAGGCAACGGCAACAGGCAGGGTTATTGCAACTCACAATATGGCAGCTTTCCCTGTGCCACTTTCCCAAACAATCACAGCCAGCACCTTTCCTTTGGTACTTGCTTGTCAGTCCTCCGCTCACACCCACACAGCACTTCTTCCTTTATGTCCTTCGCTCTTTTCCTTCCCCCTTCCTTGCTTGGGGGAGCCCTTTTAAAGCGGCACCACAGGCCTTAATTGGCTGCAGATGTCTAATCAGCCTGTAGCTTCTAGTTAGCTCTAATTGACCCCAAGTGCCTGCCTAATTATGCTGCAGTTAGGTTTTGGACTTTTCTTTACTTACAGAAAAGAAAGCAATTCACCCAAGCCCCAGCATGTCTTCCCTCCATCAGTGTGCGGCAGCCAGCTAGTCTGGGTCTGTCACAGCTATAATGTATATAAATGACTGGAGAGTTGTGGGGTGCTTGCTGCCTCTACTGTAGCTGTAGCTGGCCAAAACCCTGATCTGTACTGCTATGGCCCTTAGTGACTGATTTATTCAACATTAGGCTTGTCCTGGTATCTTTGAGAGAACAGGCATGCATGATTGTCTGTCTGGTATTGCTTAGGGTCAATTAATGCTTTCTTTGGACCCATTTCTGTCTTTCTAGGTGGATGCTATGAGTCAGCTTACCAGTGTTCCCATATATGGGCAGCCATGTTCTTCAAGGAAGAACAGGTAAAGTGTTAAAGCTCAAGGTTGCTAGGTGCATGGGTTTTTTTATGTGAAAGTCTGGTTGAAAAGGGAACCTGGCAGTGTCTGGTCAGATGTGCTGACCGGACACTAAAAGTCCGGTTACCAGAGGTTGGGGGACTGGAGGAAATGGCAACTTGTCACCTGGTTCACAGTGATAGTGGACAGCAATGCAGGCCAGATGCAGGATTGCATGAGTCCCTCTGACCATGTAAGCCTCAACTCAGTCCTTACCACCTGTCCCCATGAATCCTGTGATCTTCTGTGCTCTAGAGCAACTGTGTGGAGCAGGTGATAATTGTGACCAGAATAACCAAACCAAACCCAGGACCTATCATGCAAACAAGCATATTAGGGGCTATAGTGAAATTGAGAGAAATTACCCACATCTATAAGTATTTATAGGATTAAGTCCTTGATGTGGATTTTTAATGACACAAAAATGCTATCTATATATTTTAGAAATGTGCATCTGTCTGTCCGTCCATCTATTTGCGAGTCCATTTGTTCAAGACGCCGAAACGCCTCTGAAACATTAAGAACTAGGGCCACCAAATTTGGTATGCAGCTTCCTCTTATCTTGACTTAAAGCAAGGTCAGGATTTGATTGTACCAGGAAGACGGGAAGTGCTTGGAATGGGAAAGGAAAAGGACTGTCCAAGGGGACACTATATTGCAGAATTACCATGGGGAAGAGGGGACCAGTGAGCCCAGGAAAGAGCTACATTGGAGAGTGACCAATGGGGGTGGGGGGGCAGTCACACCAGCCAGAAAGTGGCCTGCTGGGTCTCACCATCCTTCCAGCCACCAGACTGAGTAAGTGGTTTCCCCTGCCTCAAACACCTCCCTGCCTGGTGCTTGACAACAGCACCGGAGTGGGGCGGAGGAAAGGCACCTGGCAGACGGGGTAGGAAGGAAAGGCTCCTGCTGGAGAGGGGTGGAGAGAAGGCCCCACCACCTCTAGAGAAGCCATAGCCACACCTCCCCTCCCCCCGCACTGCTGGGCTGCCCACTGCATCCACCCCCCAACTAGCCTATGCAGTCCCATCTCCTCCCCCAGGCCCAGTCTGGGGAGCACCGGTTAGGGTTGGCCTATGCGCCACGCTGCTCGGACCTCCCATGGCCCAGCCACCTGAGGACAAGCTGGCAGTGCACAGCCGCCTCCCCCCCCCCACTTCCCTCTCCACCTCTGCCCCAGGAAGAAGCTGGCTGCCATCCACAGCCCTTGTTCTGAGGACTCCTCCCTTCTCTCTCCTCTGTGCTCCCCCTTCTCCCAGTCCCCTACCCTGATTCCTGCACCCCATCCCTCACTCTTGCACCCCCCCCCACATCCTCAGCTCTCTGCCCTGACTCCCGCACCACCACCACACCCCACATACACTGCTAGACCAGTGTCCTGTAGGACCCAGGCAACACCAGGTAAGTCTTCTAGTAATATACATAGAGGTCTTTTGAAAAATAACATGTAATGACCCAGTAGCTCATGACAGGTGAGCTTGGCACTCTGCTACAAAGGAAGCAAAACATTTAACAGAATGTTATCATGCTACCTTGACTGTCAATAGAAGGAATTGTTTATACCAATGTGCCCTGGTACATTTCCTAAACCCTACATTTGAAAACTGATTTCCAGTCATCATCAGACTTGAAAATGCATTAAAATATCAAGTTCTAACATCACTTTTTGTGTTTCTAAAAATAGATTTTTCTTCTTTTAGTTTCATGTTTCTTTTTTCCCCACAGACTTTGCAAGGATATTTCAGAATACAGTTCTGGATTAAAGAAAAGGTGAGATTCCATGTGATTTTTAGATAGAAGGTTTAAATTTAGCTTTAGCTCCATAGTTGTTAATACACTTCAATGAGAAAAAGAAGTTATGCCATCGTGAGTGAATTTATCAAGTTATGATACCTCATTATTCTGGAAAACAGGAATTCTCTCAGGGATTTAAATTTTACATAATAACCACTACCTTGTTCTGTTCAGAGCTGGGGATAGAGAGGGTGATTTAAATGTGTACTACATAACTAATTAACAGCCTGTCATTTTCCATCTAAATTTACATATTTTAACCCGAATAATAGACAAACCAGTTGGGAAAAGAGGTCAGCTAGAAAGCTGGAAGTAGTAATCACCATTTCTAAGATAAAGCAGTATTGTGAGGAATGCTAAATTTAGATGTGAAAATTTGTTTGGATTGGGAATAGGTAAAGAAGATTTCCACTTTTGGTTTTTCACTTGATTGTAATTAAACAGCATAAGAGCATTGTTGTCATAATTTTTAATTAGAATACATTATTAATTTGCTAATGGAAGACAGTGGTAGTGAGCAATTAGCTAAAAAAATTGAACATTTGTAGTACTGATTTTCCTGTGCAAAAGATTCAGCCTGCAAATATAATTTTCTTTATCTATTTTTAAAAGGTACAACAACTAGTAGTTAACATTAAAATTGTCATTATATAATGCAGAAAGCTCCTTACATTCTTGTTTTGTTTCACTTTAGATTGCTAATATTTTTAAATGTACAGTTTTTTTAAAAATGGGCAACATTTTCTGTAGCTCAGATGATAGACACAGGTCTAGTCCACATATATCAGTATTTTCCTGGATTTAGAATATATAATTCAAGTGAGGATCAAATAGCTAAAGAATGCTCCTGTATTGCAAAGTTGGGCTACTAATATACAGAGAACAAAACAATGTGATCAGAAGTACACTAATCTATGGAGCAGGAGGGAAATTACTCATAGCACTAGTGGATGAATGCTCAGGTGGAGTTAGGCATCACTGTCTATATTTCTGGTGTCTGGAAAAAACAGTGCAACTCTCATAATGTATCTTGGCCTCCTATTCTATGAATGGGGAGAAATTGGGGCCTTAAACTGTGACTCATAAGTTAACAGGCGAGGCAGGAATCTAAGGATACACAGACTGCTGTGTGGAATGGACTCCTGTCCAGATGTGTCTGAGCCACTTGCAAACATGATTGCTGCCAGTGGTGCCCCACCCAAGCACAAAGTCAGATATCATTTTAGTTCTGCTGAAACTCTCAAAACAGGCCCTTGCTGTGGCTGTTAGCACAAATATAGATTTGTCCTTTGAAGCAGTGAGTGAAATCTTGACCCATTGAATTCAACATGAGTAAATTCAGGATTTCATTCTGTCTATAACACTTTGAATATGTTCTGTCCCCATTTTAGCCAGCAGCATCCACAGGAGAAAGAAAAACTGGTTTGTGAACTATACCTGTTCATATATCACAGGCTTTTGCAACGAAAGTTTTGTGTATATTCAGCCATAACCCCTGATATTCATTCTCTTCCATTTCATTTGGAGACACGGGTACAGTTTTGGTTTTTGTTTCTTTTGGGGGGGGAGGGTTGTGATCATCACTAATCGCTATAATGAAAGATTCTGCAAGTGGTTGTATTCTACCGATTTAAAAAAAGACAGTCCAAAACTTTCTACTTCTGTTTATCATTCATTTCTTTAGGAACCTTGTCACTGATAACAGCCACTTTGGGGAGAAATCTATTTTTTCCCTTCTTTAATTCAGGATGCTGTTCCTGATGTGGCAGATAACAGGCAACCATGAATAAATGTCTCAGCCATAGTCTCTTATAAAGAAATTAATTTTCTTTTTTCTTCAGTTAGTGCACTTGATTAATATCAGAATTTAATTCAGGGGAGGGAATAAAACACATTAACACATTTTTTTGGAGAGTGGTTGTTCCAGTTAAGTTGATTTTTACATGAAAATGTTTGATGAATAATTCAGGCAAGACAGAAGCTAGTTCCTGACTGGCCAATGATTCCAATGAGGAAATCATGTTGGAACCAAAACATCCTATGTAAAATGCATGACAGTCTTAATGCTCATGCTTAAATTTTAATATGTTTGGTCCTGTAGGATAGTCAGAGGTATAGCTGGTTTAGGTTCTTGAACAGTAATTTTGTGAGCTACTATTAGAGCTGTCATAAATGGTTTGTTTTACAATAGACCTGAAAGGAGATGAGCTGCTTTGCCTGAAGTGGCACGAAGTGCTTCTTGACATGAAAACAGAATTGCTTCATAAAGTGCAACTTGGGCAAAACTGTTCTGATTGGAATGGCATGAAATAAAAAGCGCAACCCTCCATTTCCAAGTCTGTCCACATGCTCCTCTGCAGACCTGGGCTTTGTGGTGCCCCTACTGTTACGTCTGAACAACTAGAAATGTGAGAAATGCATAGATATCAAATACCTTTTAAAAGCTTAAATGTATTGTGGAAGCTTAAGCAAATGGAACACAGTAAGAGAGTAAATGTGTTATTTTTCTGATTTATAAAACATGTTAAATATCGTAACAAAGGCACTTGCTCTAGCCCTGGAAAACAGAGACTCCATTGCATTTACCCAGCCCAAATAAGGCCAGTTCTGTTGTTATTGTCTTTGGGTGTTACAGTTATATAAATGATTAATACTAATAGTGCCTTTCATCCCAGGATCTCCAAGCAGTTTCCATAGATTATATAAGTCACCTAGCACACCTCTGAGTCAGAAGAGCATGCATTTAGCGGATTTAAAGATGAATAAACAAGAGGCACAGATTAAAGGTCCCATTCTGCCACCATCCTCTTGAATAATACCTTGTTATATCAGTAGTCCCATTCAAAAAGGGTGACAGAGTTGACCCTGCAAGTGAATAGTAGACATAGCTCCTCAGCATTGCTAGTGAGGGACACGGGGACCCATTCACATGAATGGTACACAAGACATAGTTCTTTCATGTAGGGGATTGTCATAGTTCAGATAACTGCACCTGTGCTTTTCCTCTGTGGTCCATCAAAAGCACCTATTCTCAGGCTTCCAGCTCCCCATCTGTCATCTCTTTTGGATGGAGATGTGTCTTGTACTGATGTTTCTGGTCTTCTCATGCTCCCGGTCTGCAAGTTGCTGAATTTCCACATGTAGTTTGTCTCTTTCCAGCTGAAACTTCTCTTACTCTAGCTATTGATCTGACCACAACTCCTGTTGCCTCAGTACATTAAATCTGGACTGAATATGGTAGCTGCCTCAATCAGCCTCTTCCCTATTTCTCTTCAGGGAGTTGGTCCTAAGATTTTTCTCACAATTTGGACTCTGCCAATGAACTGGAAATTCTCTGAAAATTTGGACCATTATTCCTCTTCCAGTCATTGGAGCGCATCAGATCTACCAGCTGTATCTTGGTCCACTCTTCAGTGTTGAGTTGCCTTGCTTTGCATAACTCAGTCAGCTTCTCTATGCTACCGGGACACCATGAGAGGTGAGGATGCACAATAGGTTAGTGTAACTGCCATCTGTTCACCTTGTCTGTTGGATGTTCCTGCCCCTCATCAGATCGCACTAGATTCAATTGCTGTCCGATAACATGACAGTAGTTATATATGTCAATAAGCAGGGTGATGCCTGGTCCCCTCCCTCTGCACGGATGCCATCCTCCTTTGGAACTGGTGCCTCAATTGCCCTCCACACTGTATACCTCCTGGGCACTAGCAACTCTTTTGTGGACATGCGCAACAGGTCCTTCTACGTCAATCATCAATGGGAGCTCCATGACCCCATTCTTTGCTCAGTCTTTCACCAATGGAGCACACTGTGCTGGGTCTGATTCAAGATGATTGAGTGACAGCCTTTCCCTCTTCTGCTTTAGGGAAGCCCTTGAGCCAGATTCATAAGACAACACCCTTCTCCTTCCCAGACCACCAAACTCAAAGGATGCCTTTCCATCTATTCCCTGCTCCCACAAGTTGTGTGCAAGGTCCAATGCGCTTAAGTGAAAGCTATTCTCATAGTCCCTCTTAAGCTTACCAGTATTGGTTCATTGATCTCCTCCATCTCTCTTCTTAGCCCCTGATCTGCCTTCTCAACTTCCTGAATGTCCTATTGCCTCATGGCCGCCTACAGTACCCTCAGCCTGAGCTTGGTCCACCTCATGACCATGTATTTGGATGGGGCTTGTGTGCTTTGCCCCCATGCACAATATCCTCTCTCTAAGCATACAACCATTTACTAGAGCTTGCTTCCAAGCTAAATGGTACTGCTTCACCATCTGGGGGCACCACTATGCTCTGGACTCCATCTCTGTTCCCATCCACCTGGATTACCTTCTGCACCTTGGACAGTCGGGTCTCATCCATTTCTCCTATTCGGATTACAATATTTGCCCTCCATCTCCTCTGCTGTGGACAATATTGCTTGCTGGTAAGAGGGACATGGAGCAGCATTGACTTGCACAACCTCTTTAAGCCATGGCCACGCCATAGCTCATGTGGGTCAAGGGACACTAGCAATGTTTCCTCGAACATTATGCATCTTTGGGTGAGTTGAATTTTCTTTAGGGTGGGTTGAAATTTCTTATGTGAAACACCAATATTGAGGTGGTGTATGGATGTGTACCCCCTAGTACAAACAAAAAACATAGATATAAATATATATTTAAATAGTTTATAGATATAGAAAAAATATATTAAAACAAGGGATAATTAACAAGGAGCAGTGCTCAAGATGTTTATTTAAAAATCAAATCTAAAGAAAATTAACACTACCCATTAACACCTACTAAACTTTGTTTGAAATGTAATAATATAAATGTCAAGAGCTAGCTCTTTTGCTCCAGTATTCATTCACTAAGGCCTGAATCCTTATTTACAAAAGCAGCCAAAATGTTTTACAATAGAAAAATACCAAAACAAATGAAGTCTGCTCCTGCATTAAGATCTGCTAATGCAGACTCTCTCAGGCCTCCTTACGTCTCTGCTCTGGATCTGTCTCCCTCCAAACAAATTTCTAGGAATTCAACATAGCCAAAAGCAAGCTGTTTACCTTTCCCTCCTGATGCTAGGTGAAAAATATTTTGGTCTAGAACTGCAGAGGATTCACCGTTTTGTGTTTTCTCTATAAGCCTAACAGTTTCAACAAGAAAAGGGAAGATGTAATTTGGACTAAGCTCCCACTGTTGCATTAATGAGACAAGGGAGTTTCCCCAGCAGCACTCCATCTTCCATTTACCCCCATGCCCTAGCATGCCAGCATAACCCACCTGAAGTTTTGGCACCCCACTCCCGATGCAGCCTGCTTCCCTTTCCCCTCCAATTCAGGAGAGGGTTCTGTGTCTGAGACAGAGGTTCTAACTACTGCTGTAGTACAGATGGGAATCAGAATGCTCCAGACAAACTCCTCACCCCCATCTCACCCCACAGATGCTGGCACCCATCCGCCCTGTCTTTCCCCTTTTTACCCCCATGCAATCTGTTCCCCTTCCTCTCTGGCACGAGCCCAGCTAGGGGCTGGGAGAGATTTCTGCCTCTCGGAGTTGCAGGCATCAGCCCAGCTGGGAGTCAGAGGACACACCACAATCAAGCTCCCCACAATAAACAAACTGCACAATATAATTGCAAGGAATATATGTGGCATTACAACAGAAGAGTAAAATGTGAAGAAATTCAAGCAAATGTATTCCTAAACTTGTTTTCAGGAATTTTCTTTTTATATTATTTGTATCACTCTCTAACCTGAGATAATCTTTGATCTTGGATACTAATAGAAGACCTGGGCAAGTGGACCTCTGCAGCTGTGGTTTCATTTCCAAAATTAATTAACATAATTTAGAAAATGGACACAACTTCTCAGATTGTTTGTTTGTTTTTCAGAACTGAGAGTTAGACATAACAATCCAAACCAATTCAGATTAATAGGAAAGAGAAAAACACAAGGAAGGGGATGACAAGAGCAACTCCTCTCATATCCCAGCTAGTGGTTGGGATTTCACTGGAGCTGATGGAGTTGATGACATCATCTACGTTCCCACTCTCAGACCTGACCTGGTCAGATGTTGTTCAGGGTCAGAATGATGAAGATGTTGTGGTACATCCTGGGGTCCCAGAAGGTGGTGGTGGCAGTTACGATGAAGCTCAGTCCTTTTGGTCCATCTGTAAACATCCGCCCCCCGCAAGTCTCTTTTTTAAGGACCCAAAAGTGTGTGATGAGAGGAGTAGCCCTTCCCCTGATTATTTTGTCCACCAGTTAGTGCTAATTTCTGATGCACCAAGTTTGGTTTATTAATTGCCAGTCTATTTTGTTTACCAGTCATGATCTCAAGAGAGTCCTTGAGTGATATCAGTAGATCTTTTTTGTTTGGACTAATTCAGCCTGTCTTCCTTTTGTACCTTTCCCTATCAATATTCATTGGTAAAGGTAACTCTAACATTTTACCAACGTTTATCTGCCTTCCAACAACTGAACTCTCAGTTGGAGTTGGCTTGTAGGACCTCAGTTATTACAATAGGCCACTTGTGATATTTTAAGAATTTTGAGTTGAAATTCTTAGCTTTGTCATACTTATTTCATGTCTCAAAAACAAGTGCGTGCTTAACTTTAAGGGGGCCTAAACTAAACTAGTTTTTTTCTCTCTCTCCCTTCCCCCATCCTCCGATAAGTTGTTTATTATTACAGGGTGTGCCTGGTCTTTGCGGCTCCCTCTAGGAGATTCCCCGTCCCTATTGTGTCCTGCCGCAGAAAACAGCAAAGTGACAAGAAAGAAGCAGCAAAGGTGGATTTTCCAAGCCTGCCTAGAGAGTCAGGAAACAGCAAACCAGAGGTTACTCAAGGGGTAAGGAAGGCTGCTCCTCTCTAGCCACAGGAGCATGATGGCTAACCACAGCTTAAGGGTGCTAGAGTGGGGGTGCTGAACGCTATTAAACAAAACTGTAAACTATATAAAATGGAAAGCACTTCAAGCCAGGGATATGTGTCAATACCTCTAGTTCCAGCACCTATGCCAATGCTGTTTCTGGCTGCATTCCCTAAAGTGGAGTGTGCAGGGACCGAAAGAATCTAAGAACCTTGGCCCTGACATCAGAGTGAACCTAAAAGGGTCCAAGTGGACAGAGGCCCAGGGAAGAAGCAACAACAAACTGAAATGAAGAAGGGTGTAGCTGCTGTTTATGGTATCCCTTAGCCAAGATGGGCAAGGATGGTGTTCCTAGCATCTGTTTGCCAGAAGATGGGAATAGGGAATGCTTGTTGAATTCTTGATTGCTTGGTCTGTTCATTCTGTCTAGGCCACCTGGCGCTGACCATAGCATACTAGGCTTGATGAACTTTTGGCCTGCCCCAGCAAGGCTGTTGTTATGTTCTTTTGTTGAAACACATAGTGAGTAGGTCTGGGTCCCCCTACCAGCCACAGTGGCATAAGCCCCATGAAGGAGGTAGGATTTATTTGAAAGCATGAACAAAGGCTAAAGACCCCCATGGAGGGCAATGGGATTGTTTATTTATTGGATTCTTTACTGCTTTAGAAGGGTAGTGGCTTTGCAGGAAGGCCAAGCCATGGAAGACTCTCCACTCCCAGTCGAGCTGGTAACCTGCTGGGGATCCTGGGGTGAGACAAGGACTGCTGCTAGGAATTGATTAAGAGGTGAGTTTCCCCCTTACAAGTTACCTCACAAGATATTTGAAGTCCTTTCAGGGCAGAAGGTGTGAAGTAGGTTATTTAGAATCTCAGTGGGGCCTGACTCAAGGAAGGAAAAACTTTTTGCTACTTGAGAAAAATTAGTGTCATGGTTTCCTTCATCTCTCTGGCTAAAAAAGACCAAGTCAAGGATGTCATGTTTTGCAGTTCTGTTGTCATTTAGTCATTGCTTTTCACGCATGGAGAATCCTCTCACCACAGTAACTTTACTAGCACCCAATAGAGTTAATAAATAGCTTGTAAACACCTTCTTCAAAGCAAGGGTTTTGTCATGGTTGACTGGAACTTCACTTTACTGAGGTATCTGGAGACAGGCTAATTAGATGTCTGCCTTTTGGTGGCATGATATTAAGTCTTAAATTCTAGAACGCTGAAAGTTTATGAAATTCAAGTCATCAGTCAATTAGACAAGAAAAAACAAGTCAAGTTTGTTAGACTACATGAGTCAGGCAGTTGATTATTCTGACAAAACACAGGACTGGATACTGTAACAGAGGGGTTTGCTTTGTTAATTGATTAACTGCTATCTCCAGTTCCATTGACCT
The DNA here is from genome assembly GCA_019425775.1 of Rafetus swinhoei. NCBI lineage: Eukaryota > Metazoa > Chordata > Testudines > Trionychidae > Rafetus > Rafetus swinhoei. The sequence goes on along the minus strand of CM033427.1, from coordinate 74,525,705 downwards.
TGACTAATTTGTTGTACTGTCTGTCATTTCTTATCTTCAGCTGAATAAGGAGGCTCATGCGTAAACATCAACAGCATTAAGGTCAGAGGGGACTTGACCTATCCTCTGTGGCTTGTTCACTTTAATCGTGTGCAGAGACAGGTTGCAAGCTGCTTTATTCCACAAATCTGTCTAAAACGCTGAAATCTTTGTCACGCTATCTCTGATTTAAGCATAGTAAAATGCCATTGAAAATGACTTTGGATCTTAAGGTCCGGATCATATTCTTACCTCAGAAGTCTGTGTGTCACAGAAAAACAGAGAGGCTGGCTGTTGCATCTGCTTTGCCAGATATTCAGTTTGATTTTTCATGTCAACACACAAGGCTAGATGGAGCATGAGAAGATTACTTTTTAGTTTTGCTCTTTCTGAACATATAGGGTACGTCTATACTACAGGCTTTTGTCGACAGAAGTTTTGTCGACAGATACTGTCGACAAAGCTTCTGTCGACAAAGAGCATCTAGACTACATCCAGTTCTGTTGACAAAGCAAGCCGCTCTGTCGACATGAGAGTGTAGACACAAAGGACAGTGTAGATGCAATAATGCCTTCTGTTGACAGAACTCTGTCGACAAAAAGGCATTATTCCTCGTAGAATGAGGTTTACCGCTGTCGACAAAACAGCTGAGTTCTGTCAATGTTATGTCGACAAAACTCGGCGGTAGTGTAGACGCAGGTACAGTTTTGTCGACAAAAAGTCCACTTTTGTCGACAAAACCCTGTAGTCTAGACACACCATATAGTGTAGTAAAGGATTTACTCTGTTTTTCTGAATAGTGCAACCTGCAGTCAGTATGGAGGCTCAAACTGGGAGAAAACCTTCCATAATTTTGCTCATAATCTCTACACAAGCATATCCTACATTTTGTTTTTGTCTCCGTGCTTTGATGATGCCACCATAAGGTGGAAAAGCATTCTGGTGGTCAACATGAACATGAGCCTGTCGAGCATCCTGCGTTTGGAGAACTCAGTTAATGCCAGAGCTAGTTTTGGTATTTGAATTGGATACAGATTCTCTGTCAAAGATCATAGGATCATAGAAATTGCTGATAGAAGAATCTACTCTTGTTACTTTACATCTGTCACTGGAGAATTGTTCCAAACAGTGAAGTCGTTACTAGCTTGCCCACTTTGAAATGACTGAAGTAATGAAGTTTTCATGTCTTCACTTGAAAGACTTGCCACAGTTTAATAGGTTTGACAACTGAATATTTGTCCTATTATTCAATTTAAACTTCTTGGGTTTAATTTCATGTAATTACCCTGCACTAGAAGTCCCCTAACTCCTTCCTAGACCATGGTCCCCAACCCTGAGCCCTTCCCACAGCCTAACTCCCTTCCAGACCCCGCACCCCAACCCTAATCTCCTGCCCTCAGCCTGCTTCCCTTGCCCCCAGGCTGGAGCCCCCTCCTGTTCTTCAAAAGTCTCATCCCCAGCCCACCCCAGAGCCCAGTCACAGATCTCACCCCCTCCAACAACCAAGCTCAACCTGCAGATCCCTCCTGCACACTGAACTCCTCATTTTTTGCCCCACCCTAGAGTTCCCACAACATCTAATAACTCTTCTGGGGTCCTGGAGTTAATTTAGCCCTGCCTGCAGCAAGACTCAGAGCTTCCACCTGAGCAGCAGCAAGTCTCTGAGCCTCAGTACCAGCCCCCCCCCATGGGACTGATTTTTCTGTGGGTCAGTGGCCTCTGACTGAAAAAAGGTTCTCCACCGCTGCTTTAGAGCTTACAAGTCCACTCAGTCCTACTTCTTGTTCAGCCAAGCACAAAGGGCTTGTCTACACTACAGAGAAGATTGAAGCTGATGCAGTCAATCTTCTAGGGTTCTAATTAGCGGGTCTAGTGAAGACACACTAATTTGAACTGAGGGGGCACTCCTGTCGGCACCAGTAGTCTTGCTCCTCATGAGGGGTAAGGGAAGTCGATGGGAGCATGTGCTCTCGTCAACCTCCTACTGAGTGGATGGCGCCAAAACACAATTTAAGATACTTCAACTCCATCTATGTAATCAACATAGCTGGAGTTGCGGATCTTAAGTTGACTTCCCCCTTTAGTGTAGACCAGGCCTGAGAGAAGAAGTTTGTTTACATTTGTGATCAATAGTGCTGTGTGTTTCTTGTCACCTGAAAGTAAGAACAGACATTCACATGGCATTTTTGTAGTTGGCACATTCCACATATGCTAAGCAATAGTATGACCCTCTGTGCTACAGCCACCATTCCAGAGAACATGATTCCATGCTGATGATGCTCTTTGATAAAAACTTCATTGATTAAATTTGTGACTCAACATCTTGGGTGAGAAATGTTTGTCTCTTTTCACTGCAGATCGGACAAAACACAAAGAAGGTACTAGTGTGAGATTTCTAAAGACAGCTACAGCACTTGATCCAAAGTTTAAAAATCTGAAGTGTCTTCTGAAATCTGAGGGATAAGGTGTGGAACATACTTTCAGAAGTCTTAAAAGAGCAATACTCTGATGTGGAAATTACAGAACCTGAACCACCCTGTCAAGAGACAAGACCCCTCAATGGTCCAGAAGCCCCCAAGTTGGGGTCCGTGCCCACTTTCCGCAGGGCAAATACGGCCCATAGACCTAGTTCCTCTCGAATGTCCCTCTACCAGGGTACCTACGGCCCTATGGTCTTGTTGCAAACATAGTCCCTTCTAGCAGGGCCTGCAGGCCTAGTCCTGAAGCACAGTTCCCTCTCTTAGGGTAAACATAGCCCTGCAGGCCTAGTCCCAAAGTATAGTTCTCTCTAGCAGGGTATATACGGCCCTGCAGGCCTAGTCCCAGACACAGTTCCCCCTATCAGGGTAAATACAGCCCTGCAGGCCTAGTCACACACACACTCCCTTCTCTCAGGGTCACTATGGCCTAGTCCAAAGCTAAACCTCCCAGACTGCTAGGGAGCTGGGTTGTTGTGGGGTGGGTCAGTAGGGGGAACCGGGCCCTCCCACTCTACTGGGTCCCAGCCCAGGGCCCTGTTGGCAGTGGAGGATTTCACTGCCTGCTCAGCAGGGATGTCAGTCGAAGCGTGCTGAGCTCCCGGAGGACAATCCTCCGTCCTAGGCTACTTCCTACTGTTCCCGGCGTGCTATGCATCCTCGGGGTGTTGCTCGTTGAGTCGAAGTCTCCCGGACAACCTCTCTGACTGGGGTGGCCGTTGGGGCTGTGGCAGCTATGGCAAAAGCTGTTGCTGCAGCTGAGGTTGCTGCTGCCAGGGCTGCTATTTGTGGAGTGGCTGCGGCTGCTGATGCTGCTCCTCGGGTGGCTGCTGGTGCTGCAGGGGCTGTTCAGGCGCTCTGGCCTGAGCTCCTTCCCCTCTGGCGGTCAACCCAGACTGAGTGGCTCCCTGAGCTTTTATACGCTGCTTTCCCTGGGACCATGCGCAGCAGGGCTATGGGAGCGGGGCCTTTTTGGCCAGCTTGGCCAGGGCAACTCCTTGCTCCCTAGTGAGGGGTAGAAACACCCCATCAGCCTCCCCCCCCAAAACAAACAAACAAACAAAAAACCCCACAACTTTTACTGGTAGCATCTGGCTTAAGATGATGAAAGTGAATGGTATCGGTCCATATAGCTTTGGATCATTATTGAGCAGAAGCCATTAGTAGCTTAGATGCATGTCCTTTGGAATGGTAGTTGAATCATCAAGCAACATATAGATGTTTAATGCATCTGGAATGGAAATATTTTGTGATGCTAGCTACAACAATGCCCTATGAACATCTGATTTTACTTTTGAGTGATACTGTAAACAGGAAGTGGGCAGCAGTATTTCCTGCAAATGTAAACAAACTTGTTTGTCTGAGATAACAAGTAGCACTGAATGGACTTGTAGACACTAAAGTTTTCCATTGTTTATTTTTGAATGCAGGTTTTTTTGTGCGGAGTTCTACATTTGTAAGTTCAACTTTTAGAATAAAGAGATTGCACTACAATTCTGGAATTAGGTGAATTGAAAAATACTATTTCTTTTATTTTTACAGTACAAATATTTGTTATTAAAAATATTTTGTATTCTGTGTGGTAACTGAAATCAATATATTTGAATATGTAGAAAAAATAAAAAAATATTTAAATAAATGGTATTCTATTATTGGTTATCTGCACAATTCATGATGAATAATTTTTAATCACATGAATAATCACAATTAACTTTTAATCCCTTGACAGCCCTATCTATATCTATATCTATATCTACAGGGCTTGCCAAGCGGCAGCGAGCCCCGCTCGCCAGCCGCGCGGTTTCGCGCGGTTCTGCACTCTGGGCATGCGTAGATCATTCTGTGCATGCGCAGATCGCTCTGCGCTGGCTCTTCCCGGGTTGTAATCTACTCGCCATGGGCGAGTAGATTACATTATTTGTCATGCCCTGTATATCTATATCTATCATCTTTCAAGTGTTCTTCATAAATTGCCGTAGTTGCCATACTCATATCTCTCTCAGATTTGTCTAAAATTTTCTCAAAAATGCCCAGACAAATATCCACAAGCAAAGGTGCTGTCACTTTAAAAGCAAATAGTGAATGTCTCTTGCCTCTCTGCTCCATCATATGATCCTGCTTCCCATGCAGGCTCCAAAACACTGTCACTTTGCTACCATATTATATTCTAGTTTGTATGCCAATTTTCACCATCTAGTCTTAATACTTGTCATTGAATATTACATTTCAGATTGTTGCCAACCCATATGTACTAGTCTGCTGTTCTCAAGTTTGAATTTCATTTTTGCTTTTCCTGACAATCATAGAATCACAGAATACTAGGACTGGAAGGCACCTCGAGAGTTCATCGAGTCCAGTCCCCTGCCCTCATGGCAGGACCAGTCTAGTACTGTCTAGACCATCCCTGATAGACATTTATCTACTCTTAAATATCTCCACAGATGGAGATTCCACAACCTCCCTGGGCAATTTATTCCAGTGTTTAACCACCCTGACAGTTAGGAACTTTTTCCTAACGTCCAACCTAAACCTCCCTTGCTGCAGTTTAAGCCCATTGCTTCTTGTTCTATCCTCCTTATGATACCCTTTTAAATACCTGAAAACTGCTATCATGTCCCCCCCTCAATCTTCTCTTTTCCAAACTAAACAAACCCAATTCTTTCAGCCTTCCTTCATAGGTCATGTTCTCTAGACCTTTAATCATTCTTGTTGCTCTTCTCTGGACCCTCTCCAATGTCTCCACATCTTTCTTGAAATGCGGTGCCCAGAACTGGACACAATACTCCAACTGAGGCCTAACCAGCGCAGAGTAGAGTGGAAGAATGACTTCTCATGTCTTGCTCACAACACACCTGTTAATGCATCCCAGAATCATGTTTGCTTTTTTTTTGCAACAGCGTCACACTGACGACTCATATTTAGTTTGTGGTCCACTATAACCCCTAGATCCCTTTCTGCCGTACTCCTTTCTAGACAGTCGCTTCCCATTCTGCATGTGTGAAACTGATTGTTCCTTCCTAAGTGGAGCACTTTGCATTTGCCTTTATTAAACTTCATCCTGTTTACCTCAGACCATTTCTCCAATTTGTCCAGATCATTTTGAATGATGACCCTATCCTCCAAAGCAGTTGCAACCCCTCCCAGCTTGGTATCATCTGAAAACTTAATAAGTGTACTTTCTATGCCAATATCTAAATTGTTGATGAAGATATTGAACAGAGTCGGTCCCAAAACAGACCCCTGCGGAACCCCACTTGTTATACCTTTCCAGGATTGAGAACCATTAATAACTACTCTCTGAGTATGGCTATCCAGCCAGTTATGCACCCACCTTATAGTAGCCCCATCTAAGTTGTATTTGCCTAGTTTATTGATAAGAATATCATGCGAGACCATATCAAATGCCTTACTAAAGTCTAGGTATACCACGTCCACTGCTTCTCCCTTATCCACAAGACTCGTTATCTTATCAAAGAAAGCTATCAGTTTGGTTTGACATGATTTGTTCTTTACAAATCCATGCTGGCTGTTCCTTATCACCTTACCACCTTCCAAGTGTTTGCAGATGATTTCCTTAATTACTTGCTCCATTATCTTCCTTGGCACAGAAGTTAAACTAACTGGTCTGTAGTTTCCTGGGTTGTTCGTATTTCCCTTTTTATAGATGGGCACTATATTTGCCCTTTTCCAGTCTTCTGGAATCTCTCCTGTCTCCCATGATTTTCCAAAGACGATAGCTAGAGGCTCAGATACCTCCTCTATCAGCTCCTTGAGTATTCTAGGATGCATTTCATCAGGCCCTGGTGACTTGCAGGCATCTAACTTTTCTAAGTGATTTTTAACTTGTTCTTTTTTTATTTTATCTTCTAAACCTACTCCCTTTCCACTAGCATTCACTATGTCAGGCATTCCTTCAGACTTCTCAGTGAAGACCGAAACAAAGAAGTCATTAAGCATCTCTGCCATTTCCAAGTTTCCTGCTACTGTTTCTCCCTCCTCACTGAGCAGTGGGCTTACCCTGTCCTTGGTCTTCCTCTTGCTTCTAATGTATTTATAAAAAGTCTTCTTGTTTCCCTTTATTCCTGTAGCTAGTTTGAGCTCATTTTGTGCCTTTACCTTTCTAATCTTGCCCCTGCATTCCTGTGTCGTTTGCCTATATTCATCCTTTGTAATTTGTCCTTGTTTCCATTTTTTATAGGACTCCTTTTTTATTTTTAGATCATGCAAGATCTCGTGGTTAAGCCTAGGCGGTCTTTTGCCATGTTTTCTATCTTTCCTACGCAGCAGAATAGCTTGCTTTTGGGCCCTTAACAATGTCCCTTTGAAAAACTGCCAACTCTCCTTAGTTGTTTTTCCCCTCAGTCTTGATTCCCATGGGACCTTACCTATCAGCTTGCTGAGCTTACCAAAATCCGTCTTCCCAAAATCCATTGTCTCTGTTTTGCTGTTCTCCCTTCTACCCTTCCTTAGAATTGTGAACTCTATGATTTCATGATCACTTTCACCCAAGCTGCCTTCCACTTTCAAATTCTCAACCAGTTCCTCCCTATTTGTTAAAATCAAATCTAGAACAGCTTCCCCCGGTAGCTTTTTCAACCCTTGGAAATAAAAAGTTGTCACCAATGCAGTCCAAGAACTTATTGGATGGTCTGTGCCCCGCTGTGTTATTTTCCCAACATATATCTGGATAGTTAAAGTCCCCCATCACCACCAAATCTTGGGCTTTGTATGATTTTGTTAGTTGTTTAAAAAAAGCCTCATCCACCTCTTCCACCTGGGTAGGTGGCCTGTAGTTAACTCCTAGCATGACATCACCATACTTATTTCTAGCCACCATGAATCCCCTCTTATAATTTCTTTGTGATTCCTAGTGTTTACAACACCTACAGATATAGTATGAGCAAGTGTAATTAACACACCATTTACCCCATATTCCAGGTCATTAAGGAGGATAGAAATATTTGTGCGTGCTTTGCATACTCAAATAAGTGGAAAAAATACAAAAGTGAAGGGGCAAAATGATGTTACTGATTTTTAAGCACTTAGCATAAAGAATCCTACTTTTCTTTGTTCATGTGTCCAGTCTTTAATGTAAAAAAGATGGCGTGTGGAATTAATGGACAACTAGTGGAGGTACTTTGACAATTAGAAGCCAATGAAATCAGTTTTTTTGAATTGGCATTTACCCAGCACCTTTTCCCTGCAGCCTGACTGTAGAATAAAGATCTTAAGATACCAGTGGCATTAACTCATACTAAGGCTGTGTCTACACTACAAAGAAAATTTGGAAAAAGATACGTATCTTTTTCCACTTTTCTTCCGAAAGAGGCTTTTCCGACATTTGGCCCAGCTACATGGGGCCAAATGTCAGAAAAAAACCCACTTTTGGAACATCCCTTCTTCCTCATAGAACAAGGTTTACAGGGATGCCGAAAAAACACATCTGCTTTTCAGAAATTTTTTTCAGAAAAGCAGATGCGTTTCTTGGATGCGGCAGAGTTTTTCTGGGATTCCCGGAAAAGTTCTGCAGTCTAGACGTGCCCTAAGTGCTGGAAACTACTAACATGAATTCTGTTCATCCTCGCGAATACCTAGAAGAAACAGTTTGGTGAATTTTCAAGTCCAGTACTTTGGTCTTTGCAAAGAAACTGCATTTCGAAAGCCAGTCAAGCTGAGACAAGAAAGTTATTGCCTCCAGCCTTAGAATTTTGATCTTGCTTTGACTGATGTTGCATAGCTATTGATTCTTCAAAGTCATAGGACAGAATTTCTCAACAGTCTTTTCTAAAGATCTAGATGATGAACCAGTAAAATAAGCTATGTACATATTTAACCCTGCAACTCTGTTGTTGTTACACTCTGTTTTCCTTACCTCATGCCACCTGTTTATCCCTTACAGTGGTTTCTGGAGGAGAACAATACTGTTTATGGGTCATGTCAAGATTTGATGCTAATATTTCCATTGTTATATGACAAAGCACCACTATTAGCATAGTGTAGATGAAAGACAAGAAGCTAATAGATTGAGAAACTGATACTAAGGTTAACTAGGCCTGGGAATCTTTAGTTCTAGCTGTGGTTAGAATTATGACAATACATCTTGAAAGGCTGCAGTAAAATACTGCACTCCTAGGTAGAATTTGTACATTATAAGTCTCCAGCATTCTGCTGTGGGGTGAGGAGACTTTTATGCACCCTGTATAGTTGCAAAGGGGAAAAAGCTGTGAACTGTGCATGCTAACAATGATCTGCATATAAATAACAGGCATGTTTCTTTCATTTTCATAAAACTTTTCCCCAGCTTCTGTGATGTATCTCAGCGGAGTGCAGGCAAAGAGCAAGAGAAAATTAAAAAGGATTCTCAGTTTCAATGGGCAGTTTATGTCCAATCAAAAGGAAAGCTTTGGCAGCTTTCTCCTATCCAACAATGCCTCATCTCAGTGCTGTGTGAATGGCTGCAGCTGGAAGTTAACAGGAGGAAGATGGGTTAATGAAAAATTGCCAAACCTCAAGATTCAATCCAAGGTTGGTGACTTAATTTGGGAAAAGTTTTAAATGAAAAGTGATTACAATTTACAAGAAAATTATCATGCCACCCTAAATGTAATGAATATGTAACAGATTTAGGGAGGTATTACACCACGGTGTGTTGTACATTAATAATAATGTATTTATATGGGACATTTAATCAGGAATTATTCCAAACTGGTATGCAGATTGCTCAGGTTTGAGTGTGCATGTATGTATGTAGGCCTGTGTTTTCAATACTGCTAAATAGTCCCCCACCAGCTTGAAATACTTTGAGTGGTTTTCAGAGAGTGGGTGCTTATTACTTTCTGAAAATCAGGTCCTGTGAAAAACAAGAACCAAAAGTGGAGGCATCCACAATTACTAATTCATGCTGTGCGTGAGTGTGTGTAATTTTCTCTATACAATTGTGTGTGTATATGTATACAGTGGCTTGCTTCAGATAACTAGTCTGCATGTGGACTAGTTTCCTTAGCAAGAACAGACCAGTTGTCTGAATAAAGCAGGTGATGCTGTCTGGTCTAATCAACATCTGCAGTTAAAGTAGCACACATTTATACCAGCTGGTAGGAGAAAAAGGGGGGTAGAAACAGGGTCGACTGCTAAGGACAACTGTCTTATGGAAGCCAGCCAGCAGTACTGAAGGGAGCTATTTAGCAGCAGCCAAGGAGAGACTAAAGCTAGTGAGCAATGAGGGCCTTGAAGAAAGATCAGGTTCAAGAGTGGGGTGGGAAGAGCCTTGGAAGGCAACCTAGTGTGCAAGAAAGAACGCGAAAGAACGCCAACTCCATGCAAGACAAAATAGCAAACCTTGGTTCTCCTAGGAGGATAGTTGCTTTGTACATATACTGCATGTAGTCCTTGGGGAATTCTGCAATTTTACTATGGCTCCAAATGCAACAATTGCAGAATTCCCCCAAGACTAGTGAATGTTTATGCTCTGTTGATGCCAGTAATGATCAGTGCAGTGAGAATCTACTTTGTGCCAAAGCAGAGAACTTGGAAAAGAATGCCAAAGTAAATTCAAGGGTCACCATTTCAGAGAATTATAAATATAAGGAGACAGGCTAGAATTTTCCAAGAACCTATAAGGGGTTGATTCCATATCAATCACAGGTGCTTCAGTCTGCCCAAGTTCCATTCCTTTAACTAAAACCTCCTTTTTAAACCCTTTACCAAGCCATTTATCCAGTCACTGTGTACCTTCCCTGTGCACTGGATGGTCACCAGAAGGAAGTGTTAGGAATCAGCTTGACTGTCTGCTGCCTGAACACATTCAGGTTCTTAGACATCTCCCAATGCCCTCTTTTATATCAGCCAAAAACATGTCAGTAAGGGTTCGTCCAGACTACAACCCTTTTTCGGTAAAGGGATGTAAATTAGGCACGTCGATATTGCAAATGAAGCCGGGATTTAAATATCCCGTGCTTCATTTGCATAATAACGACTACGCTTTTTCAAAGCGGGGCTTTGAACCACCCCCAGCAGTTTAGATGGGAATCTTTTGAAACTAAAACCCTTTTTCGAAAGATCTTGTAAACCTCATTTTTTGAGAAGTACAGGATCTTTCGAAAAAGGATTTTATTTTCGAAAGATTCCCGTCTAAACTGCCAGGTTTTTTTTTCGCAAAAGCCCCGTTTTGGAAAAAAGCGGCAGCCGCCATTATGCATGAAGTGTGGGATATTTAAATCCCGGCTTCATTTGTAACATCGACTTGCCTAATTTACATCCCTTTACCGAAAAAGGGATGTAGTCTAGACACAGCCTAACTAACTATAAACCCATCCTCCCCAAATAACTCTGGTGCCTCATATTATGTCCCAGGATGTAAAATTACTACCTTTCTTATGGTCCCAAGAAAGCTGGCTACCTCCCTGTTCACATACATCCTTGCCTTGTCCACCCTGCGAAGACTCATAGTTTCCCACCAGACTTGTGCTGAAGTGTGCCTGACTGTACAGTTTTACCTTATTTTAAAAGTTCAAGGATCAGCCTCAAGTCTCTCTTTGCTTGGAATAGAAATTCAACCCCTTTAGTCATTCCTAAATTGTTTTCCCTATGGTATACCACAGTTCTATCTGGTGGCTGCTGATGGACCCCCAGAGCATTTAGCAGTGGTACCTGTTGATCCCATGACATGCCTCTCTTTCTATGCCAACTCAATTCCATGCTGAACCCCAGCTGCAAACCCTCAGGCAACTTGGACGCATGCCTATGTGCCCAAAAGACAATCCACCCCAGCGTCTGCATGGCTAGTCATTCAACATCTGGAATGAGTTTACAACAAATTTATGTGATTTACCATCTGAGAGCTCACATATGTTTGGTACACTTCTGAATGCTAGTGCCTGATTGCCCAAATTGCCTCTGCTCCTATACCTAGCTGTGCTGCTGTTGTTCCCCCAGTTAGAATGAGTGAGAACCAAATTTGTGGGCTACCAGTACCTGTCTCGATACCCTAATGAACTATGTTGTGAGGGGACTCCAGTCACTGTGCCTAAAATGGGGCCTTTCCCCTGCATCTGTATCATCGTGTAGGCCCACAAGGACTGCACAGGGCAGACCCAAGGCTCACAGCCCTCCTGAAGGATAAGAGATATGATCCTCTTGTGACCTTCACAAGTGCAGTATCACTGAATGCTCATGCTATTGTACATCACACAGCTCCAAACCTCTTCTCATAGACCCAGGTACTAGCTTGCTGGTCCTGAAAGCACTAAACAACGCAACCAAGAACACTGCCTTGCACAAAGTTGCTTCCTTGTCCACTACGCAATACATCACCAAGGATCCCAGCCATGAAGCACTGTTCCCTGCATTCAGCCAACCAGCCAAATTCCCTCCTGCTTTAAGGTGCGATGTGGTCAAATTCTGCCAGATCTGGAGAATTTACATTGGGTCCGCAAAGGGCACCTCACAGGCCCCACACCAATCTCTCTGTTTGCAGCAGGCCTTTGAAATTCAGCAGTAGTGACGTTGGCTCTCTTAAAAAGAAGTTGCAAGAATCTTCTATAGTGGAAATGATAGAGAACCTAAATAAAAGGGGGAAGGCTCTCCCTATAATAGCAGCTAGATGCAAATTCTTGTTGAATCTGTAGTAATGGTAATAATTGTATACTATCTGATGCGTATTATTTTTATTGACCACTTCCTACCCTCTCCCTCTTTCATACCTGTCTAGTTTATCAAATAATTTTGATAGCACCTGGGGGAACGATAAGCTTTTGTGCGGGAACCTCATCGCTTTGTCTTCCTGTGGCCAAGGCTCATTTTCCTTTTTACGCTTTGATCGTTCAACTACTAGCCTTGCCCCTAGCTGACTCCATCCTCTCCATGCTTGGAAAGGAAAATGAGAAGGTTACTGATAATGTACAAGAAGGGCATGTCAAAAAGGGCTGAAAGCAACTTTCTAGTGGATGAGTAATTTTTATCATAGTCTACTGTGTTACATTAGCACTTTTTAATGTCAGAAACAGTTGTCTTGCTTGAGTGAAAGCAAATGTAATATGTTATAATGCAATCAACCATTACCGCCTTTGAGTCAGCCCTAAATTGAGTCAGCTGCTCTGCTTATCTGGCCTTGTGGTCCATGAACCTGGAGTTTTGAATAGTGCATCCTTCCATGGCTTGCCTAAAGAATTCAGATTTCCCGGGAGCCTGCACTCCCTCCTCAGTGTCAGCGTCTCCAAAAGTGTGGATTACTCTTACTGAGAGCCCAGGAGACTTGGGTATTGAAGGGTTATAGATCTGAACTAACCAGAAGCAGTAAGATTAAGTTCAGTTAATTGGAAAGACTGATGTTTAGGCCAATTCATATTTTTTGCCTAGCCTGCCATTTCAGGACTAACAAGGAAGCAAGTATGACAAATTGGGATGTGGGTGGTGAGTAATACGTGCCTGTATAAGACAAAGCCCCGAATATTGAGACTGTCCCAATAAATCAGCACATCTGGTAGCACTAATTCTGAATAAGAAGATTGGATCTTAGAGTGGGAGCAGCAGCAGTGTGTGACAAAGGGATATTAAGTAGCACCATTTGTCATGATGGCAGGGTTAGCTATACCTGTGACCAATGTTCCCTCTAATCTTTTCCATCTATGTGCAGAATGAATTTTTTATTGTGCACTGAGGCATGTGCAAATGTGCACCACCAGTAAAAAACAAAAAAACCGAGCTGTGGGTGCTCTGCTGATCAGCTGGGCAGGATTGGAATCTCTCCCAAACTGCTTGAGTCCCCTCCCGTGTTAACCCTTTCAAATGACAGGCTCAGTAACAAAACTTCTTCCACTTTTAGACTAGGATTCCAGGTTATAGAACTTGTTTTCTGAGCAGGTCCAGCTGCATTTGCCCTCTACTATAGCTTTTCTTTAGGGCACAGTGATCAGCAGTGACTCAAGATGACTTGTTCAAAACAATGTATTTATCTACAGGAACATAGCAATTACAGAGAAAAGGGTCAAAACGACAAAAGGCTTATATGCATATTGTCTTACCTAAAGCTTAGGTAGGCCTCCCCTTCCCCCCCAAGATGTTGGTAGGCCTTATCCCAGGTACACTGTCATATTTGAGGATCGAAGCTCCATCTGCTTTTCTGCAGACCCCACTTCTCTCCATCTGTACTTTAAGGCTGCTTTTTTGACAGTTTCCCAATTCTTTGTTTAAGGTGTCCTACCTGAAGCCCCCCTTTCTTCTCTCCATGTTTGCAGTTATTGTTCCCCTCTTACACAGAGAGAAAATTTCAAAGGGATTGATACCAGTATTGTCAGGTAAGGACTGGTGATTGGCTTAGCTCCAGCCACTGATTTTTGTTCCTGAACATGTGCAAAAGCTACCTAGAACTGTAGTAGGCAGCCTGATGGTAATCAGATTGTCAGAGTTACACATACTAATCATAAAAATAATGCAGATTACATCTGAGCACCTTATTTTTTTAAAACAAATTCTATTCACCGTATCCCTGATGGAATGCTGCTGCTGATACTCCTGAATTTCTTTCTTTCTCTTACCCCAAGAGAAGCAACACTGGTTTTATCTGAGAGGACAGAACTGCCTTTGTAGTTTACACTACCCCCTTTAATCAGCTAGATGGGGCACTGCTAGCTGATTCAGGATTCTGCCCCCATCCTCACCTAGTCTGAGGCCTTGTCTATACCAGTGTTTCTCAACCTTTTTTTTAATAAAGTACCCCTTTGAAAAAAAAAGTTCCCTCAGTACCTAGTTTTCAGACACACAAATTTTTTTCTACCTTTTCAACACATTTGTTTAAACAACTTAATTGTAGCCAGGTGGGGGATGAAATTTTTGGGTGCAAAAAGTACAAAATTAATAAAGCACTGTAAAACAAATAAAAAATTCATTTTTCTCCAAATTTCAGTTGTGTTGACATACCCCCCCAGACTTCTCTCGAGAACCCCAAGGGTACTCGTACCACTGATTGAGAAACACTGGTCTATACTACCACAGGCTGTCAAATAATATAGCTGAAGTCAATGTACTTAGGTCTGCTTACTGCAGTATCTTCACAGTACTAAGTCAACAGCTGATGCTCTCCTGTGGACTCCGTCAACTAGATAAATCAGGATACTAGACATGATAAATCAATCCCTGCTGAATCGATCACTGCCCAGTGATCAACATGCCCTAAGCATGTTCCCTCTGTGTTGCTTCCAGCCCTTTATGGTGCCAAACTTGCAGTACCAGAAATCAAGCTATAAAGCTGTAACCCTCATGCTTTCTAATGAAGACTTGGGCCATCTAACTGGATTCTTTTAAAAAACATAAATGAAATATTCTTGCTATAGAATAAAAGTTCATGCAAAGCATAATTTATTTCTAAAACAGATATTTACAAGATTTTGGAAGAAAAAATCTTGAAATAGAGCTGGTGTAATGCAATAGATTCAAATATCCAGAAGGTGGCACTTGAAGTATTTCTACTGTGATAACAGGAAACATTAGGTAAATAATGCAGCTTTGCCTCTCTGGAACTTATTCTATAAATGAGACAGCTTTACATTGTTAATACTGTGCTAAAAGGAAAAGTCTTAATGGCCGCATGCTTTTGCCCAAACCATGTGGAGCACTCGTTGCTGTAATACTGTAGTGTTAACCAGAATGAACTCAGAGGTTGGATGCACTCTCTCTCTCTCGCTCTCTCTCTTTTGAGATTTGATGCCTGTCATAAGTGTCTTCTTTTCTTGAGGCTTTGAAGAATAGGGCTTAAAACTTGCTGGGAAAGAAGATGCCCTGTGCTCACTTTTGCAGCAATTTCCCCTGACTTCTGTATATATTTTTCCAAAGCTAACATTGTCATTCTGGGAGTTCTAATGATGCTATTAAGCAATCATGCTTTTTGTCTTGGTACCTCTTTCAAAATGTGTCTTACAATTTGGTTTAAATGGTGTCAACACAGCTTTCACCTGACTAACAACCTGATGCTTAAATAGATCTGATTTTTTTTTCTGAGTGTGAACTACTATGAGTAGGAATAAGAAACTTGATCAGAACTCCGTAGCCTCTGAGATTTTCTTTTATTGAGCAAAAAGCTCATCAGAAAGACAGTCAGCAGTTCTGTTAATGGCCACCCAGAAACCTGCTGTTTCACCCACCTGCATTTAGCTGTTTCAGAACAAGAAGCTACTGCTAGTCAGTCTGACCTTTCTTATAATGCACCAGAATAATATAACACTTCCACCCAAATGTATGTATTTAAAAATATTTTAACCCATTATAAGATGCAAGTGCTACTCTCAGATCTTGAGATATTACTTGAAGCAGCTAATCTTTCAAATATTGAACTTTAAAAATGATTATTGTAAATTTTCTTTCCTCCTGTAATGGGTTGAAATTCCTATTTGTGTGTG
Organism: Rafetus swinhoei; assembly: GCA_019425775.1. Lineage (NCBI taxonomy): Eukaryota > Metazoa > Chordata > Testudines > Trionychidae > Rafetus > Rafetus swinhoei. The sequence goes on along the minus strand of CM033427.1, from coordinate 74,509,819 downwards.
TGTGTGTCTGTGTGTTGCACTCACATCTCTCCATACTTGGATTCATGTGTTATGCAAGGCACATCCCAGAATGAGTACATGGAAGAAATATGGGCTTAATCCTGTAAGGTGCTAAGTGTCTGAAACCAGTGGGACTGCTCATGTGCTAATCCTTCTGATTAAGGGTAATGGCTGAGGCAGAGACATTTGTATCCTGGAAATGATTGTATGACTGTGTAGATAGTATCAACAGGAGGACTAAATCTCCTTGACTGTAGGATGGTGTTCTGAGGACTGCTGAATGGAAATGGGATACACCTATCAAGGAAGGGAAAGAGTATGTTGGGATACAGACTGGCTAATTTAGTGAGGCAGGCTTTAAACTAGGTTCAGTGGGGGCAGGAGACAAAAGCATGGAGATGTGAGTGAAGGGTCAGAATCTGAGGGAAACACGAGCAATTGTAGAAGGGATGAAGGGGATATGAGGGAAAATCGAATGAACATCTTAGATACCTGTATACTAATGCAAGAAGTATGGGGAATAATCAGGAACAACTAGAAACACCAGTGAATAATCACAACTGTAACATAATTGCCATCACAGCGATTTGGTGGGATAATTTACATGACTGGAATGTTGCTATAGAGTAGTACAACTTGTCCTTCCTGAACAGGCAGAGAGAAAACAAAAAGAGTGATGCTGTTATTTTGCATATCAAAGATATATAAAATTAAATTGAGATAGAAATGGGAAGCAGACCAGTTGAAAGTTTCTGGATAAGAATAATAGGGGTAACACCCTCCCAGAAAACAACTACAACAAAACAAGGGGCATGTCATGATAGAATCTAACCCAGAAGAAGGGTGGGGCTTTTTAAAACAACTAATGCAAAATCATCCAAAACATAACACTTAGGCTTTGTCTATATTAACCCCTGCCACCAATCTAATCTACATCGCTTCAGCTATGCAAATAGCATATCTGAAATTGACATACTGTGGTATCTTGTGTATGATAAACTCGATGGGGGCTGCTCTCCCATTTTGCTGGCTACTCTTCATGTGCCGGTGGAGTATCAGCATTGACAGGAGAGCTCTCGGAAATCGATTTATCGCATCTGAGCAGACATGATAAATGGATGGCCAGTGGATCGATCGCTGCAGTATTGATTCCCACCATAGTAGAGACAAGTCCTTAGTGATAGGGGACTTAGTTTCCCTGATATCTGTTGGGAAAATAATACAGTAGGGCACAGATTATCAAACAAGTTCTTGGAATGTGTAGGAGGCAATTTTATTACAGAAGGTAGAGAAAGCAACGAAGGGAGACGCTGTCTAGATTTGATTCTGAGAGATAGGGACTAGCCAGTTGAGAAGTTGAAAGGGAAGACAGCTGGGTGAAAGTGATAGTGGAATGTTAGAGATCATGATTCTAAGCAATAGCAGGAAAAAAAATAGCAGAATAAAGGAAAGATTTAAAAAATCGCATTGTCTAGTCTAGAGAAGAGAAGACTGAGAAGAGATACAATACAGTCCTCAAGTACATAAAAGGTGATTGTAAGGAAAGATGGCAGTAAATTGTAGCAAGGGTGATTTAGGTTTGACATTAAAAAAAGTGTCTTAAAAATAAGGGCATTTAAGCACTGGAATAAATTACCTAAGGAGGTTGTGGAATTTCCATCATTGAAGATTTTTAAGAACAGGTGAGACTAACACTTGTCAGGTATTATCTAAATAATACATAGTCCTGCATCAATTCAGGGGATTAGACTAGATGACCTATCTAGAAGGTATCTTCTAGTCCTATATTTCTGTTATTCTGTGTCTTTAAGAGCTTTGCTGGTACAAGGCCAATGTGCTCATAGCACCTTGCAGGACTGATCCTTATGAGGATAATTGTACTGCAATCTGAAAATACAGGTGCTGATTAACCCGTCTGTTGCTGATGTTTTAGGCCATTACGATGCCACTGAAACTAACAAGATTACACATATATAAAGTTTGAGTTGTGCACTGATGAATCAGGGCCTTGCGGTGCAGTGTAACTGCTAAGTAATAATGTTGTAGGGATCTAAACTACATCCGTCTTTCGAAAGAGGGATGTAAATTAGACATATCGAAATTGCAAATGAAGCCGGGATTTGAATTTCCCGCATTTCATTTGCATAATTGCGTCACGGCGTTCTTTCGAAAAACGCTATTTCAAAAGTGAAACCACGGTCTAGATGCAGTTTTCATAGGAGTACAGGATATTTCAAAAAAGGCTTTTCTTTTTGAAAGAACCATGTCTAGACTGCGGTTTCACTTTCGAAATAGCGTTTTTCAAAAGAACGCCGTGACACAATTATGCAAATGAAGCATGGGAAATTCAAATTCTAGCTTCATTTGCAATTTCGATGAGTCTAATTTACATCCCTCTTTCGAAAGAGGAATGTAGACTAGACATAGCCTTGCTGTTAGGAATTCATTTCCTGCTTGCTAAGCAGAGGTGGATGAATAATTCATAATAAATATATTAAGATTTTTTTTTTGTATTTGGAACTGATCATAAGCAGACCATTTTTTATGTCATTTGTTATTTACAATGATTCACAGAAAGTGCTATAGAATTTTGCAGAGAATGATATCCCTACTATAGAATTCTGTGGATTCCACTCTACTCTGCACTGATTGAGCCTCGACTGGAGTATTGTATCCAGTTCTGGGCACCACATTTCAGGAAAGATGTGGAGAGACTGGAGAATGTTCAGAGAAGAGAAACAAAAATGATTCAAGGTCTAGAAAACATAACTTATGAGGGAAAATTGAAAGAACTGGGTTTATTTAGTTTGGAAAAGAGAAAACTGAGAGAGGATATAACAGCTTTCAAGTACCTAAAAGGGTGTCACAAGGAGAAGGGTGAAAAATTATTCTCCTTAATCTCTGATTTAGGAATGTGGCCTGCTGCAGGTGGAACTGATCCAGCCCTGCCAGGCCCCAAAATGTAGGGATGCCAGCCAGCAGCCTGCCCCACACAGCTGGGGCTGGGAACTGGGAGCTGGCAGCCCGCATTGCATGGCTGGGAGCCGGCAGCCAAGAGCCAGCAGCCCGCCCCATGTGGTAGGGGCCGAGAGCTGGCAGCCTATCCTACATGACGGGCTGGGAGCTGACAGTCCACCCTGCATGGCTGGGGCTGGGGGCAGGAGTCAGCAGCCCACCCCATGTGGCTGGGGTTGGGGGCTGAGAGCTGTCAGCCAACTCTTCACCGCCAGGGCTGGGGTCCAGCAGCCAGATCCCCAAAGGTCTGGGAGTGGGAGCTCTGCAGGCTGGAGGCTGCTCCAGCTGGGCTGGAGCAGTCCCCACCCTGGGATTCCACTTAGTCGGTTAACCTGTTAATTGTTGGCAGGATTAGGCCCTATACTGCGTCTAATAAATCTTCCTTATGCCATATACTAAATAGATTTCTTCTTATAAAGGAGCTTTGGATTGTTTAACAGAAACACAAATGGAAATTGCTTTTTAGCATCTTTCCCTCATGACTCGCTCTTTCTTTATCAAGTGATTAAGTAAGATTGGGCTTTTATGTTCTTCTGTGTAGGTTGAAGATTTTGTTAAGGATGAATTGCAGATGGAAGCCATCAGGCAGTGGAAGATTTAGACACCGAAATCTAACTTTTTTCTTTTAATGTACTATTAACACAGAAAAATAGTATCAGTTATATTTGTGTGTATTGATATCATATATCAATAAGTCTCCCATATATCATTTTGGGGCACTATTGTAGACATACAGGGATAGTCTAGATAGTACTGGGTCCTGCCATGAGGGCAGGGCACTGGACTTGATGACCTCTCGAGGTCCCTTCCAGTCCTAGTATTCTATGATTCTATGATATATTCAGACTTAGTAACATTTGCATTTGAAAAAGTATAACATCAGAATCAATTTCTGTTAAAGTTCCCTGCCCTCCTATAGTTGCTGTTTATTAGGAGCTTTTCTGTTCTACTAAGCTGCTGCTTCTTTCTTTTGAAAGATCTGTATCACAGAGACTATGTCTAGACTGCAGAGCTTTTATGCCGTGTCCAAGGAACGCATCTGCTTTTTCAGAACAATTTCCAAAAAAGCGGATGCGTTCTTTCACCATCCCTGTAATCCTCATTGTATGAGGAAGAAGGGATGTGCTGAAAGAGGAGGTTTTTCCAAAATCTGGCCCTGTATAGACGGGCCAAATTTCAGAAAAGCCCCTTCCAAAAGAAAAGTGGAAAAAGATACACAAATTATGGTTTGCAATTTGCGTATCTTTGCCCAACTTTTCTTTGCAGTCTAGACATAGCCTGAGTGGAAAAAAGGGTTAATAAAGGAAGCTTAGCTTCCTATGTCACTTACTGCTAAAAGTTTACTTTATTTATGAGACAGATCTTTTTTTAATGTGTCTAAATTCTTTATTACTTTATCTTGTAACTTAGACTGATGTTCCATCTATTTCATTTTCTAGAAGCACTTTATACAGTAGAGAGACTGTCCATATTAATGGTACAGTTTCCAATGCCCCCCTCTTGCTGCAACAGACAGCAATACTCTATGTGCATTTATTGAACTCATTTTGGGAATTAATCCCTGCCCCAGATTGGTTTGTCTCTGTCTATATCTGGTTTTAGTTTTTAGCAAATGACAAAAAGGAAAATGTAGAAAAACAGGCTGCTTCAATCTTGCATGTAAAGCACTGGATGTTCTGTGAAAAGTTTGCAATGATTTTAAACTGTTGACAAAACAAAAGCCATGTTATTAGTAATAGTTCTTATGTTGAGAAGATTGTCAGATTCACTGGAAATTAGTAACAGACTTGTATTTTGAAAGCTTAATGCACATTTTGTGTTTGGAAAAGCCAAGGAATTATCCGGTTGAAATGGACCTGTGTAAATGTATTATGCATATTCTCTTTTTCTGTGTTTACAAGAGCCCAAACTTACCAATGAAGGGATAAAAATACCACATCCCAACTATACATTTCAGGAGTAGGCAGTACAAGGAAAGTATTGCAAGTATTGGCCTTAAAGAAGCATTCTTTGTTCTCGCACACAATTTATGCCTTTTTACAAAGAAAAATGGTAAGATTGCTAAAATCTAGCAAGTAAATTTTTCTTGCATGAATTATTACTTCTGGTCTTTGTAGTATCCTGTTAGCCTCTTCTCCATGATCTTGCCTTCTCAGCACATGAAATCACACAACCTTATGGGAAGATAATGATACAAAGATAGAAAAACAGATGTTAGGAGGAATGTCTGACTTCAGTAAGACTATTTCATAATCATGTTTGGATCAATGCTGTTTTAAAACTGTTTCAATTTACCCTTAAAATCCGAAATTCTCATGTATTAAGACTTCAGCTTGTGGAAGTTTGCCTTCTAAGTATAAGGCAGAAGTCTTATGTCATAATTAGAGTAATTAAAGATTCAAAGCCAATTGAATGTCAAAACAAGAAATTTGACCAGGCAAGAGTGCTAGAAGAAAGTTTCATTAAAATGATGCAGAACAGAATAGCAGTATTTGCTGTGCAAGTGTTTGTAGACAAAAACTTAATTTCTTGAGTATTTTGCCCAGGGGAAATTTGTGAAATCAGGTGAAAAAATGTGCAGATTTCTGGTAAAATTATGATTTGGGAGAAACTTGCCATCTTGGATGCTAACATATATTGTGATGATAATCTGATTTACACCAATAAAAATTGTCTTTTGGTTTCGTGGAAAAAATTAGCTTTTTTCGGACAATGGTGTGGTCTTCACACAATTGCCCTGGCAGTGGGGATTTTCTTAGTAGAGCTCAAGCCAAGAGTGATATTCAAGTAGTACATTATACTGCAAAGACACATTGATATACTTTTATTAGAATTATTCTGTAACACTTAACTTTGAGGTTTCTTGACATTTCTGAAGCATTAATTGCTAGCTGTTGCCACAAACAGGATAATGGACTAAAGAGTTTACCCAGCATCTTTTGAAGTTAATGGAAAAAATCCCATTGATTGAGGCCAAAGAGAACTCTGATCAAGCATGTAAGTTCTTACTCTTCTAAAATGTAGTGCAAAGTATCACATCTGCGTACTATGTAACACTTAAAACATTTCTGCAAATGTAGTTCTTGCTACTGTATACCAACCATATTACAGATTCTTAGAACTATGCATGTGTAGATGCATGTATTGCAATCATGGCACCAACCTGCACTACTTATACTTTCAAAACTTTCAACAAAGTCACTGGGAGATCTGAATATGCAAAGAAGACAAAATTACACCCTAAAGGCACACGAAAATGACAAGAAAATGCCAGTATTCATGACTGCATATAATGCAGTAAGAAAGAAAAATATCATACTTCATAAATTCCTTCATTATAGTTGTTGGTAATTTCTAAAATAATGAGATTTGTGTACAATTGACTTATAAAGTGTTTTGTTTTTAAGGCTCCTTATTACGTAGTTATTTCTGATAGAGTAAAAAAATTGTCCTTATAAAGTAATTTGCTTTTTAAAAAATTCTGTTTTCTGACTGTAAGCAGGATCTAAAGTAATATGCCCCTTACCGCTAGCTGGAAGTAGGAGAGACCCTGGACATGACCATATAAATACAGTTTGCTTCTGCTTTGCTTAGGTTTGTTAAATATTCAGATGATGGAGAGGTTGTAATCAACTTGGTTGGTGTTGGGTCACAAATTGTGTTAATACTAATTGCACTGTCAGTAATTATTGTAGGAATACAAAAAAGAAAATCTGTGCTTAATCTGGCACAGAGGAGGGAAACACTCTCAGTTGCTGGGTGGCTGGCAGGGTGGCTGGTGGGAGCAGCAAGTGAGTAGGCAGCTGGAGGAGTGTCTGGCAGGAGCAGCAAGCTATTCATAAGGGCAGCTGGTGGGAGCAGCAGAAGGCCAACAGGTGGCCGGTGGGAGCAGTGAGGGAGGTATCATTGTCCCCATGCACAATGAGTGGAGACTTCATGCTGATGTACCTGTGAACTCTGGGTCTGCGCTGACCAGACAGAGCTGTTAGTGGGGTGTAGGGATGTAAAATCCCATTTAGTTAACTGGTTAAACATTAAGTGTACCCAGTTAACCTATTAAGTGGGTTCAGGTGGGGAAGCTGCTCCAGTCCAGCTGGGCTGGAGTGATCCCCCTGACATAGGCAAGGGCTGCTCTGGCCAGGCTGGAGCAACCTCCTGCCTGCGGCACTAGTTAACCGTAACCAATAAGCCTTACCTGTTAAGGATGAGGCTTGCTGGTGAATCGGTGAACCATTAACATCTCTAGTGGGGTTTTGGAGTGGAGTTGAGTTGTTGAGGTATTAGGCTGAAGAACTTGAAGCAAAGGACTTCACCCAGTGGACTCTGGGGAGAGTGCCTGGTTTGTGAGTTTTTCTTTGTTTATGAATATTTCATGTGTTGTCATCTTAGATTAATGCTAGACAGACTATTTCTTTCTCAGAGTCGATGCTTGCGAGAGGGGAAGAATTGCTGCTAAAGGTGCCCAGTGGGTAGGTTGAAATTTTCCCAGTTTACTGGGTGGGGGCTCAAGCTGGTTTGGTTATATTATTGAAAGAACCCCCTAGATACTGAATCCGGCCCTTCTTGCTGCCATCTGCAACTGGCTGGTGGGTTGCATAACTACCTTGCAGCACTTAGTTTTCCACTCTGACTCAGTCATGACATTAACACCTGGAGCCTTTCCAGGGCAGGAGTCTGTCTCACAGGATGTGTGGGGTTGTGAAATCCAGGATGTGATCGGTGAGGGAATTCCAATCAAACCTGTGCCTTCATGAAGCTTTAATATTTTGTCTAATGTATAAATTCCTCCTCCTTATCTATATGCTTCATATTACTACATTCTCTGAAAATTCCATTAAAGCAACTGCTGAATGCCATGATGATGTCTCAGTAGATATCACTTCCTCCTGGAGATTCCTGTTTGGAAAAGATAGAGAATCTAGGATTTGAAGAGTGAATGGGCACAGTTGAAATGGATACTGGGAAAAAACTGTTTCTTCTCTGATTGCGTGGACACTTCACTAGTTCTATAGTCAACTGACTTAGCTCATTTCCCCGCCTAAATAGTGTGCACAAACGCAATCCATACCAATTAGAAGGCGCCTCTGCACTTTCAGAACAGTGTCAAGGAGCCCCAGTGGGAAAAGTGACCCAAACCCACAAAGGGCATCATGTTCTGCTGGTCAAAATACCTCAGACTGACAGAACCTCGTTTACATGGGTTGATCAATTAAAAAATGGTATTGCAGCACGGAGACCTGACCAAGTTTTGACTGCATAAGGCACAAGGCCCATAGAGAAGGAGTCCGGTATTAGGGAAAATGTAGCAAATGGTAAAGTGTCACATAGCTGATGTGAAAAGAATGACCCATTTTAAACTTTTTTCTTCTCTTTGTCCAAAACTGTCCTCTGGGGTATCACTGGAAAACCTTGCCAAAAGTAACAGATTTGAGCAGCAAACATCTAATCCAGAACATTTTGCAGCTCATATACAGAACTACTTCCATAAGCATAAGCAGTAAATCATTTCGATATGGGAATGTACGGGTGGGCTGTGTAACTTGAGGTCATGAAAAGTGGCGAGATTTGCCAGCTTGCGATTGTTTTCCCTTAAAGTCTCTCATATGAACAATTCATTTCTCTGGCTGTTTAACATTTGCATACTTTAACATCTTATGAAAAGATAGACAAATTTCAGAAGGCTACAGACTATGTTAGGAGAGGCTCACAACAGTACAGGCCTCCTAATAAATCCCCTTTTCTCTTCTCCCTTTAACACTCCCACCTCTGCCTTCCCTCCCCAAATTTTCATTATCCTCTCTGTGATTGAGCAAGCCTAGTCTATACTGATGTAGAAGGAAGATAGAAGAGCTACTGGAGAGATGCATAGGGGAACTGGGAAAGTGTTTGGGAAAGGGTGGACTGATTATAGTTCAGAGACTGAGTTAGAGACCAGGCACTTGTTGGTGCTGGTGCTAGTTCCGGAACCCTGTGGCTGATTAAAAGGATCATGTGACTTTAACTTATAACTGAGAAGCCTCAGCAGAAGATAACTGAAGCTGCAAGTACACTTATAACAAAAGAAATACATATTTAGACCTCAGTCCTGCAGGCAGAGTCACACAGATTTCCGAGAGGCTCAGTGTGGGTTCAGGGCTCTGTCTACTCTGATCCAATTGCAGGATTAGGATGGTAGATAGAAATATTTAATTTAATACCTTTTTGATTGGAAAAAGTGATCTCTCTCAGCCACTGTCTTTGGGCATTATGGCTCTGATTTATCACGGCAGTCAGTCATGCATAGAGCAGCCCTATTTACTTGAATGGAAGTATTCACATATTTGAAGTTATCATATGTTATAGTCTTATGTTACATGTTAGTAATAATACCATGTGTGATGGGTCAGGACCCCCTTTGGTGCTGTCACCTGATGACACCCCACAGAGCCTATTTTTGCTGCCAGTCTGGGCACCACCCACTGTCCTGTCTACTGAGCCAGACACACTAGCCTGCTGCATCATAGGGCATGCCCCAAAATCTGCAGACCTTACCTGAAAACTGAACAGTGAGATGCCTGTCTCTAGCATTCAGATATCCAGACCCTCTGAGAGCTGAATGCTTGATAAATCCATCCAGTGCTGTACAGAGATCTGTCCAATGTAAGTTCATGACATTTGTTCTCTTTTTCAATGTAAACGGAGAGATGCATAGACTCCTTGCCCACCACACATACCAATTATTTATACTGGATTTATTGATAAACAGAAGTGATTTTTATTGAGTATAAAATGGTAGGATTTAAGTGGTCATAAGAGATAGCACACAGAACAATGTAGGTTACTGAACAAAATAAAGCAGAACATGCAAGCTAAGCTTAATACACTAAGAAATAAGTTACATATAATATCTCACTCTCAGCCTTTCCTAATAAGCTTCTTTCACAGACTGAAAAGCATTCCAGCATGGGCCCAACCTCCTCTCCCCTTTCCTTTCCCCCCACCCCCCCGCCCGTTCAGTCTTCGATGTTTCCACCAGTCATTTTGGGTGGGGTAGCCACAGAGAACTGATGACCAAGATTACATCACTTCCCACCCTTAAACAGGATTTGCCTAAACCAGGAGCCCTTTGTTTCAGTTTGACCCCATCCCAGCTTCTCATATAAAAGCACAGGGTTTAAGATGGATTCCAGTATCAGATGACATGGTCACATGTCTCTGCAAGGGCCCTGTCTCCATATTTCACAGGCTGACCCACACATCCACAGGATGGTTAAACTCCATTGTCTCTTTGCTAATGGGTCGTAAGAGTCCTGAAGTGTAATCAGTGGGAATGACCCAAAACTGTGAAAATACAGTTACAGACACACAGTTCAATATTCTTAACTTGATCTACAAAAATGATACATGCATACAAATGGGAAAATCATATTCAGTAGATTACAGTTTTTTCCAAATGATACCTCACATAATGTATTTTGCATAAAGCATATCCCAGTTATGTCATATTCATATTCATGAGCATATTTTCATAAAGCATATGGAATGCCCCATCGCACCATGTGTCTACCATACTGCATGGAGATTTGGCACTGAATGTGCTTTACAAATGATAAATCACTGTACTCTGTACCTCTTAATTCAGAGAGACCCTGGGGGTGAGTTCCCTATAATTGGGTAATAATTATAAATAAACATCCCCATTTTACAACTGAAGGGATGGAGGCAAAGAGAAATTAAGTGACTGGGCCAAGGTCTCCTACAAGCTTCTGGCACAGAACCCACATGTCATTGCATTTCCATTGTTTTTTATTTGTATTGTGGGAGTGCCTAGGAGCCTCATTCGATGGTCTTCATCACAAGATGAGTCGTCTTCATTTTGTCAGTGTGTGTAATTCCCCCCCACACAAACAAGGTAAAACAAAGCATATACTGCTGCTTGGGAGGCACCACTTAACAAACGCTGGAGAATGCAGCATTCTAGTGCAGAAGCTTGGGCTGGTTAAGGAATAAAAGCACACATTGACAGAGCGGTTTACTGAGCTTGATGAGAGCTCTCCCTGGGGATAGTTTTGCTTTTTCAGTAGCAGCACCTAACCTTAGTTTGGAATTTTTAATACGGGCTTGCTTGTAAAACTGTAGTAATGTAAAATGGTGGTATCACAGTAGCTACCTGCTGCTCTGCATTTTGTTGCTCTTCCGGACATGCACATGGAGGATTTGTCATAAATTCAGATTGTTATGCTACTCTGTATTCTTTCCTGCTGGCACAGGTCCTTCAGTATGGTATCTTGAGGCCTGCTCTATACTGGAAAATTATGTTGGCATTGCTCAGGGATGTGAAGAGTCCACATGTCCTCAGAAGCTGGCCTAAGTCCCTTTGTAGACAACTCTAGGTCGACAGAAGAATTCTTAAATTGATCTAGCTCCCATCTCTTGACGGGGGGAAGGGAGGTTACCTGGGCTGACAGGAGACTCTCTATTACAGTGCTACAGAGAGCACTACAGCAGCACAGCTCCAACGGAACTCTAAGTATAGCCACCCTCCAAGTCTGCACTTTAGGCCCAGAGCTGTTCTCATGTTTCTCCTTTATGCTTTATCTATTTGTTGTGTTACCCTTGCTAACCATTTTCATTTTCAGAAAAACTGGGATAGAGAGAACGTTTTCAGCTCAGTTCTATAAAACTTTCTCTAACACTTTCCACTTACATGTGAGGAAGAGGAACTGTAGTACATGAAGCTCCCGGCCCTTGTGGGAAGATCTTGATAGGTTAATATTATCCTTCAAAAAGAAATGTGTGTCCTTGCTGCTAGTGAATACTGCTATCCTTGCCCCAAATTCTGTTTTTCTTCTATTCTGTTCTCTTTGCAGAACAGAACAATAATAAAAACATATTAGTAGCTTTCCAAACCGACCAAATATCACAGCCACTAAACCAGACCAAAAAAGGAAAAATGAGATCTTTAGAGAATAGCAGCCCCTGATCTGCTATAAGACAAGCTCATGTCAGTCTGAGCCTCCTGGATCTGTCTGTGCAGAGTTCTACAGAATGCCTCAAAATCCTGGCAATAACAAAAGAGTGATATATTTGCAGTTGGATTTGAATCATGGTAGCTCAATGCTACTTGCGTGTCGGGGGAAGAAAATGGACCATGGGGAGCTTTTCTTTTGTAAGCTCTTCTGTTTAGTTTGTTCTAAATAGCAACACACTGTGAAATCTGTTCCTTGCAAAAAAGGTAGAGTTGTTAATAGTAAAGGTAGTCTTTTATCCAGCTAACTGTAGGCTCTCTCCTAATCTACAACCAGGCCCTTTGAAAAGAGTGGGTCATCTAGTCATAGGCCAATTCAGTGGGGTTTCTGCTTAGTTAAGAAATGCCAAGTTCAGACATCTTTGCAAAATATCCAAACTGTTAGGGTTTACATGCATTATAGAGGCCACAATACAACTGAATACTTTGTCAAAGTTGATGGTGGTAATTCCAGAGCTTCAGAATCAGAAAGGAATATATCACCATAGTTTGTCGAGCTAAAGAAAACTGTCTCCCTGATATCATTGTAAATATGGCATTTCATTAAGGTTACTTTGAGCACCTTCTTAATCAAAATCATGTACTGTTAGATACTGGAAAAAGTTTAATGGACTCTTGATACTAATTATTGCATAATATTTTCTTTATCTGTGCTTGTAATGTTGTCTGCAGGATGCCTTGCTAGTTGCCTGTATTTGGAGGACAGAGGTTGACTCGTGTCTCTTATCATGCGTGTGCTTTGAACCCAACATTGGGGAATGCAGAGAGTGCAGCTTAAGTGGGAAAAGACAGGAAGAGAAGAGGTCACACTTCTACAGTTGATATGTAATGAATTATGGCTCCATGTGTAATAGTGCAAACCAGGACAGAATATATTTTTGGAAATGACAAAGCATGTGGTTGGTACAGGTATTTGTATGAGCTGAGGATGTGAAATCACTAAGGAAGAATGGAATTCATAGGATAATACTATTTTGAAGATAATATATTTGTTCATGCAGGAACCCATAGGGCCGAGCTGGAACCAATACTGCCATAATAAACTGGCCGGACATTCTACATTTGACTAGGTATCTGATCTTTTGACTACTCCTCACTAGATAGTGTTAATGTTTGTATTGGCTTTGCAGAGTGAAGAAGTATCACTGAACTCCAAGTTTTCTTTCTGTTGGTCCCCATTTGCCTTATCTGCTTTGAAACTCAATGGTTTGTGTTCACTGATATATCTGTACTTTCATCTATCACTTTGTTCTTATCACCACCATTTGCTATATCAATATTATCATTGCAACAGGATTTCTTGCAGAATGATAATATGCAAGGATCTCAAAGTATCTTATGAAGATGAATGAATGAAGCCTTGTTATATCTTCGTAGAGAAGGGAGCTATTATTTCCATTTTATAACTGGATAAAGTGAGGCCCGGAGAGTTTATGTCTTGCTCAAGGCCACACATCAAATCTACTGCAAAGTTTGCATCCAGGATATTGGTCAACCGGTTAACCAGTGCTGGACTTAATCAGCCTTCTAGTAGAACCTCACATGTGGAAAAACAATAGTAATAGAAAAACGTTCTAGCACTCTGGGTTTAAACAACAATGCAACTAGTGGTTCATTATACAATTTAACATGTTTATTGATTTTAACAAGTCATTTTCTTGGTTAGCTGACCATGCCTTCTTGTTCTTTATTTCAGCATTTGATGGCTTTGGTTCTCTTTTGTTTCTATAGCTATTGTAAGAGGACAAGATACTTTCTCCACATACATATGCTTCACCTATGCTTTCTCTGTAAAGACTAAACAAAGAATTAAAAACAAAAGAATGTTTCTTGCTCTGCTAAAAATGAAAAACACAGAGACCCCAACATTAACTTTTTAGATTTATAAGAGTCTGAGGGAGTGAATATCAGAAACTGGTTTACCAGTACTGATAGCATCAGACTATCCAAATTAGGGATTTAATTGTATAGTCGATTAACCGATTCATCGATAAGCAAAAGTCTATAAGTTAATGCTATAGACTACATGCATTGCCCCCCCTCCTCCTCTGCCAGTAAATTTTTTAGCAGGCTGGTCAGCAGCCCAGCTCAGTTCTGGCTCTCACTGGGTCTGGGAGCTGAGCCCCCACCCTGGAGAGCTCCTGCCTGGCACCCTGCACTGCTGCCTTTGATATAGAGGCAGCAGCACAGAGTGGCAGGGGGCTCCTCAGGAATGGGGCCGGAGCACACTGGCTGCCAGCCCCGCCCCCAGAGACTGTAGAATAGTTGAGTAACCGATAAGAATTCATGAGGAATTCAATTAACCAATATTTAACATCCCTAATCCATATACACATATCCTCATAGCTTCAAGCAGCCAACTCGGAGTATATACTAAGGCACTGGAGGCGTAGTGTTGGTTCTTATTCATTGATGTTTGGGGAAGAAACCCACACTACATGCTCAGCACATGAACTTTACTTCTTTATAGGAATGTATATTATGGAGTGGACTCAAGGAATACATCAGTATACTTATGTTGTGGAAATAATGTCTGTTTAAGACAGTATCTGTTTAAGACAGTGGCTACGTGCTAGATTTGAACATTCACACACAAACTGAATGGAAAAATACAGCTGGCAGACTGGCTTTGTTGGGCTCATGTGAGATTAAGTTCTATTTCCCCTCAGATTTCCAAACAGTGCCCTCATCACTTGAGCACTCATAGCTTCTGATAAAAAAGCATGATTTATACTAGCTGAGGATCTGGCCTTGATTCGATACTCATTGGTAGCTCTGAAGTCTTTTACTTGTTTCCTATCTCAGATTATTTTCTGGTGACTGAGAGTAGAAGAAATAAAATATTTCTGAATAAGGCACGTCCTCTGGCATTATAAAAGTAAACTTACAATGGTAGCCAATGTAAGCATTTGAAAACTTTCTTTCTTTGCAGGACTGAATAGCTGTTCCATGTATAGGACAGTCACTTAGATGCTATTCATCAGTGTGTTCCCCATCTCTTCCCACTTTTTCCACATATATTGTATCGTGCCATTGAACACTGTTCCCTCCTTAAGATCTTTGATTCTTATTTGGGAAACTTAAAATCTTGTGGGCCTTGGAGGGGCCAGGGTATTTATTCTCTTTGATCACAGGCCAGCACTTTCTTTTGAAATGATATTGTTGTATAAATATGCTAAAAGGTCTGCAGGAGCCTTGGCTTACAGAGGTGGGGGTGGTGGCAGTGGAGGAGGACTGATCTTTCTTGAAACAAAGATTGCTGAGAAGTAATTATTGGCAGCATGCCCATAAGGCTGAAACTGATTTTAGGCCTTAATATCTCGGTCTAAAACTCCACTGCTATCTAGTTAGTATAGATCAGGTATGTCTAATGCAATATTAGTGTGTTTTAATTCCCATCAAAGGAGAGAAATCTCCAACCAGTGTGCAGAGAGGGAACAGAAGGACAGGATATAATTTATTGGGTAGATACAAGTTCTGAATTCTCCCAAGAGAAAAGCGGCATAGACTAGCAGGAGCAGAACAAGCCTTTACTTTTTTATTACTGTAAATTGCCTGGACAGTAGGCAGAGCAATTCTAACACATTTTAGTTTGCACACAATTGAACTGTCAGTTGAAAACAGATTGGGAGAAGAGATTTTTTAGAAGGCTAATAGCTACAGTCACATATGTGCTTTTAGAATTAGAGGTTTTGTAAGCGTGTCTCGTGATAATTAAGGTATCTCTCAACTTATAGATACAGAGTATACTCCTGTTTATCCTAATTAGCCATCTTTTAACTCATATATATGAGACATATTTCTTAAGCGGCCCTCACTTCCCAGCTCTCCTATTTTTACAATCCTGGTTATAGATCTGACTAGGCAACATGAAATGTTTATCTACTCATCTGCTTTAAAGTGGGCAAGTGACTTTTTACCTCACCTGTTAACCATTTCTAGCCCAGTATCTCCATCCTGAGAATAGCAACTAGCAAGTCCAAAATGGTGTGTCCCGGGAGATTAAAATGCTCCCTCACCGGTTTTTGTATGTTGCCATTCTTAATATCTGATAGGTGTCCATTTATTATTTTATGTAGAGACAGTCCAGTTTGTCTGATGTACATAGCAGAGAGGCATTGTTGGCACATGATAGCATATAGTTCATTAGTAGATGTGCATGTGAATGAGTCTTTGATGGTATAGCTGATGTAGTAATCCCTTCTCAGGCAAAAAAACCAGACTGCAACGAGAAACTGCTGAGCTGGAATTTAGATGCAAATTTGACACCTTGAAACAAGGTTTAAATAGACTAATGGAGTGATTCTCACATATCAATAGGTAATTTCCCCTTCAGGTACTCACCTTCTCATCTCTGTTGGAGAGGAGCCACATTCACACTGATTTAATTAGCACTGATGTCACACTCCCATCTCTATATCACCTCCTTTTCTTTTTCTTTTCTTTTCTCTTCAGCATCTGAGGAAGTGAGTTGTATCTCATGAAAGCTTATGCCCTAATACATTAATAAATATGTTAGTCTTTAAAGTGCCACCGGACTCCTTGTCTTCTCTGCTATGAATCTCATCTCAGAATTGTACTCTCGTCTGTATGTTTGTTGATCATTCGACCAATACTTCCTCACTTCTATTTTTTTAAATAAATTTTAATTTAGTTGATAAGAATTGGCAATAAGCATGAAATATTCATTGACCTGCTAGGTAACGTGCCTGATCCTTTGGGACTGGCAGAACTTTATTTGACTTGGGTGTCTGGGTGGAGACCTAAGGCTGTGTTGCTTTAAGGGATCTGTGTTGTTGGCTTTTGGGTGAGGGATCACAGAGGCTGCTTTGTGTTGGCTTGGTAAATCTAGGTATTGGAATAACTCCCAGCTTTGGGGAGTGGCTGCCTCATCCTTTGAAATTCACCCTAATTTAATGACCTTAGATGCCTTCCCCTGGGACATTGGTCATACACTCTCTTTCCTAGTCTTGTCCTTGCAGGATTATGCTCTGTAGATCACTCACCTCAGTGTCAGAGATAAACCGAGTTCTCAGTTACTCTTATCTGCATGCTTACTGATTTTTATGGAAGACCAAGTCATCTTCAAGCTATCACCTGATTTGTGGCTTCATTTGATCATCTGGGAGGCTCCATAAAGGACCAGCAATGCTTTAACACTCCCATTGATTGTAACGTGCATTGGATAAGGCCACTGGTTTCTACCAGAGTAGGACAGAGTCATTTAGAGGTCATTTTTTAAATCAAGGTTTTCAATACCATATTGATCTATAGGCCATTTTATATACCCTTTCCATATACCCTTTTCTTTTTAGATACCATTTCCATATACAACAGTACGTTGCTGTCCATCAATAAGCACTTTTACTGATGATAGAGGTATATAAAATCATGAGTGGTGTGGAGAGGGTAAATAAAGAAAAGTTATTTATTAGTTCCCATAATAGAAGAACTAGAGGACACCAAATGAAATTAATGGGTAGCAGGTTTAAAACTAATAAAAGAAAGTTCTTCTTCACACAGCGCATAGTCAACCTGTGGAACTCCTTGCCAGAGGAGGCTGTGAAGGCTAGGACTATAACAGAGTTTAAAGAGAAGCTAGATAATTTCATGGAGGTTAGGTCCATAAAAGGCTATTAGCCAGGGGATAGAAATGGTGTCCCTGGCCTCTGTTTATCAGAGGCTAGAGATGGATGGCAGGAAACAAGTTGCTTGATCATTGTCTTCGGTCCACCCCCTCTGGGGTGGTGGCCACTGTCGGCAGAGAGGCTACTGGGCTAGATGGACCTTTGGCCTCACCAAGTACGGCCATTCTTATGATATACCATTTGTGAATGTTTATTTTTGACTTCTAGTGGTTAATAAGAAAAGGATATCTCATGCCATCTCCAGTGTTAGTTTCGTTAATGTAAATCCATAATATAGTAGTCTGACATTACCCCTGATTATTTTTGCACCACATTTTCTGCTCAATGGTTTAACCCAAATGACACTTGTCTAATAGGAGTGATTGTCACCCATCCAAACCGTCAATTAAAAATAAGGGATCAGCCGTAATGTGTTTCTAAGAAATAATCCATTTAGTTTGTATAGCTAAGGGAAGCTCTATGCACTGTCAGCTCTTGAGACACATTGCCTGGCACAGCATTCATCCGATAGACCTAGTGTGTTTTCATTTAGCTAATCCTGAGTCTTCCTGACATTACTTAATAGTCTAGTTACTTGGGTGAACTCTGAAATGTCATTGGCCTCTGTGAAGCTAAATGTTCATATTAAAGAAGAAGACTTAGCTTTTATTGTTCTTGATATGCTTGTATTCAGGAGACTAATATATTATAGGAACAGGAAGTAAAGTGGTTTGAATCATATAATCATAATTGTTAGGGTTAAAATTAGCCAGTGGTCAATTGACTTAATTTGGAATTGTGTATATGGCAAATATTTACCCTTAATTATGTCCAGGGCATGCAGTATCCTAACATTTAAGTCTAGCCCTGACATTGCGAAGCAACTTCTTTTGCCGAGAAGTAACTTAGTCGCTTCATAGCTAAGGATGGTGTTAATAAAAGAACTAATCATTCGTTATAAAACTTTATGCAAATACAGTCAAATTAGATTTATTAAAATGATGAAAGAGTGCAGGGAATTTTTAATGAGCAGCTATGCTGTACATTATCTGTGCACAAAGCAGATGTAATGATGCATTATAAACGCTGAGAAAATTTAATCAGTGTAGAAAAAATATAATGAAATGGTTGTTTAAACACTGTAAATCTAATGTTTTAGTAATTATTTGCCATCGACCAAGGCATGGAGCCTATTACCCAAGCTGTGTTTGATTAGTGATCCTACTTACAACATCTGGCCCTTTGCTCAATTTTTACTTTAATATAATTTAAAAACTCCTCAATGTGAACCCCAAATAAATAAATAATACAAAAATCATCTGTAAGAGCTGAATTATTAACAGCATTCACAAATATATTTTAAAAAACCAATATATTTTTTCTAAAGATAACTCATTGCGTTTTGATTTACTATGGCCAGGTAGTTAAAAATCAGATACTTACAGTCTCAGAGTCATGGTTTCTATAAGGTTGATTTCTATTCTTTCCCCTCTTTACAATAATATTAGCATCTCTGCTCATAGTGAATCTTGTGTTTTCTAGTAAGTCCTTCCAATAGATTAGAAATATTGAAGTTTTTCTGTGCATTTCTGCAAGCAGTGTTTAAAAGGAGTAACATGGATTTCACAACTTATGTTTCACCGTTCCTAAGGGAAAAGCTTATAGAGATTTTTTTTTACTACTATCTTTATGCAAGGGTCTAAAGTTAAACATACAAAAATCTCTAGTAGCACTTTTCTACTAAAATTCTTAGCCATGTGTTTACAACACAATCTAATCCCCCCTTGCCTGCTAAAGTTTATTTCTAGGGTCCAATTAGAGTCTCTGCTTAATGACTGAAGATATCATGGCGAACCCAAATCTTGGTTGGTAGTATGATAAACATGCTGGTTCTTAAATGATAGAGGCAGAGTGTGTGGTTTTCTTTAGTCTTTAGGCTACAAGATTAACTTCAGGGAAAAAGGGCCCACTGAACTCCCATTAAACTCAGAGGGAGCTTTTCCATTCTTTTAATTAGTTGCAGTAGGTGCTCCATATTGTACAACACTGGAAGCCTCCATCCAACGGCAGATATAGGGCAGGGCGAGCGGGGCGGCTGCCCCGGGCCCCGCACTTCAATAGGCTCCACGCATGCGCTACAACCTGTTGGCTGTGGCCGTAGGGCATGCGTGAAATTGTGCTGCCCCGGGCCCCGCGCTTCAATAGGCCCCACGCCCTGGACCCCACAAAACTCTCATCCACCCCTGCCTCCATCTCACATTATTTCAGATTGGGGCAGAAAGGAATTCTTTACATTTCTCAGGTATCACAGTTTTATAGGGAGAAGCCAGAGCCATATAAAGAAAATTATTTAAAGAAAACAAATATTATGCTTCCATAACACTCCTGTTTATTAATTAACAGTTATTTTGTAAATGTACGGAAAGACTTAATAGTATAGCTGGACTAGTTTTCAATATATTACAAATTTTACATACATTCATCTTCTGAAATAGGAAAGCAAATTTATTTTGGATTCTGATTCTAATTCCAGTGCATGCATTCTTTCCACATGAAAAGTGTGTGCAAATTTCTACATACACAGAAACCTTTCTCTCAGTAAAAGAAAAATGCTTTCATTGTTATCAATTCAATTCTGACCGTAAAAGCTTAATAACAGTGTGATGCGAACTCGATCTTTCCAGCAAGGTCTAAGGAAATTTATTGCCAGCTTTAGAGACCGTGAACGCATTCTATCATTAGAATTAGAGACAGGTGTGGTTTTCAGTGATCATTCACTGCATAGGGTACTAGCAACAGCTTTGCTTTATTCTGTCAGGTTCCAATTGGCTAGCATAATAGAGACATGTATGTGGATTCTGAAATTATTAAAAGTAGGGAGTTGTAATATTTAGGATTCTAGAGTTTCTGAAATGTGTTCAGTTAACATGCTATTTTGAAGAAAATGGTTTTTGTTTTAAAAAATAATTATTTTAATTCCCAGATGTGAAACAATGTACTCTATTTATTTCTCATATTTTTAATTTGATTATGAGTTTCCTAGCTGTGAAATGACATCCAAAGAAGAAATCCCTTAGCTAATTCTGTGAACCTTTGACTATTCAATGGAATTTAGAACACATTGTGTCAAAAATGAGTGCCTGGCTGATCTTGGACCCCGTGAAAACTGGGTAGCAATTGGTACAGTTGCTGTTGCTGGCATAAGCCTTGAAATGAAAAACAATTTGGGGCTAATTTAAGATGTGAACAGGTGAAGCTAGAATAATTTAGGATCAAGGAGAAAAAGCACAAGTGGCAGCTGCTCCAAGAAACATTGGCTTGTGTCAGGGCAACATTTGGAAGGGCAATTCATGTGCACATGATTGCATCATCTTTGTGATGAAGGGTTTTCGTTCAGATGAGCAGCATACAAATTTTGTTACTGTTTTGGTTAATGAAGAATATTAGGTTAGAGCTTCACTAGGAGAATCCCAGGGAGTCAAAAAAAAAAAGCCAAGATGTGGCTTCACTCCAATAATAATCCTTATCAAGTGAAAACTAAGCTATAGCAATAGCCTAGTTGCTTGTTGACTTATCTAGTATAAGTTATTGAATACAAATTCTTCTTTTCTGTTGCTTAAAGAGGTATGTGTTTGATTATTTAATTTGATTACCTTTTTTGAAATTAAGCATCATGCACTTCCCACACTCTAGATGTTACATGACACCTAAAACAAGGCTGAAAGTAAATTATGCCAGAATGATGCACCCCACTTTGAACGCACACAGACTGCACTATGAGCTTACATCTGTAATTGTAGCCATGACAGTCTACAGATACAGAACAAACCCTACAGCATGATTTATCTTTGTCAGAATGGTAACAGCGGTCAGTACTGCAATCCAAAGTTATATATGACCCTAAAAAGAACAATTTGTCAAGTATTTCATTGACACAAATTGAAATTAAAGTACTTCTCAGACTCCAGAGGTCACTTTGCAACAGGAAGAATTCATTATCTAAGCATACATGGAAGTGAACTCTTTCACAATTGAAGTTGATTTGTGGGAGGTGGATGCACACACACAAAGCTAAAAACTCACAGGTCACACACAAGAAATAAAAGATATGAATCTGCAGGCAAAAGGGTTCCCTGGCTAATAACTCATCAGTTCCTTCTAATCATCCAGAGCTATTTGTGTGTCAGTTTGGAGTTCAATTGTTTCAGAATTTTCCTGCATAAAGAACCATATATTATCTATTTTACTTCATACCCAGAAAACTTTTGCTTTTCTATTGAAGGTGGGTCATTTTCATTAAGAGTCCTGCATATCACATCTACTATTAAATGTGTCAGAAAAAGCTCTTCTGTAGACATTAGAGAGATAAGGTAGGTGAGGTCATATATTTTATTGGACCAATTTCTGCTCATGAGAGAGACAAGTTTTCAAGCCACGTACAGCTCTTCTTCAGGTCTGGGTAAGAGCTCTGTGTGGCTTGAAAGCTTAAGTCTCTCACCAATAGAAACTGTTCTAATAATAAAATATTACCTCACCCAACTTGTTTGTCTAATATCCTGGGCCCGACACAACTACACTGCATAGTCCCTTAGGCATGTCAGCTTTCATTCTTCTAACAGCAACGGGTAATAAAATGAGTCTTTATTTTAATTTTTCCCCTGGTTAAAATGTGCTTCTGCTGTGCAAGGACAGAAAACCTGTTACAGAGAAACAAATGCATTTCACGTTTGATGAGAGACTGCTGAGACGTGAAGAGGAAGGGAGAAAGGATTAAGAATGGAGAGGAGGAAGAAATGAGCATCAGTAATAATGTTAGGAAAACTCATATGTCTACAGCAATAGGGATGTTCAGCCTCTTGAGTATTTTCATGGGAAGGCAATGTAACCATTGGTGACATGCTGAAGTCACCAAAGGAAGTGCCATTGATCAGCAGAGACATCAGAATGATTCTGATGACATAACAGTTCAGAAGGAGTTTAGTAGGAATGGGAAATTGCATTCCTTTGTAACACTCCAGAGGGGTACACAAGGTGCCCTTTCCAAAACCTCTGAGCTGCACTCTACACTGCCTTTCCACCAACTGCTTACACGTGGTGCCCAGGCAGTGGCAGATCAGGCCCAATGTGCATGAGTTTAGTGGCATGTCTTTAATCATGTGTTCCTACACTGAAAATTATCATCAATACTTTACAGGTCATTGTGAAAATACAAAGTATATTAGGGGTATTTTGTTCACTTAACAGACTTTTCCAAATATATGCAGACAGACCTTAAAAATAAAAAGAATGTAATGAGAAATTATTCTATAAAACTCTATAAAGGTGACAAACTTTGGGGGAAAAAATTCAATCCCCTAGCATGGTCCCATTTAGAAAATGGCCAGTGTAAGTTCAGATACTCACCTAGTAGCACACATAGCCATTATATGATATTGGGAGTGAGCTTGCTATATTCGTTTCCTGGGCTATGGCTAGGTAGAAGCATTTCCAAGGTAACGAGCCCCATTCAAGGCACACGCTCGTATATAACCAGTGAAACTCCATTGACAATAGAGAAATTACTTCTGTATACCTTATATGCTAGTGTAAGATCAGAAACGGGCCCTCTTCTCTTAGCAGAGGATTAGCACTATCCACTCTGGCCTGAGGAAGGGACAGTGCATAGTTGCACTGTCCCACAGCAGAGGAGGGACCAAATGGTAACTCAGTTGTGCTGCTCAGTGCATTGGAATAGAGGAGCTAAGGCTCAGTCACTCCAAGGAGAATGGACCTGTAGTTAATTAGTTAGTTAGTTCTTTCGTTCTTTCTTTCTTTCTTGTCCCTGAACTAGTGGATATTTTTATAGCTTTTTCTTCGTGACAGATATAATGTGGAATGCCACTTGATATTTAATATTCTTAAATAAAGGTTCCTACTAGCTCTTGACATTTGTTTTGCTAGCAGAAAGCCATCTGCTCCTTTGAAAATCCTTCAAGAGGGAGTGACTATTTTGATGATTGTCTGATAGAGGGAAAAATGTCCTTTTGCATAGCACCTCTTGCCCTGTTCTGATTTTGTAGGTACCTACTAATATATTACTATCAGCTACCTCCCTAAGTATTGCTTCTTTGAAACAAATTATAAAGATAAGTGTGTCCACTATTTATTTTTTTTTCAACCACTGTCAATTTTTATACTCAAGCCCCCAAAGTTTGTCTAAATGAGACACTAAAAGTGGACTCTCTTCACTCCTAGATATATTTTACTCTTTACCCAAACAAATTCTTATTCCCAGCCAACCATCCTTTTCCTCCAAAGCAGGGAGTGCAGTATCAGGAAAATGGATTAGAAAACCAAGTAGATTTCTTCATCTCTCCTTTCTCCAGCTTCTTGTGTTCTAGTTTGAGTGTTTGGTCTTCTAAGTGAGTGAGGCCGTCAAATCCATCCTAGCAAACTAGCTGGTTACATTCGTCACTGACCAAGCATCCCAGATACTAATGATTGAAGGATCCTGCCTTATACAATCCCAAGATACTTTCTGAGACAGTTGATTAAAAGCTTCATTGCTGTTAACTTCTGCTATGTCATTGTAATGATGGTCAGATACATTGAGCTAATTTAAATACAGTAGTACCTAAGCAGTGGTGTAATGATGCTAGAACTTGTTAGTTTGTATGTTGTCAAGATAACTGATCCTGTTAAGGAGTAACGCTACACTATGCTCATATTTCTGGTCTGTTTCTAAATACGCTAGGTATGATTCTGCATGGATCATTGGAAATGGCTACTTGAGAAGAGGCTGAGCATCACTCATTTTATTGAACTCCCACTAAACATAATCTCCTGTCAGCGTTACCAGTGTTTTCTGAAGCTCGTATGCTATTGTCAGTAGTATACAGGTCACAAGCTAGCCTGAGGGCCCACTATTAAATGCACATGCTTGTTTCTGGGTATGGCTGTCACTTTCTTCTTCTTGATTGCAGTTTAAAGTCTTGGACATAATATATGATAAATGTATTTGGGGGGATTTCTTCCTTATATTATCTTTTGAAGTGGAACAATATGGAAACAACAAACACATTCTAAAGCAGTGACTGACTCATATTTTAACCTGCATTAACTTGAATGACACTGTGTAAAACATAAAGATGTTATGTTTTGATTTAACTAGACCGTAAAACTAGAGCTTTCAAAATAGCTTTTCTGTATCTTACTAAAAAGAAAGAGAAGAGAAAAGAAACTTGCATATCTGCACTGATTAAAATAATAAAAAGAAACAAGAACTTGGTTCAGGTTACATTTATTATTCCTTGGAGCAGGAGGAAGAAGTAATGGTCATAATATTCCTTGAATTGTCATAATCCTCTACCAGATGTAGAGTTTACAATGCTATCTGTGGAAGACAAGAAAACAAAATATTTCAAGTCATAATAAGAATGTAGAAATTCAGAGCATTACAGGACAGCAATGGAATTCTGCATGTATTTTAATTAGAGACAAGAACACAGGCAAGCTACCTGGAGTTAATGAGAAACATCTTCCTCTTTCTTGTAAGTCTGACCAGTTTCCTCTGACCAGTTCTTTGCAAAACTAATGAAAGGATTTTGAGGCTTTCTATGGGCTAGCAGAGACATGGGTGGTAAAATATTCAGGCACTTTTGAATGCCCATCTTTGCTAAATACTCATGTTAAATGCAAATATTGAGTCTGACTTACACTGGTGAAAATCAGGAATAATTTAGGAAAGTTGATACATTTACACTGGTTTTAAAGTGGAAGAAGAATGAACACATCTATAATTATTTATGACCTATTATGGCAGCCCTAAAAATGAGCTATGTGTCATTCTAAACATATAGGGAGATACCATCCCTGCCCAAATTGATGCTCACACCAGAAAAAAAATCAAAATGAGGGAGAGCAGTGTTCTATACATAGAAAGTGATCAGGAAGACAATTGACTAACGTCTTATTTCAATATTTTTGTTTTAATTAATGAAATAATTATCTTTTGTGCACTTCTTTAGGCATCCTGGCAAAAGAGGCCTTGGGGGATTTGAATAAGGAAAGTTTCTGATCAGATATATGGTAAAATTACTGAAAAAGACTCTCTGGGGTTGCAGGTGGAATGGGAAAAAAGTTGTTGGCCTATTTCTAAATTCAATCTGACTTCAGTGCAAAACAAAGTCAGTGGGACCAAAAAAAGAAGGCAAGGGTGGAAAGCAAATGTCTCTGAAGGGCTCTGAAACTGATCAGGAGATGTGAAATCTGGGAGAACATTCTGTTATTACTTTGACTTCTTTCTGTGTCACCTCACTTATCAGTTTTGGTTACGCCTGTGAACCAAGAGCTAAATCCCTTCTGAAAAACCAGGGATCTAACTGCAATTTCTTTACTTCTCCGAGTCAGTCCCATTATTTAAATATTTAAATCTTGAAACTAACCCCATTTCCCTGCCTCTGAGATTTAAATATTTGTTGGACATTTTGGTACTTGTGTTAGGGACAGTCATCCTATGACTTTAATCAGATAAAAGTTCAGTGGGTTGCCACTGGTTTGGTATTTCTCTTGTCCACATCCCATTTAGAATCTGTCATTTGTAACAGACCTTTGGTAGCTGCCACAGATAGACAAATGGCTAATTTGCCTGCAGCAAAGAGGGTTGTTGTGTGGGGATGCTTTTTTAAGACCAGACAGTTGGGATAAAGGCTGAGACCACTGGTGAAAGTTCTAGGATTCTAGAGGACTTACCATTTCATGGTAGTATTGAAATAGATGAAAATGCTCCCATGGCAAACCTCTGAGGAAATGGGCCCTTGAAATCAAAAGTTTGCAAAAACATTAAATGAATTGGTGACAAATTTTGTGTGACATCTTATGGAAAAATAATATTTTTACACAGCTCTGCTTGCAGCCTCCATTTTGCTCTCTGTGGTATGAAGAATCTGCTGTTGTTCTAAGTCTATCATGAGGGGGTAAAATGGTAGCATGTTTCCCCATAGCATGTGAAATAAAATACATAGTCCTAAAGTAATAGTTCATGATAGATTTTAAGTATGTTGAAGTTAAACTTACTTTCTGTGCACTAAAAGAATTATGGAAGCAAAAGTCTTTGCTATATGTCCAAGTAAAATACTAGGCCCCCATCATCTTTAGAAGCTTGGAAATCTCTCATAATTGACTTAAAGCAAAATACAAAAATTAGCAATACATGCTGCAGATGTGGCTCATATAAGAAAATTGTATGGGGCTAATAGAGAGTGAAAAGCTCTTTTAGAACAGTCACAGCCCATTGCAATTGTTAAGATAATTCTGTGTATCACATAAAAATGGCTAACCAATAGTGTCTATCGTACTTCAAAAGCGACAAGAAGTCCTGTAGCACCTTATAGACTAACAGATGTATTGGAGCATAAGCTTTCGAATCTGCATCTGACGAAGTGGGTCTTTGCCCACGAAAGCTTATGCTCCAATACATCTGTTAGTCTATAAGGTGCTACTGGACTCCTTGTCGCTTTTACAGATCCAGACTAACACGGCTACCCCTCTGATACTATCGTACTTCAGTTACCTGTTCTCCATTGGTGGCTAAGCATGCTAGTTTGTTGCTATGTAAGGTGCCTCATTTTGCTAGAATCACATCAAATGTGACATTTTGGATTTGTCTCTTTTTGCTGGATGTCCAGCTGAAAATGTTCTTTATGGGTTTGCTGAGTTGAAGATGTGGCAAACACTTAAAAATTGTAGAAACAGTACAGAGGCCCCCCCTTCCTCTTATCATTGGTATCTCCTAAAACTCTAGGGCAGCTAGGATTGCAGTTATTTCTATTTTCTTGTGTCTGGGAATAAAATGCACTAGTGATGACAGAACCTTTGCTCATTGTTCAGATCAAGTACTCTGTAAGGGTTGAGAAGTATGGTTAAGAAAGCCCATCCTTTTCCTTTTCCAGTCTCTCTGTTGAGCTCTGGCTGCTCTTAAATATACATTGCTCATTGTTCTGCGATGTGCAGTGTGCTCGGGAGAATATAGATATAAACTGCATGACATTTATATTCAGCAGGGTGCGTGGTCCAGGTTGCTAGGTTACTGGAATTGTTGGGTCCAGCTCCTGCTGCTGCTTGTAGATAAGATGGGTGGTAAAAGCTAACTGGTTCCTTTTGCAGAAGAAAATCTGCCAAATCAGTGTGACACATAGGAAGAGATGATGGAAATGGGCTCTCAGGGATTCTTCCAAAGTTGAGTTGTCACATGAATCTGGGTGAAATGAAGGCTCTGAGGCCTCCTTCTAAAGTTCTTAAGATAGGGAGATGGGCCATTTACATAAAGTGAAGAGACTGGGGTTTGTAGGTGCAATTAGAGGGGGAGAAGGGGGAGACTGCTGAGAAGATGAGTGTAGGAAGGGTGATTGAACTGCTGCAGAATCATTATGTGCCTATATTTATGCACTGTTTTTAAACTGGTACAATGTGATGTTTTTCCAGGCACATTTGTTTGCTACCTAAATAAATACATGAGTTAGCAGCAAACTGCTCACCCATGCAGGGACTTGTGTAGGTAAGCATTAACACATGGCATCATGAACACTCACCATGGATAGACACATGCCTGATTGCATGGCGAGTCAAAAGGCTGAAAGCCAAGGTCTTTGGATTACTTAAAAGCTTTTGGTATTTAACAAAACTGCATTTTAAAAATATCTTACTGCGCTTTTGTAGCTGTTGGCTAATGAGCTTCCTGACCTGTAGGGTTGTACAGATCTGGCACAGTAATTCTTCTTTTTGTAGAGCCTGTTTCATAAATATATAGATCATGAATTTTCCGTAATAGATTTTGTGCTCGAATCCATTGTAAAATCAGCTCTGCCCAGCTGCAGCAGACTTTTCTCATTTGCTTGTTTAATGCGAGCCTTCTTTTGTAACTAAAGAACTTTATTTTCTGAAGGAAGCATTCATAGGCACTGCTCTCAAGGAGCATACTTCATACCAAGAATGTACAGTGCATCTGAATTAATGTATAAGGCTCAGAGAGATGATCACTCCTCCTGACTGCTGTATCATTAAGATTAGAAGCTGAAAAATCTTGCTCCATGAAGATTCTCAAGACAAAAGTAAATCTGCTTGCTTTACATCTTTCCTTTTTCATTTTTATTCCCATTCAGTTTTACTGATTGAGCACAACATCTAGGAACCCTGAGCGTGCACACATGAAAAAATAAAGTACCTTTTTTTATAAGCCTCAGAAGCCTCAGAGGGACTGTATTACTTTCACTCGGCAAAAACTACTTTAAAAAAGATAAAACCATATTCAATAGATACTGAAAGAGGGAATATTCCAGACACAAACATTATGGCACAACATCCAATGCAGTTTCAATCTGCTATGTTTTTAGTAGCACATCAATCACAATGAGCCTATTGTAAAAGCTTTTCCCTTGCTTGTGTTTTTTTGGGTGTATTAGGAAACCAGTGGAGGTGGTGGGATATGCACATGCAGGTATATTGAGTATGTGTGTAGTGGGGATAGACTGGGTGCATTGTGTTTAAAGCAGCTTCCGTAGGGTTGATGACTGATCATTCGTCAAAGGCTCCTTAAATGGAGCCTGCCCATCTGCACTTGGTGAGACCTGCTCATATAATACTGATAGCTCCTGAAAGACTGCTCCACATCTCATCAGTGCATGAAATATGAGCAGGGTGGAGGAGGCAGTAACAAGTGCCCACTTTACAGAGCCCCCATTCAAGCATTGGGTATCAGCATTTGCCAGCAGACAGCAGTTGCAGTTCAGTTAGAGACAGACAATGACAGATTTAGCATCTTGCTTCAATTGTAAATGTAGCCCAGCGCACATGCACAGACTTGTAGTGTGAAGAGCATGCCAAAGAGCTGCCAAAGTCTCAGTGCTATAAACAGCACCTGTGCTGCCAAATGGTGATGGTGTTTGACAGCCATCCCCTTCCACAGTGCCTCTTGTTTGTGAAGAAGAATTCTCAAGGTCAGCTCATGCTTTCTCCAGACGTAATGTGGTGTTATAATTTAAAGATAAAGACCCCCTTACATCTTTGTGTGAGCAATTGAACAGATCATCTAACTGATGGCTAAGGGCTTTCTCAAATTAAACAGTCCACATAATACATGACAGCAATTTGATTAAAATAATGTGACCAGGAAAAAATTCTGTTATGTTTACTAACCAGGGGAAGCTTACTTAACTACAGTTTTACAACAAAGGTCTGTTTTTAACCTTTCTGTCTGTCTCCGACTTCCTTTCAATCAAATCTAATAAGCGATGAAATGCAGTGAAATAACATCTCTCTCTCTACAAGTGCAATGACCCAGAGTTTTCTTATGCGCAGTTTTCTTTTGTGCCATTTTCTGAGAACAAATCAAATGTTCTCAGAAACTATGTTTTTCTATTTGTTAATCTCCTTTCTCCCCCCCAATAGTCTAAGTAGTTTGAAGAGATATTTCTTGCTTATTTAATTTATCTAATATTACTTCCTCCAACCTCACAAAATAACAACAAACCCTAACAAAATCCTTATGAATTCTGAAAGAAGAAAATGACTTTTCATTGTGGGATTTGTGAATATCTTCCATTTCCCCCCCTGGGAGAAAGAGTCCAGGGGAGAAGTTGCTCCTTTCGCCACTCCTGAAGAGGTACAGACTGCCTCCCCAGACAAGAGTTTAGTTATTAATTTCAAATTGTCTTGGCATACCGGCTTTGCATTATGCAGTATTGCTATTATGACTTCAAACACAGAGACTTTTAGCAATGAGTTAATAAAGGCTCCACCTATGTCCCCCCAGTCACCATAATAATAAATATTGCTCCAAGGAAAGTGAAAATAGAATATCCTGTGGCATATATATTGTATTACACACAAAAACTACATTTTAAGAAAATAGGATGGTTGCAAATTCCAGAAATATTGCAAAAAGATTTCAAATGTTAGGAAATGCCAGAATTAAAGATGCCTGTGCATCCTTTGTGCATGAGGATTATGATATAGGCTTTACTTACGGGATCACATTCTGTTTTTTTCACCCTGAAACAAAGGCCAGCCTGCCGCCAAATTTCAGATCCCTGCTCCAAAAAGAAAAGCCTAAGAATTTTTTTAACATGAGTAAAACAGTGCATATTCCCCTACTCTCCTTCTCAGAAATGGCTGAACCATCATAGTATGTCCCCAAACAAAACAACCCTCTCCCCACCCTACAAAAAACCAAACCAAACAGAAAAACCAAAAAAATTGGGGCAGTCATATGTAATGGGAAATTCTGGTTATAATTTGGCAAAGTTATAAGAAACTGAGAACAGTCATATAATGGGAAATGTTGAGAAGCCATAATAATGGTCTATGCTACCAGCCCTAGCTATAATGCCTACTTATAATGAAGGCTGACCTTGTGCCAACCTCTACTGGTTTAGACCCGGCCTACATGGATATTTCTGTAGTGATGCTCTTTTACATTGCCACTGGACTATTTGTTCAGTACAATATAGAAAATGTTAAAACTGAATTCAGAAGGACAACAGCATCATCCACAGTTTAAAGTCAATCTTTGCATACAGCGGTATCTGAAATATCACAGTATTTCCATATAGTTAACATGGGAATGCATGTGGAACTCTGTAAATATTGGTTTTGTAACAGTGCCCACTGTCCGCTTGCTTCTGGTGTCGGTGTTGCTTTCCATCTCCAGCCTTCAAACATTAGAATCTTTCTTTAAAACTCACCTTTCTATTGGAGCTCTTCAGCAAAAATGCCATTCCCATTAACTTCATTGGCACCAAGATTTTACCCCAGGTGTCTTCACTGGTTGTTCTGTATTATTTTGTGTATAATATTTATTTAAACTGTGTTTTGATGAATTATTTGCCCCCGTTCACCTATGGTATGCCACCTTGTTTAACAGGGAGCATCTTACATCTGTGTTCAATAGACTGCCTTGGTTTATGTAAAGTTCATGGTATTGGTTTTCATCTGTAAAGCCCTTTATGGTTTGGGTCCTGACTGTGTTAAAGATTACTTCTGGGGGAATTCTGTGCCACTGTGCAATGCAGAATTTTGCAGAAATTAATGAGTGTGAAGAATTCCCTCCCCCCACAGAAATTGGCTCTAGGGCTGCTGGCTACCTCTGAGGAGCCACTGGACCTGGCAGAGCCAAACTCACACATAGAAGGGACTGCTGGGGGGAGGGAAGGGAGCTAGAGAGTTCCTGGCAGCTGCAGTTCCCTGCACACACTGAGGGAAGGAGACAGCAGGAAACTCCGCACAAACCTGGGGCCCAGTATCAGGCAGTTTCTCCCCCTCCATCTCTGGGCTTTGAGTAGTGGGAGGGGGCACTGCTAGGCTCTGGGGTGTAGAAGGGTGGGTGTGTACTCTGGGGGTGGGTGTGTACTCTGGGTGTGTACTATGGGTAGACTTTGGTGAGGATGGAGTTCTGGGTATATGAGTTCTGTGGCTGGGCTCTAGGGGTAGGGAGTGTGGGTATCTGGGCTGCGGGGATCCTGCAGATGGGCTTTGGGGAAAAGTTGGCAGACAGGAACTGTGTTGTCATAGGGGCTTCTTTAACACACTACTTCTGGAGAAATTTTGTGTGTGTGTGTGTTTTGTAACAGACATACTTGCAGACAGGTGTTTTGAAATAAATTACCGAAATAATTGAAATGGGTGTGATCATGCAGTGTTTTGGCAAATAAAATGTACAGAATTTTGAAGATTTTTATAATATTTTGTGCAGGATTTTTAATTTTTTATGCAGAATTCTAAGTACTAAAAGATTCTCTTTCCAGGCAGTTAAGATCAGCTGGGATTGTTCTGCTCATATTCCAAATCTATGGCATCCATCACTGTAGCATTTAGTACCTACATATCTGGGGACAAAAGACAAGCAGTTCCCAAGAGAAAGCCCTTGCCGTTGACTCAAAGAGTCAGCTCTGCTGACTTTCAGCTAGAGTTTAAAGTATACTGGATTGTAGATCTAGCTAAAAATTAAAGCAGTTTCTGAAAAGGAGCATTAACCATTTATTAAACATGTCATCTAAGGAAAAAGTAGCTTTAACTTCTAGTGTATCTGAAGTATGTAAAACTACACTGAGAACATTATTGACTACCTTTTAAAGGGGCAATTGAAACAAGATAGTGGGTCAAATTTTTAAAAGTGCCTATATCCCTGAGGAGCTGAAGACTCTTACTTATGGCATATTTTTGCTGACATATTCTTTTAGGACTGATCCTCAAGAAGAAGTTGCAGATAGAACTGGTGTGGGAATTTGTTCCCTGCGTGGTCTTTTTGTATCGTCCTTTTGGATTTAGTGAGCCATGCTGTTTTCTTCTCAGTCACAAGCAGGAATGACAGTGCTCCAGCATGACTGCCTAATAATGAGACATCTTTCCCAGAGCAATCACAGAGATCCTGTGTTGGTAGGTGAAGTATTTGCAGATATTCACGAGTTTATGATGATTGTGTAGTTGCCAGCTGGCTTCCCTCTAAAAATATTTTCAACATCTTTTTCATTTCAAAGTTCATATTTTTTAAAAAGTGCCAAACAATTCATGCTTATAACATGAGAGAATAGTGTTTACTTATCTGAAAAGAAAATAAATTGTTCTACTGATTATGGGTTCCAGTCAAAGACTCATTAGAATACTTTAAAAGGCATTTTGCAAAGAGCAGTAACTCTGTTGTTTGCTATACAAAACACATCTGTGATGGTCTGCCTACAAATAGCATCTCTAAATAGACAGGGCTCCTTGTTTATGAGATTCCCTATTCAAACATCTGGTGTTTTCAAGATATTTCTGGAGGCAAATGGCTCTCTTTCTTTCCATAACCAGGAGCCAAGAGGAGTTGAAGAGTTTTCCAATATTATTGTCTGTTGGGAGGAGATATATCTGAGCCATGTTGGGAAATGGATAATGGTGGGGGAACACCTTTTGCTTTTCTGGCTCTAGAACTCATAAGAAAAACACTTTCACTAAAGCCTCAGCCTTCATTGTTAATAGTTGTCCTGATTCAGCAGAGTTTTAAAAACGTGGAAGTTCTAGCTTTTTCATACCCCTGGTGTGGCATCAGGGGGTCCTTTAGTAATCAGAATTTTTTTTAGCGTATTAACTGACAGGCAGCAAAATCAGATTTGTTCTCAAGAGTACGTTCCATTCAACCAGCTTGTGTCTAAGGAACAGAGTAGCCCTGAGGCTTGAATTCTGCTCACTGCTGTTTATTGATGAATACAAATTGTCTGCATTTCTCCAGAATGTTGCAATTCTTTGGGAATGGAGTACTGTACTGGTGACTAAAGAACAGTTGTAAAAT
This sequence comes from Rafetus swinhoei, assembly GCA_019425775.1. Taxonomy (NCBI): domain Eukaryota; kingdom Metazoa; phylum Chordata; order Testudines; family Trionychidae; genus Rafetus; species Rafetus swinhoei. The sequence goes on along the minus strand of CM033427.1, from coordinate 74,475,870 downwards.
CTAGAGATAAATTCTGTAATTCATCTTCTTACCAGACCGACTGGCTCAAGAGCAGGTTGCACGGAAGGGAGAATGAACAGAAACATGAAATGGTTTCCCACATCCCACCTAAGTGCTCTGACTACTGGGCTTAAGAGTATAAGGTGGGGTCAGCACCAAACTCTCCCCTCCTCATTCTCTTTGACTTTTCTTATGGGCTAGCTTAAGCAGGCCCCTGCTCAGAGTGCTAGCTTCTGTGAATCCCTTGTTTAGGTGTCTAACTCTCCCCATTCATTGTACAGGGAGCCTGGGCACATAAGTCGGCCTGTGGATTTTCACTAGGCAGCTTGGTGCCTAAAAGTTAAGTGTTGCAATGTCTAAATCCCCTTTGTGAATCTGGGTCAACGAGGATTTCTGGCTGAGTGACCCAGAATTCCACACAAGGACAGAAACTGCAGAACAGCCACTGTGTGTCCATTCTGGCATTCATGAGGGCTCGAAGGGCACAATTCTAGCTATTAAATTTTTTGAGTCTCAATGAGTACTTCAGCTAGATTGTGGGAATTTGTTTTGATGTGGCATACAATCAACAGTTAAAGTGAACTTTGGAAAAGATCCAGCCATCCTGCAGCGAGAACAAGAGAAGCCTTTTAAGAAAGAAAAGAAAGAAAAATAAGAAAGCTTACGGGTGCAGATTTGTTTTTATATCTCTGTTTTAAGCACTTGAGACAGAGCCGACCTGAGGGGAGGCAAAAAAGCAAGAAGCGGCCAAAGTCCAAAGCTCCATGTTCAGTTTGTGTTTGTTTTTTCCAATTTTGTCTGCTTATTATTGGCTTTGATGTCACGTTCCAGATGCTGCCTCAGTAGCTGATGGTGGAGAAACTGTTAAAAAATAATAAGAGTATAGAATAACTGTCTGTGAACCAGATTTAACCCTGACCTGTGTGGGCTGCGGTAGTGTGCAACAAAATATTCTCATTAAAAAGGGTGTTCATTTTTATGATTTCAGGTGAAATCGGTTTTTATTTCTTTGCAAGGGCTTGTGTTTTTTAAGCACAGCATGCAAAAGATACATTAGGGAAGACAGGAATTAAAAAGCAGCCCAAAGCAGCCTGGTTGAAAGCTTTTCTAATTTGCCTTATCTACACTGCACATTTGTTGGTTTATTGCTTTATTAGTAGCTGCCACTTTACTGCATTCTAATCTAGTTTCATACATTGGCCATGGGTGCTTATGAGGTCTCCATTTATGGCCTATGTATGTGACACACTCCGTGTTGTGTATACTTTTTTGTTTTATGTCTTTAGCCTCCTTTGTAGCATGTGGTTTCACAAATAAAACAGAATTTAGATTTATACGGCACCTTTATATTCAAGGTATTTAATTCAAAGCACTTCCAGAGTGATGAATATGGTACTTGACAGTGCAGTGTTTGTGCAGGCAGATTGAGTAGTCGTGCGCCTAATTTACAGTTCAGATAAAGCATGGGACATTAACCCTGCAATACTGGTGGGGAGAATGTTGCTCAGGATAGTGGGTGATCTCCACTTCTTTTGGGAAATGAAATGGAATCAACAACAGTCACTAGGGAAGGGCTAAAGACAAGATGGTTCAGCTCCTTATCCAAAACACAATGTTTAACTGTGCAGTTCTAGTGAAAGAGTATGTTCATGTGCAGCTTTGAGGTTACTGGAGGTGGAAATTTAAGTCACCAAAGAAAATAAGGCTCGGAACACACTAGTGGTGTCTGAATACTGTTGGTCATAGACAGAGTGGATAAAGCCCTCTGCTTTCCTCAATGCTGAACTGGGGCCAGGCAGATCCATGCAGTGTGTGAGCTTACTAGCTATGCCCAAGTAGTGCCAGCATTATCTGGGTTTATCACACTTTATCATTTACCTATCATTGCAGGGCCTTGAACACTGGTTCACATCCGTTCTTACTATTCTCTGCCTGTGGCACATACCAGTGTAGTATCCTGTGGCCTGTAACATTAGTTTCATTTTGATTGTTGGGCTTTCTGCGGGTGCTAGATGATGTTAGTGGCTTGTGATATTCAGATCAGACTGGATAATCTATGGTCCCTTATTGGCTTTAAACTCTATGATTAACTCTCTCTGGAGATCTCCTTGAGGCTCATGTGGCAATACACCTTAAAGTAGAAATGTATTTCTACTTCTCTTGGTCCTGACAGGCTTTGTAAACAGACTTATATTTTAGGCCACTGTGCTTAGCATATATGTTTAAAACCATCTGAATGGGTGTCATGGCAATTTGAACTCTTCACAGGGGGTTCAATTTTGGCCTGGGCCTCTTGAATCAGAGAAACAAACATAAACTCTAAATCTTTTAATGCTGCTGCTTTTGCACAAACAAAATAAATAGAATAAGATCTGTCAGAATAAAATTTCTGTGCTTGTATTTGTGTAATTCTACCGTACAAAGGCATGACTAAAAACATCAGCTCAGAAAGAGCAATATGAAATTCAACAAGGGACTGTAACTGGCCTTCTTGCAGATGCTCTCAATCCTCTAGTGAGCAGAGGAAAGCAAAAGGGGCATTAGATAATTTGCAGATTGAAGAGCCACTTAAGCATTTATTCCTTTGCATCCCTTGGGACTAAGCTGGCAAGCTACACAATTTAGCTTTCACTCATTGTAGAAGAAAAAGAGAAGGAAGAAATGATGGACAGGAGGGAAGGTCACACTGCAGTCAAAACTAGAAGATACAGGTTGTACTTCCCTCAACCGGGATTTGCTGGTCCAGGTACAAGATCATGGATGTTCTTGGACCACAGAGTCCAGGAACAGGGAGGTCTGGTGGTGGGGTAAAAGCGCCATAGGGGCACTGGCAACTTAGCTGGGAGCCCAGTGTGTGTGTGTGAGGGGGCGGGGGGGAATGGGTAGCACAGTAGGGAGCTCTGGCCATAGCGGTGGCCGTGGAGCTCTGCCTCCGCCCCGTTCTGGCTCCAGCAGCTGGGAAACTCCAGTCCCAGTCTCAGCGGCAGCCAAGGAACTCTAGCCCCTACCACGGAGCTTTGCCCTGGCCCTTGACTGCACAGCCAGGCAGCTGCGGAGCTCTGCCCAGGCTGTAGAGCTCTAGCCATGGCACTCTGATTCTGGCAGCAGTGGGGCCAGCAGCATCTAGTGAACCCCTGGGGGCTGGGGCAGCAGCAGGGGCAGGCTGGAGCCCTAAGCTGGTGGCAGCACAGGGCAGGAGGGGAGGGATCTCCCCTGATCTGGCAAATCCCCTTGTTTCGGTCCAGTCAGGCCCTGCGGGTGCCAGACCAGCAAGGTCCAACCTGTACTGTCAAAAGGTTTATTCATTCAGATTCCTCTGAGCTGGCTCACCACCTTCTCAGAAATTATTTGTTCAAGAGGAAACAAAGGACAATACAGTATCTTTTGAAGTTAGAGCTCTGTTATTTTCTGTATAATGAAGTCTGACAGATCATCTTTGATCTCTGGAACAATCTCCAATCTTGTGTAGCTTTGATCGCTATCATAATGGATGGGTTGTTTTCTCTATACATTAAAAGTGGGTCTTACACATCTAATTAGTATGGATGTTAATGAACAACTACATGCTACCTCATACAGAAAGTGGGGGTTATGAAAGGAAGAGTGACCTACATTCATGTTATCATCACTTGAGCATGAGACTGAAGCAGAGAAATATAGGCGGCAGTGTGCCATAACACAGCCTGCTGCTGTTATAGAAGTGTGCTTTTACGGGATTAATACAAGTGGCTGTGTTTATGCCTCTCAGTGTATGTAAGTCTTATCTTGCAGTGTCATGTTTCTGGAGAGCATGCTGGTGTTTGCCAGCAAGCGCTTCATTAGTGAAATAGCATTATAAGAGACTCCCCTTTCTCTTGGTAATATGCTGTAGACAGCTCCAATGGAACAGATTGCTAAGATGCTACCAGGAATGTCATACTCCCTCTCACCAGGTTATCATAAAAGAACAAACGTATTAGTGTGGGAACAGAACCCAAACCTTGGCCCTGATCTTGCAACGTGATCTGTACAGGGCTTCAGGCAGGAAGAGGGATCTGCCTGTAGAGGTCCACTTGCAGAATTAGGGCTCAGAAGTGCCTAAAATGGCAGCACAAAAATGGCTGATGGAAAATATCTCAAACTGTTTCACTGTGGAAAATTTTCATAATTCCATGAAAAATGTTGCTCAGTACTATTGATAAGATGACATTTGGAGAGCCATGCCTGGTTTTGGAAGCTAGACTGCAGCAAGACTACTGACGAAAACAGTAAACACCTAAGCTAGTGATTTCCGTACTTTCATGCCCAAGTTTACTTTTTGAATTTATGGGCAACCCAGGGTCTACCCTGTCTTTTGGCCAAAGCGCTGTCCCTTCCGCAAAGCCCTTCCCCAATCACTCCACCTCTCCTGTTGCTCACTCTCCTCTGCCTTCATTCTCACTAGGTTAGGGCAGAGGATTGGGTTTCAGGAGGGGGTGCAGGCTCTAGGCTGGGGCTGAGAAGTTCACAGTAAAGGGTGGGGGCCCTGGGCTGAGCCTGGGACAGAGGGTTGGGGTGCAAGAGGATTGGGGTGCAAGTTCTGGGAGGGAATTTGGCTGCAGGAATGGGCTCTGGGCTGGGGGAGGGGCTTGGAGTGCAGGAGAGGGAGTGCAGGGATGGGACAGGAGGCTGGAATGCAGAAGGAGCAGCATAGGACCAGGGCAGGTAGGGAGCAAGCCTGCCGCAGCAGCAGCCCAGCTCGTGATCGCTATCGACTGAGAGAGTCTCCAGGATTGACTAGTCAATTGTGATTTACATGTTGGGGACTCTAAAAGCTATCTGAAGCAGCGATCATCTCCTCAACCGTTTTGGGCAGAGTGCAGTACAATTCAGACCCAATTCTGATTGGGTGCTACAATATAGTATAATATATGAAGTACAAAAGGGCAAGGGGTGATAATAAATAATTTAAAATACATGGTTCTTTTTGAAAAGCAGTTTATAATATGAAGGGAGATAATTGAAGATACGTATGGGGCTGCGTTAAAACTGTTTGCTTGAGAGTGTGTGGAGCTCAACAACAAAGGAGCATGAATTGAAACCAGAACCAGCTGCTCCAAGAAGCAGTCATGTAAGGTATCAAGAACTTTATCTCCGCACCCCGTCCTGAGGTGATGTGTATCCAGTCAATATGGGGATAGTTGAAATCCCCCATTATTATTGAGTTTATTTTGATAGCATCTCTAATCTCCCTTAGCATTTCACAGTCACTATCATATTCCTTGTCAGGTGATCAGTAATATATCCCTACTGCTATATTCATATTATTAGAGCATGGAATTACTATCCATAAAGATTCCATGGAGCAGTTTGGTTCAGTTAAGATTTTTACATCATTTGAGTCTACACTTTCTTTCACATATAGTGCCACTCCATCACCAGCATGACCTGTTCTGCACTTCTGATCTATTTTGTATCCTGATTCTACTGTGTCCCATTGATTATTCTGATTCCATCAACTTTCTGTGGTGCCTATTATATCATTATCCCCATTCAATGCAAGGCACTCTAGTTCACCCATCTTATTACTTAGACTTTTAGGTCCAGCCTTTCTAGGAGATATTCCTCTTCAATGAGCATAGTTTCTATTTTGGAAGACTCAAAGGAGAAATAAAAATGAAATTGTGACCATGCTAAAGAAAGGTAAGTGAAAGGGACACAGATGGTGCACAGATGGTGCATAAGCTAAGCCTTCTTGGGGAAGGGTTGGATGGGCACGCACAGCCTCCTCCATACTTGGAATACCATTGAAGAGCCACTGTGGGCACCACTGCAGCCTTGATGCATACTATTCAGACTAACTACTAATGTACTGATGCATTTAGGCTTTTAAGTACAGACAATGTCACAAACATAAGGTACAGTAGTACTGTAGGGCAGTAAACACCAAACATTTTAATGGAACTCAGTTTGAGATGCCTATAATTCAAATACAGTATCTGGAAAGCTTATGCACTTGGGTAAAATTTCTAGAAGCCCTCAGCATCATCCTAACTCTGCTTCTATCAAGGTCAATGGTATTGTCTTCATTGGGAGCAGAATTAGGCCAAATGCTGAGCATTTTTTACACCCTCCCCCCCCAACTCTTTTGCACATAAAACCCTGAGGTTAGCTGGACTACGGCAGTGACTGCTGTCAGACCGTGAGTTTGATTTATTCCATTCTTGTGGAGTGGTCCAAACTGTTGTTCTCTGTGCTAGCAGGATTGCTGGGTTTGAATGAATGTTTCCAAATGTGTGTCTTGTCTTTCACAAGCTGCTGAAGAAGGGCAGCTTTAAAGTACATTTGTGGCCTGCATTGGGGCTATTCTGCCTGATTGCAAGCACCGGCCACCCATGTTGACCTCCTCCAATGTAACCTCATGTCAAGCACTGACAGAGACCCTGTGCCTGGATTTTACAGCAGAAGCAATCAGCATAAGCTTCGATCAAGCTCCATAACTTTCAGAGGCAAGTAGAAACGACTCTTGAATATTCACTGATCACAACCCTGGTATCATTCAAAGCAGTACTGAAGGCTTGTTTTGATTTGTCCAGTTCATTTTATTCATTATGAGTTGGATGTTTCATATACAGTACAATTCAGACTCTGCAAATTTATTTGCGGGCTTCTTGCCTTACCTTTATACCATTCTTGAAGTTTTGTTTTCTAAATTTTGTATCGGCACTGTAGTAGGGTGGAGATGTCCCCCACTATCAGAGGGAAGAAAGTACCCCCCATGAAACCATTTTGTGCACAGCCTAGCCCCGCCCCCTCACCTGACAGGAAGCTAAGGGGCATGGCTAGGACTATAAGAACTCTGCCAGGGAGCTCAGTCAGGGGCCAGCCTCTGAGGGAGACAGAGGCCTGCCCAGAGCTCCTGGCCGACGAGGCCGAAACCTGGCCTGGGCCTCCTACAGCCACCTTCCATAGGGCCGGCGAGGCCTGGCCCAGCCGGCCAGCAGAGCTACCCTCTGACCCAGAGGAGCCCGGGGCTCTGCTGGTCCCTGGTGAGTCTGAGGACCTGCCCGAGTCGGAGGTCCTGCTCGAGCCCTGAGGCCTGCGGACAGCCAGGAACCCTGAGGACTTGTTGGAGCCGGAGGACCGTTTTGAACCCCGAAGCCTGCCGGAACCATGGGGCCTTGCGAACCCGCTGGACACTGCAGGGTTCCAACCCGCCGAAGCCTGGATTGGGCCGCCCGGACCCTGCTGGGACGACACCGCCCTCGACTCTGACTGACCTGCAGGAGACACAGGTACCTGCGAAGGGGGCGACGAGAAGTGGCCTAGGGGGTAGCATGGGCCAATAGCAGCCCTAAGCCAGCACGTTGCAGGCTGGAGCCCCTGCTGAACTAGTAGCAGCTGCACTGCTGCATCCAGGGCCCCTGGGCCAGGGCGCAGTGGAGTGAGGGGGCCTGCACTCCCTGCCACCCACCTACGGGGTGGCAGTCTCCCCCTCGCCACTGCTGCAGGTGTGAACCAGGAGCTTCCTCAAATCTGTGTGTTTGGTGCCCCGCCCTGCCCCAGGGCCGGGGCCTGGGCCGGACCTCTTAAAGGGGCAGGACTAGGACTGCTGCCCTGCCCAGAACTGTGAGCTGAGAGACTTGAGTATATGTTGAACTTCTTCCCCTAAGGCCCGGACCTGAAGCAAGGCTGGGCACGTGAACTATTACCTCTCACCCCGACCTGAAGCAAGGCCGGCTATAGACTCACTGACTTGGACTATTTTAAGTCACGATAGTGTAGTGGGGTGGACTGGCCGCCCACTGCGCCGGAGGTGGAGGAACCCCCTCCCGAAGGCTTACCGACCTACAACCAGCCCCCGGAAGGGGGGGAGCTTAGAGGCTGTTGTGGGCACTGCCGGAGGGCTGTGTCCCGAAACCGATCCCACCACCTGCCGTCCGAGCTAATTCCCAGGACTGACGGCTGGTGGCGCTGTGGCGGTGAGTGTACCCCATTACAGCACTTATAGAACTGTGGGTATATAGCATCAAGAAATTATAATAATGATGATGATGATTATAATGGTAGTTTTTAATTATTAATTAAAATTACAATATACTTAGAATTCTTGAAAGGAAAATTGAATTTCAGAGTGGAATAATACATTGCACAGTAACTGAATTCTGAACCACATCTGTCACTGATACAGTACCTCCCTAAATCATTACACATGCATTCACCTCTTGTGCAAGCACAGAGACCAGCACTGGCTGCAAGAATGGCTTACAAGTTATAGCTCTAGAAAGCAAGCAAAGGCTGTCCAATGTAATGGACAATGTAGATGGCGTAATGAGTGAATGCATTCATATCAGTTGACAGGAGGCATGAGTATCTGCAATAATAGCAGATTCAGATGGTTACATTGTGTGTTCATCCAGCCTTGCCTACACACGGTTTTGATATATATATACTACAGAGTTCTGCAAAAGATAAGAGATGTAAAAAATTATTATAAATGGAAACTATGTCTGGGATAGCTAAAAAAGCTAGTGATCTTATGGACCACTCTTCAAGATTTCATGGTGCTTTAATTTACTATGTGAAGGCATATTAAATGAAAAATACATGGGTTAATGACATGAGAATAACATGCCATTTAAACACAATGAGCTACATACAGGTTAGACCTCCCTGGTCCAGCACCTCCCTGGTCCAGCCCTTCCAGCACTTGCGGACCAGAGCTCCAGCAGCCCCAATGTCTGCAAACTCTGTGGCTCCCTGCCCCACAGGCTCTGGTGGCCCTGCTGGCTTCACAGCCCAGCCAGCTGCAGGCTTTGGCCACACAAGCTCTGCTGCACCACTGGCTGACTCAGCTTTGCGGCTCTCTAGTCCAGCAACATCTGTGGTCTTTGCCAGACCAGAGTGTCCCAGACCTCAGAGATTCTGCTTGTACTAATATGCTTAATTTATGTTGACTGGTGCTGAAGGTTGGGGCAAGGGCGAGGAAAAAATGGTATTAAACCACCTCTCTGTTTCCCTAACCCTTGGGGCTGCTTTAATTCAAAGTTCTGTGCTGGCCATATCCTGTGGCAAGTTAGAGCAGCCTAAAGGCTACCAATGGTTCTGATGTAGTTGAGACACAGCAGGCCACTCGCCATGCCATTTTCCCAAAGTCTCATCATCTCTCTTGCTCTCTATTACATAAAGCTTGCCCTAGGCTGGGGTGGTCCTCTATGTAAAAGTGCACACAACTTTCCTAATACTTGCCATGTCTACCCACACTGGTTTTCGGCTGCACTATGTCACTGGAAGACTGCAAAGTGTTCTAGCACAGCCAGGAATCGGAAGTCAAAGTAAACTTTTGGGGTAGGTCAACTTCTGTGAGTTTGTCCTTAATCTTTCCCAAAATGGTATTCTCTCAGAGAGGGTGAAAATAAACAGGACTTTCATCCCTCTACAGCTTTCTTATCAAGATCAATTGAAAACAAAGGATAGTTAATTGCAATAATTGCCTCACAGCTGCGCGTCATTTTGGCTTTTTAACCAAAACATCTGTCACCTCAAATGTTTAAAATGGATGGACTGCACTCTGTTTTGAGTTTACCTTGAAACTGTAATCCCATCATTTCCACAATACCTGAGGTTTAGGAGATAAACCTAAATTTTGTCTTAAGTCTTGAAGATGGTTTTTAATTCCTTTTGTGGACTATGGTCCCCGTCTGTGTGTTTCTTTCTTCAATGTATCTTTCTTTCTTCTTCTGGGAAGTATTAGGCAGAAATTAAAAAAAAAAAAAGATAACGTTATTACATGACACCTTCCTCATCAACTCCTCCCCCCAACAAAAGCCACTCTGTTATTAAAATATTTTGGTGTTATTTACATTTTCATTTGGAAATCTTGCCACAGTCTTATTGATCATAAATAATATGCTATTAAATGGCTTGTACTGTATTCTACATAAAGGAAACTTTGTTATAATGATTGTTTCAAATCAATGTCATCAGAGATAAAACTGGATTAATATAAATCCTGCAAAGACTAAAACACATTTGCAGATTAACCCTGACCTCGGTTTCACCCCCTCCCACTCGCCATGCTCTCTTTTTGCATTGATTTATCTAAACAAGGCCAGCTGGCTGCACACAATGAAATACTTCCTTTGTAGATCAATTAACAGACACCTGGACAGGATTCAGACCTTTGTTATGATCAGAAAATCCCATTAGTTGTTGCTACAGGTGGCTATTGAATACTCAATACCAACATGAATATTGCATCTGGAAATCTGAAGTAGATGGTCTGAAAAAGCCTGACAGCTATAAATCTCATGTGTGGAGTGGACTCCTTTATTGACTGATGCTATCTTTCAAATAGCAGGAATCTGCTCTAGCCCTTTGATTTAATATGATAGAAAATTATTTTGAATGATTGAAAGCTGAAAAGGGACTGACTCACCAAGAACTCTGAATGACTATATTACCATAGGTGGAAGCCTAAACGAGAAAGAGGGGCTCTCATTATTGTATTGCAAGTGAGAGAAATTGCCTTAAATACAATCAAGGCTATATTCATTTATATTGCAAACAAATTGAAAGAGCTTTACATAAATTATTAATCCCCAGGCCGGTTGTGCACTATCCTGAGCTATTGTTTGGATCATTCTTTGTTAGACTCCATATAGGGATATTTTTAGCGTGTTGTTGAAGCTGCTATTTCAGGTAGTGTTGGTTCCCAATCCCTTACCCCCAGAGATCCACATAATCTACACGTGACTAAACATTCAAAATTATATGTATTTATGCAGCATTAGGGAAGAGGAAATGACTTAGAGAAGGTGAGAATTCCTGAACTTCTGAGAGCCCTGAACTTGGGGCCAGAACTGAAATTAGAACCTTTGCTGAGTTTCCAAAGCAATCAGTGGGCAGTTTGTTCTTAAAGTGTGAAATCTTGACTCCATTAAGGTCCATGACAAAACTCCCATTGCCTTCAAACAAGTAACTTTGTGCTTTCTCCTATGCTACTCCTTTTGCTTCGGAGGAGCTCCCTGTAGCCATCTACAAAATGAATTCACTATCTTCCTTCAAAATCCTTGTGGAAACTCTGCCACAGTACCTGCAAAAACTATAATACCTGCTTTGTTCTGAGAGCACTGCCTATCATGCTTATTAATACTACATTGTCTCATTGTTTCCTTATATTTAGCTGTTTATCTGTATTGTATCATCTGCTGTCATTTATATTTATATTGGAAACTCTTTGGGTCCAGGACTATCTGCAGCGCCTACCTTAATGTGGACCTGGTCCATAACAAGGCTCTCTAATTGCTATAGTAATACAAATAATTAATCAAACCTTTCAAGGTTTTCTGATAATCGGGTAGTGACTTGATGTTCTGTGCTAATCATTCACTTTCTCTTTCTCTGAGGGGCTTTGATGCCTCTCCAGTGACATTTGAAGAACTGTGAAAGAAGCAGCGTGTGTTTTTTCTCTGCTGACAGCGGAAGTAAGTAACACTTAAGATATCAAGACTTGTGTAACTTTGCTTCATGAACATACTATGAAGCAATGTTTCTGAGCTTAGACTGGTTGTCCTCAGACTACATCTGCCATGATTCAGCGTGGTCATGTCTCTTGCTGATCTGTTGTGGTGCTTCATGGGAGCCACATAGCTTGGATGTATTATATGAGAGAGAATCTGGGCTGGGAACTCAATTCATAAATGAGAGTGGGAGCATGAGGCACTTAAACTACACCTTCCATAAGGCAGTGTGGTGGCTCAGTAGCACATGTTTTAATGCAGACTTAGCCAAAATGAAACATTTTGTTTCACGAATATAAACATGTTTTGTAGCTTCAGAGGGGTAGCTGAGGGGTAGTCTGTAACAGGAAAAACTTAAACAACAAATAGTCTGGTAGGACTTTAAAGACTAACAAAACATGTAGATGGTGGTATGAGCTTTCGTGGGCACAACCCACTTTTTCAGGTGACCGGAGTGTTGGAAGTCCAGATCCAAGAATAAATAAGGAAACGAGGGAGGGGAAGGGGGGAAGAAGGAAAAAATATTGAAGGGGAGGAAGAAAAAAAGACAGTGAGTAGAAAAGCTTTAGAGGGATAGCTGAGTGAGTCTGTAACAGGAAAAACTTAAAAAACAACAAACAGTATAGTAGCAACTTAAAGACTAAATAGTTACAAGAGGCTGATAAGAACCATTAGTTAGCACTTGGAAAGGAAGATGACCAACACCAGATTCTAAACAGACATGAAGAACCATTAGCACCTTCATTGTTTGGTTTGTTTTAAAATGTTTTGTTTCAGTTAAAATGATCAAAGCAAAATATTGCAACATTTCAGAATCAAAAGTTTTGATTTCCAGTTTTTTTTATTTAAAAGTCAAAAAATTCAATGGAAGGCAGCACTTCTCATGCAGTTTGTTTTCCCCCCCCAAACCCCTGTTTTTTCTTTAAAAGATTTTGGCTGGTCCTACTCATCAGACACCAGAAGCTTCTTCTGGAGTGGTGCACTTTTGTTTCCTCAAATCTGGATTGTGATTTACAAACCACAGGAAAGCTCTAAGTGGGGATTGGTAATTAAACTATATCTCTTTTCCCTCATTATAGGGAATGTAGTGACTGACTAGCACTTTATATCTAATACTGCTGGAGGGTTTGATGAGTAGTTGGCATGCATGCACTGCAATAGGATAGTTTGGAGACATGAATCAAATATTAATAATGATTGATTTGTTGGTTTTTTTACAGTGGTTACTCAGATATAGAAAAGCAAAAATTAATCTGCCTTAAGAACCTATTAATGTTTCTAAATGTCAAGCATTTATATTTAAAATCAGTATTTTCTCATCATAAATGTCATTGGATGGCATACTATGTCATTTGGTTACATATCTGTCTATGGTCAATAGCCATTCTGAAAATGATTATTAATTTTTCAGCTTTTGACAAATGGTACTTAATTTTCTTCTAAATATGTGAAAAAGTTTGATTGGATGAACCAAACTATCCCAAATTGATTTCTTGTGAGCAAAGGAAAATATAGTCTGAAGAAATGCAGATTTTTTTTACTTTTGAATATATTTGTATTTGGGTTTAAGATTTCTGTAACTATATCCCATTTGTTGTCCTGGTGAGTGTGTATATATTCAGGATTATTAAAAACGCCTCAGGAGTTTTCTTGCTTTGGGAAAACTGAACTTCGGACGCTGAATCACATTACTCTACAACTGAGTATCTTATATAAAAGAATACCATGCTTATGTTGTTCATAGAATAGGCTTGTTCTTTTCCATTCAGATGTGACATTATTATCATGCAAACTCTGCTATCTTTTGGATGTACAGTGATAACAGAGCTGATAAGAGCCCATTTTATTCCCTTTATATTGCATAGCAGGCAGTTTAAATGACCTAGATGTGAGCAGGTATCTGTCCTCACTCTTTTGTCCTGGACATTTGCTTACAACAGTTTTGGTTGGCAGCCACATTTTTCTGTTGTCTCCAATATTCAGTGGGTGTAATATAATAAAAAGGAGAAAGATGGTGATGAAAATATAATTCTTCTGGAGTTGAAAATAATTAGTTGGAAATTCAGTTACTTTCTAAAACTTGATGGGTCAGCCCCTCAGTCTGTGTAAATTGGCACAGCTCCACTAACATCCATGAAGCTATGTGAAGATACACCAGCTGAGGATGCTAAGTGAACTACAAAAATATTCTGTGAATATTCATGTGAATTGTAAAATGAGTTCAGTTTAGCTGTGTTCTATTCAGCTCAGATTCTTATAATGGTTCTCATCACCATAGTAACTGTTTGCTGTCTGTGAATGTTCATGTGATTGACTTTTACTAGTATGAAAGCTTGTGCAACATGAATTTTAAACTTACACACTTGAATACTTGCAGAATGTGAAGTTTAAACTTTCTGTGAACATTTACACTAGATTTTTTTTATAAGAGTTTAATTGATTTAATAATATAATGTGACTTATGTTCATTACAGTGAAACATCACAACTTAAATTTAAATTAGCAACAAGAAGGTCAGGAAAAGTGTGGGACCCTTTCTGAGTGCGGAAGGTAACCTAGTGATAGTTGAAGTGGAAAAAGCTGAATTATTCAATGACCTTGGTCTTCACAGATAAGGTCAGCTTCCAGACTGCTACACTGGGCAGCACCATATGGGGGAGGAGATGAGCAGCCTTAAGTGGTCAAAGAAGAGGTTAAAAACAATTTGGAAAAGCTGGACTGGCAAATGTAATGCCCATCTTTAAAAAAGGGAAGAAGGAGGATCCAAGGAACTACAGATTGGTCAGCCTAACAGTAATCCCTGGAGAAAATCATAGAGCATGTTCTCAAGGAAACCATTTTGAAGCACTTGGAGGAGAAGGTCATCAGGAACAGCAAACATGGATTCACCAAAGGCAAATCATTCCTGACCCACCTGATTGCCTTGTATGATGAGATAACAGTCTTGGGAGGGCTGGGAAGTGGTGACTGATATATCTTGACTTTAGGAAACCTTTTGATATGGTCTCCCACATTCTCACCAGTCGGTTTAAAAAAGTATGAATTGCATGAATGGACTAAAAGGTGGATACAAAGCTAGCTGGAACATTTGGCTCAATGGGTAATGATCAACAGCTCAATGTCTAGTTGGCAGCTGGTATCAAGTGGAGTGCCCCAGGGGTCAGCCCTGGACCCAGTTTTATTAAGCATCTTCATTAATGATCTGGTGATGGGATGGATTGCACATTCATGGATGACACTAAGATGGGGGGAGAGGAAGAGGAGCAATGCTCTAGGTTGGATATTAGGAAAAACTATTTCACGAGGAAGATGGTGAAATAGTGGAATGGGCTACAGTGGAATCTCCATCCTTGCATGTTTTTAAACCATGCTAGACAAAGACTTGACTGGGATGATTTATTTAGGGTTGGTTTGAGCAGGCTGGGATTGGATTAGATGACCTCCTGAGGTTTCTTCCAACCCTAATCTTCTATGATTCTAGTATTCTAAATTTCAGTTTTCAAAGAGGAAGTCACAGAGTAAATTAAATATGACAAGCATCTAATTGAATAAAGAATACATGTGAGAGAATTGCTAGTTGTAAGCAGAAAAAATGTTAAATTCATGAAATAAAATATTTGTTATGAGTTGCTCTCTCATTTCTATTGGTAGATCTAAAAGTCAAAAGACAAATAGTGTGACATTATATTATTGAACATTACCTGCATATCACAAACTCTTAATGCCCTACTGGACTCTGTTCACTACCTCAGAATGACTGTGTTGACTGACGAGTACCAGTAAAAGACACAACAGCATGGATCATGTATGCAAATGTTAAAATGACTACAATACTATCCACATTAACATACTATACAATTTTAAATCCAACATTAAATAACTAATTCATATGTGGTACAGTTTTCAAAGCACCTAAATGATTTAGGTAAGCTCCATTTTCAACAGCAGTGAACATCAATGGGATCCCATTGTATTTGATTAACTCTTAGACTCTTAAATCACTCTTGAAAATAGGATTAAGGCCTCTAAATCTCTTGTGTAATTAGAAAATGTTACTGTTTGTGCCTAATTTTGTTGCCCCTGCAGCCTATGATGGTTTTCAACCACATAATCTATAAAAATTGTTCATCTATATCATTGATACAGTCATCTGTATCTCTTGGTAAGCTGGGAGCAAGCAAACAGTATATATTTTAATATGTCCAAATGTATAATTATATATCAATGAATTACGAATGTAGGCCATACTTTGAGGAAGTAGGGAACTCTGTTCTATGAAGTGGGGACTCTGAAAAAAGATTTGGGGGCCATTGAGGATAATCAGCTGAATACAAACTCCCAGTGTGATTCTGTGATAATTTAGGAGGAAAAGGTATAACAGGTTCTAATGGCTGGACATTAAAACTAGATAAATTTAGACTGGAAATAAAGTTAAAATAAATATCTCTTTTAATCTGATGTACATTATTTTTTTTAAATTCTATGTCAAGTTCCCCTACTGGGACAATTTTTCTTCCATCACAATGAGAAACTTAGTAAAGAAAATGTGAGGAATTTGTATGCTTCAGGACAGTAATGTTTTAAAAAAATGATATCTAAGTAATTGTTTTTCATTATTGTCAATAGAGCACTGCTTGCTGCCCAAAATAATTGTGATCAATTTGTCTCTATTCTGCCTCAATCAGCCTTCACAATATGATGCTCGGTCATATAAAGCAACGCTGACACAACACCATATCAAATTTGTAAGCACATCTTTGCAAGCCAATTGGCTGTAGCCACCTCTAGTTCCATGAGTGTAAGAGACAAAGGAATTGTGCAAATATTCTTACCTGTGCAAAAAAAGTGATTAGGCCAACTCAGAATTTCTTGTCAGACTAGATGACACATCTCAGAATGAAGATGAGATTTGAATTGCTCATTTCACTTTATTTTGGTGTCTATTTTTAATTCCCCTCCCCATCTGTTTTTTCTTCACATTCATCCTTGCCTCTGAGTATGGCTTTGTCCTTTTATACTGTGGCCCCTTTTGTAGCTTATCTTGAACCTCTCTTCATAATGGATGTCAACTTTCTTCTTTGACCTTTCTAGGTCCTGCTCTGAAATTTTTGTGAGTACCGAATGACGAAGTATTCACTGAGGGGGTGAATTAGTTCAGTTTGGACATTAAGAGCCTGATCTAGCAAAGTGAAAATTGAAGTTGATATGGGAAACTCTAAGTAGAACTAATTGTATCTTTGCATTGTCAAGAATTATACCTGTCAGAGCTTTTTAAAACTAGATAATGGGAATCGTTGGGAGCTGTCATGTGAATCACTCAACACATTGTAGAATTGTGACCTAAAAACATTGTTTCTGCAGCTCAAAGGAACTGTACCAGCCTGGACAGCAGGACTGGTAAGGTCATTCCTGGACCTAGATCTCTTTTATAATTCTCTCTTTTCAAATTAGGCTAGAAAAAAGCTATGATTTCATATGGATGCCTCATGTTTCCTTGAGGGCAAATGATAGCTCTATCCTTCTAAGTGCACTTGTGCCCTTGAGGCTCTGAATAGACTTTGTTTTGCAGGTGGATGGACACTTATAGTGTGTGAGGTACCCAGAAGGAACATTTGAAGTATGCTGAATAATTCAAAGGTGCAAGTTGGAAGAATGTCTTGGGTGGTGCCAATAAGAAGAAAGTAACCAAATCCTTGCTGTGTTCCAGGTAGGAACGAATAAAATGGAACTGAGCTTAATCTGTGTTTGCTTTCCTATTCATTTCCCCTTTTTTCCTGGGACAGAAAAGAACCTATTGACCCCATGTCAACATGTAAACAAGTTGGCTGCCCCATGTGCCCTCTTTTGGCTAGGCTACTTTTGCCCTGCCCTGCCCTTTATTCTCTCTTCCAGTTTTACAGAAACTGCCCATGTTGTTCATCCAGTCACCAATCCCTTACCACCATTATTCGAACAAGTAACTGAAAAATGAAATTTAGTTCCAAAACTCTGACCCAAAGCATGGCTCTGAACTCAGAGTCGGGATAAGTGAAAGTGTTCCTTCATAGAACCCTTTTTGGTCAGTTCCTAGGGGGCGACCTGCTCTGGAGTTTGGCTTGCAACCATCCTGCTCAGAGTTAACCACCCTTTAGACTTTCCAGAGTCAGCCCTGCCCAACCTGTTTATAAAAAGTTGCATTTTACAAGAATGTGTTGCGTACATTCCCCCCCTTAGTGCTGCTTGGAAGCCTACAAAACCTATTACTGCTGCAGTGGCACCTTTGTCCCTCTGTTCTTTCTTCCTCAATTTCAAGGAAAAGCTTGGAGTGAAGAGTACAAGGAGGAAGCTGATGTAAAAATAGAGAAATGGCATCTTTTTTCTAAACTACAGACAAACAAGAGGTGATAGTGAGGACATAGACAGAACTATCAGGGACAGTAAGGATACGTCTACACTGCGGGCTTTTTCCAGGATACCGGAAAAAGGTATCCCAGAAAAACTCCGCTGCGTTCAGGGAACGTGTTTGCTCTTCCACTTTTTTTTGCGGAAGAGCAGACGCGCTCTTTTGGAAGCCCTGTCTTCCTCATTCCACGAGGAAGAAGGGATCTTCCAAAAAGAGGGGATTTTCCGAAATTTGGCCCAGTGTAGACGGGCCAAATTTTGGAAAAGCCTCTTCCACACAAAAAAAAATGGGAAAAAGCTGTAGTGTAGACCTAGCCTCAGGGAACGAGAAAAGAAGTAGTAAATATTTGCTTATCAACATTTATCTGGGCCGAAGGTCAGATACAGAAGAAGAAAAAAAGAAGAGTTCCTTAAAAGAATGCAGCCTTAAAGCAAGGCAATAGACTTCCCTCCACTGGCCACTTCAGAGATTTGGTTGGTTTGATGTTTTGACCAAAACTGTCAAATTGGGCACCTGAGGTCAACATCTAAATCCAGATTTTTAGGAATCTATGGTAAGAACATGCCCTGCTTCTTCAGTTTGTGGGAGTAGTGAGTATCAGCACCTAATATACAAGTATTTTGCATTTTGGTGCCTAAGTGGGGATTTAGATGCCTGATTTTAAGTACTTAGAACTGATTATTGTGCTTCATAAGTTGCTCAAGAAATTAAGGGCTGAGGGACTGCCTGGCCTGCCCTTGTCAGAACCACTGGGCAGTGCGCCTTCATTAGAAGTAGGAAACGCTGAGTGAAGAAGGTAAGGGCTAATTAAATCAAGGTCACAGTCTCACATAGACACAGTACTTGTGAGGGCTCTGCTCTACTAATTTTTCATGCCCCCTCCCTCGACATATCTAAATGCCCCATCATTTGAACTCCTTATTTTTTGGGAATGGTTTCAACTGTCTATAAACTGGCCAACACTTGTGCACTTCAGACAGATTGTTTCAATGACTTCTGAGCACCCTTAATGTTGGATCTTGTTACCTTGCAAAAGTGGGATCCATCAGTTACTTTTTCCCATGGAGTTTTGCTCCACTGTGGCATAAAAGCTACAGATGAGAAGTAATATGTTACTCTGCGTGAAAAACCGGGAGGAAAAATTAGTGGGTGTCACGGAGGGGAAGGTTTGATGAAACAGCTGGGAACTGTTACTGCAAAAATCTCTTTTTCAGGTTTTTTTCAGTTATTAATGGCAACAATTACTTATCTGATTCATGAATAAGAACTTTTGTCAGGGAGCCAATTAACTTGGGCCGTGAACCCCCGACCATTGTTCCCACTAAGGTGCGCACCTGCGTGGCTGTGCACAAAAAAGTCTTTTCCTGCCTACCTCCTCTGGAGAGATGCACAGCAGCACTCGCACAGCAGGTGGCTGCTCCAGCTGAGACAGTGTGGTGAGGGAGCCACTGGGGCAGTAGGCCAGAGCCTGCCGCAGCTGTGTGGCTGGGTGTGGGGAGGCCTGCTCTGGTGGTCGGGGCTGCCACATGGTGGGGGGGCCAGGGCTTGTTCTGGCGGCTGGGGCCAGGAATGGGACCCACTACATGGCAGAGGTGTCTGCTCTGGGGGCTAGGAATGGGACATGCTGCATGGTGGTGGTGGTGGTGGGGGGTGGTCCTTTGGTGCCCAGGAATGTGTGTGTGTTAATAAATTGGGTGCCATGGTCGCACATATCCAAGCCAGTGCACATGACCTCAATATTGGTGCACGAGCCAAAACTCACTCTGCTCTTGGTTGGAAAATCTTGGAACACTGCCCCCAACACAATTTTTTTACTTAATTAGTGGGTTGGGTATAACCATAGTAAAGGCCAAACAGAGATGCACATTTTTAGACTGCTCATCTGAACTGTTTTTAAATGGTTAGGTCCATAAGAGACTATTAGCCAGGGGTGTCCCTGGCCTCTGTTTGTCAGAGGCTGGAGATGGATGGCACAAGACAAATCGCTTGACCATTGTCTTTGGTCCACCCTCTCCGGGGCACCTGGCGCT
This sequence comes from Rafetus swinhoei, assembly GCA_019425775.1. Classification (NCBI taxonomy): domain Eukaryota; kingdom Metazoa; phylum Chordata; order Testudines; family Trionychidae; genus Rafetus; species Rafetus swinhoei. The sequence continues at coordinate 74,455,978 of CM033427.1, read as the reverse complement.
GGCCACTGTTGGCAGACAGGCTACTGGGCTAGATGGACCTTTGGTCTGACCCACTATGGCCATTCTTATGTTCTTATGTTAAATATGCCAGGATTTAGAGTGGCCTGGGTTGATGGGCCGCAGTCTTTTTGAAGGAGCTCTAAAAAGTTAGGGCCTGGGATTAGTTTTGGCTGGAATCTCTCAAAGTTGCACAGTGCCTTAGCAGAAATATGCTCTGAGGGTTACCTAGAACGGAACCTTTCTCTGATTCATCTATTTTCCCCTGAGAACTACATAATGCTGAAAGTAACTCATGGCAAATTTACAGCTGGCCAGTTTGAATTAATTTAAAAGGAGTCTGATGCTTGAAGATTATGGAAACCATAAAAAACTGAAAAATGCAACTCTGCTCAGTCTCATACCTCAGTCAGGGGACAAGTGACATTGCATGACATGGTGCTTTTATGTCCAGAGGTTAGTGGGCAGAGATCTACCATCATGAGTAGCTAATTTTTATTTGGGTAGCAGAAAAATAAAGGTAGGAGAGGGGCAAAGGCATACTATTCAGATGCAACAGCCTGGATGTTTTGCTACCTATGACAGTAATGATCATCATATTTCAGATGGAAAGCCTGTTATTATATTTCAAGACATAGGCACTGACTCTGTAAGGCTATGTCTAGACTACATCCCTCTGTCGGCAGAGGGATGTAAATTAGACATTTCGAAAGTGCAAATGAAGCCGGGATTTAAATATCAACATTTAAATATAAAAAAATTAGGAGTACAGGATCTTTTGAAAAAGTGCCGCATTGTCGAAAGAACTGTGTCTAAACCGTGGTTTCACTTTCGAAATGGTGCTTGTTCAAAACAGCGCCATGACGTGATTATGCAAATGAAGCACGGGATATTTAAATCCTGGCTTCATTTGTCTTTTCGAAACATCTAATTTACATCCCTCTGCTGACAGAGGGGTGTAGTCTAGACGTAGCCTAAATTTTCTGGAGCTGGAGCACCCACAGCGAAAAATTAGTGGGTGCGGATCACCGACTGGCCGTCTAGTCCCACCTCCCATTCTCCTGTTCTCTGTACATTGGTGGTTTTACTTACAAACTTGTCCCTGCCCTCCTAGCAGCTCTTAAGGCTGCCTGGGGAGGCGGAGATGCTGTGGCCTGGGTGCCACTGAGGGCCAGGTGGCCTCTATTCCCACTCCTTCCGCCAGAGGCTCACCCCTTCCAGGAACACCAACCTTCCCACCCCCACCTTGCCCAGGGGCCTGGTGAGGCTGTTAGCTCCCTTGGGTATTATGCTACATTAACATAGGGAGTGTTATGGAGTGTTAGGTTCTGGACACTTCAGCCGTTTTTCCAAGCCTGACAACAAAACTTTGTTCTGCTTTTATTTATATTCTGCCTTCCTATTGAAGCACACTTGCTTAAATAAATCTAAATATGATGCTTCCAGTCCATTTATTTCATAACAGTGACATCTACATGCAGGTTTCCTTATGTGCAGATGCTAATTTAGTTAATTGCCTCTTTTGTTGTTGGCTTGTGATTTCTGATTGTGGTTTAAGGGTTTTTTTTAGCAGTGATGTTGCTGTATGGGTCCCAGGATATAAGAAAGACAAGGTAGATCAGGTAATAGCTTTTACTTGTTCCAACTTCCGATGGTAGACGGGACAAGAGTTTGAGCATCACAGATAAACATCATGGCCTTGAAGGAGGTTACACAGAAAAATGATACAAAAAACACCCTGCCACTTGTGGGTGAACACTTTTCACAAAGTAATTACTTCATAGCTGGCTTGTGACTCCACGCTGTGAAAGGAAACCTGCATAACACCTTCAGAAGACAAGTTTGGGAACTTAAATTCTTGATTCTGCTAGCCTCTTAAAACTATGGAGTAAACAGAGACAGCAGTTTCATGGCTCATTATAACAATTTGTAATGTTAGCACACCTGTTGCCTGCTAACCCTTAATTGCCCACTTCATTTAAAGTGGTCTCCTGTACCATATGTGAACACCTTATCCTTAATAACCTATTCCAACTTGTGCTTTGCTCAGAAACTCCGGTTACTTTCCACAGAGCTGAAGATGAGCTCTATGAAGTTTGAAAGTTTGTCTTTTTTACCAACAGAAGTTGGTCCAATATAAGATACTACAACCAGGGTGGGCAAATGCTGTCTTGTTGGCTGGAGTTGGTTTGTCAGGGTTAGCCATAGGCAGGCTCCCATTGCTACATTTACCTGTACCCCCTCAGGTATGGATAACTGCAGCTCCTGTTGGCTGTGGCTTGCTGTTCCCTGCCAATGAGAGCTACAGGAAGCGGTGTCCCGGTCTAGGTTAATATAATGGGAGCGGCTACCAGGAGCTAACCCTGGTGAAACGTCCCTGTTTTATTGCGAACCTCTCTACTAGCACATGTACATGGTGTTGCTCAGGTCCTTAAGCAGGGGCTCAGGGCAGGGGGCAAGGGATGTGGAGGCTGCAGTAGTTACAGTTGTAGAATGAGGAAGACAGGGGATTTTGTGTGTGTGTGTGTGTGTGTGTGTGTGTGTGTGTGTGTATGTGGATGTGGGGGTGGGGGGAAGCCCCTCTCCCTGAGATTTGTACCGGAGCTGATTCCTAAGTTATGATAAGTGGAAGCTGCACGCCAAATGTGGTGGTACTAGCTCTTACCATTTAGGAGGAGTTTTTGAACAGACAAACTCTCTCAAACATGTAGTAGATTATTACCTTGCCTACCTTGCCGCTTTGAGTGTCTGAATAGACACAGAAGAAAACTGTGCCTGTTGCTTGCATTTACAATCATCCTACCTGAAGTTTCTAAAGCCCAAAGAAGAGGAATTGAAATAAAGCTATGCTATTTTAACAGGAGTGGACATAATAACTGAAAAGGACCCACACATCCCATGTGGGGTCCTTCCTCACACAGCTCTTCTGTTGAGTTCAATGGGAATTTGGTGTAAGTATAAACTACAGGATTAGTATAGTATTGTACTTCACCTGTTCTAATGCCATCTGCCTGGCAGTAAAGCCGTCACACTGTAGATAAAGATTGCATGCTCATTCTATCAAGCTGTGGGGTACTGAGACAAATGCAGAAACAATGTAAATTTATAACCTTAATTACATTCCACAAAGTATTCAACACTGTGAACCAAAATTACCTCGAGTGACAGTGATTAGCCTTGCTAATGCTTCAGCTTCCAAGTTCTTTTGAGCTAAACAGAGAAAACACATGGGGCGATATCTTGATATTTAGCAAAATGCCTTCTTGGGATTAACTGACCTTTCCTATAAATCAGAAGCAAAGTTGCCAGCTGGGTACTTTCTCATTTGCAACGTACATAGGCAGCAGGAAAATGAACCGAAGCATTCTCTGAAGCAAAACATTACACACAATGTAATTCTTTCCTACTGCTCTACCTCTGCCACTATAATAATGCAAAGACCTATTACTCATGATAAATCAGGGGAGGTGTTCGAGCATCAGTATCTCCTGCTCCTTAGCAAGCACTGCAATTATACACCAGCTAATGTTAATACAAGCCTTTGTTTGCAGGGAAGTTACTATTGAGTTTGATGGTTGTGGTGGGAAGAAGAGTAGACATAACATAGATTACACATATCTATTAGAACCTCAGAATTACGGACACCTTTGGGAATGGAGGCTGTAACTCATGTTCATAACTCTGAACAAAATGTTATCCCTTCAACAGAGGGACTAGTCCCTGGTGCCCTGTGTACTACTTTGTATAATGAATGGAGCAAAGGGGCTGGATCAGACCGCAGAATTCATCCCTGTGTTTTCAGCCTTCTGGCAGATACTTTTCTGGTTACTTTTCTTACCCTTGAGATCAGGGGAATGTGTCTGGTTACACCTACTTTTCTTCCTGTTGGGTTAAACAGACATAAAATTGGAAATGCCAGATTTCTTTCTACATTTACACCAATGGAATTGAGGGCCAAAGTTGTTACTGGTGTTTAAATTACTCTTGATTTTTGCCCTGGTGCAGTGACTGCGAGTGCCAAATCAGTGAAAGTTATACTTCATTACTTATCTCACTTATTTATTTTCTGACTCATTTATGGATGACGTGTGACTTATAATTCTGTTTGTCACCACTGAATTTGGCCCCTGCTGTGGCCAGCATAGGTGGCTATAGTAAATCCTTAAAGTTCAGCTTGGGACAGAATATTATATTACTTGTGGTACATGGATTTAGATTTTATTTGTAGTCACATTATGAAACTTTTAGTGCATGCTAGAAGACCTGCTCTGCCCAATTAGTGCTTAACATCTTAGTGTGCTGGAGAAAAAGCACTCCAGAGTGAACACTGTAGTACATGAGCTCAAGTCTTATTAATCTTGAGAAAATATAAATCACTACGCTAGAAGATTTTTTTTTAAATTATGCAACGAGTTATTTCTGAATTATACCAAACTACAGATAGGTAGGAATGGAATTGTGAGATAGATTGGTCTGCATTTAAAATAGTTCAACAATGGTGAAAAATATCACTGGTAGAAGAATACATTGGCAAAGTTGAACAGATTTTAACTTTTTACTGGATTGAGTTGGAAGTGCAATTTTAAAAAATACTATGACCCTTAGGCTGCTCAAACTAGAAGTCCACCAGACTGAACTAAGTAGAAGTAAAGCTGTTATCTGTGGACACTCCATAAAATAATTGACATACCTTTAAACAAGCAGCTATTTTAAATCAAGAAACAAATATTTTAAATCAAGATGTAGTGGCCATCTAGGGCCCGTTCTCACCTACACTCATTTTACACCATGGTAACTTCATTGTGTTCAATGAAAGTATGAATGTAATCTGCACTGTGTGGCAGTGTAGTATTAGCTATAATTTACAGTACAATAAAGCCACTTTACTCCTTAATGAGAGCATCCACATAGGAATTTAACATGTTTTAATTTATGTATGCTGACTTCACACCTTTAGTTGACTCACCTTAATTTCCTGAGCATCCTAGAGTAGTGGCAATAATACCATTATTAACAGGGACTATGGGGTAGAATCATTTATTTATTTATGCGGGAGTGGTGAGATGGTAATGCTGAGTGAAAATCCCACTCATGGCAATTCAATTCAGTGATTCGACTTGCACGAGTAAGGTAAACACGATTTGACATTTCAATAATACTTAATTCTAAAGTTGCAAGTGCAGTATTACTATTAACCCTCTTGTTGGTGCTTTAGGGGCATTGTTTCTTCTTGCCCCTATACAGAGGTACCTTTCACTATCATTACTGAGAGATGAGCTCCCACAAGTAGGAAAATGGTGGATGGCTGATTTGAAAATAGCCAATTTGCAGGAGTGTTAGACGGTATGCCTAAAACAAAATAAATGCCGAGTATTGGCATCTAGGGGGATGTGGGAAATGTCCAGGATATCCCAAATGTTCAAAAAGATAAGCAGAGCAAAACATTGTCCTCTGCTTTGAAGATACCAGCTGTGTATATGTAGGATATTTGAAACCCTTTATTAATGGTTGAGGTGGTGACTATTGTTTGCACAAGGAAAATGGGCATAGGTTAAGATTTCAAAGTAGCTCATGAAGAAAAATTCTGGGATTCTACTGTTCTGAGTAAGGCAGTGTAGTGAATCAGACTGGCTGCCTGCTGACCCAGAAGAGGAAACTGTCCATAACACTCGCTTGGTGGGCAGTGCCAGAGCAACCTGCCCCTCCACAGGAAGCAGAAAGGTGGGGCCAAAAGTATAAAAGGAGGAGCTCAGAGCTCAGTCAGAGCCCAGCTGTGGAGCAGGCCAGAGGCTCTTGCCCAAACCCTAGAGGAGGAAGGCCCTGTCGCGCTGCCCTAGGAAGGAGGACTGGGTTGGGCCAACAGGGCCACTGCTGGGCCCCAACAATGGGTCAGGGCTGCCAAGATTGCTGCCAGGGCCCGAGGATTTGATGGGACCCCTAGGATCCTCACCAGGCCTTGAAGACTGGGCTGGACCTTCTGGGACCCTGCTTGAGCTGGACCTGGAGCCCATGGATATGCTGCCAGCTCCTTTGTCCCTGGTTGACCCCACAGAACAGTCGTGGAGCCAGGTAGGGTCCCATGGGGAACCAGGCAGCAGCCTGGGGTAGCTGACATAAGGCTGGCAGAGGAAATCGAGGTCAACTGGGCAGCGTGTTGCAGCCAGGATCCCTCCCCAACCCAGTGGCATCCTGCGCTGCCACTGTTAGAGCCCTGGGCTGGGATGCAGTGGAGTGGGTGGGCGGGCCTGCATCCCCCCTGCCATCCCTCTCCTGGGGTGGCAGGTTCCCCTCCTTATAGGAGTAAAATCCCTTGCACTTGTCAGCTCTCCGCTAGCAAGGAGACCAGACCCTCCCATCTCAGTCTGCAGACAGGCCTGAGCTTTGAACTGTTTAAACTGGATAGCCACTTACGGACTGTTTGCTTGTTTGGTTGTGGGCCTGGCCTTATACACTGTGACTTGGCCTGCAGTCAGACCTGAGCTTCAAACTGTTGTTGCCCTGCTGGCCCAGGGCGTGGCCCTTATAAACACCTATCTAACCTGCAGCCAGGGCTGAGACTGTAAACTGTTTGTTGCCCCACCCTGCATTGGGCCTGGGTTTACCTGACTAGTGAACAGTTGCTGTTGGTGTGCCTGCCCCTTCCTGTACTTTAGGCCTGGGCATAAAAGGAGGCCACTAAGTTGTTACTTACAGGCCTGAGCATGGGTCTGGGGCCCAGGACTAAGCTGGTTAAGTTTACAGGCAAATATGGACAAATTCTATTCTCTGGCTCTGTGATGACTTTTGTAGTTACATGGAATTTACATTGATTTAACTGAGGAGCACTTGGGTCACAATGAGTGATCCCTACAATTATATAACTGATGTTGTTCCTGTACTATAACACTTCATAACACAAAGGAGAATTATGAGGCACAGTGTATGTGCTGTAGTAGACACAATTTACATGTATTATGAAATTCTATATTAGATGTTTAGCCCACAGCAGAAATTCCACATCTCCCCTTCCCATTAGTCATTTTAGATTAATATTGCTAAGGATCTGGTTCCAAATTTGCAGCAAGTAAAATAATAAAGTAATAAGACATGACAGGGGGTACATTAATAGGCTATAAATACATGCCTCAGGTAGCGTGTGTGCATGAGGCTGAAGACCAAGAGACTATAACCACCCAAGATGTGCATTAATAGCCCATTAAGACATACCCAGGAGTGCATTACTACTAATAAGAATAATTACAACAATAATTTTACAGAAAAAGATTATTTTTAAAAATTCCCACATTACAATTATGGAAAGATACAACTGTAAGAAGGAGATAAGGCAATCACTACATCTTGAAACTTCTGCTTTTAAGGCTTTTTAGATCATATCTGGTACTAACTTTGAGACGTGACTTGGATGAGTCTCAGCCTGCAGTGGTGAGTCTCAGAGCCTGTGACTACAGACTGGGGCTACGTCTAGACAGCAAGCTTCTTTCAGAAGAAGCTTTTCCGGAAGAGATCTTCCAGAAAAACTTTTTTTGAAAGAGAGTGTCTACACAGCAAAAGTGCAATGAAAATATGATCTGCTTTTTCGAAGGATAGCATCCACATTGATTGGATGCTATCTCGCATTTCAGTTGTGATCACCTGTGCTTTTTCCTGGATGCCTCTTCTTTCAAAAAAACCACTCTCTTCTCCGTCCACACATGCCTTTTTCCAAAAAGCTTTTTCAGAAAAAGGCTTCTTCCTCGTAGAAAGAGGTTTACTGCTGTCGGAAAACCCCCTTAGTTCTTTTGACTTTCTGTCAAAAGAATGCAATAGCAGTGTGGACGTAAGTATAGTTTTCCCAGAAAAACAGCCTTTTTTCTGAAAAAACTCTGCCGTGTAGACATACCATGGGGCTTGCTGAGCCCAGCACAATGCAGTGGGAGAGAGGGAAGGAGGTCCCAGCTGGGCTGTAGAGGTGGGGACGGGAGCTCAGCACAAGGCCAAGATGGGCTGCCTGGGAGGCTTGGGAGTCAGGAAGCTGTTGTGCTTCTTGGGGGGGTGGAGGGAAGGTAAAGGAGAGAGGAAGAAGGTTGAGTGTCAGGAAGCCCAGCACATGGCTTAACTGGGTTGCTGGGGGGGCTGGGAGCTGGGAAGACTGGCATGTGACTCAGCTGGGCTACTTGGGGAGATGGGGGGGGGGGAGAGAGAACCAGGAAGCCTTACTTCTTAAGGAGATGACTGGCTATCTACCTGGGCTCTTGGATTTGGCCGTAAAGCATTGGCCCTTCTGGTGCGTTAGGTCTTTGCACAGCCACAAGTGGCATTGTTAATTGGTATATGAGTTGCTCTTATCTATTTTACACATTTACATATTTTGTTTTGCAGAAATAATGTCATTGAAACTTGGGACTGGTAAGTGGTTTTCTGCTTTGAAAATAATTGCCTCAGATCTACCTCAATATTTGTTTTCTGCAAATGCTTTGGCCTAGCCAGGCCTAGCCTGGCCTCAGCATTTATCTTGCAGCAGGAGGCAATTATCCAGAGACAACGTTCCATTCCATTGACATTCTTTCTCCTATATTCAGCATTTAGAAGAAAGCATTTTAAAGATGATTATGCTACAATCAATGTGCTACTGTGGGAACCAGAGGCAATGATCCCTGTATTTATTTATATTTTTACCCTTGACCCGTTGAGTTCTGAAAAAAAAAAATGTCAGCACCTCAGTGCACCTACACTGCAAAACCCCAACCAAAACATGGATCCAAGCCTCAGAGTGGGTCATTTGGTTCCGGCTCATGGGCCTGTGGAAAAATCACAGTGTAGACGTTCCTTGTCTGGAGCCTGAGCTTTGAAACCTAGTAAGGAGGGAAGGTCTGAGAATCTGCACTCCAGCTCCAACCTGGAAACATTTACATGGCTATTTTTAGCCCTGTTGTGCGAACCTGAGTCATCTGGCTGAGGCTGGCCTCTGAAACTCGCTGTTATGGAAGTTGTTTTTTTTTTTTTTTGCAGTGTAGATGTACCCATTGAAGCCTATGACATAAAAATAGGATACATCTATCCATCTGTGGGGATGGCCATTTTGTGAAGGCCAAGAAATAGGCTGGATCAGCTGTGAGAAGGAAATAATTTGCCGGGATGTCAGCCTGTGCAAGATGTTTTAGCCAGCTGAAACACTGTGTAGAAGATGCTGGACTGGCTCCTGAACTAACTGTGGAAAACTATGAATGAGAATGTACTTTAGCATTAAAGGCTATGTCTAATGGCAGACACTATTGTCCTAATCTTCACCATAATCTAATAAACAGCTTGATTATTCCCCTTTGCCCATTTGACACTATTGTTTAGAAAATCTCTGTTTATCCATGACACATGTTTAAGCTGGCACGGTCCTACGTTATGTACCATTCCAGTACCAGGGTAAAAAGAAGAATGCTACTATAATGTTTGCAGAAGTTATGACTCTTAAATTGTCTGCAGACTGAAAAATAAGTGAAATGTTTTGACAGAGAAAAAAATGTGTTGTCAACTTTGTTTTATCCATGGCTGAGACAGGAAATTGAAACTGTACTTCAGCAGAGTTCAGATATTGATGAGTAAAATGATCTTCTAGTAAACAAATTAGTATAAAATTGGTGTTCTATTTTATGCCTCATTCCTTCCCTATGAAATGGCCAATTAAATGTACAGCTCATATATTTAAAAAAATTATTTGAAAGAGTCTAAAGAAATAGCAGCAGTGCCAGAAGCAATCATTTGCACTAAATAAAAGGAATAGAGTATAAACAATAGAGTGACCTCTTCTTTAATCTGAAGGGTGTTCTAAAAGGTCACCTAAAAGGAATGTACAGTATGGCTACTCTATATTACAATTAGTCTGAGTCTTCTGCGCAGACAGCATGGTGAAATATAAAGCTCTGCAGCAAAATGAAGCGGGAGCAAAGTTAGCAATGGAAGAATGCTTTTGTGACAACAGTTCCACGAAGCTTTACTATTAACTGGTGACTGAGTGGGCAGTTGTATGGCCAGCTTTAGTAAAACTTGCTGTTCTTTTTGTGCCTGTCTGCCTTCTGACTTATTACTGTCAAGAGCTCACTCTAACTGTCGAATGTTCTGCCAGCCTTGCTGAACCATTCTCCCTATTATCTCCAAATTCAGATTGTCTCTGAGGCAGGTCTATTTTTCTTTTTAAATAAAAAGAACACCAATCAAAATATGTGTTGACATCCTTGCCGTAGAAAAACTTTTGGAAACTTTTCTTCGTATAGGTCTCTTACTCTATCGTTCTTTTTTGAAGATGACATGGAAAGGCAGAACAATTCTAGGTTAAACAAAGAACCTTCAAAACAGCAGTTGTTTTGGAAGCGAAAAACCTTTAGCTGATCATGTGCCTACATTCTAAATAAGTGCACCTTAAGGGTCAAATCCGGTATGTGTTGGATAGTGGTCTTTTATTAGAGAAATTCAGCTTTGTGAACAGAGTTTAGGTTCCACATAACCTTTTGTCTGACGTTTTAAGTGGGACATGGCTTTCTGCTCGTGGGTGAATTTCATTCTATCAGAATAGTAAGAACTAGCCAGAAGGATAATGAAATTTCCCATGTTGCTCTTAGTGTAATTACAGGCTATTGCCTATATGAGGTTGAAGGGGATTGTAGAATTAATATCTAACTTGGATATATAACCCCCAAATCACCACTGTACCTGTCAGAGGAAATATTGCAAAGATATGTAATCATCCTACAAATATCTGAGTACTGTTATTATTAATAATATTCCATAGCATTTGGGAGGACTCATTGTGAACCAAGACCCCATCATGTTAGGAGCTGCACAGAGAACCAAAAGACAGTCCTATGAATATCAACACTTGAATTTAAATATTTGTGATCTGAGAGGGAAAGTACCATAAATAAATTTGCAAATAATTTTGAAAAAATAAATGTAAGGTGAGTTTAATACAGGTCATCAGCATTTCAGGGGCTAAATCAGTTGACTAAAGTATTTGTACCTAATTACCCTCCGGTCTAATTACCAGGTTTTTAGTTTGAAAAGGGTAGATTGTAGGATTATGTATTTTTTAAAATATATTTGGTTCTTTTCACTTTCTGGTAATTGGAGATTAACTGTAGACAATGTCTTTAAATACCTTGACTGTTTTTTAATCTAATATATGATGATTGCTTGGTCTCTCCTTTTGTATACCTATAGTGGTATGCACAGTTCTTTGTCAGCATTTTCATTCTGAGAATGCAACATTTTAGGTAATCCCCAAATACCATATCATACCATAATAAGTTGATTATCATTGATTTGCCATTTGTTTTATTTCTTTAGAAGAGTAAAACACTACCTTTTCTTTCTGATTGCAAGTGAATGAATCTGCCATCAGAGGCTTGTATACACACCACCTGCTGCATTTCAGAAAGCTGTAGAGGGTCAGTGCTAAGATTTTTTTCTTCAAATATTGAGCACCACAATTTCAGATAAACAGATCTCAGCCATTTTAGCAGAGTGTTTTTCTTTTCCTGTAGACAACATTTTAAGTATGTACCAATATTTAGGTTCATTTAAAGTGAGAAGATATATTTCTAAACTGTGTTTTTAGATCTCTGTAATATTCCACAATGACTGTAAGTATTCCATACGTCGGCTCACTGACAAAGGGGTCAAATGTCTGGGGCCCATTGATTTTAAAGTGCTGGGGCTCCTGGCCACTGTTGCTATGGCAGTGGTGGTGCCCCAAAGCTCTTTAAATCACTTTTAGAATGTGTCACATTGTGAGTATGCCCCACCCCAAGGCAATGTGGCCCAATGGACACAGTCTCTAATACAGTCCTAGGGTTCAGGGCAGCACAGCCTAATGGCTAGAGTCAGTAATACTCAATAATACAGCCCTGGATTGCAGGGCAGCACAGCTTAATGGCTAGAGTCACAGGAGTTTGGGACAGCAGCCCAGTAGGGGGGATCCGGGCCCGCTCTACTCCACTAGACCCCGACTCAGGCCCCTATCAGTGGGGGAGTGATCCACCACTTGCTCAGCAGAGAATCCCACCGCAACACGCTGAGCTCCCTCGGGTTGGAGATATTACTTGTGCATCCTCCCTGGGTCACTTCCTGTCAGGTCTGGCATTTGGGTGATCCCCGTAGTTTCCGGGTTGTCAGGCTCCACAGCAACAGTCTCCTTCGCAATGCCACTGGGTCTGGAGGCTCAGTAAAGTCTCCTGAGTCTCCAGCTCCCGTCATCTGGGCTTCTGGCTGGTCCACTTCTGGAGCTCCTCTAGCAGGTCCTTCCTCTCCAGCGTCCAGGCCAGACTGAGCTGAGCTGCTCCCTTTTATACTGTTCCAGCCTTTGGAGCTTGCCCAGTGTGGCTGTAGAGTGGGACGGTACTTCCTCCCTCCAGAGTGCATTAAGTCCTCCTAGCCCAGTGTGGAGCATTCACGCCCTGTCACAGAGCACCATACAGCATGCTCTGGGTGGCTCTAAAGGCTGGGGAAGGCAGTGTGGCATACTCTGGGTGATGCTCTGTCACACTCTGGGCGGCACTGAGGGCTAGCTGACTTGGCCCCGACCCTTCCACTCGAGGCCCCGCCCTTCCAGGAATGCAGAATTGACTCCCCTGCACTGTGCCGAGGGCTCTTGCATGGCTCTCAGCTCTCCTGTATTATTTAATGGCTGCGAGAGGAAAATATGTGTGGATTTAGTTGGATTTTGTCCAGTTCATGATGTTCTCTTTCTCCACCTCTTCCTTTGTAACTGCATCCTAGCAATGAACTTCTTTCCTAGATTTCAGTATGCCTAAGTTTAAGTGATACCACAAGATGCAATGTGGTGCTTATTATGCATCATTTCACTGCTTACACTTTGACTGTCAAGTATAAGTAAATTTACAGTCAGGGAGGACCAATCGTCTTTCTTGAAACGAAGAATAAAGTGTGCTGTAATTCATACAGTGCTCGAGTTGTTTATGGCCACACTGTGAGTAATATAGTTATCAAAGTCAAAATAACCTTCGGTTTAAAAAATACTTGTCCTTTGATGGTCTTAATTGTATATGTAAGTCTGTATTAAGAACCTTTCCCTCAATGCTGCTGCTGCTGTCATTCTATGCTTCCTTCAGGATAATGTATTTTGGTTTATTAATGATGGACTAAAGAGTAGTAAAGAGACAGAAACAATTGCCATTATGGACAGATTTGAGAACCCTGGATTTGAATGGCACTCATTCAGGAAAGTACTTTTTCTCAAATAATGGACTTTAGCTTTGCTGAGTCAACTTCTGCGTCTTGTGCACAACTTCAGTACAGCTGCCATGCATAGAAGAGCTCTACAGAGACGGTGGAACAGATGCATTAGTCTCATCTTAAAGATTTTGTGATTCACCCTCTATTGGTAAACAGAGGGTTGGCTGATGGATCTGCATATTTGTAGATCTACTGGATATATACCTCACCACCCCTAGCATTCCAATCCAAACACCGCACTGTCATTCATCTGCCCAAATCTTCCATGTTTCCCAATCAGTTGAGAAATGCTCTCACACCTTTCTGATTAAACAAAGTGATCCAAATTCCCCTTATGAAAATCATTCCAGTTTGTTTGGGTGCCAAACCCTTCTGCCCAAGATACCTTATGTGGACTAGCAGCATCTGTCTGAGACTTTTTTACAAGTGTCTGAGAACTCTAGGAGTTGCTCTGAAGATGACCCCAGCATCAGTGAAGATGAAAGAATCCCTAAAATACAGATATGAGTCTCTCATAATGTAGTTTGGAGGAGAAGGGGCTGATGAATAAAAGCTGCAGTTATGCTGACCTGGAGCATTGAAGAAGCACTGACAGATTAGAATCATTCTAACAAAAGAACAACTCCTTCACATTTACATTTTAGTTTCGAGGAAAAAAAAAGACACCTTTGCCATGCTGTGCATCTTCCAATGAAGCCCTGAAAGACTAACTCTACAAAGTCTTTAAAGAATGCCCTAGAGTGTTTATTTCCAAGATTTGAGCTGTACTATGTACATGACTATTTTAATGACAAATGGGGCACTGAAATTTCTTTGGCCCAAAATTTCCTATAGATCTAACCTTTGGAAATTAAATGATTATAGGCTCTGTAGAAAGAGCCGTTCTCCATTCACATATAATGCACAGATAAAAATATTAAGATATTTCTTCTGGACTAAGAAAAAGCAATCTAGTACACATTTTCTAGCAGTGCCCTGTCAAAGTATGAGCCTTTGCATGCAGCTGACTTAGGAATGGAAATAAAAATACCCAAATGCAAACGGGTTTTGCAAGCATACTGGAGTGCACTGTGTGTAAATTATATCTATTGGAGCATAGCCTTTATATAATTCTGTATTCAAAGGAATGAGGAATTTCTGTATAGCAACTCACTTTTCCCTATGTTGCAAAGCACTAAGATTGAATAGCAACATTTATGTTCAGTTCCCAGTCATGATTTTGATACAAGAGTCATATAAAAAATATAGGCCTGTAGATACTTGTGTGAAGTCTAATGTAAAGGAAGACTAGGACCTGGTAAATTCATGGGCTAGAGTTGCAGTGGTTACTTAGAGGTTCATTCATTTTCATTATGAAATATTGAAAATAAAAATAGAACATTTGTTTAAAATGAAAAACCATGCAGGGGGACTTTATATACTACAATCTTGGTTTCATATAGAGTTCCTTTTGGGGAAATATGGTATGTGATCACAAGTCTTACTAATAGAAATTGACTATATATTTGAGAGAATTTGTCTACAGGAATGTCTACACAACAGACATTATTCCGAAATAACATAGTGGTATCTATACCACAAGCAGTTATTTTGACATAATATCCAAATAATGTCGAACTGGGGGACTTCTTACTCCAACTCCTGTAAACCTCATTTTACGAGAAGTAAGGGAAGTTAAAGAAAAGGGGTCTTTCTTGGACTTCCTGCTCTGTAGACTGCGCCAAAAGCTGAAATAAGCTATTTCGACTTAAGCTACACAATTGACATAGCTCAAGTTGCTTAGCTTATTTCGCTTTAGTCCTGCTGTGTAGACATGCCCTATGTGTCTGTCTCTGTGTTTGCCTTTTTGTTCAAGAACTCATCCTAAATGGTAAGAACTTGGCCCACCAAATTTAGTATACAGCTTCCTCTTATCATAACTTAAAGCAAGGCAAAGATTTTTTGTGCCAGGAAAATGAGATGTGCCTGGAATGGGTTTGCGTCTCATAAAATCTGAGGCTGCGTCTAGACTGGCATGATTTTCCGCAAATGCTTTTAACGGAAAAGTTTTTCTGTTAAAAGCATTTGTGAAAGAAGCATCTAGATTGGCACGGACGCTTTTGCGCAAAAGCACTTTTTGCGGAAAAGCGTCGTGCCAATCTAGATCAGCGATTTTAAAGAAAGCCCGATCGCCATTTTCGCCATCGGGGCTTTTTGCGCAAAACAGTTTTTAACTGTCTACACTGGCCCTCTTGCGCAAATACATTTGCACAAGAGGGCTTTTTCAACGGAGCAGCATAGTATTTGCGAAAAACACTGACAATCTTACATTAGATCGTCAGTGTTCTTGCGCAAATTCAAGCGGCCAGTGTAGACAGCTGGCAAGGTTTTCCAAAAGCGGCCGCTTTTGCGGAAAAACTTGCCAGTCTAGACGCAGCCATACAGAAAAGAGAGAGAATCACCAGGCAGGTGAAAGGGTCTGGCTGGGGGTACCCCCTGGTCTAGGACTGAGCCACCCACCCCTTCAAGTGCCCTTTAGAGAGTGTGGGGAAAGCTGAAGCTCCCCCACCCCAGCTCCTTCAGGAATGTTGCTGGCTATTATCCTTCATCAGAGAATGAGGGGAAAGTTTGCTGCATTCCTCACTCGGGGAGGGTTAGGGTTAGCGCAGGGGGCAGATGAACCTGGATCTGCCCCAGCCGGCGGACATGCACCCCATCCCTCAGCTGTGCTTGCTGTACCTGTGGCAGCCATGGGGAGGTGCTTTTCACCTGACCCCAAAATGTTGTTGTGAGAGAGTGCTAGAGTTATGTTTTCTTCCTGGGACAGCCTGCATACTGAACCCCTCATTGTCAGTTCCACCCCAGAGCTGTGGTTTAAATGAAACATGTATATGTTCATTTCATTTTCTAAAAAACAAAAATTGAGATAAGGACCCGAGCAACACTGGATAAATCTTCTAGCATACAAATAATTTGTGATGAAAACGAAGTAGGTAATGTTGTTAATTGCAAAATTCTCAAATATACCTAGTGTCTGTAATTATTTGTGAATTTCTTCACATATAATCTTCTGATTCTTCACAAACGATTGATTGTAAATACTCAAATTGTTCATTGTTTTGGTAAATTTCATGGTATTTTTCTCTTCCCTGATTGGGTCACTTATGCAATTAACCAGCTACCATTTGAATATTAAATTGCATATTCATATACTAAGTACATAATTTGAAATTCAGACTGTAAGAGCATTATGCAAGTAAGCATTCAATTGTAGTATGTATTGGAAGAATCAAATCTTAGATATTAATTTTCATGAATATTCATACCAGTCAAACTCTATGATTAGAACAGTCACAGGAAATAAACAGAAAAGGTGCTGACGTAGTCAAAGGAAAAAAAAATTAAAATAAAATTCTCGTGGCTTTTCACAAAATATTTTTTCACAATATTCATCCATTTGTGACAACTACTCGAAATATATCTATTTTGAGCAAAGGAGGGAAATATAGGAGATAAAGAAATCATTTTGATGTGTACACTATATGCCACTAACACTTTATGTAATCATATCCCTGTCTCACTGAGGGTTTGGGCATGTGAAGACAGACTCCGGCAGATTGAGTGGATGAGACCAATGGAAGGTCCAACGGTCAAGAAGGCGGTCTCCACAAGTGTTGTGGAACGCATAGAGCAGGACAAGACACAGAAGATGCCCTGGTCACCCACTGCGCCCAGTCCCATCTCCAGCCGTCTTGACTTTTGTCTTGCTACTGGACCCAGATGGGAATTGGGAAGAGAGAGTGAGGTTGATGCTGCGCAACTTTTCCTCACTTAAATCCAAATCACGCAAGTCTCAACACCACATTATTACCATCATCATTATCGCAACCTTGAAGTCCTGTGGCGATGGGTGAGTGACGAAGCAGCAGGTGTGGACACACTGGGAGCTGTAGTCACGGACCTGCACACAGGCGGCTCAGGTTTAATGGTCATTTCTCGCTGATCGAAGCAGCAGTGAAATCCGGCATCTACCTGGGCGACTGAGCAGTCCTTTTTAGGAACGCACTGCTCACCTCCGTAGAATTGGGGAAGGGGCTAGAAAAGGTGCCCTAAACATTGCCTGCTTCACTACATCCTGGCCAGTTTACCATGGCTGGCGGGAATCCCATTATGGCGGTCGAACAAATACAAATAAACAGATTAAACGTATGGTGACATCGCTCACCATTGGAACTTGGAACATGCGCACGCTTTTGGACAACCCTACAACAGACAGACCAGAGAGAAGAACAGCCTTGGTTGCCAGAGAGCTTGCAAGATACAACATTGATATTGCAGCCCTCAGTGAGACTTGTCTTGCTAATGAAGGTCAGCTAACTGAAACTGGAGGTGGATATACTTTTTTCTGGAGCGGTCGTGGCACCGATGAGTGTCGCGATGCTGGAGTTGGATTCGCCGTCAGGAATCACCTTGTTCGACAATTTGCCAGCCTTCCCAAAGGTGTGAATGATCGGCTTATGACACTACAGCTTCGCTACAGAATAGAAACCAAGCCACTCTGATCAGTGCCTATGCTCCCACAATGACTAACCCGAACGAGATGAAAGACAGGTTCTATGAAGAACTGGATTCCTTACTATCAGCTGTGAGTAGCACCGACAAGCTGATCCTGCTCGGTGGCTTCAATGCAAGAGTAGGATGCGACTCAATAGCTTGGCATGGAGTCGTTGGCAGACATGGAGTGGGCAAATGTAACAGCAACGGCCTACTCCTACTGAAGACCTGTGCAGCACACGACCTCCTTATCACCAACACAATGTTCTGCCTGCCTACCCGGAACAAGACCTCTTGGATGCACCCCCGCTCTAAGCATTGGCATCTTATCGACTATGTTATTGTCAGGAGAAAAGACAGGCAAGATGTCAGAGTGACCAAGGCCATGTGTGGTGCTGATTGTTGGACAGATCACAGGCTCATTGTCTCCAAAATGAATCTCTGAATTAGAATGAAGAGGTGGCCACAAGGTAGCAAGCCCATAAAAAGAGTTAATGTGACCAGGCTAGAGAACCCGAGCATAGCCTCAGCATTGACTGAGGATCTAGAAAGCAGGCTTTCCGACCTGCACCTTGTAGGCAGCGCTGCGGACGACTGGGAACTTTTCCGGAATGCTATCCACTCATCTGCACTGAAGATTTTGGGACCCTCTTCGCGCAAGCAGCCCGACTGGTTCGATGAGAATGATGGGGAGATATTATCTCTACTTGCTGTAAAGCATCGCCTTCATCGTGCACATCAGAACGATCCATCATCAGCTGCCAAGAAGAACGCCTTTGCAAATGCTCGCAGGACAGTCCAGAACAAACTGCGTAAAATGCAGGATGCTTGGTTAAGTGACCAGGCAGCTGAAATTCAGGGGCATGCTGACAGGAATGACCTGAAACGGTTCTATGCAGCCCTTAACACTCTCTATGGACCTCAGTCTCTCGGGAGTTTCCCCCTTATTAGTACAGATGGTTCAACTCTGATTACAGAGAAGGCTCAGATCCTGCAGAGATGGGCTGAACATTTTGAAGACGTCCTCAACCGACCGTCATTTATCAACGACGAGGTGATTGAGAGGATTCCCCAGGTTGACATCAACGGCGCCATGGATGATCCACCGGTAGTAGCCGGTTTCACAAGCTGTTAGCCAGCTATCCAGCAGGCAAAGCTCCAGGGGCAGGCGCTATACCTGCAGAGGTCTATAAAGCCGGTGGTCACGTACTCACAGAGAAGCTCACTGAGCTGTTCCAGTCTTTTTGGGAGCAAGGATCCATTCCTCAGGAACTCAAGGATGCATCCATTGTACACCTCTATAAGAGGAAGGGCAATCGACAGGTATGTGACAATCTTCGGGGAATTTCGCTGCTTTCCATCGCAGGTAAAATCCTTGCAAGAGTGATGTTAAATAGTTTGGTCACTCATCTGGAGTGTGGCCTTCTGCCGGAGTCACAATGTGGCTTTCGTAAGGGCCACGGGACTATTGACATGATCTTTGCCGCGCGCCAACTTCAGGAGAAGTGTCAGGAGCAGAATCGTGAATGTTACACAACCTTTGTTGACCTCACGAAAGCCTTCGACACTGTCAGCCGACAAGGTCTGTGGAGGATCATGTCAAAGTTTGGCTGCCCCCCCAAATTCATTCAGATGGTACGCCAGTTTAATGATGGCATGATGGCCAGAGTGCTAGACGGTGGAGAATCTTCTAAGGCATTCCCAGTCACCAATGGTGTCAAACAGGGCTGTGTACTCGCACCTACACTGTTCAGCATCATGTTTACTGCTATGCTGAATGATGCCTTCCAGGACAGCGTTGCCGGAATCAGCCTTAAGTACAGAGTGGATGGGAATCTTTTCAACCTGAGGAGACTTCAGGCTATCACCAAAGTGAAAGAGACTGTTCTGAGAGACTTCTTGTTTGCCGATGATTGTGCCTTGTATGCTGGCTCTGAAGCAGAGATGCAAGTCAGTGTGGACAAGTTCTGCACAGCTTGTGACAACTTTGGACTCATCATCAACAGCAGAAAGACCGAAGTCATGTATCAGCCTGTCCCTTATGCATTACACAAAACCCACAATCACAGTCACAGGGCGGATGCTACAGGCAGTGGACCAGTTCACTTACCTTGGCAGTACTCTTTCCCATGCAGCTAACATTGACATAGAAGTCACATGCAGAATAGCGAAGGCAAGTTCTGCTTTTGGTAGACTGCCCACTGTATGGGAACGTCGAGGAATCAGCCAAGCAACAAAACTGAAGGTCTACAGAGCCGTGGTACTCACCACCTTCCTGTATGCCTGTGAAACGTGGACTGTGTATCGGAGGCACGCAAGACAGCTTAATCACTTCCACATGACTTGTCTTCGCAGAATATTACGCATCGGATGGCAAGACAAAATACCAGACACTGAGGTTCTCTCTAGAGCAAGTTTACCGTCAGTCTACACTCTGCTGATGAGTGCACAGATTAGATGGGCAGGTCATGTCATTTGTATGCTGGACGAATGTATACGTAAGCAACTCCTTTTTGGGGAACTCTCTACTGGTAAACGCTTGCGTGGTGGACAGGGGAAACGTTACAAAGACACATTCAAGGTCTATGACCTGAGTTAATGCAGGAGATTATAGTGAGATCATGATGGGGGGAGATGGGACACATTTGAATGAATGGTGCTGTGACCTGGAGCAAAACTGAATTGCGCTGCACTCTGTGTGCCAGTTTGCCCTATATGCCCGATATGTCTATATGCCCTAGCTAAACTGTGAAGTGTAACTATGACTAAGCAGCAATTAGCAATGGAAATTAACTTGTATATTCTTTACTTTATAGAAAAAAACTCATACAAAGATTATGCAAAAGGCAAAACCAAATCCCAGTGGTTTTATTCAGTCTTACACCAGCAGTGAAACTATTTTCAAAAGTAGCTGAAGGAGGAGCAGGGGAGATGTTGTCACCAATGGGACATTTTTCTAATGTATGTGGGACCGTAGCAGTTGCAATTAGGAAGAACACAGTAGCTGCAATCCATTGTTGCCACAGAGCACAAACTCCGAGGAATGAGTAAAATCGCGTGTGCGTATGATTTTTCCAGTTCCACAAGAGGTCCAGTAGATTTTCCTCCATAGTCACATGCCAGAATAAACTAATACCTGACACCCTACCAAGTTTTAGCAGTAAACTTTTTAAAATTATGGTAATATAAATGAGAGCAAAAGTACAGAAAATTTCTCTTTGCTATGGCTCTCACATATGTTTTTTAAAAAGGTAAAACAATATATATATATATATATCTTAATTGGAACAAAAATTGTTTTACACCTAGGAACTTCTCAGTTCAGTTAGTCTAAAAAATGTTTATGACAAAGTTCTAATTCTCTGAAAAATAGGAGTTTATAATGGGAATTTCATTGACATGACCTGTAATTACAATGAAGGCCTTTAACTGCAGTGGCACTAAGTGGTATTTGATAACCAGAGTAGTCTGGTCAGAGTTGTTAAGTGTTACCTAATGTAGCACAGGAGAACCAAGCCAGTAAGTGTAGCACATTATGGGATATTCAGCATTATTTATAAATTAACATTTTGGCATGGTCTCTTATGCAAAGTAGAAAGAGATATAAGTGAAAATCTGCTTAGCAATAATGACATTACTCAAAATAATTTCATTGCAGTTTTGTTGCATTATCATGTTCTTCACATATTATGGCTTGTTACTATGCTTTATTTGTATCCCTTTTGATATTAATGTGACATGTTGGTGGCTCATCAATTTCCAGGAAAGAAATAGATGCATATTATACTGTCTTAGAAAGGCTAATATGTTTTCACATTTTATAACAAGAAAGTTTATTACAATGGTGACATTAATATGTGTGGAGTAATGTCTCCAAACCAGTTGTTATTGGTAGATAAAGGCTGATCTGGTAATTTCTAACCTAGGGCAGGATCAAAAAGCTGTTATTGCACTAAAATCATGAACTGCAGGAATGATGATCAGGCCTATAATATTCTGGTACTAAAAGAGCTGCATCAAGCTGCCCAGATTTAATGTGAGTAGCTGTTAATAATGTGCTGTGGAAAGAATCCCTTTATCAATACTTTTGGATATATAAAATCTACAGATTATTGTAGCACTCTTTTCCCCTTTTTTAATTAAGGGTCTGCCAGCATCACTGTTACAAGCCCTCTTTCTTGTAGACTGTCTTCTTGCTGAAACTAAACTTTCACATATACCAGAGAAGAGTTCAAAGATAATGGGCACATCCTGGGCTTGGCAGAACTTCAGGGAATGCAGGTTGGGCAATAGGGGCACAAAGAATGCATTAATTCATGCTTTATGGTCCCTCAGTCTTGAACCTGTTATGAATTGAGCTGGGTCCCTGGTATAAGTTATAGCTACTCCAGGGATCAAAATAGCCATTATAGGGAAGGTCCTGGTCATGTCTCCTTTGCACCTTATGTGGCATGAGAGGACCCCCTTCCACACACACTAAGGGTGTGTCTAGACTACAGGGTTTTTTCGGAAAAAGTGGCCTTTTTTCGGAAAAACTTCCCCTGCGTCTAGACTGCTGCCGCATTCTTTCGAAAGTAAATTGAAAGAACCTGACAGTTTTTTTTGACCACGGAAAACCTTGTTTTATGAGGAATAATGCCTTTTTTCAAAAGAGCGCTTTGTAATGGTGCTTTTTCTAAAAAGAGCATCCAGACTGCCTTGGTGCTGTCTTTCGGAAAAGCGGTTTGCTTTTTCGAAAGTACTGGTTGTAGCCTAGACGCTCATTTTTGAAAGAGGCTTTTTTGAAAGTATCTTTCAAAAAAGCCTCTTTCGAAAGAGGCTTGCAGTCTAGACATAACCCAAGGGTGCTGGTTTGAAGAATTTACAGCAAGCCCAGTGCAAAACAGCCATCTCACACCCCAGAGTTTCTCCTGATTGTTACATTTATATACACTAGTAGTCCTTTTTAAGAAAATATGAATGTAGGAATTGCCATGTCAAAATGCATTTATTGTCCCGTGGTTGCAGTACGCTGTCTCTATCGTCATTGCTATTCATTAGCATATCCTCAAGCCTTTTGCAGAGAAAGTAATTTTTCCCCTTTATCTTAGCTGGTTTATGTCCTGAAACATAATGTTAGAGGGCCCCTGTAATTTATCTTGTGCAAGAACCGTTCTGCCGCTTATTTTCAGGCAGAACAGCTCTTGTGCAAGAGGCGGTTTTTGCACAAGAAGGAGCAGTGTAGACTGCTCCTTCTTCCGCAAAAGTCCTTTGTCCAAAAATGGTGGCTCATTAAGTATGCAAATGAGGCGTGGCAGTATTCATCGCCGTGCCTCATTTGCGTATGTTCTTGCACAAGACTGGCCAGTGTAGACGTAGCCTATGTTTATGAAGTTTCCTTCCTTGTGTTTTGAGAGACTTTTTAAAGCCTTTAAAAACTTAATATTTTATCAGCTAGTGCTACTTTATTCCTTATTTTGTTGCCTGTTATGAAGAATTCTGTTGGGAAACAAAGTCATGATTTACTCTTAGAAACGATATATGGGTTTTTTCTTAGTATCTTTGGCTATTATCCAGAAAAGCACATAAGCACATGTTAAACTCTATATTTGTGAATAGTCCCACTGAAATAATGAGAATTAAAATTAAGCATTTGAGTAAGTGCTCTGTCAGCTGTACCTAATGGTTATAGTCAAGTGCTTTATTTTTAATATATTCTCAACAGTTTTTTTTCATATTGACATAACACTAATTAGTCCATAATTTCTAACGTCACTCTGGCTATGTCTAGACTGCAGGCTTCTTTCGGAACAAGCTTTTCCAGAAGAGACCTTCTGAAAAAACTTCTTCCTAAAGAGCGTCCACCTTGGCTCAACACGACCTTGGCTCAGTGGAGCTCCCATGATTATACATTTTGATCATAGTTTTTAGGGTGAAATCTTGGCCCCACTGAAGTCAGTGACAAAACTTCAGTTGATCCAATAGGTTCCAGAAGAATTTTACATGTATCCCTTTCACTTTTTTAAATAATCAACTATTTTCTCTCCCTGTCTGTTTCCAGCTCCCCCTTCCCCACATCTCTTCCTTCACTCTTGCCTCCCAAATTGCTCTCCCCCTCCCCTCCATGGCTCACTTTTTCATCTCGTGGCTGCCTTCATCTCCTTTTTGAGGCATATTCTTGATACTAAAAAAATGTTGCTGCTGCTAAATGTGGCTCTGAGTATCCAACCTTTATGTTGGTGTATACATTCTTACATAGTAATCACAGTTTAAATGCGAGATAGAGTCCATTCAGTGTGAATGCTATCTTTCGAAAAAGCAGATCGCTTTTTTGATGCACTTTGGCAGTGTGGACTCCCTTTACTCCGTCCACACACACCTTTTTCCGAAAGAGCTCTTTTGGAAAAAGGCTTCTTCCTCATAGAAAGAGGATTACCAATGCCGAAACACCGCCCCCCCCCATTCTTTCGATTTTCTTTTGAAACAACACGATTGCAGTGTAGATGTAATTGAAGTTTTTTCGGAAAAATGGCCATTTTTCTGAAAAAACTGTAGTGTAGACATACCCCCTCTTTTTGCCTTTCTTACAGCTGTGTACTGTCGTCTGATATAGTTGCTGTTTTAATGCTTAACTATTTTTCTTGGCCCCACATTTAGGCTATGTCTACACTACAGAGCTTTTGCAGAACAACGGCCATTTTTCCGCAAAAATTCGAGGAGCATCCACACCTCAAGTGCGTTTTTGGGCAAGAGAATCAAAAGAACAGAGGGTCTTTTGCACAATTGGTATTCCTCTTTCTACGAGGAAGAAGCCTTTTTGCAAAAAAGTTCTTTCGCAAAAAGGCGTGTGTGGACAGGGAAGAGGGGGTTTTTGCGGAAAAAGAGGAAAGAGGAAAAAGCATAGGTGCCCTGGTGGCCATTCTGTGCATACCAATCAGTGCTTACTTTCGAGAGAGCGTCCATGCAATCTGGATGCTCTCTTTTGCAAAAGCCCAATGCTTTTTCAATGCACTTTTGCAGTGTGGATGCACTCTTGCGCAATAATTTTTTGCGGAAGATCTCTTCTGATAAAAGCTTCTTGCACAAGAAGCCTGCAGTCTAGATGAGGCTTTAGAGCAATGCAGAGCTGAATGGCTGATAGAGCTCTTGAGTGTATGGTGGCAATGTGGCATCTATTACACTATTTTATAGGTAGAGCATGCCCTCTGTGTACCCTGTAGGCCAGTGTAGGTACACAGAGGGCATGCTCTATCCCATAAAATAGGCCTCGTGGATCCCACTGGCTCCGGTTTGCTGTTTGCTGCCAAGGGGAGCTGTGGGAAGTGGCGTGGTTTGGGCCTCCACTTCCTGTGGCTCCCCTTGGCTGCAAACAGTGAACCGGAGCCAATGGGAGCTGCGAAGCTCCATAGTCATAGAGCTGGTAAATAAACACACGGAGCGAACAAATTTTGAGTTAATTTTTTCAACAATCCCTTCAGAAACCTGGCACAGATGGAATCTGCTCTGGGTAATTTATGTAATATCATTTCTCAAGTTCTACTCTCAGGACCTTTTTTTAAGGCCTTTATGTCCGACCCTGCTTCTTTTTTATTATGTGTGAAGAGTAACATCTGAGTAGATATTTCTACTGTCCTCTCTATTGAAAATCAATGCAAATACCTAATTTAATTTCTTTTTACTCCCCTTAATCTCTTTGCATTCCCCCCCACCCAACTCCAGCTTATTATTTTTTAATCCTTAAGGTCTAGTAAAACCCACTGACTCTGCTGCAGGCTTTCCATTTATGATGTGTTTAAGAGATTCATACATACCTGTGATATACTTAAAAAAGTCTTGATATTTTCTTTCACGTTGTCTTTTGTGGTTCTATAACTTTAAGGTATGGTTCTTCGCTCCTCTCTCATTTTTGTTCAATGGATAGAATTCATATTCTTATCTGTATGATTATTTTAATAGGGCTGTCAAAAAAAACCCACAAACCTCTAGTGGGCATCATTGTCCATTGTGTACAAATCCACTTTTAAAAATAGGTGTCTGAAGTTTAATACATATTATATGATTTTAAAAAGGATAACTGCCTATGTATCCACTAGAACATCTTCAGCCTTTTTTTTTAGAAATACTGCAGTTCAAACAACGAACAAAATTAAATGAAATACTACATTCAAATTTATGTCCTGAAATAACAACAGGACCCAAAGTCTTTGTGATCTGAATTGTATTTTGAGCTAGTGACTAACTGGTAAAAAAAAGACTGTGCATCCTACTACAAATTCCCTCTGCTATTCTGGACCCTAAATCTAGTTTCCTAGTAGTTCAATATATTTCCTTGGTTGCTTTGTGGACTGCAGCTTGTAATATAGATCAAATTGAGAATCCCCCTGAAAATCTTGCTAAAGCATAACAGCAGTCTGTAGCAGAAGGAGAAGTTTGGATAATAAAATAAAACCCTGACTCATCTCTAATTAAGTGTGCAATTTATGAAAGGAATCAATATTTAACAATGGGGGGCAGGGAGGAAGCAATAGTTTTTTAAATAGCTTATTGTTGACAATCTACAGAAAATCGACCCACTGCTGCAGTTCAGTCAAACTTTTAACAAACTGGACAATAGTAGAGCAAATTATTTGGGGAAAGTATTGATGTTATAAAATGTAATCAGTGCTTAATGGCACCAAAAATTGATCATGTTTTAAATTTTTTTCAAATGTGCTTTTATTTTTTTAAGACAGCACTGCTTGCAAAGAGTTTTTTCATTAACATAGTAGCAATAATAGATATTTAACACCAATAACAATGCAAGTGTGCTGGGCAGAATTCACTAATGGGCATGAAAGGATATTAATGAAGGAAACTTTCACACAGAGAGGGCTGTCATATGGTCTCTTACATTATTCAGATTCTGAGTTGTGGGCTTAAGTATTAGTGGCTTATGCATCTTCATCCCAGGAAAGACCTAAAAACAAAGGGTGAAATCCTAGACCTATTGAGGTTAATAGGAGTGTCACCATTGAATTCAACGGAGTCAGAATTTCCCCCAAAGATTCACAAAGGCAAGGTGCAAACAGACATAACTTGCTGGGTAATAATTGGATATAAGATCTTTAGAACTGTATCCCCTGCTCTCCTTATCTTACCTTCCATGTTGACCCTTTGATCCCAGCCTCTCCCACCCCCTGACTTTCCTTCCTATACCTCAGCTAGTCCCTTAGGGTATGTCTAGACTACATGGCTCCGTCGATGGAGCCATGTAAACTAGTTTACCCAACATAGTCAATGAAGCGGGGATTTAGATAATCCCTGCATCATTAAAATAAAAATGGCCGCCGTGCTGTGCTGACAATCAGCTGATCCAGCAGAGCGCGGCAGTCTAGACACAGATCAGTCGACAAGGGAAGCCTTTGTCGACCGCTCCTGTAAACCTCCTTTCATGAGGCATAGGAAGTGGTGGACAAAGGCTTCCCTGTCTCGACCGATCGCGTCTGAACTGCCGCTGTGCGAATCAGCTGATTGTCAGCACAACGCAGCGCCATTTTTATTTTAATGACGCGGATTATTTAAATCCCTGCTTCATTGACTATGTCGGGTAAACTAGTTTACATGGCTCTGTCGACGGAGCCATGTAGTCTAGACATACCCTTACAGTGTATCCAAAACCTTGCAGCTGAGATGATCATTCCCTCTCTTGTATCTCTTTCCTAGCTTCCTGGCTTTTTGTGTTCCTCATCCTCATTTCCTTCTTACATCATAACACTACCGATACCTTATTTTATCCTGAACCTCCTCATATTTTGTTGTAGCCTCCTTTCTAACTGCTCTCTTTGTGTCTTTCTCTTGCTCTCAACTCGTACCTTCTTCCATATACCCTATACACCCAGTCCCATTCATCAAATGCATCCTTAGAACCTACTTTTTTTGCTGAGCCTTCCTAGATTGCCTCCATTCCATCTTTTATTTGAACAGCTGTTCCACGAGTCATGCTTGCACGTTCTGGGTTTGGAACTCCTTGGGAGGCAAGAATCCTGCCTTTTAAGAGTTCAGTGAAGCAGCTTGTACTCTGTTAGCATTCTCTAAATAAATAATAATAAAAATCCATGTTCAGAGCTTATACACACATGCAAAGCAGCCAATTAAACAAGCATATAGGTCTGAATTGGCCTGTTTTACGTATACAGATGCTTTGATATGCAAATACAGTTTTGGGGCATGCACATAGTTTAGGGCACTGGTTGTGTGCCCACATCTTGTAAGTGAAACTGAAATGCCAACAGTTGAATATTGGGCCCCAAAGAATCAACACTGTACTGTACTGTACATCATACGGTTGCTTTGAGAGCTCTTCAGTGTCCATAGGAGTTTATACTCTTCAGGTAGAGCAGCAGGTGCAGAGCTCAAGGCAGCCAACCTGTGACTCAGTGTAAGTTAATAGGCTAGGACAGAGACTGAAGGCAAATGGGAGCTCTGAGGCAGGACAGTCAGAACAAGGAGAAGCAGAACTGAGGCCGGAAGGTAAAGTGAGGGAAAAGGAGAGAGAGAGGTAATGGGAGTTTAAAGGGGAAAAGAGAAGGATGTCATGAGGAGGAGGGAGGGAGGAATCCCAGAAAGAAAACTGGTACAAAAATACATTGAAATACAGCAAAAAGAGGCAAAGTGGAAGCCGCTGAGAGGAAAACAAAGGCAACTCTAAGTAAACAATAGAACAAAGGAGAAGGAAATGATGAAATAATAGCATCAGAAAATAAGCACTGTGAAGCAATGGGAAAGTAAATTGTGCAGAAAAGAATTCAAAGGTCTAATAAATGGAAATTAAGAGAGCATGAAGCATGATAGGTGAACTAAGGAGGAAACTGGGAAGGGAACTTGTTGATCTATATCAAGCCTAGCCAAGCATACTGATCCTGTAAGCTGTATATGATCATATTCAGAAGTTTGAGCCTGCCAGGACTCCAGTCTTATGCCTTGCAGCACAGGGGTGAGGCTAGTAGCTTTAGCCCCTTGGGAGGTGCCTGAAAGTACTTGGGGCTTTAGCTAGAGCAGGGCTAAAGCCCTGAGCCCTGCTGGGCATCTCCTGCAGGGCTGGATCCCCTCCGCACTGGGCAGATGTTTCAAGCTCAGTCTTGTAGATGGAGAATGGGTAATGGCATGTGGGGGGCTCTGCAAGCTGCAATTTAACTGTAATAGAAACATATATGGCTCATGAGTGGCAGTTTGGCCACTGATTTGCTATAGCAGAGAAATTATGTGTGTGAATATATAAAAATATTTGCTGAAAATTCACAACTCTCAGGATGATATGACTAGCCTGTGATACAGACTTGTGGCCATATTGTGCCTCCCTTACTCACAAACAACGGTATCTAAGGCTCCAATCCTGAAGCTTGTGACTTCAACAAGGCTCTTTGTGATCTCAGGGTCTTGCCATCTGGAGTCATTTGCAGGAAGGAGGCCTTACTGAGCAAGTAATTGCAGTGAAATTAGTAAAACTCCTAGAGTAAGGCACTACTCTGCACAATTGTGGCAGAAACTAGCCTTAATGAATAAATACTCCAGCTCAAAAATATGCATAGAAGACACAGGCCCTTATATTTCATAAAGTTAACAATTGAAATAATGCTTAGTTATTAATGGGATAATGATTCTATTTGTGTTTTAATAATACTGTAAATTAAAGGAAATATTGACAATGCTAGAATTAAGAGTCACCAGTTTTAACATTATAAAAAAATGTTCTTCCAACTGAGGCGTCCCTGAAAATCAACTGCTGTTTTGGCATCAACCCCAAAAATGAACAGTCATGTGCTTGCTTGTTAAAATCAAATCAGTTAAAATATGAGTAAGGTTAATGTTCTGCTACTGCGGCTTTTAGGAACCTTGAGAGCTTCCCTGCTTTGCATACAAAGTCATCAGAGCCCCGGGGATTTGTGTGCGTGTGTGCACATGTGTGTGGTAAAATAGAGGCAATAAAAAAACCCTTTATGGCTTGAAGTTTCAAATCAATCTTTTTCTTCTTTGTCCTTGTAAGAAAATTTCTGACAAGTTTACTTGTCATTCTTCTGAAAGGCCAAATGGTTTTAACATGGTCAGGGACATCCATCAAAAATACATTCAGATTGGAAAGCTATTGCCAGGATTAGGGGACTGGGTCCTATCTCCTATGCACCCCTTTTGTGAACAAATTTCATCTTCATGTCATAGGTCTACACTTATTTATTTTACTGCCCTGTTGTCTGTCTGTCTGTCTATCTAAACATTGACTTCTGACTTTGTCTCTGTCACTCTTTCTCTCTTACTATGACATTCATTGACAGAGAAGGTCGAAGTCATCGTGAAGGGACTGGAGTATTTCTGGATAAAGGAACCTGCAGATTTCTTTGATCACAAAAACATCCAATCCCACAAAAGCTGAAAATTTGATTGAAGTTTCCATGAGAACTTAAGCAAATAAATTAAAGGCAGCTACAGAAAATGCCCCTGAACACATCCTGTAATAAGAGAACTGAGAACAACAACTTAAAATGTGCTGGTGAGCTTTTAAAAATAGGACTATAAACTACAAATTATTTTCTTTGTCATTTATTCCCTCCCATATCTTTTTCCTCTTTTTTCTACCCCGTCCTTCCTTTTTTCTACCTTTTCATTCTTCTCTCTGTTCTTTGTTCTTCTCCCCAAAAACTGAAGTGTGTATCTGTCTCACTAATAAACAACATATAGACATAATATTTGGTGAATGTCAATGTAAACAGAAACAGGGAAGCACAGCATATACCAGATATTGGCTGTTGTTATGGGCATTAGCACATCAGCTCTGTCAGATAGGTGATGCCAAATCAAATGGTAATAAAATGGCTAGAGTTAGTCCAGTCTGGTTTCTGAACTAGCAATCTCCCATTTGGAATCCCACTCTACTACAGATCTTTATGCAAGTGACTACAAGACTCCACTAAAACCTATTAAATGATTGTATAATTGAGCAGCCCGACTTATCTGAAACTAACTTTTAGCTGTCATCGTAAAGTATTTCCTAGGCTAAACTCAATGCAAACATTCAAATGTAGGAAAAAATGTGTCTCTTGAGTACTTTACCAGAAAATTCAATTAGATTTGTTCAATTCATTCAGTTAACACTAGATCTGTCTACCATGGAAATTATTACCCATCCAGTGTTTGTTTGAATGTGTGTAAATGCTGATCTGATTACTCTGCAGACTGTTGTAGTGAAAGCAATGGAACCTCTCACTAGTTTTCAGAATAATTTGAGGCTTTTTTCCATATGACATAGACACTGAATACCAATCCTGGTACTTTATGCTTTCACTGGTACTGAGTATAATTTATAGTTTCATATTGCGCTGTGTAACACGATTACTTTTTTACTGCAATTGTCTGACACTGTCACCAGATCCATAATATATAGGGGAGGTAGCATCTCAATTCTGATGAATGAGTAAAATAAAGTAGTTTGGCAAAGTGACCCTTATCTTGAATTGTGACTAACAAGCTCTTTCTAGTGGAGCTGACAGCGTCCACGAGCTCCAGGGCAAGGTGAGGGGGCCCCAGCTCTGTGCTCCCAGAAGGGGTGGTGCCAAGCGCAGAAGGGGTGGGGCTGAGGTCAGCTGGACCTCAGCACTGCTCAGAATGTGGTATGGTGACTTCACCTCCCAGGCCTTAGTGCTGCCCCAGCAAGCAGTGTGGCACTCTGGCAGTGATGTAAAGGGCCCAGGGCTCCGGCCGCTGCGGCTGTTATTTTGGCAGTGGTGGCGGCAGGAGCCCCAGGCCGCTTCAGATCACAGGGCCGTAGGACAACTGCCTCTTTTGCCCTTCTGTCAGTGGGCCTGCCTTTTTCACAAGCCTCTCTGGCTAATAATACCAGTGATTGCTGTTGAACCCACACTCTGGTTCTCTTTCATCTATAATCCTGCATGTAGTATGTGACATGAGGCTTGATTCTGCTATTCTGAGATTAATAGAAGCTTTGTCATTTTCTAATGTGGAAACAGGATCAAACCCAGGAATACTAATGTGTTTAGAAAGAAAAAATGGACAGATTAATTTAATGGGTATCTTGAGAGCAGCAGCTAATTTAATTGGCAAATTGAATGAACTTGTAAGGGACTCCTCCCAAAGATTATAAAAGTTTTGGTGTCAGCTTCCCCCAGAGCAGAAAGTTTGCTCCATCTGGCATGGGTAGAAAATTGTCAGTAAGGACTGTCACTCTGCAAATGACACAGCTGCTTCTATCTACTTCTCCTTCCACTCTAATCCTCTCTTCTAATTCTTGCTCTCCCTTCCTCCTTCCTTACTTACCCTCCCTTCCTGCTTCATTTTCTGACCTCTCTTTTCCTGCTATTCTGTTATTGCCTTATTGGACAAATCAAAGTGCACAAGAAAATGAGATGGGTGGGATTTTATTATGGGATACGATTTTTCCATTAAACAGATTGGTGACCAATGTCTGGATGTCTTTCAAAACAAACTGTAGAAAAGAACTCAGTAAATCACAGCCCTTTCAGTTTCTCCCCATTGCTTAGAACACAGTCAGTGCTGCGAAATGGCTGTATTTTGGAAGTGCACAGTGATGTTGGCATATAGTGGTCAAATCAAATGATTCACAAATGATCAGACAAGCATCCCACATGAGGATTTTGGGATATAAACAACCTTCCATGGGGGCCGTTGATGTCTTTTTATTAGCAAATACTCTGAATCTCTCTCTAGCTACAGACCCTTTGCTTTGCCATTTTACATTGCACTTTGTCAGACTTTTTGCAAAAGAAGGCATGAGCAGTGTAATGCTAATTGCAGCATCTACTACTACTAGTGCTCATTTCATTTTCAGAGGGATCAAGAACAATGAACATGAATATTTCTCTTTAAAGGTTTGAGAGAGACTGCTGAGAGATGGAACTTGAGCCAGCACTCTGATCACTATTAGTGTCAATTAAATTCCCCTGAAAGAGGCCTAATAACTCTGGGGTATGTCTGATTAATAGGCTAGACTGGGATTAGAAAATTAATGAGTGAATTAGCCCATTGTTAGTGGGCAAATAGTTTAAAAAGAACACTGAAATGAAGTGCTTGGAGGAGGAAGGGAAAATGTTATAGAAAACTCTTTCCCAGGTGTGTCTTGCCCACATGCACAGGGTCCAGCTGATTAGCTTATCTGGGGTTGGCAAGGAATTTTCCCCGAGATCAGAGACTCTAGGAGGTTTTCAACTTTCTATGGGGCTTGGGTCACTTGCAGGTTTAAACTAGTGTAAAGGGGATGATTCTCTGTAACTTCAAGTGTTAAAAGCCTGATTTGAGGACTTGAGTAATTGAGCCAGAGGTTAGGAATCTATTGCAGGAGTGCATGACCGATGGTCTGTGGTGAGCAATGAGCAGGAGGTCAGACTAGATCAAGGTTCTGTCTGGCCTTAAAGTCTATGATACAGTCCTTTCTTGTTTGGCAGTGTAAGGATGTACGCACAGGGATAATCAACCTATGCCTTTATTCGCATCCCACCACCATTGTCCCCTTGCGGACTCCAGAGTCTTGCCCGCCTAAAAGTTCCGTCTTTACACTGGGGCCATCCCAGTGGTTGCTCCAAGCTGGCCCCAAGTGTAGGGGAGAGAGGGGTCCGGGCCCACCCTCTCTCACCCGAGCCCAGGGCCCTAAGGACACAGACCCACTGTGGTCCGGTCCGGCTGGTGGGGCTTCCCGCCGTAACACGCCAGCCCGCGGGCTATTAGGGGGAGCCCTGCCCTGGGCTGCTTCCTCTCCCCTTACCTAATCTTGTCTTTCCCCGGCGTCCCGGCCGCTCGCCGCGCCCCCGCATGAGCCTGCCGGGGGGGGGGCCGACTCCCTGCTCCGTCCCTGCAGAGACGCCGCTGCCTTTTAAAACTTTGGCGCCAGGTGTTACGTCACACCTGGTCGCCGTCCTGCTCCCCTGCCTCCGTGCCCCCTCCCCTGCCTTATGGCCTCAGAGCACGCCACGCATGCCCTCTCGCGGCCTCCCTGTGCTCCCTTCCCGGCCCGCACCGGTAGGTAGGAGGGGCGCATGCGCTGAGTTCTGCCCCACATGGGCTGGAACCGCGTGGAGCCAGCCTCTTCCCTGCCGCCCTGCTCCCCGTACAGGGCTGCTGCCGGTGGCTCCCGAGTGCGGGGCAGCCGTGCCCCGTCACAGGCAGGTTGAGCCATAGGAAATGATTTTATCTGAGAGCAAGCCTGTGCACAGAAGCAGCTGCTCATGTGGCAGACCTCTGTAAGATGGGCTCTGTAAATGATCCTAACACTTTCTTGATTGTTTTGTAAGAGTACATATGAGTGCAGGTTGGGACAAAGGAACTACTACTAGCACCCTATTTAACCAGAGAAGTTCAGGTGATCTATGTGGCTCCAAGTGATGATGTGAGACTATGCTATGTTTAAAGCAGCCATCTTATACCAGATGGGTCTATCCAGGAAAATACGTATTGTGCCACTTGTTGGTTAAGATCAGACCAAGCACCGTGAGAGATTATGCACCCTGTGATTCTGGAACAGTTTCTTCAGACTCTCCCTGATAATACCAGGGTATGATTTGGGGGTGCGGGGTGGGGGCATCAACCAGGTACTCTGGATGCAGCAGTAAATTTTCAGGGGAATTTACAGAGATGGATATTCCCAGGGTGAGTCAGCAATTTAAGGAATTAAATCTAGGGAGAAGGACTGCAGAGTTTATGCCTGCAGGGGGAACTGAGAAGATGGAGGAGCCCTGAGGAACTCTGGTGGGTGCTTGGGCCACATTGATTCCCCTATGTGGATGTGAAGGACATATAAAAAGAGATTGTCCGTGCATGAACTGTGCATTTGCACAGGTTTGTGGATAGGCTGAGACCTGCAAGCGGGGTGGGGGTGGAGAGGAAGAAAGTATCTCCTGTCTTGGTAACAGTAGGGAGGAAGCACCAAAGGATTCCAGTGGCTATAGTTTCAGTCTGTACATTAATTGGGCAGGAGCTAGTGAAGCCCCACTGGCTATTTCCTGGATGTAGGGTCAAAATGTGTACATGGGGACAAGAACTTCTGCCCTGTGGCAGAGGTGTCCTTAGAAGTCAAGGGAAAGTTTAGGTGACAATAGGTAGAAGTAGTGTATGGATTGCCCCTCCTCCGTTTACTGGGCACAGATTGGAAGCTCTTCCCATTAGGGAAGAAAAAGGCTAGCTGGTTGTCCCAGCACTCATCATGTGGAAATAAAACCCACAGGGCAAAATAAGGAAAAACAACCACAGAGGAGCTGTATAACTCTGGATGTGAAATGGCAAGTCATAGTGAGAGTGATGACAAAGAAGTCTTCTGAGTAACTGTGGCAGAGGAGAAAGAAAACAAAGATTTCCATAACAAGGGGGCATGAAACCATTAAGAGGTAAATGGGTGGGCTTTTTGCAGAATCTGTGGATGTGTGAGGCTGGCAGCAGTCTGTGGCACACCAGCATTAGGTCGTCTCAGGGTCAGGTTGTTTGGGAATGCAACCAAAGTGGCTGGTAAACTCAATTTAATGCTAAAAATTGGCACAAGACTGGTAGCCAAAAAGTAGCTTAAGAAAAAGAACTTTGAAGAGTAAATTGAAGAGGATGAGGAAACACGTTGTCTTAAGAAAAGATCCAGTAATGGAGGGAACGTGAGGAGAAAGAAACTGTCTTCTGTTAGAAAGGAGGGGAGAAGAAAGAGAGAGGTCAGCAGGGTTGAATAAAGGGATATCTTGACATAAAGGGATCTCTTCCCTTTTTGTCTCTTTGGCAAAAATGTGTGTCTGGGGGTGTGATGACTGTATGCTACTGTAAATAGAATTGCTGCATGGGAGTACCAGAGGGTGGTGATTGATATAACACAAATGAAGTGCACAGTAATGGTTACAAACTGGAAGTGCAGAACCACTTTTGTAAGAAGACAGGAGTGGAGGACCACATCCTGCTACAAAGTGGACCAAATTTCTCTGGACATCAAAACCAGAAAATATTTAGAGCCCTTGTAGTCATTGTGGATAGCTTTCTGAAAACATGAACAGCAGTCAAAAACACACAACTATATTTCTGGTAAAGAAAGTATGTAGAACAGAATCAGAATAATTGACCAGACTATTCATCTAGTGAAAATTGTTTTCCATAACATGACCAAAATAGAAATCTATTAGCAACTGATGGGGACATTTTACCATGTAAACGGCATGCCCTTGAAACCTAAAGAATTTGTGTTAGATTTATATCAGTGAACCTAAACTATGTTGACAGCTGTATTTTAACTAATAAATGAATTACACAAGCAAGGAAAACAAGCACTAGCGCCTTGGAGGATGTATAAGCTATACAGCTAATATTATCCAGAAAACACTGATCAAATGCTAGCTGATTTCATTTTCCCCATTGGTAGTGCTAAGCTGTATGGCTGATGAAATTGTTACTATTCATGTTTCTCTACTCTTCATTTTTCATTTTATTAGTTTTAGTCTATTTGCTATACAGTATCTTTCCCGTAGCTTCAAAGCAGTTAAACTGAAAGATGATTTACCACTTTGAACAGCCTTCTCTTTCCATCTCCATTCTTTAGGGTTAGGTGTTGAAGTCCCCTCTCCCCACAAAAGGAAGGCTCTCTGAAAGCCCAGTATCTGGCAGGGAGGTTCCCCTTGGCATAGGCCTGGCAGAACACTGCTGCACACCTGTCTCCTGGGAACTCCCTCATATGTCCTAGTGTAGGTGGTAGAGTAAGAGCAGCACAGGACTGAGGAGACTCCAAGTATAGGTCAGCCCAGCGAGGCTTCTGTAACAGATTGGAACCCTGTCTTCCTGAATTGCACCAGATGTCTCTCCAGACCCTTAGGGCAGCCCAAGGTATCAGAGAACAATGGTCATTTAAAGCTCCCATACTCACCTATCTCTCTGAGCTGTGACTTCTGTGCAGTGCCTCTCACTGATGCCCAGAGCTGTAACTAAGGTTTTCTGCGCCTGGGGCAAGCTACTGAACTGCGCCCCTCTGCCCCCAAAAAAGATAAAATTCTTAATTTTTTGTATTAATTTTATTCATTGCACATGTTGTTAATTGCACATATTTTGAGATTGCAAATAGATGATAGTAAAGATATAAATGAAATAATATTTTAACTTTCTAATTTTTAATTTTGCACCCCTAAATGTACTGCGCCTGGGGCGAGTGCCCTACTTGCGCCACCCTTGTTACAGCTCTGCTGATGCCATACTGAATCTCAGTCTAAAAACACTTACTTTATTTGCCAACATGTATGTATTAATTCTAGGCCTTATGTTTTCTCTTAGTCACACCAGGAGTAATTCCACTGACCTCAGAGAAGTTACCACAGGAATAAGTAAGGGGAGAATCAAGTCCAATATTTAATCTAATTTTTCTTCAGAACAGTTTTAGCTGTTACACAACACAGACCTTGTTTAGAAATGTTTCATATGCGTTTAATGGGAAATTGCTTAAGTTGCAATGAAAACTGTCCTATAAAGGAGCACAAAATTTTAAAAAAACCACATAAAATCAACATCTACCAACCAATCAGTTAGTGTTTGATATAACTCAATCCTCTTTAAATAATTAGAATAGCCAAAAATCTTTGGTATCTTAGATACCTCTTTGTGGTAATTGATGGTAAATGTTCTTTGTGAAAGGAGGCACTGACTACATTTTAAGCTAAGTAGTTACATTTTTAATCATTCTAAAACTCAACACCACCTTGGCTCAGTGGAGCTCGCATGATTATGCATTTTGATCATAGTTTTTCTAGGGTGAAATCTTGGCCCCACTGAAGTAGAGACAAAACTTCAGTTGATCCAATAGGTTCCAGAATAATTTTACATTTATCCCTTTCACTTTTTTAAATAATCAACTATTTTCTCTCTGTGTCTGTTTCCAGCTCCCCCTTCCCCGCATCTCTTCCTTCACTCTTGCCTCCCAAATTGCTTCCCCCCCGCCCGCCATGGCTCACTTTTTCATCTCATGGCTGCCTTCATCTCCTTTTTGAGGCATATTCTTGATACTAAAAAAATGTTGCTGCTGCTGCTATATGTGGCTCTGAGTATCCAACCTTTAGGTTGGTGTATACTTTCTTACATAAGTAGTCCTATAGTAGTCAATATTACTCACATGATAAAAGTTCAGTGACATAAATAAGGACTAAATATTTGGATCAGGGATGGGCAATAAGATAGTGATGGTTCTCCAGGGTTAGCCCCTGACACCATTATATTTACCTGTAGCTCGACAGGTACGGGTGCTTGCAGTGCTGTTGGCTGGGGATTACCATTCCCTGACAATGGGAGCTGTAGGATCTGCAGCCAATGGGATCTGAAAGTGGCTGTATCTATGGAGGGGGAGGTAAATACAGCGGTAGCCCACCACAGGCTAACCATGGTGAACCGGATCCAGCCTGCGAGCTGGTATTTGTCCACAGCTGATTTAGATCCTGAATGTCATCTGTACTTAGATTTACTACTTGCTGTACAGCCATTGCTGAATTGCGTTAGGTTGATTTTTTTTTTACATTTTTTTCTCTCCATTCTTTATACTTTTCAATATCAAGCTCATTTAAAGATACAACTCATAAATGGAATTTGAAAAAGTTCACACCGTCATGAAATCTTGAAACCAGGAGGCTTGAATTGATTTAAAATGGATTCTTACCATTCCTAGAATTAAGCACTTTTTAAAATGGCATAAGGAAAGATTTTTAATGTTGGTGACTGTAAAGGAGCTTAAATTGCCTTGTATGCTAAGATATCACAGATTACTCTTAAAAAGTCTTTTGAGAAAAGGCCATTTCCAGTCACGTTGCTATGTGAAACACAACAGGAGACAGGAAATCATTACTTTGTGTCTCTTGCTAAGAGTAAGTAATGAAGATTTCCCCTAAACTCCTTGACATCAGTCATCTGCATCATGAAGGACATATGCTTCTCTCACACAACTTGAACTTGAAGGATCAGATCCTCAGCTGGCTTAAATCATGGAGCTATGTTGATTTATTGATGAAGATATGGCCATAAAATGCTGCTGGTAACACAGTGTCAAAGAAGCTGTGCAGATGGAGATCTCTGTGATGACACTGAGTTTTCAAAATGTTGGCAGTCCATTAAAAAGGTTTCATTTAATTGACACTGTCAAGTGAAGCTGATGGTTCCATTTTCCAGGGCTCATGTGGTGTTCTGAAACAGAGGTATCAGACTGTTGTCTTATTAGAGTTTGTTCTAGGGATGGTATGTCTGATACTGGTCTGTCCTATTATAGATTCAACCTCTCAAATCTGGGACGCTCTGGTCTGACAACATCCGTGGTCTGGCAGAACCATGGATGTCGCTGGACCAAAGAGCCCCAGCACTCGGCCAGTGGAGTTAAGGATTCCCACGGCTGGGGATAGCTAATGGGGCCAGCGGTGGCAGCAGATCCCTGGCCCCAGGGATTCCCAGCTGCACCAGCATCAGTGGGGCTGCCAGGGGCTGGAGGATCCCTGGGGCTCCCCAGCTGTGCTGGCAGCAGCAGGCTGGAGGTGGCCCAGCAAGGCTGGGGACAGGGAGGGGCAGCAGGCAGAGAGGCCAGCGGCAGGGGACCTTCCCTGGTCTGGCAAAGTCCCTTGTTTTGGACCAGACAGGTCTCAAGGGTGCCGGCCGAGGGAGATCCAGTTTGTACTGTAATGCATCTGGCGTCCTGAATATTATTTACCTGAACTTGTGATTAAGAGGGGACTTGATCAGTGTTTTC
This sequence comes from Rafetus swinhoei, assembly GCA_019425775.1. NCBI lineage: Eukaryota > Metazoa > Chordata > Testudines > Trionychidae > Rafetus > Rafetus swinhoei. The sequence continues at coordinate 74,416,521 of CM033427.1, read as the reverse complement.
AGTGTGTGGTTTTTTTTTAAAGTTTCTAGGTGCTACTTAGAATTTACTGCACTGTTACCTCAGGAAAGTGAAGAAAAATTAAGAAAACCTTGCACAATTCAGAGCATTACTTCTTAAAAGATTTTATTTATTTACTTCCTTAGACAAACTATTCCATTTATCAGCAGAACTGATTTTTCAGCCACCCTAACCTTCCTTAAGGCTCAGCATTATGAGCAGATTTGAATTACAGTTTAAATAAAACAGTTTATATTCAGTGCAATCCCTCAACAATGCTGGGTTCTCCTGTGGTGACATCAATCTAGGGCTGATTAAAAAAAAATCAACAAATCCCTGGGTCCAATAACTAATGTATCTTTCGACAGTTGTGAAAAGACAGAAGACCCTTGTGTATGTGTGTGTGTGTAAATATATTTGTCATCTAGGTGAAATTTTATAGTATACTATAGGATAGTTTACTCCTGCAAACAGAAAATTAAATTAGAAGTATTTCTTGTAGTTAGAAAGTAGGGTTGATAACGTGAAGAAAACAAAGGCTGAGTAGGCTGTTACCAAGGAATTCTTACTTCCTCACAGTAGGTATCACTTTTATACTAGGTGTTCCATCACAGGCCACGTCTCCACTTGCCACGCTGAAGATCAGTCTTCTGGTGTTTGATTTAGCGGGTCTAGCTAAATCGAACACTGTGGGTGGCTCCACTTGGTGCCAGTACTCCTCGCAGTCTGAGGAGTAAGGAAAACCAATGGGAGCATTTGCTCCTGTCGGTCTCCCTTTGTGAAGATGGCACCAAGTTCATCTTAAGGTAAACTGGCTCCAGGTAGGTATTTTACATAGCTAGAGTGGCATACCTTAACCAAGGGCATTGTTTCGGGAGAGCGGGGGTTGGGGGAGAGGTAGAAGCTGTGTGTACTGGGATGCCGCTTGCTTTTTTTCCCGTTCCCCTGATGATGAGGGAGCGAGGGGAAAGTACACAGCTTCTGTGCTTACCTCTCACTCCTGGCTAGTTAAGGGGAGGGGACAGAGGAGCAATTCACAGAACTCAAGTACTTTCCCCTCGCTCTCTTATTGTCAGGGAAACGGGAAGTAAAGCAAGCCATGTCGCAGCATGTATAGCTGCTGCTCCCCTCCCCCCCGTTCTCCCGAAATGACACACTTGACCTTAAACTAGTCAGGTCTAATGTAGATATGGCCTTAATGAGTGTATATTGCCACATTGCCATATAATTACTACCTTCTCCCCTACCAATATAATGCCTCAGTGGCTGGCATACTTTTCCCCTTAATTACAAATACTTTCATATTTTATGTTGATAATAAAATCAGATTGTGCTTCCTAATAGACTAGGAGAGGAAAGATGATCTTGAGGCTATGGCTAGAAGTGAAGAACAGGTGATCTGGCTACTCTTCTGAGCTCTGCCATAGACTTTGTGTGTGAGCTTGGACTAGGATTGCCAGTTTTGGTTGGCTATATTTATGGAGATTTCCTCATGTGACATAATCTGTAATTAAAGATTAATCTCTAATTCCTCAAGACTCCAGGCTAATCCATGAGGGCTGGCAACACTACCTTGGGCAAGCTATTAAGTGTACCTCTGCCTCAGTTAATTTCTCCATTTGTAAAATAGAATATTAGTATTTGTTTATCTCACGTAAGTATTGCACAGGGGTATTGTAATGCTTGATTCCTTATTATTTTAAAGTATGTTGAGATTTTTTGATGGTAAGTACTATAGAATTACAAATTATTATTATATACTTTATATGTTAACCATATGTATATAGGGGAGCCAACATGATTCCTGGGCCCTGGGCAATGTGGGTGTTGGGGCTGGCTCTGTGCTCCAAGAAGGGACAGGACCTTGCCAGAAGGGGTGTGTCTGAGGCAATCTGCCTCCAGCATCTCTCAGACGGCGCTGTACCCCCTCTGCTTCCACCAGCACTCAGAGCCAGCTGGAGCGCACATAAAAGGGCTGCGGAGTGCGCTGCCTGGTTCTCTGGCAGCAATTCCAAAGGGCCCGGGGCTTTGGCCCTTTTAGAATCATCCCCTTTGTCCCCAACCATCAGTAGGCCTGTATATATATTGTATGGCTAGAATCATAAAGATTCTGAAGGATTAAAAACAAGAGATCTAACAAAAAACTACATTTTGCTGAAACAGTAGTCTTTCCATGTTTAAGAACTGGGTTGTAATGGATAACTTACTCAATCTGTAATGGATAACTTATTCATTTAAGTTCCCCTTTTTCTCCCCGTTCACAAATTGTTCATGAGCAGTTCACAATTTTCTTATCAATAGTTGCTATTCATAGTACTCATTGAATAATTCTGGTGAACAATCTCTTGGTTTGCTGTAATTTCTTTGTGAATAATGAATAGTCCTGTGGCACCTTAGATACTAACTGGTGCCACAGGACTACTTGTTATTTTAAAGTTACAGATGGCTACCCCCTGAGACTTCTTTGTGAATGGTTGATAATTAATATGGAATCTAAACCCGAAGCTTCATGGAGTGTGTGTTTTTTTGTTTTCACTTGGATGGGTGTAACTCAAAATATTTTAATTTTTTAATACAGCATTTGCTATTTGTGAATATTCTCCAATATTTGGTTAAGATTCACTACTAGGTGATTAATACAGGAGAGCCACACAAAAAAGGTCTGATCAGAATTGGAAATATTGGGATACTTTTTTCATGCATATTTTGTTTTGTGGATAATAGATCTTATTAGTTTGACATCAATAATGTTTCTAAAATGTAGTTAGATTTCTGCAGCTTGTTTGTAAAGTCATAGGATTATTGTTTTTCTGGTATATGTTTGGACATATATAGGCCAATATAAAAGAGATTACCTCAATTATTCCTTCAGTTGCCAGCTATTTGTAGAAAGATGTGATATAAGTTTCTTTGTATTTCCTTCTTCTCTCTCCCTGAGACCTCCCTCGTATGCCAAGTTTATCTTAGCCAGAGCTGAGGAGCTAATCTATTTAACATTCTTGGTAATATACAGAAAACTGGAAGGACAGTGGTTTTGAGAGTTACAATAAGGCTTTCGCTGTAATTTGGAGAGGGACATGGCACAAATGCAACAGCTGTTCCTTTGATGCCAAGAATAGTGGTTAAGTGGTGTGCTGTACTGAGAAGATATATTCCTTTGGATCTCGCGTTTCTCTGGTTTTCAGTGCACTGATGGTTCCCTAAGAGGATGACTGCTGCACATCCTGCACTCATCTCCAATCTGTTCTGGCTTTTTAGAACATGCTGTGAAAGTGTATTTGTACTCTAAAAAGTGACTGTGTAAAGGTGTCACCTTGTGTTAGACAGAATTGATTTCAGTGTGTATTCAGAAATCAAATCTGTTGCATTCAGTGAGAAACATAAATGTTGTTACTTCTGACTCGTGTTAATTCTCCAGAGCCAACGCATTTAACAGGGGTGAGCTGGATCATGTTCTTTTCTGTATGCCACAAAGTAGAATTGTTTATGAAAACCCAGTCACTTACAAGTCTCAGAGGGGTAGCTGTAAAAACTTAAAAAACAATGAATAGTCTTGCAGAACCTTAGAGACTAACAAAAAATGTAGATGGTATCATGAGCTTTCGTGGGTACAATGGTAGCTGTGTTAGTCTGTAACTTAAAAAAAACTTATAAAACAAGTGGTCCTGTAGCACCTTAGAGACTAACAAAAATTTGTATAGTTTCTTGAGCTTTTGTGGGCACAACAGGCAATGAAGCAGCACAGGAGGCATTGAGGGTATAATTTGAGGACAATGGGTTAAAAATGGGGTATAATTTGGCCTGCAGAATATTTATTACTGGTGATGGTGCCTGAAAATGTAAGATGTATACTTGAGGTCCAGGGCCTAGCTTCAGTTTGCAGGAATAGAAATTAAAAATGTCTTTCTTCATTTGTGAAACAAATACATTAGATATGGAAACTAATGAGAAATGAATCATGTTACTCCATAATGCCATTTGTAGAGTAGAAATGTGCATTGAAATCAACGATTTTGTCTAGAACTCAATGTCTGCTGCTTTAGATTAATTTTGGAAAAAAAGGAAAGATTAGTTCTGGTTAAGGAGAGTCATGGAGGCCTATGAATGTTTCATGATGAGCTTGTATTTGTGACAATTTAGGTAATCTGTCTTTACAATTTATTAATTCCGGCTGATATTCCATAATATACCAATTTTCATAATGCCTGTATCTACAATGGGCTGACAGAACTAGTAGCATGTATATACCTGACTGGGGACAGCAGAGACTCTACTCTGTTTTGTCATAAGAACATAAGAATGGCTATAGTGGGTCAGACTTATAGCCATTTAGCCTAGTAACATGTCTTCTAACAGTGGCCAGTGCCAGATGCTTAGAGGGAATTACCAGAACATGGCAGCTATTGAGTGAACCATCACATCATCATCACATCATCATGGCAGAGTCTTAGAGACACCCTGCACAGGAGACTGTACCTCTGCCCCTCTTGCCTAACAGCTACTGATGGGCCTATCCTCCATGAACTTTTCTAATTCTTTTTTGAATCCAATTATACTTTTGGCCATCACGACATTCCCTGGCACTGAGTTCCACATGTTGACTGTGCTTTGTGTGAAAAAGTACTTCCTTATCAATTTATTTTAAATTTGCTGCCTACTAATTTCATTGGGTGATGCCTGGTTCTTGTGTTATATGAAGGGATAAATAACACTTCCCTATTCACAGTTGAAGACTTCTATCATATCTCCTCTTAGTCATCTCTTTTTTAAGCTGAACAACTCCACTCTTATTAGTGTCTACTCATATGGAAGCTGTTTCCTGTCCCTAATAATTTTTCTTGCCTTTTTCTACACCTTCTCTGATTGTGGTATGCTCTTTTTGAGATATGGAGGCCAGAAATGCATGCAGCATCCAAGATGTGGGCATATCATGAATTTGTGTAATGGTATTATAATGTTTCTGTCTTATTATCTATCTTTTACTAACATTCTGATGGCTTGTTTTGACTGCTGCTGATCAGTGAGCAGACATTTTCAGAGAAATATCCATGACAACTCCAATATATTTCTTGATTGTTAACAGCTAATTTAGACCCCATCATTCAGTATGTATAGTGTAGTGCTGGTCCCAGTACAGATCCTTGGAGGCTCCTGCTATTTGCCTCTCTTTCCACTGTGAAAATATCTTTTGTTCCTATCCTTTGTTTCCTATCTTTTAACCAATTATAGGTCTGTAAGAAGCCCTTCCTTCTTATTTCAGGCTGCTTGCTTTGCATAAGAGATTTCGGTGTGGGAACTCTTAAAGAATTTTTGCAAGTCCAGACATGCTAGGGAGGCCAGCTGAAGCTGGATAAGCCATTTCCTCAAGCTTGTCTGAAAGGGGCTGCAGGTTTGGGAGAGTGGCAAATTACCAGCTGAGACTCACTGTGTCAGGAATGGGAGATGTGGGTTAGGACAGAGGAAGGGAACAGACCAGAGAAAGTAAGAAGGCAGAAAAGGTTCAATGTTTCAGATCACATGCCATGTATGGCAGCTGAAGGATACTGGATGGCTCTAGAGGATTCTGACCCCAACACACAGAATGCTGTGAAATGATAAGAAAACGGAGGCAGGGAAATGCATGCAGAATGTATTATTTTAGTGTAGATCTGTATATTTCTTGTGTGATTAAATACAGAGAGCTGTGCTTATCTTTTACTAAATCTGTCTGTGTATTGTGACAGACCCAGACCAGCTGGCTATCATAGCTTGGTGGAGGGAAAATATGCAGGTAACTGCATGAATAGTTTTCTGTTCCATGAGTGACCAGAGCAGGAGAGCAATTAGGTCAGACACCAGGAGTCAATCAGGAGTATGCCTGAAGCAAAAGAGAGAGAGGCTAATCAGCTCACCTGCAGCCCATTAAGAACCTGTTGAGATTGGTTTAAAAGCTTCCCTTCAGAGTGGGCTGGGGAACTAAGGCCTGGGAGTGGGGAAGTGTACTGTGGAGGAGCAGAAAGGACTTACTCAGGTATCAGGAAGAAGGTACTACGAGGAGTTGGGTGGGGAAGTGGCGCAAGGAAAAGCTGCAGCTCTAATGGTGGAAGATTTACGATCTGCTGCTGCTGCCCTTAGGGTCCCTGGGGTGGAATCTGGGCCTAGGTTTCCCCCAATCCTTCCTGTACCATCACAGAGGTCACCCCTGATGGGCTATGTCTACACTCACGGCTTCTTGCGCGAGTAATATGCAAATGAGGCTAAGCGTGGAATATCGCCGAGCCTCATTTGCATACCTAATGAGCCACCATTTTTTTCAGAAGAGGCTCTTGCGCAAGAAGGAGCGTCTACACTGCCCCTTCTTGTGCAAGAAAAACCCTCTTGCACAATGCCGTTCTTCCTGAAAAGTAATAGGTGTAACGGCATTGCGCAGAGGGTTTTTTCTGCACAAGAAGCAGTGTAGATGTTCCTTCTTGCACAGAGCCTCTTCTGAAAAAATGGTGGCTCATTAGGTATGCAAATGAGGCTCGGCGATATTCAACGCTTAGCCTCATTGCATAACCATGGATATGGGACTAAAGAGGAGGGGTTCACCACAAACCTGTTTGATTGGCCTGTGATGAGGATGGCCAGTAGTCTGTGACCCTTGCCTCTAGTAAAGGGCAAGGGGCTATGTGGAAGGTCACAGTGAGTCTCTGAGGCAAACACTATCTGCCCAGAAGCACAGGACCCCTGTGGGAAGGCCAGAGCTTTGGCACAGTATTATGTATCACACTATTCATGTGCTGCTTGAAGAGGTAAACTACAGACCCAGACCACCTGCGTAGGTGGAGTTATGGGAGAAGGCATGTTTAAGAGATGGTAGTCTTCTAGCAAATGTCTAACCCCGGTGAAATATTTGCAATGTCAATGTCATTACAATATACTATATTAGGCATGTCTATACAGCAGTTTAAGCCCAAGCCACTGTTCCCTCCACACAGATCAGGATTTTTGGGCCCTCACCTCCTGCTAGGAGCCTGGTCAGAGTCTGTATCCCACTGTGACGTGGGTCAAAGCCCCATGCATTTTGCAGTGTGAATGCAGCTCAGTCTAGGTTGCCAGTCTCAAGTCTAGAGAGTCCATTAACACTATCCCACACCTTTCTAGGGCTGTGCTTCACAGTCCTTCCATCCCCACATTTCCTATGTAATTCCCAGGAACTGAAATCAACCTCCTGCTTCCACTACAGCTGCTTGCATTGCATCTAACCCTTCATTTCCACATGGACTGCTCAACTGGAAACACAATCCACTCTCCTAGGTATTAGCATGGACAGCTAAGCAGAACTGCATCAAACACTTTGCTAGATGCCCAGAGGAACACATCCAGATTCTGGTTAACCTGTGGTGTGAGGCAAGTGCTTCATTCAACTTCAGCAATAGCCCAAGAAATGAATGTGTCTTCAGAACTTTATCTGAGCAGCTGGCAGCACTGGGGAATCAACTGCACAGCAGAACATCATGGAGACTAAATAAAGAGGTCGTAGACAGACAACTGCAATGTCAAGAGTGCAAACAGCTAATGGGAATGCCCCATCTTCCTGCTTCTTCTATGCGAAATTAGACTGGGTACTAGGAAGTTGGAGCACTGGGTTCAGAGTGGTGCATGACAATCTCCTGAGCAGGGGTGGCATTCTGGAGGAGAGCCAGGTGCTAGATGAAGAATGAGAAGTGACCCTATTACTGAGTGTGCTCCAGAAGCATAGCTTCTTTGATTACCAGATACAGACCATTCTGGGTCTGTACTGACAGATCCTGTCTGTGGACAGTGCTGAGGAGCAGGTGACACCCTCAACAAAGCAAATGCCAGAGCTGGAGATTGGTAAATTTCTGCCACCATATCTGTTGTTGTTAATATATGGATGGGGGCATTTCCAGGTTATGGACCTGTTAAAAATTATCAGACACATAAACATGGTAAATTGGGGAGAAGTCAACATAGCTTTTGTAAAGGAAAATCCTATCTCAGCAATGATTTACAATTATTTGAGGGAGTCACCAAGCTAGCAGAGTGTTAGGGACCATTAGGAAAGGGAAAGATAATAGCACAGAAAATGTAATGCTATTATATAAATCCATGGTGCACCTGCTCCTGGAATACTGCATGCAGTTCAGATTGCCTTGCATAAAAAAGATGTATTAGAATTGGAAAAAAATAGAGAAGGGCAACCAAAATGATTATGGGTATGGAACAGTTTTTATACAAAGAGTCACCTGATAAAATGAACAGGTGGCAGGTTTAAAAGAAATAATGAAGTACTACTTCACACAGTGGCTCATCCCCCCCCATGGCACTTGTTACCATGGGATGTTATGAAGCCCAAATTATAACTGAGTTTAAAAGTTCTTTAGATTTATCAATGGCTATTAGCCAACATAGTCAGGGATACTACTAGTGTTCCCTCTAAGCTGCAGGACAACACAGCTTCACAAGTGATTAATCATCCCCGCCCAGTCAGTGAGCTCTGAGCCTCTGACTGGGCAGCACTGATTAATTACCTGTGAATCTGTAATGCCACGCATCTTAGCGGGAACGCTGGACATTACCCCATGCTCTATATTCCTCAACCCCAACTGCCCTCTTCTTGCTCCCTGGTTCAGTCTTTAATACCACTGCTTTCTTCTCTGAGGTGCCCAGCTCACGAGCTAATTATCTTTTTAGTTTACCAGGCTCTCCCCAAGACCGGATAGCACAGCCAACACCCAAGCTGACCCAATGGAAAGTGGGATAAGGGATGCCCTGAAGGTAAGGTGGTAGGATTGGTTCTGGTGTGGCCTTGGGGCTACACATTCACCTGGGGACAGCAGCATGGTGGGTTCATATCCCACCCCCCACTGGGGACAGCCGGGAAGGCCAGGACAGGTGATCCTCTTTACACTTCCAAACCTAAGGTACCTATGATCCTAGGTTTGAAAGACCTAAGATCTCTATCTGTAGCCCATACACTGGGTGTTGAAAGTGATCAGGGAGCTGGCTTCCAAAGGGCTCATTTTAACAGCAAGCTATCACAAAGTTATAATACTAGTGTCAGCTATAAGCACTAGTTACAGAAGGGGCTTACTATCATGAGTCTTTTTTATAACATATAACCATGAGTCAATGAAATATATGTGGGGTTTACAGACAATTATAACTTAGCATGCAGCACACAAAAAGGGGAAATGTGTTTTACGACATTTCTTTCTGTCTATTGAAGGAACATCACTAAGCATTGGAGACAAGTGTTTGAAATGCCAAAAAATCCATCAGTTCCAGGTCTGGAGTAATTAATGTTGGCATAGATGGCTGCGCCTTAGTGTTCCTCCGTAAGAAAACAAAGGAGACAAGCAGTGACTTATAAGACAGAAGAACAATTATCATCTAGGAAAGAAAGTAATGGATCAATCTAAGTAATTCTAATTGACAAAGTTAACTAAATTCTGAGGTCATTACTTAGTTTTACTTCAGACAAAAATCCCATTGAAGTCGATACGGGATTTGCTTTAATAAGGACGGAGTGAAAATCATATTATTGAGCATAATAGGATATGTTGGGGGTTCCTGAGCATTTGCACATGAGGCATTGTGCAGCTGCTCTTCCCTACCATTCAGCTGCTAAAGAATTGCTGTGTAACAGCACAAAATTATAGAGCAGCCATATTCCTTATCTGAGTGGAAGTCACTGGCCATGGAAGAGTAAGGCTATGTCTACACTCGCGGCTTCTTGCGCAAGTACGGCCGTTCTTGCGCAAGAATCTGCAGAGCGTCCACACTGCCCGCCGCTCTTGCGCAAGTAAATTTACAGTGCACGGCGTGGTAAGAGAGGCTCCTTGCGCAAGAGCTACGCTCTTTTTTAACTGGTGTAAGCTCTCTTGTGCAGGGGCTCTTGCGCAAGAGGGCAGTGTGGACGCTCGGCAGGGATTTCTTGCGCAAGAAAGCCCTATGTCTAAAATGGCTATCAGAGCTTTCTTGCGCAAGAGAGCGTCCGCACTGCCATGGGTGCTCTTGCGCAAAAGCACAACTTGCACATGGCAGTGTGGACGTTTTCTTGCGCAAGACTTCTTGCACAAGAACACTTGCACAAGATGTTCTTGCGCAAGAAGCCACGAGTGTAGACATAGCCCAGGTGTTTATTTTCTTCCAGTATTATATAAGCAAGGAGTAGATATATCCTGGCCTATCCCAGAAAATCCTTAGGAATTTGGGAGACAGGGGCTGTCTTCTGAAAGAGCCTTCTGTGTGAGGGAAAGAACATCCAGGTTTAGGAAGTGGCACATGGGTCACTGGGCTTCTTTCAAGCTAATAGTGAATTTTCAGGGCTGGGGGAGATAGAGATTGTTGGTGTGGGTTTCCTGTGCAAGGGACTTCAGGCTATGTGAAGAACATCATCCCAAATCTGGAAGTTTTTCACTATGTCTAAGATTATGAAAGTAAATAGCACCACAAACACACCCCAGAGTTGGATTAGGATTTTATGGGAATTTATTTACATAATCTTAAGAGGAAACTGGCTACTTTGACAGCCAGGAAACACTTCTTCAATGTACAGGTGTAACCACCACCAAGGCGGATTTGAACCTGGGACCTCAGGAGCTGACTATAGGAGCCTCTACCCTCTGAGCTAAAAGCCAGCTGGCTTGGCCCATGCTGTAGAGATCTCTTGATCTTAACTGTTGCACTGGTCTAGGTGCCACTTGCAGTACTCAGTAACCACACTAGGGCTATGTCTACACTCGCGGCTTCCTGCGCAAGAACATCTTGCGCAAGTGTTCTTGTGCAAGAAGTCTTGCGCAAGAAAACGTCCACACTGCCCTGTGCGTGCTGTGCTTTTGCGCAAGAGCGCCCGTGGCAGTGCGGATGCTCTCTTGCGCAAGAAAGCTCTGATGGCCGTTTTAGACATAGGGCTTTCTTGCGCAAGAAATCCCTGCCGAGCGTCCACACTGCCCTCTTGCGCAAGAGCTCCTGCGCAAGAGGGCTTACACCTGTTAAAAAAGAGCGTAGCTCTTGCGCAAGGAGCCCTCTCTTACCACGCCATACTGTAAATTTACTTGCGCAAGAGCGGGCGGGGAGTGTGGACGCTCTACAGATTCTTGCGCAAGAACGGCCGTACTTGCGCAAGAAGCCGCGAGTGTAGACATATCCTAGGTGTGTGGGTTACACAGGCATGGGCAATTGCCTAGGAGCAGTATTTATTTTGTCTTTTCCTCACTTCCCCTCTGAATCACTGAATAGTGGCTAATGCCAGAGGCAAGATACTGGACTTGATGGATGAATGGTCTAATTTGGTACAGCAAATCCTATAATTAAATTTAATTTTGTGTAGAAGTGCTACAAAACCCACATAAGAACAAGGCATTTACTATGTCAGCTAAGAGAGAGAGTATTACTTTGGCTGGAGTATAATGAGGAGAAACTAAATATTATGTTATGTTCCAGATTTATGCAATACAATATCAAGCAACAGTTTGGGAAAATGTAAGTAATATTGTTACACCCTTCCTGTTTCCTTTTAAACAGACTGACCTTTACAGATCGCTTTTAGTATTTGGCAAAATGGCAAAACTCTATTTGGAGCACTCATTCACTCCACAGGCAATCCTTCACCTAAATCTAAGGTTACTTAGTTCCACATGGAAACCATATACTGTACATGGTACTCTTGGTATGTACAATTTTCCTGCGGTGGGTTTTAGTAGCTTTTTTTGCCTAAAGCCTTTAAAGTGAATATGGCAATTCTTTTTCTTTCTTTTTTTTAAAGATTCTTTATCTACCAGTAGTTACTATGAAAAGTTTGCTCTGAAATATTATCTTGTACACTAATTACACTGAATGTGCTACTGTAGCACATTCAAATTATTGAAGTTAATGACCCAATGCATTAGTGGTGATAATGAAGGCATATCTGAAGACAGTGTTCCTAGTTTAATTGCAGCATTGTACAGACTGAACAAGGCTAATACTTGTCTGGAATGTCTTTAAGGTAATAGATGACATTGTATAAATGGTAGAATACCATTTGTGTCTCCTGGTCGATTTGTATATTGATAAACATTTTTATGCCCATTATATCTATCCAGCAAGCCTAAAATGGGTGCTGATAGTATACTTTTTATTCTGCCCCAGCACTAACTCAAATTACTCTTTGGGCCAAACACCTAGTTCCGGATCTCTGACAGTCTGTTTGAGGAAAAATTCCTTCCTACCCCCATCAGTTAGAATCTGAGAATGTGGGCAAGATTCACTAGCCAGACACATGAGAAAGTACCGCCAAGCTCTCCCCATCTAGTGTGTCATCTCCAGCTGTTGGAGATACTTGCTAATAACAGATATAGTTGGGCCATATGATAGTGTAGGTGAACTCATCATACCATCTCTTCCAAAAACTTACCAAGCACAGTCTTGAAACAAGTTAGGATTTTTTCCTTTACTTCTCCTGTTGGAGAGCTATACCAGAACTTCATTCCTTAAAGCCAAGCTCCTTAAATCTCCTTTCCTAAGGTAGGTTGTTGATTCCTTTGATCATCCTGATAACCTTTCTCTATTCTATATCTATTCTAGTTTGAATTCATTCTTTGAACATGGGACATCAAAATTGCACAGAATATTCCAGAAGAGATTGCACCAGTGCCTTGTATGAAGGTAATAACACTTCCTTATCTGTACTGGAAATAACTCACCTGATGCAGCCTATAATTTGTCATCACATTGGTAGCTCATAGTAAGACTGTGGTTGGCCAATATACACAGGCTTTCCTCTTCCTCTGTCGCTTCAAACAGATAACTCACCAGTTGTAACAAACTTTTGTTGTTAGTAGTGCATTACTTTGCACTATTAAATTTTATCCCATATCTACTAGGGGGCTGTGCTCCCTGCTTGCTATGTTTGCCTACCTCCCTCTCTCTTGGGGTAGGTATCTGGCCGGGGGGAGAGGGCAGGAGTGGGTTAGAGGTGCGGGGTCTCTGCAGAAAGGGTGAGAGGACGGGGCGCGGGAAGGTCGGACTCAGATGGCAGAGGAGACACAGGGTGGCCTGGGGGGCTGGGCTCAGATGGTGGAGAGTAGGCTTGGATGATGGAGGGGATATAGGGTGGGGTTGGGGGTCGGGCTCAGGTGGCAGAGGGGACCTGGTTTGGCCTGGGGGAGGGCAGAGGTCAGGCTCAGATGGTGGAGGGGTCCTGGTGTAGCCCAGAAGGGCAGGGGTTGGGCTAGAGCTCATACCAAGAGGGGAAAGTGCCGAGGCTGGTGGATGGCAGTGGCAGCATGAGCATGCAGATGCCATCACTCTGTCATCCCACAAGAAATTTTATTTTTATATATAGAAAGAGTATCCCAGTTTTCAATGTAATACATTTCTTCTTGTACAATGCTCTGGTCCTCCTCCATAGTGGAAGTATCTTCCAATTGTGTGTCTCTGACCCACGTTTTTCCTCTTCTGATGCTTCCAACTTATAAGTCCCCATCTTATATCAAAAATTCTTGTTGTTAGTCCCTAAACTCATGACCTTGCACTTTGCAGTATTAAATTTCATCCCATTTCTATTATTCTAGTTTACAAAGTCATCCAGATTTTCTTGTTTGATATTTTGGTCCTCCTCCACATTGGCAATATCAGGTCACGTTGTGTCATCTGCAGATTTTATTAGCACACTTACACTTTTTGTGCCAATGTCAGTAATAAAAATGTTAAATAAGACTGGTCCCAAGACTGTTCTCTGAGGAACTCCTCCCTCCAGCCTGACTGTTCACCTTTCAGTGAGACCCATTGTAGCATCCACTTTAATCAGTTCTTTAGCCACCTTTCAGTTCTCACATTAATTCCTATTCTCTCCAATTTAGCTAATTTCTCATATGGAGTTGTATCAATACCTTATTGAAATCTGGATTTACTATATTTCCTTTGTCTAAAAGATCAGTTACTTTCTCAAAGATGGAGATCAGATTGGTTTGGCATGATCTACCTTTTGTAAAACCATGTTGTATTTTGTCACAATTTACTGTTCACCTCTATGTCCTTGACTACTTTCTCTTTCAAAATGTGTTCCAAGTCCTTGCATACAACTGAGGTCAAACTAACAGACCTGCAGTTGTCTGGATCACTTTCCCTCCTTTCTTAAAAATAGGAACTATATTAGCAATTCTCCAGTAATAGAGAATGACCCCTGAGTTTACAGATTTATTAAAAAACCTTGCTATTGGACATGTAATTTCATGTGGCAGTTTCTTTAATATTATTGAATAGAGATCATCTGCTTCCATCACCCATTTAATCCCATTATGACCATTGGAGTTTGACTTTCACCTTGGATGTTGTAATTTTCACCTCTATATTTTTATTGCCATTATCCACCCTGCCACTACTCCTAAGATTTTCATTGTCTCATGAAAAAGAGGCAAAGTATTTGTTTAGGTGTTGGGCCATGCCTACATAATCTTATCCCTCTCCCATCCTCAGTGTCTAGCAGTTCCATCTTTTCTTTCCTTGTTTTCTTGTTATATATAGCTATAAAACTGTTTACTATTGGTTTTAATTCCCTTTTCAAGGTCCAACTCTGCTTGGCTTTTAGCAGTTCTCACTTTATCCCTATCTCCCTGACCCTCAAGAGATAGTTTTCTTTGAGGATCAATTCCATTCCTTTGTTGGCTTTTCTGTTTGAGATGCTTGCTTATCCAGCTAGATCTGCAACCCTTCCCTATGATTTTTCCCCTTTCTTGAGATGTGGGCTTCAGATAGCTTCTGCAACTTTGATTTAAAGTAATTCAAAGCCTTCTTCTCATTCAGATCCTTGAGCTCTTCAGTCCCCTAACTTCCCTTCCCTTATTAATTCTCTTAAACCAAAGTTGCTCTCTACCCCCAGCTCTTCTAAGAAGTTCTTACTACTCACCAATACCACCTGTTAGTGGTTCAGCAACTATTTGGTGAAAAAAATCTGTCAGCCATCACATCCAGGAAAAGCTGTTATTAGAACTTCCAATCTATAGCTGGGTAATTAAAGTCACCCGTAATTGTACAATTCACAGTAGTATTTATTTCTTTAAACACATTAAAGAGATCTCTATCTCTATCCAAACTGGATTGTGGTGGTCTGTAGCCTATCCCAAGCATTATATGCGGGTAACCTTTAGATTTTTTCCCCATAAGTAATTTTGACCCAAACATCATCTGTTTTATTCATTCCATCACTTCTAATTTCTTTACAGTTTTCCCCATTATTAATGTACAGTGCTACTCCACCACCTTTGCCTTTATTTTTGTCTTTCCTGAAGAGCACATACCCTTCAGTCTCTGTAGTCTAGTCATGACTATTATTTCATCATGTTTCCTTTATCACTATAATATCTGGGTTCACATCCTGCACCAATAGTTCTAGTTCCTCCACACTGTTACCTGGCTCCTTGCATTGTTATACTAATTTAGAAGTTGGGCCCATGCCTACATTATCTCTAATTTTACCCAGATCTGGTGTGTTACGGAATAGGATGCCTGTGTCTATTGACATCATCCTGCTAACAAGTTGGTGTCTTCCAGGGAGTCTCTTACATCCAGTGTCAAATTCCAAAGTGGTAGGCATTTGGCACAGATGACCACACCTAATGGAGAGTGTTGGATGACCATTTAAGTGAGTAAGATCTGTTTAGTTAGAAGATGGATCTCTTCATTCATTTTTAATTTGTCCCATTTGATTATTTTAATCATTCACAGATACTTCATTCGACTGGTATCCAACTTTTCTCAAATGTGACAGTGACAGTACATGTTTCAGACTCATAGGTCAGAAAACTGCCCCTCCCCCCCCAACTTATCTATCTTCAGCTCCACCTCTCCACTTATTAGGGTGGCTGGTTTATGAAAGATGTTCTTAATGAGGTGCCCCATTACCGACTATGCTTTTGCGGTACTGGATTCAAGTTCTTTCTTGATGTTACCCATGTTGTTAACAGAGCAGAGATAGGTAAAGTCTCCAACAAATCTCAGCTGCGTGGCCACTGGCTAAAATGCTAACATCTGTAATGTGCTTAAAATTACTGTTCAGAAGAACTTTGTTTTAACACCCAAATAATTTTCAAGCCAACTTTTGCTATGAGCTTTCCAGAGTTTTAAGTGCCTCAGCTGGCCTGTCCATTGATTCAATGACCAGTGCTGTATTGTCAGCATGATTAATGTTGATGAGGTTCTTATCAAGGCATATGCCTAAAATGTGATTGCTTAGTGACCGATCAAGCATGTAGTCTATAATGCCACTGAAGAGCTCTTGGTCAGCAAGGTATCTTTGTCAAATACCTGAACTAATTTGGAAGAAGGTGGTTCTTTTCCCATTTACTAGAATGCATCTTAAGGCATCATCATTTAAGAAATGAAACATTCTACAGCACCCACTGTAGTTGGAGGGTCACAATACACACTTCTGACTAGTTGTATCAGAAATTGTTATGGCGACTCCTACCACTGCTGCATGGGGTGTGTGTGTGAGTAGCAAGTATGTTGGGGATGAGGCCATTATAAATAGGAGTTGAAAAGCCTATTGCATCCCCTAGTCTTCCCCATATCCTGCTGTACTGACTGTATGACAACTATACAGGTTCTGAAACAACTACTGGGTTTCAGGAATCCTTTCTTCAGTCCTATATCCTTTGTTGAAGCTTTTTTCCTTGCTTCTGGATTTGGCAATATTAAAAAATAAAGGTGATATGATTATCCAGATGGTTCAGTATATTACAAAAACAGAAATAAGATTCACTTGTACTACAATAGACAGGGTATGCAATTAGAGACAGTGCATGCAATAAAATACGATGAAAACTATTTAATGTCATCAGTCTTAGAAGATATACTGTGAAATAATGGATATGAGGCATTTACAGCACCCAAGTCTTATTAATATCTCAGAAGACATATACATGATTATGCAATTACTTTGGGAACTGTACATTTGATTAAAAAACTTGTAAAATGAGTGGGTCAATGGGACTTTGACAAGACAGGCATTAATGCCAATAAATTCTTCTGTGTTCACATCTCACCGGAGCATCAGACCTATTTGATTCTTCATATAATTTAATGAGAAAGGGGTATGAAGAGAAGGTAGGAGAAGGAAGACTGGTGCAATGTAGCCAGGCATTTAAATATATCATAATTTTATCTCAGTATTAAGAAAATGTAACCTTAAAATATGTTTTAAAATATCAGCTCTGCTTTTCCTTTATGATTCAACTATTTTAAAGATATTTGCCACCTGATAGAAGTGCTATTGTTCCTAGAAGTCATGTACAGCATACTGGTGAAATAAGAAAAATGAGTCAGTAATAATAATGAGTAATATTTAGCTCTCATAGCTCTTTTCATCTGTTTGATCTCTGTTTGATTTTTACAAAGGAGGTAAGTATCACTATCCTCATTTATTTTACAGATGTATCTCTGTGTGTGGGGGGGATGTGATTGTTAAGTCATTTAAGGATCATGATTCCTGGATATTTTGATAACATTTCCTTTTGCACTAACTCCTTCCTCCTGAGCAGAGCAAGGAGTTTTGTTGTAGAGGTTTTTGTGGCAGTTGGGCGGAGGACAGAATTTTATAACTACGGAGTCAATGGCTGCATCCCTGCTACCTGTATTCATGTTCTGCATTCCTCAGCAGCCTGTATAGTGCACAACTCTGCAAAGCATACGAGTGTTGTACTCCCTCTGCTTCTCCATATCTTACCATTGAGCATAGCAGTCTGGTTCCACTGTCCATTAGGCTTTGCCCTGTGTCAGTAATTCATGAAGGACTGCTGCTTAACCCCAGAAAAGCTGATCTCTTTAGTCTTTACTTAGGTGAACAAAGAGAAGGTGCATTATAAATTGTGGCTCATATGGGGTTAAATGAGTAGGCAAGACATGGAAACTTGCATTATCTGAAGGCATTAATCAGTTCTCAAATTTCTTTTCAGCGTAGCCTAACTCCTATCCAAAGTGAAACTTTCTGTTTCCTGACTACTTTGTTTGATGATGCTATAGGCTCTCAGTTTGTGCTTGCTTTGTGGCATCCCCCTTACAACTTGGCCACAAGCTTTTCAAAATTCACTAGGCTTTTCCTTTATCCTTTTCTTTCTTGCAAACTACTAAACTTCTTTAGTGAACAGGGAAAGAGGAGTGGGAGGAGGGGTAGATGTAGAACATGCTTCTATGTTCCAAATGCTTTCTCTGTCCTGTTAGAGAAGCACTCAAGAAGGATATTGTGCTATCTTGGCATAAAGTACAGATTGATGCCTTCCTGTGAATGCTGCATTTTGTAACAGCTCTTTGATTGTTAGTTAAAGGTATCTCCTTCTACAGAGATTCTGTGTGATTGGAAGCCAGCTGTGGCATGGAAGTCTCTATCGGTCATCACCTTTTTACTCACAGGCTGAGATGAAACTCTGTTCCCATCATTTTGTAGTCTGAGTCAGGCTCTGTGTGTGTATGTGGCATTTCCTGAATGAATTCAAACACTCTGTCAAAAAAATCTTGCCAGTTTAACAGAAAATTATCCTCTTTATGGAAATCCTTGTACAGAGTCATATACAAGGAGGGCAAAAGGCCCAGTGATCTTTTTAAGACTATTATAAAATCTTTCTGTTTCTGTAGCAGTGTCAGCTGACAGTAGTTTATGTGTGGTCTGCTACGTGAAGGTATCACTAGAAATAATATACTGGATTGGAAAAACCTGTATATTTTTAAACATATGTATTTTACTATGTATATCATTTTTTTAAAATTATAAAGCATTAAGTTCTTGATTTTTATCCAAGCCTCAAACTGGCCTCCAGTGTTGTTGGGATTCTTGTTGATTAGCTGCACCTTCCTGTTAGATCATTAGGCATGTAGTGGTTGCAGCTTTGCCCTGGAGATAGTGGAAGGCATTTCTGAAAAATTAGGATCAAATTTTTGTTGAGCAAAAATGAGAAAATGAATAACATACTCAAATTATCCCACTCTTCATATTCTCATTGTGCCACTTAAACTCTGCCAACCCATACTAACTAATTTGGAGAGTAGTATATCTGCCTTTAAGTTTTTCTGTAACATGTTTTTATTATTGTTGTTATTATTAATTTGTATATTTTTGCACAGTACTGGCAAAACTTAGAATTGATGTAAATAGAGAATGTTACAGTCCCAGTGTAATATAAAACTCATTTTGTATCACTATGAGTTTTTTTTAAAGAATAGATATTTACCATTTATTACAAAGAAGTTATTTTCCCTGGGGATCAAAACAGTGAGTGAAAGATACTGATATATATATTTAATATGCTTTTGTATGCTGGCTTATTTCTCCACAGCATCCTTTACTGATACCAGGTCACATTGATGCATCAAGAGGTTTAAGTACTTACAAAAAATAGACAAAGGCAAAGCAGATTAGATTCTGATTTGAGTGGGTTTAGGCTTGGGTTCAAGCTTCCAGTTTAAAGCTGAATTGACATGTGGTGTCATGTCTGGGTTCTGTTCAACAGCACCAAAAGAGGGCTGATCAGGTGGTGTGTTCCAGGATCAAGGAGTCCACCAGGATAGGGAGAATAGGAGCTGCACACCTATAGATGGGAGGTCCAATGAGGGTGAGTTGTAGTTGGCAAGCACCCAGGAAGACCTGATTTCAGAAAGAGATTCTCATAAAGAGTGGCAGGAAGCCTACATATACTGTTCTGTGGAGGAGCAGTTGTTTCCAGTTCTCCACAGACCCTTGACTCTGAAGAAGGACTCCACCTTTGTAGAAACATATGGCTGCAGGCAGAAAGCTCTGAGTCAAGAGGACCCTGGTGGTAGAGGCCCTGGACTGAGACAAAGGATGGACTAAGATAAAACAGACAAAAGTGTTGGCTTTATATTAATAAATGAGATCCTCCAAAAAGGGACATACTTTAGTATTAAGTGTGTCTGGGATTGTTTATTTCTAGCATGTGGGGAAATCAAGGCAAGATTTATTTATGGCGCTATATCTGACCACCTGGAGGTGCTTCAGGATGGCCTGACTCATGACAGATCAAGGATTTAAATCCTGTCCTAAAGCTGAAGGTTCTATGCATCTGAAGTTCTAATTTGGGCCCATCTCCAGTTATAACTGATTCTGTTTCTCTGGTACACTTTAGTTGTAGCTGCTGGTGTTATCCTGATGAGAGAATGAAATCCTTCCTTTGTCAATTTTTTTATAATAATAACTAAACCTTCCTAGCACTTTCAAAATAAAAAAAAATCAATTCCTTTTGCTAGAGGTTGTTGGTTTCTCTGGTTCCTGTTACTTTGCTTCTCTCAAATTATTTGTTTCCCCCTTTTTTCCCTAACTTCTCTTTTAACTGTATATAAGACACTTCGCTTTGTGACCTTATCTAACAAACTGGTGTCCATAGAGGAGGAGCCATGAGAAGTTTATCCCTCAAAAAAGAAGTCAAAGAGAGATTGTGTTCTTATGAGGCCAAACAGAACTGGGGCAATAGGAAGCTTCTTAAAATCCAGTGCTACAGCAAGCAAGAGGAGAGAAGGTACATCATTCAGACAGTGGGTACCCTGAAACATTCTTCTGAAAGACTTAACTGTCACAGGAGCTAGGGAGTGTACTAGAAGACAGCACTTGATATGCTTTTTAAAAAATGCATTTAGTATGCCCAGCAGCACAGCTCTGCTCAGATATGCACCATTTGGACATACTAGAATTGTCAACAGAGGCAGCTAACTCCATAGCCTATGTTCCCAAGTGTTCTGCTGACATATTTTGGCTGCCCCTGTAAAAGGATTCTTCTCCCTCTCCCACTTTGCAGGCACAAGAAGGAACTGCTGTAATTTGACCCTAGAATAAATTACAATATCCCATTCAAATGGAACCTCTGAAATGTCCTGATTCTTCAGCCACTCCTAATGACTGAGATAAGAAATGGAGGGAAGGGACATATTTTAAAAGACTAGAAGCAAGGTTGAAATGATTGGGATTTTTATGTTAGAAATGAGATGAATAAGAGGGAACATGATATAAGTATATTCAGTAATGAATGATCTAGAGAAGATAGAAAGGGAGAACTGAAATTTCCAATCTCATAACACAAGAACAAGGGCCTATTCAATGAAATTAAATTCAAAACAAACAATAAACACTTTTTCACATAATGTGTAATTAATCTGTGGATTTTATCTGAGGGAAATAGTAGAGGCCAAACACTTAACAAAATTTTTAAAGGGATTGAATATTTATTTGGGTAACAAGAATATCCAGGGTTATCATAATTAATTATGTTGATGGGACACTAAACTAGGTAAATTTATTGAGGATAGGTCAGTCAATGGCTATTAGCCAGAACGGGCAGGGATATGGTCCCTAACCTGTTTGCCAGAAGCTGAAAATAGGTGACAGGGGATGAATCACTTGATTACCTGTTCTGTTCATTCTGTCTGAAGCACCTGACATTGGCCATTGTTGGAAGACAACATACAGGACTAAGTGGACCTTTGGTCTGACCTAGTATGGCCAGTCTTATGTTCTAAACTTTGTGTTTCAAGGCTCAAACCAAACTATTAGAGATCATGATGCGACCTATTATCCCTCATCTTGTTCTGAGAGTCTCAGACTTTTTTCTGGTGAAGATTATTCAAATATTGAGTGAGTGTTAAATAATGAAGAAGACTGGTTAATGATTCACAGTGATCTGGCTCACTTGTTAAACTGAGTGCGAGAAAAATATGCCTTTTAATATAACTAATTGTAAATGTATTCATCTGGGAAGAAACAATGCAGGCCATAATTACAGGATGGAGAAGTCTATCCTGGGCAGCTGTGACTCTGAAAGATTTTGGGGTCATAGTGGGTTATCAGCGGGCTTTGAGCTCTCATGGTATGTCTACACAGCATTGTTATTTTGGAATAACTGATACTATTCTGAAATAACATGCCTATACTACAAACGTTTATTCAAAATAATATCGAGCGGAAGGACATCTTACTCCAACTCATGGTAACCCTCATTCCACAAAGAGTAAGGGAATTTGAAGGAAGAGTGTTCTTCTTTAGACTTCCTGCAGTGTAGACAGCCTAAAGCCGAGTTAAGCTATTTTCACTTAAGCTACGCAATTGGTGTAGCTGAAGTTGTGGAGCTTAATTTTACTTTAGACCCGCTGTGTAGCTGTACCCTCAATGTGACGCTATTTCCAAAAGAGCTAATGAAACACTGGGACACCTAAATAAGAATCTTGAATAGGACTAGAAAGGTTATTTTGCCTCTATATTTGACACTGCTATAACTGCAGCTGAATATTTTATCTAGGTCTGGTGTCAACAAGTCATAATGGAAGTTGATAAATTGGAGAAGGCTCAAAGAAGAGCCATGAGAATAATTAAAGGATTATAAAAACATGCCTCACGGTGATAGATTCAAAGAGCTCTATTTAACTTAAAGAGAAAGTTAAAGGTTGATTTGATTAGTCTGTAAGTATCTATATAGGTAACTAATTTAATAATGAATTCTTCAGTCTCCAGAGAAATGTATAATGATCCTATGGCTGGAAGCTGAAACTGGACAAATTCAGAGAGGAAATAAGGCATACATTTTTAACAGTAATTAATCAATGGATCTACTTACCAACAATTGTGGTGGATTCTTCATCACTGACCATTTAAAAATCAAGATTAAATATTTTTCTGAAAAATATGCTTTAGTAATTTTGTGGAAGTTCTGTAACCTATGTTACACAGGAAGTTGGACAAGATGATCACAGAGGTGCCTATTGACCATGGAATTTGATTCTATGAACTCATTCATGCCTCTATTTTTCTAAGTTGAGTTTCTCAATATTTTAGATTCCATCTCCTTTCCCTGTGTGTCATCAACAGCTACATCAATGCAGAAACCCCTAAGCAGAGAGGCCTTGCAAGCGCCTTAAAGGCGAAGTTCTTTTAATCTCACCATGAGGTTGAGGACATTAAAAGCAATACGTCATTTGAAACTGATTCCACTCTTCCTTTTTTTCTCCCCTTCCTCCCTCTCCTCGTTCTAATGTTATTTTCATGTATTTCAGCTGAGTGTCAGAATCCATTATGCATAGACAATTGAAACCAAATGGTTTCCAGGACCTTTTCAGTATTTATAATTTCTTCTACTACCATACACAAAGAAAGTACCACGTTTTTAGAGGTGGTTGTCAAAACACATCAAAAATGTTGTCAATAGAGTGCAAGGGCAAGAGTCTCAAAGATAACTGGTTTTTGGTCCACTTATATCAAACAGTAAATGAAGAAGAGAAAAATTTAATTGAATTCATAGAGTGCATTCACTAAAAGCCGGTGTCCAATTACAGTGGCAAAAACAGTGGAGCCACTAGAAAGAAGACATATAAAATAGCCTTGAAGAGGCTCATTGTGGAGTCTTTGGCCATTATCTTTGAAAACTCGTGGAGATCAGGAGAGATCCAGAATGATTGGGAAAAGGCAAATATAGTGCCCATATTTAAAAAAGGGAAGAAGGACTATGACGGGGCAGCCTCATCCCACCCCCTCACGGAAGGAAATGCCGTGCTCTGGGCCAAGCGGTGCGGCACATGCTTGGACGGCGGCGTGGGCAGATTAAAGGCCGAGCCGGCACTCCTAGCAGAGGAGGGTGGAGACGCAGGGGGAGTGGCTGGCATCAACCTGGAAGCGGGGGACGGCCAGCAGAAGCGGAGGGTGACAGAGGACGCTGCTGGAGGAGGACCCCCCTCGGGCCAGCACGATCAAGGAGAAGCCCCAGAGCTGTCCAGGGAGCCGGGGCCAGGGGGGAAGAAACTGCCCGGGGAAGGAGTGGGGAGAGGCTGGGCTACGGATCCTGAGTGTGGGTCCGGGCGGCCATGAGAGGCAGCAGGTGCAGAGCGAGCGAGGCGGTGAAGTGGAGCACCAGAGCAGGACGACTTGGGCGAGCCCCAGGGAGGGTCCAGCCACCCCCTTGATCAATGAGGCTCACACACGTGGAACGCGGAGGGTGGCCCAGAGGTGTCCGAAGTCGAGAGCGGTATGGGAGCCCTTACGCCAGTGGGACTGCAACGCCTCGATGGGAGAAGACGCCGGGGGTTGGTAAGATCCATGGCATGGAGGAGGAGGAGGCACAGCATCTAGTGGGGTAGGAAATGGCCCAGGGAGGAGGAGTGAGCGGTTCCAGGGATGGTTGACAGGGTATGGGGCTATCCCCGCCAGGCTGGTAAGACCACCCTCTTCTGTCCTGAGGGCCCTGGGCTGGGACCTGGTACAGTGGGAAGGCCCCAGGTCCCCCTACCCCACCATCACTATCCAGGAACTCACTGGGGGGGGTCGTAAAGGGGGCAGTGGGTCAAAGGTCTGCTGCCTTGCCAGCACCGGAGCAGGGAGACTGTTGATGGAGAACCCGGCAACCCAAGAACTGAGCGTCTTGGGAAAGGGTGTGGGATATCGCCAAAAGGCTTGAATGCCCCGTAGGTAGAGGCCTACCTGGATGTCGGCCGCAGGCCCCATCATCCACGCCAGGCCACTGCCACTACCAAAGCGGGGCTAGAACAAACCCGGGGTGGGGTGTTCTCCACTGCCGCGGGGAGGGTTCACCGCCCCACAAGTATTTGGGGGTCACTTGGGCCATCGAAAAGGATGATCCAGGGAACTAAAGACCAGTCAGCCTTACCTCAGTCCCCAGAAAAATCATGGAAGGGATCCTTAAGGAATCCATTTTGAAGCACTTGGAAGAGGGGAAAGTGATCAGGAATAGTCAACATGATTCACAAAGGGCAAGTCATGCCTGACCAATCTGATTAGTTTCTATGATGTGGTAACTGGCTCTGTGGATATGGGAAAGACAGTGGATGTGATATACCTTGACTTTAGCAAAGCTTTTGATACGGTCTCCCACAATATTCTTGCCAGCAAGTTAAGGGAATATGGATTGGATAAATGGACTGTAAGATGGATAGAAAGCTGGCTAGACTGTCGGGCCCAATGGGTAGTGATCAATGGCTGGATGTCAGGTTGGCGGTCGGTTTCTAGTGGAGTGCCCCAAAGATCTGTTCTAGGACCAGTTTTGTTCAACATCTTTATTAATGACCTGGATGAGGGGATGGATTGCACCCTCAGCAAGTTCACAGATAACACTAAGCTACGGGGAGAGAGAGATATGCTGGAGGGCAGGGATAGGGTCCAGAGTGACCTGGACAGATTAGAGGATTGGGCCAAAAGAAATCTGATGAGGTTCAACAAGGACAAGTATAGAGTCTTGCACTTGGGACAGAAGAATCCCAAGCATTGTTACGGGCTGGGAACCGACTGGCTAGGTAGCAGTTCTGCAGAAAAGGACCTGGTGATTACAGTGGATGAGAAGCTGGATATGAGTCAACAGTGTGCCCTTCTAGCCAAGAGGGCTAATGGCATATTGGGCTGCATTAGGAGGAGCATTGCCAGCAGATCCAGAGAAGTGCTTATTCCCCTTTATTCGGCTTTGGTGAGGCCACATCTGGAGTATTGTGTCCAGTTCTGGACCCCCCATTATAGAAAGGATGTGAATGCATTGGAGAGGGTCCAGCGGAGGGTGACCAAAATGATAAGGGGGCTAAGATTTGATAGCAGCCTTCAACTTCCTGAAGGGAGGTTCCAAAAAGGATGGAGAAAGGCTGTTTACAGTAGTAACGGATGGCAGAACAAGGAGCAATGGTCTCAAGTTAGAGTGGGAGAGGTCTAGGTTGGATATTAGGAAAAACTATTTCAGTAGGAGCGTGGTGAAGCACTGGAATGAGTTACCTAGGAAGGTGGTGGAATCTCCATCCTTAGAGGTTTTTAAGTCTCGGCTTGACAAAGCCCTGGCTGGGTTCATTTAGTTGGGATTGGTCCTGCCTTGGGCAGGGGGCTGGACTTGATGACCTCCTGAGGTCTCTTCCAGCTCTATGATCTATGATGATATGAATCAGGTTAAGAAGGCAGATTTCTGAAAAATATACCTGAAATAAATGTGCCATGGATGTGTGGGTGACCCTATGGAACATTTGTTTCAGAATTCATATTCTGCCTAATTATGTTGCCTAATTATTAATAGAAAGTGTGTTTTCTCTTTTTCTATACTAATTAACGTTCTTCTGCATTTTAAGACTTTTGCTTGACAGTGGTATGTCAAGCAAGTTGGCAACTCAGTCATGAGTGCATAACATAATCAGAATGACTGTAGAGGGCTGTGTCACATTCTTGGTTGATTATATAGAGTTGAAAAATACAGTTTAATAAAATGGTGCTGAACTTTTACACTAATATCTCCCAATTTAGCCGGAGGGTATTTTTGTTTTCCTTTATACATTTGACATGTGGACGTATGGTTGTAGAACAAATGTGTTGCTATAAAATTAGCAGGAGTGGCACATATGCTTATTCTGGAAATGTAATTGATAAAGACTGTTGCATAGAATACATTTCATCAAAGTAATATATTCTTCTTTATAGCAACCATCATAACCATCTCAATTACAACAAATGACTTTGGTATCAACTTTTGACCTACTACCCTTGATCATTCTGCAATTAGTGAAAAGAACAAGATTTATAGCAGCTAATATTCAGTTATATTAGCAATTATATTTTTCAGAGTGAGTGATTTTTTTGTTGGTTGTTTTTTATTGCAGACTTGTAAATATAGCTGTGAGTTCCCAAGAATTAAGTTATGTTGGTATTTTAGGTATCTGAGATCTAAGAGAAATTCAAAAATACATTCATAGATATGTCCACAATGTCCACTCCTCAAATTCTAAAATTGTTGCAACTGGAACCCTCTTTTACTCTCCCCTTTCTTTATAGATTTTCCCTCTATCCATGGAATCAAACAATTCAGGATATCATACCTTGATGGTCTTGTGAAAAAGCAAAGAATATTTAAACTAGTTTTTCATTTAAAAACTTCTATTTTGAGCATACAAAATTTGTATATGGTCAGTAGAGTAGAAAAAACTACTCAGAACAGTTAAAATAACATTCTGGAACAGTCACAAGAGTAACAATGAAATCTCATCACAAGTTCACAGCTATCTACTTCACTTAGTGTGTGTCTAGACTACATGGCTCTGTTGATGAAGCCATATAAATTAGTGTATTCGGCATAGTCAAAGAAGTGAGGATTTAAATAATCCCCGCTTCATTAAATAAACATGGCTGCTGCGCTGTGCCGACGATCAGCTGATCTGACACAGCGCGGCAGTCTATACGTGGATCTGTTGGCTGGGGAAGCCTTTGCTGACCGATCCCTTATGCCTCGTGAAACGAGGTTTACAGGATCAGTCGGCAAAGGCTTCCCCAACCAACAGATCCATGTCTAGACTGCCGCGCTGTGTCGGATCAGCTGATCATCGGCACAGCGTGGCGGCCATGTTTATTTTAATGAAGCGGGGATTATTTAAATCCCCGCTTCTTTGACTATGCCGAATGCACTAATTTACATGGCTCCGTCGACGGAGCCATGTAGTCTACACACACCCTTACTGAAGATCTCCTCACAGCTTAGAGGTTGCCTATTACAGTGTCACCAGCAGTCAGGCTTTTTATCACAAATCTCATAGTATTTCTTGGCCCTAATGCTTCAGCTGCCAGAGTTATGTGGTTATGTGAGAGAATCTTTTAAACATCCCCTACCTGCTTTTCCAGCCCTTGTGGTTGAGAAGAATAGGTTGAAACTATGACCAGACCATACTAAAGGTACTGAAGCTAGACTACAAATAAAAAGAACCTAACATTCATATATATTTATGATTTCATGATTTTGAAGCCACGATAATGATTTTGAGGGGCCTGACTACTGAATTTTGAATATTGTAGGGTTGGCAATACTGTCTTTGTGTGCCTAAATAAGAGAGACTGGTTTGAAGACAGGTCAGGCTGTCACTTTCCCATTCCAAATAGCTGAGACCAGTCTTCCCCTGTCCTTCAGACAGATTGGCCTATGAGATTGGACTCTCAGATCAGGTAATTAGATTTATAAGTGCTATGAAATGTTCCCTCAAGTATTTGTGGGCATGTCTACACAGCAGGGCTAAAACTGAAATAAGCTATGCAACTTGAGGTACGTCAATTGCATAGCTGAAGTCAAAATAGCTTATTTCAGCTTTTGCTGTTGTCTATACAGCAGGAATTCTGAGGAAGAGCACTCTTACTCCGACTTCCCTTATTCCTCATACAATGAGGGTTACAGTTATTGTACAATGTCAGTTATTCCGAAATAATGCTGCTGTGCAGACATAGCTTGTGAGTGCAAGCATATGAACACAGAATAAGAAACTGTTCCCTAAAGCCTAGTCCCTAAGGGTATGTCTTCACTAGCCCCCTAGTTCGAACTAGGGAGGCTAATGTAGGCATTCGAACTTGCAAATGAAGCCCGGGATTTAAATATCCCGGGCTTTATTTGCATGTTCCCATCCGGCCACCATTTTTAAATGCCACTAGTCCGGACTAACTACCCGCGGCTACACGCGGCAGTTAAACGGCAATTCTAACTAAGTCTTTAGTTCGAATGACCTTTTACTCCTCCTGGAATGAAGTGTAACAGGTAATTTTGAACTAGGGGGCTAGTTTGAACTAGGGGGCTAGTGTAGACATACCCTAAGAGTGGGAATAATAGCTTTTGAAACATCCTATGGCCCACTTAAACTGTGAAGAATCAAGATGTATCCTGCTTACGCGGAATAAATGGGACTTTTGCCACTGATTTCAAAGGGTGCAGGATCAGATCACTCATGAGTTAATTTGTGTTTTCTTTCCATAGTTTCTGCTTGTTCTTGGAAGCATTGGGATAGTTTTCTAAATTCAGAGATACCATGCTGATCTTTGCATCAAGGAGTTACCATTTCTTAGGGTTATTTATTTAGGTATTTACTAGAGTACTTTTAGGCTTTTAATCATAAGAAAGCAGGGCTTTGCTGTGTTTAGATAACTTTACCAGCATCTACACAGCCAAACTGCTATTTCAAAATTAAATCAAAATAGCGGAGGGCTTATTTTGAAATTGGTAAACCTCATTCCACGAGGAATAGCGCCAATTTCAAAATTGCTATTTCGAAATAAGTGCTGTATAGATGCTTACTTTGAAATAGTGGGCCTCCAGCCCTTCCCAGGGTGCCCTGCTGGCCACTCTGGCCCCAACCAGGAAAACTCCTCTCCTCCCCCCCTTCCCGGAGCCCTTAAAGGGGCAGACTCTGGCCACAGTGCCTGTGCCAGCTCCAAGCCTGCTAGCCCAGAGCCAGCAGTCGCTGCACCTGACCCAGTGGCCCCAGCATGAGCCAGGCAGCCAGTGCCAGCCAGCCCTCCACCCCTCCCCAGGACCAGTCTGCCAGCTCCCAGGAACCTGCCAGGGGCCGGAAAAGGCAGGCACCTTCAGATCATGGACCTAATTCATGTTTGGGGGGATGCCTCCAACGTCCATGATCTCCGCACTAGACAGAGGAACGTGGCCGTCTACAGGCGGATGGCTGCCAGCCTGGCCACCAAAGACCACATGCGAACCCAGGAGCAGGTGCACATGAAAATAAAGGAGCTGTGGCAGGCCTACGCCGGGGCCACAGGGGGCAGCTCACAACCAGGGGCAGACCCAGACCCCTGCCCCTATTTTGATGCCCTGGACCATATCCTGGGGGGCGGGACGGTCCGTGCCCCCCAGGTAGTCATCGACCCTGGGGCAGAGGGCCCTGACCAGGAAACAGAGGAAGAGGAGGGCCAGGAGCCGCAGGAGCCTGGAGGAAGCATGCTGCACACACAGGACCCCCCAGTCATCCCAGCAGGCCTGTCGCCAGTGTCATCTGAGGCCGGGGAGGCAACGACATGTGAGTGCCATCGCTGTCCCCTTATGCGGGGGATGGGGGAGTGGGGGGAGAGGGACACCAGGGACCGCACACGTGGCCCTTGCTGACCATGGATCACGCAGCAACCTGTGCATGTGCCGTGCCACCCCTGGTCACGTGGCCCCAGCTGGCTGCCACACAGGGTCCTTGGCCTGTTACTCACATGCATGTATGTATGAAGGCACATGACATGCACCTGACCCCGGGGTTGGACACTGCACAATGCCCTCCTTCCAGAAGCCCCCTGTACAGAGGCAGGGCACTTCTCTCCCACCCCCATACTATATACAGCACAGGGGCATGGGTGCAGTCCCGGGCCAGCTCCCACTCCCGGGGATAGCAGGACATGCTGAACATGGCCTGTGTGCAAGCATATCGGCTCCGATAGTGCGGAGACCTGCCGTCCTCGGCTTGCAGAGGGAGCTGTGTCCCCAGGGAAAACTGACCACTTCTCTTGTTTTTCCACAGCCGCAGCAGCTGCAAGTGCAGGGCGCACCACCCCGCCGAGGACATCCTCCCGCACCCGGGCCAGCAGGCTGACCCGTAACTAGGAGGAATACCAGCGGCAGCACCTGGGCATACTACGAGGCCAGCACCACACCCTGGACTACTGGGTGCATGAATACCTGCAGCTCTGGCAGGAGAGCTGGCGGGAGCTGCTTGCCCAGGGCTGTGTCATCTCCTACCACCTGCAGACTCTGGTGCACAGATTGGTGCCTCCTGCCGCTCCAGCCACTGCTGCCTCCCCACCTACCACTCCTCCTCCCACTCCTGCTCCCCCTCCCGCTTCTTCCTCCCCACCCTCCCCCCTGGGGATGCCAAGGCCCCTGCACCAGCAGTGCTGGGAGACAGGTAGGCCGGCAAGACCCCCAACCCTGAGCTTCTCCTCCCCCTTCCTCCCCTTGCCTCTCCCTGACAGCTCCCTCCTCCCAGGTTTACCCCTCTCTCTCCCACCCTCTCACCTCCTCTCTACCGCCTTCCTTCCCCCACACCCTAGCTTTTGTTCAATAAAGAGAGTTTGTTTTCTTCAACACGTGTCTTTATTTTACATTGGGAAGGGGGGTTAGGGAAGCGTAAGTGGAAGGACATGAGGGAGGAATGAGGCACAAGCCCCCAGTGGGGCACACCAGGGAGACGTTAGTCCTTCTCCATCTGGAAGCTCTCCTGCAGGGCCTCCTGGATACAGACAGCCCCCCGGTGGGCCTCCCAGCTGGCAGCCATGCAGGGCTGCGTGTACAGGCCGGCCAAGTGGTTGGCCTCTGCCATCCAGACTGGCAGGAAAGCCTCCCCCTTCCTCTCGCACAAATTGTGCAGCACACAGCACACTGCCACCACGTGCTGAATAATCTGCTCAGAGAGGTCCAGGTGGGTGAGGAGGCATCTAAAACAGGCCTTCAGCCGGCCGAAGGCACCCTCCACCACAATGCAGGCCCTGCCAAGCCTGACATTAAAGGTCTGTCAGGAATGGTTTAGGTGTCCTGTGTAGGGCTTCATGAGCCAGAGTTGTAGGGGATAGGCCACATCCCTCACCAGGCACACAGGCGTGTCCACATCCCCGACCCTGATGTGGTGGTCGGGGAGGAAAGTCCTGGTGTGCAGCCTCTGGCACAAGGAGGAGTTGCAGTAAACCCGCGCGTCGTGTGCTTTGCTGGACCAGCCCACGTTAATGTCCACGAAGTGGCCCCGGTGATCAGACAGCCTGCAGGATGATGGAGAAGTATCCCTTCTGGTTTATGTACAGGGAGGCCTGGTGTTCTGGGGCATGGATGGGGATGTGTGTCCCATCGATTGACCCCCCCGCAGTTGGGGAAGCCCAGGCCACCAAACCCCTCGATCACCGTGTCCACATCAGTGAGGCAGATGACTCTGTGGAGCAGCACTCTGTTGATGTCCTTGACCACCTGCAGAGGGACACACAAAACCGAGAGTCACTGGGGTGCCAGGGTGGCTGAGAGTGCCCCCCCTCCCTGCCACTGCCCCACTCCCCAGGAGCAACCCCCTCTGTAATCCTGGCCACCACGGGCAGTCCTTAGTGTGGGCGGGACAGCACAAACCCTCCCAGG
Organism: Rafetus swinhoei; assembly: GCA_019425775.1. NCBI lineage: Eukaryota > Metazoa > Chordata > Testudines > Trionychidae > Rafetus > Rafetus swinhoei. The sequence continues at coordinate 74,384,668 of CM033427.1, read as the reverse complement.
GAGGGGAATTTCACCATCTCCCCCACTTTTCCCTTGGGCAGCCCATCCCTTCCTTGCACCCCCCCCCCCTCCTAGCACAGTGGCCAGAGACTGCCATACCTGCATGAGCACTGCTCCGACGGTGGATCTCCCCACACCGACCTGGTTCCCCATGGATCGGTAGCTATCTGGCGTGGAGAGCTTCCAGAGGCTGATGGCCACGCTTCTGGAGGGGATTGGCGGGCCTCATGTGCGTGTCCCATCGCTGCAGAGCAGGGGCGAGCCACTCACAGAGGTCCATTAAGGTGTCCTCCTTCATCCTAAAGTTCTGGGTCCATTGTTGGTCTCCCCAGTGCTCCAGGATGATGTGGTCCCACCAGTCGCTGCTGGTGTCCAGACACCAGATGCGGCGGGGCATGCTGGTGTCCAGGAGCTGCAGCTGCTCCTCCATGTACTCCAGGAGGGTTTGGATGATGGGATGGGGGTTGGGCTGCAGCAGATGCTGCGAGGCAGCCTCCAGAAAGTGCTGCCAGGCTTGCAGCAACACATCCAAAAGAAGCATGAGAGTGCTCGGGGCAGCTCCGGCTCCATGCTGGAGAGTGCTGTGGTTTCCCGAGTGAGGGCAACCAGAGCACACAGAGCTTGCACACTCAGCGAGGTAGGCAAGCAATCAGGGAAACATGAAACCGGCTGTCCGGGGGTCCTTTAATCACAGGCCTCAGATAGCCTCAGGCAGCAGCCACACAAAGTAACTCCTGACCTGATGCCCTGCTGGAAGTCATTTCAGCTGGCCTTAAATGCGATTCAGCATCCAATCAGTGTGGATGCGCTATTTCAAAATGGCAAAACGCTATTTCTAAATGCATTTTGTGTGTAGACGCGTTATTTTGAAATATCTGATTTCAAATTAACTATTTTGAAATTAGATATTTCAAAATAACGCTGTAATGTAGACTTAACCCTTGAGAACAGCAGTCTAGAAGATAATAGAACAGACATGAAGCTGAATTAAAATAATAATCAGTCATAGAGTAAGCAACTTTCCTCATATCTCCTCACTGTATCACAAATCTCTAAATATTTGCATAGGGTTTCTTTCCATACTATTGCAGTCTATGAATATAGTACACACATTTGTGCTAACATGAACACATTGTCTTATACATACTTCTAGTTAATAAAAATAACCCAGGGAAATGCCAGTTTCCTCATGTGGGCTGAAAAATAGAATTCCTTCAGCTTACATTTGGCTCTTTTACACAAACTCATGCCTGTCCCTGTTGTGCCAGAGGCTGGTACATTGCTGAGGACTTTTTGGGTGCTGTGCAGATTTATCTATTTCTGTAGCTAAATCCTTCAAAAATAAGGATGTCTCTACACAGCAGGCCTTAACTCAAAATAAGCTACACAAAGTGAGCTACGTCAATTGCACATCTTATTTTGAATAGCTTATTTCAAAATAGGGAGCATTTACACATCACTTATTTCAAAATAGAGCACTCTTCCTCTGACTTCCCTTATTCCTCGTACAATGAGAGTTACAGGAGTCAAAGTAACAAGTCCTCCAGCTTGACAGTATTTTGACACTATTTCAAAATAACTGCCTGCTGTGTAAACGCAGGCTATTATTTCGGAATAGCGCTAGTTATTTCGATATAGTGTTGCAATGTAGACGTACCCTAAGAGTGCATACAGCAAATCATAATCCTGTTTGTGGATGGATGAACCAGCCTGGGTAAAATAATACTCTGTCCTGTGCTAATCCTTCAGACATTTCAGCTAAATCTGTGTTTTCCTGTAGATGAAATTCCTAAAGGACTATCCAAACATTTCCTCTCATTCCTCCTTCCAAATCTAATTTTAATCACTGTATCAGATCTTCATGAGATCTGTTCTAGCCCCTCAAGCATCCCACTGCAGCTGGTGCTTTGAGCTTTTTTAGAATTTAAAGTAGTTGAGGGTTGATATGCTACAGTGTGCACTGCCATATATTAAAAACCCACCCCGTTTCACATGCTTTACAGAGAATTTTTAGAGGCCTAACAGCTGTTTCCCTACAAGACAAGACATGGGGCATAGGCCAACCAGCCATCCTAATAAAGTCAGAGAGTCTATCTGGTCAACTGCAGTCGCTATCAAAGGGACTTAGAAGTCTACTTGGCTTCTTCCAAAGAGACTGTGTTTATCTGATAGATTATTTTCAGGGGAAGGTTTGGACTGTAAATGGAATGATCAAGTATCATGAATTTCTTTGTTTATCACACTGAGCACACTCTTGGTGCTTAATAAATAAGAAGAAAAATTAATAATTTAGACCCGAAAAGGTTTCAGTAATGCAGATAATCACCTACTGTTTGTTTTATGAATGGTGGGTTGTCTATTTTTTTGGCCCAATCACAAACTCCAAACAAACTGAGGCTTGCTCATTGGTTCCTAGTCCTATTGTTTGAAACCAGAGTGAACTGGGAACTGGGTTTTCAGTTTTTTGAAATATTCTGTAATTTCAATTTTTTTTCTATTCCAAAATGAAAATGAATTTCCCCACAAAACCAAATCCTCCACCACACCTCCACAAATGTGGCTAAGCAGTTTTTTTGGTATTAATTTAGATCTATAGGAACCTATATATGCCAATGTTCATATGTTAATGTTAAACAAGGGTTGAGGTTTGATACACAGAGACTTCAGACTAATTTCTACCAGGGCAAACAAACCATTAAGGGTCTCTTATTAACCTTTTAATAAAGATACAAAAGAGAAGGCACTTTTAGAATTTTAAGGCTTTCATTTTAACAGCATCCATTGTTTCCTCTCTTTAGTAGGAGTGTTTTTAGTGGGGGAAAACCCCCACTTCTATGATAGTTTCATAGATGGTACCAAGGATGGTAAGAAACTGTCCTTCTGATGACAAAAGGAGAGTTGAGATGGAATAGAGTTCTTGCTGGTGTTGAGAGTCAAATCCTGTTTCATCCCAGATGGTATTTGAGATTTAGCAAGAGCCAGTACAGACAGCAATGCCATCTGGCCAGATCTGGTCAAAACATTTTTCAGGAACCAGACATCTCTCAGGTGAGGATGTCAGGGTCTCTATGACTAAAGGTAGCCTGGGGTGGGGATGATGACGATTTTTAGAAGTGTGATTTTATAATTTTCAATGACATGCTAATAAAATATTTTAAAGTAAAGTCATGTAGACTAACAGTAAATTCAGAAACTTATAGTATACATGTGAGGTTAGCAACTAATGGCTTCATTCCCAGTGAATGGCTCTTTCACAAGTTCAGTGTTCTGCTAAGGGTCTGGCAGGATTTTTCACTTTAAAGTTAATTAGATCCTCTCTGGAACATGCACAGCCACAGAACAAGGATAGGAAGAGGAGGCTGAGTGCACATTAAGAGTCTGGGGTACCCCATGCAGCTGCATATTCTGCTTATGGATAAGGACAGCCCTGTCAGCGATGACGTGAAGGTTGCTCTGGTTGCCCATTTTCCTTCGCAAGGAAAATGGTCTCTTTCAGGACCTCAAAGGAGAGGGCTTTCATTATTCATGATTTTGTTCAATTTTCCTTATTTTGTTCAATTAGATCAGGTTTCCGAACCAGGCAGTTTTCAAAACTGGGCAAGTCATGAATTTGTGCATAGTCCCTCAGTCTATCAGTCCTCAGTCTAGCCTCTCACTCCAGAAGCAAACCGTAGTGTGTCCTGGCCATCTTCATCACTGGCAAGTGTAGGAGAAGGGGAGAGCCCAACCCCATCCACTACCCTAGCACACATCCAGAACCCTTTAATGGCAGCTTCTTACTGCTCCTCCTCCAACTCTAACATTGCCTGCTTCCCTGGGCCACTTCCCCGTAGCACAGTGCCTTTGGCTTCTGCCCCAACCTCTCTCCTCCCAGGGCCTTGATCCTGCCAAAAATAAAATAAAATAAAATAAAATAAAATAAAAGGGGAGTAGGTGTTGCCTTATAAAAATGTATGTGCTGGGACTGAGGTGGAGATGGACATAGGAGACAGACTTGTTGAGAGTCTCTGGGTTAGGTTAAAAGAGGTAAATAACAAGGGTGATGTAATGGTAGGGGGGCCTACTACAGACCACCTATCCAGGCACAAGAGGTGGATGAGGCTTTTTGGGGTCAGTCTTTCTCTCATTTTTCATAGAAACATTTGGAAAGGCATGCTTTTTAATGGGAAACTTTTTGAAATCTTGAAAACCTTTCCAGGACAGGAATACCGTTTCCCATGAGACCTAGGCGGGGGAGAAATCTTTCCTTCTAGGCTTGGAACAATTGTAGAACCATTCTACAGAGAGCAGTCACACCTAATGAGTGCACCAGCCTATGCACAAGGGAAAAATGAGCACATAAGAATAGCCATACTGCATTAGACCAAAGGTTCATCTAGTCCAGTGTCCTGTCTTCTGACTGTGGCCAGTGCTAGATGCCCCAGAGTGAGTGAACAGAGCCCAGTACAGAGTCTGTGCACAGAGTCAAGTTTTACTTCAAATCTGTCCTTGCCCTGCCCCTTCCAGCCTCTGTGTATGCTATGTAGGGTCTTTCATTTATAGGACTTCCACGTAGGGACCCTCTTTTTCCTACTAGCTAGATAAATACTGAAGTGTATTATGTGTTGAAAAATGGTGAAATATATTGAGAAACATTCTCTGAAGAAGCAACTCTTTATCTTTGATACAATTGTGATTCTGATGAAGAAATGGAAGCTTTAAGCACCATAGGATTTGATAAAGCATCATTTAAACACAATAAATTCCCCGCAACCAAACAGGTGAAGGACTATAATCACTCAGAAATTTAAATCAGCATTACAAATGAGTAACTTAATGTTGTTGCTGAATATTTAAATTACAGCAAAATACAGAACCCTACTCAGGATATGGCTCCATTCTGCTATCACACTTCAAACATAGAGATAAAAATGGTCCTTCGTTCTAGAATTTCCAGTCTAAGGAACTCTGACTTCATGGAGCTGAAAGTTTCACTTGAGACAGAAACCAGCAAGGCAAACTTCTCATCTCTTTTTAATAGGGTCTCTCCCTTGCTGCTTTTATACGGGTTTCATAGCATGGAAGATATGTCGAATTGTAATTCAAAGAGGAGAATTTATGTATACATGACAATTTGAAGAATATGAAATCTGAAATTCCTACTGCCAGATCCTCTGGAAGGTGCGCATGTATGTTTGTGTGGGTGCGTCAGTTGTACATCTTACTCAGTAAATCCTTAATTGAAGCTCATTGTGGTCTGCATGAGTCTTTGTGTAAAAGTCAATGGATTTTGGATCCGGCTCTCACCAAAATGGATGTTACGAACAGATGCCTAATCCTGCAGTGATCTACATAAAATCTTGCTTCCTTCCTTTCCTTGTTAAAATCTACATTTGAGATGTTTATTTCTCTTTCCTCAAGTTTGAGCAGACTCTCTCTTGCTTATTTACTAAATCATTGTGTGCATGCCAAATATAAAAATTTCAGCTTCTGTAGATTTCCACTGTCTGACCTAACCTATTGGGGAAATAAACTAAAATTAGTCTTCATAAAATAATCAATTTTCGTCTCATTGGGCATCTTTTTGTCCATGTCTTTCTGTATTTTATAACATGTCTATCTTTTGATGGCTAAAAGAACTAGTGTTGTTTTGTTAAGCTTTGATCAAGACATACTCATTCAGACCATGACAGCTTTAATTACATCCAGAAAAATGGTAACGAGGCTGGCTTTTTCCTGCCTAATGCACTTAGCATCTTAGCGTATATCATTGATCCAGATTTCCTAATATTCTGAAGCCTTTTGTCTGGAAAAAATTTTTTTAACAAAAAAACAATTCAGTTTTTTTCTTTCTTTTTAATAATTACATTTTTGTTAATTTAAAAACTTGAAATAAGGATAAGGTTTATGTTCAGTCATACTTCACGATAAAAAAAAATACACATCCAATAAAATCAATGGACTGTAGAAAGATGCAGAATTTCTGGTAGCTCAGTGTATCTTCTTATCCAATACAGTTTAAGGTTACTATTATTACATACTTCCTGGGTCAGTCTTGGTGCCCAGGGTAGAAACTCCAAACTTGTCTCTTCCATTCCTTTGTATTATTAGCTGCTGCTTCCATGTGCGCTGCAGTGTTAAACTCGACTGCTAAGGTTTCTGTATGAGGTTTTTCTTGGGTGCCCTCATTTCCTTTTGCCAGTTGGTTTCCAATTGACTGCTTCATGAGGGAGTCTGTGTGTTGGCATCTGGAATATGCCCCCAATATGGCCAGTGCTTCCTTCTAATTTTAGTGGAGACAAGCTGTTTGTTAAGTTTTATATCAGTCATACCCTTGGTCAGTTATACCGTCTATATTCCAACATTGGAATGACTAAAGTTTGTTTAGTATCTTCAGGTTTCAAAATATTTTTCAAAAAAATGGGTACGCTATTTCAGCATCCCGGTAACCCTCATTCCACAAGGGTCAAAGGATGTCTCGAAATAGCGCGTTATTTTGAAATTTGGCATAGACGTGCCAAATTTCAAAAGAGTCTTATCTTATTTCGAGTTTAGGGTGCTGTGTTGACGCACCCTAATGGAAGTCAGAGGAAGAGTGCTTTATTTTGAAACAAGGGCTGTGTAGACACTCCCAATTTTGAAATAAGCTATGCAATTGACATAACTCAGTTTGGGTATGTCTACGCTAGCCATCCTAGTTTGAACTAGAGTGGCTAATGTAGTCATTCGAACTTGCAAATGAAGCCTGGGATTAAAATATCCCGGCTTTATTTACATGTTCAGCGCCGCCATTTTTAAATGCCGGTAGTTGAACTCCGTGCCACGCGTCACGGGCTAGGTAGTTCGAACGAAAGCCCTAATCGGACTACCGCTTACTCTCCTGCAATGAGGAGTAACGGTAGTCCGACTACGGGCTTTCATTCGAACTACCCAGCCCGTGCGCGGTAGCCGCAGGCACGGAGTTCGAACTACCGGGCATTTAAAAATGGCGGCGCTGGGAACATGCAAATAAAGCCCGGGATATTTTAATCCTGGGCTTCATTTGCAAGTTCGAATGACTACATTAGCCACCCTAGTTCGAACTAGGGTGGTTAGTGTAGACATACCCTTTGTGTAGCTTATTTCGAGTTGAGCCCTGCTGTGTAGATGCACCCCAAGGGTAGAGTTTAAATTCAGATTTTCTCATTATTCAAAATAGTATCTGTGTTGCCAGCACCACTTGTGATTATTTTTCTATAAATGATGGGATTTGGGTTTGAGCTGGAGTCCACTCTGGCACTGATGTGAAATGTTCCAGTCCTCATGCAAATACGAGTCCTGCCAGGGAAAACACCCTCTCACTAGTTATATGGACAGAACTGACTGGGGACTAGCTTGCTCTGGAGACTAGGGGGTGCAGAATCAATTTCTGGTAGGTGGTAGGGAGAGGTGGGGGTGAGAGATCCTGCAACTAAGGCCAAAATCACCACACCAAGTATATTTAGGAGAATGAGAAATGCTAATTGTCTCTCTCTCTCACACACATGTGTGCTGGGCACAGTTAAAAAATCAAGAGCCCCCCCATCACAATATAATCTTTAAAAAAAGCATGATTTTTGGGGGGTTTGACTCTGACTCATGGTTTTTGATCTCTTGAGCCTAGCAATAGTGGTACATGCATGAGCCTTTTTGGAAAAAAAAAAGTTAGATTCCATATTTTGGCTCACTTAACTGGCTCTGGGCCAGGGTTCCGTTGAAGCATTCTTAGGCTACATCTACACTCCATTGCTATTTTGGGATACCGGAAGTATCCCGAAATATCTATTCCGTGTCTTTTGAGCAAGCCTGTTGTTTTGAAATATAATGTGCTTGTTATTCCGATGTCCCTGTAAACCTCATTCCATAAGGGTTTAGGGATGTTTCAAAATAGCAGTTTATTTTGAAATTACCTCAAAATAAACTATGCAATTTGTGTAGCGCAAATTGTGTAGTTTATTTCGAGGCAAGGGTGCAGTGTAGACACACCCTTAGAAACCTGTTCCCTTGCTGTGTAGAGTGCTTCTGGTATTAAATTATTAGGGGAAACAGTATGGCTATGTCTAGACTGGCATGATTTTCCGGAAATGCTTTTAACGGAAAAGTTTTCTGTTAAAAGCATTTTCGGAACAGAGCGTCTAGATTGGCATGGACGCGCTTTTCCGCAAAAAAGCCCCGATCGCCATTTTCACGATCGGGGCCTTTTTGCAGAAAACAAATCTGGGCTGTCTACACTGGCCCTTTTGCGCAAAAGTTTTGCGCAAAATTACTTTTGCCCGAACGGGAGCAGCATAGTATTTCCGCAAGAACACTGACAATCTTACATGAGATCGTCAGTGCTTTTGCAGAAATTCAAGCGGCCAGTGTAGACAGCTGGCAAGTTTTTCCGGAAAAGTGGCTGATTTTCCGGAAAAACTGGCCAGTCTAGACACAGCCTATTAGTTTACCCGCTAGGTCTTGGTAAATGAATGCAGATGCAAAGACTATGTCAGCTATATCAATGGTGAATGCTGTACCACACAGACTGAAAAATTAGAGGAGGGCAGGATATAATTTATTTTGCTAACTACCCATTTCCCATTTACAGTTTGTACCTGTTGAAGCTGAAAATGCTCCCCTTGTTTTGTAACTGGCCTTACTTCCTCTCCTTGCTGCCTGTCTCTCTTCTTTAGTTGACATACATTCAACACTTGAGGCCTTAAGTTCAGAGGAGTATTATTAACAGCAACTCTTACAGTCCCCCGTGGATTAATTTTACTTTTTGTGTTCGTGTTTTTACAATAGTTTCAAGGTGCTGGGATGCAAATATATTTCTAGTAAAAAATAATTTAGACAGGTTGATACATTTAGCTACCCAGCAGGATCTGATTGCTTTTTTAAAGTTAAATCCCAGCAAGATCTTTTCTTTTCCCACAAGACAAATGCTATTGCAAATATTGCTGTGATTGGAAAGTACTGTTTTCTTGCAAAGAAATGGATCACTGTTTGTTTGTGTGTTTTCTTCTTTGAAAATTGGATCTTTTTTTTCTTCATTTTTAAACCCCTAAGAGCAATGACACATTAAACAGATATTTACAGCATCTGGTTCTTACTATGTCCTTGATTTTTCAAAAGCCCATAGTTTTTTGTAAGGAAATTAAGAGATTGCTTTATTCAGAATCAGATTTTGTAGCTTTTTTGTTGGTATTTTTGGTTGCCTGATTTTAGTTGCTTTGTCCTGTTATTCAAACTGAACTTGAACTCTATTTGAATTTGGAACAGCTACTGCAGTGAACTATGCATATTTCAAATGTGCTTATAAGAAGTTACTTTTTTGTTGTGGTCTTTCCACGAAACAATTGTGAAACAGAGACAGTAGGAAGTAAATCACTTTGCTTGTGGTGGTAACATATATGCTTGTTTTCAGCAACACCTAATTAAAGCAACTGCCACTTATGAGCAACATTTCTTCTGGGAAAATTGTCCCCACTGTGAATTGTCCACTTGGTAACAGCAACATAGCCACTGTATAAAAGCAGCATGTGATGCTGTAACATCACATCCGGGGGTGCAGATGGGGGGCATGTATGGATGTCACCTCCCCACTTCTCTCCTACCTCTTGCCCATCAGTGCAGCTCCAGGGCACACAACCCCATCTGCCCAGCTGACCAAGCATATGTAGGGGGGATTTTGGGGGAGGGTCTGGAAGAAGAGAGGGGTTTTTTGGGGGGGAGGTTGGGGGAGCAGCAAAGGCTTGATGTGAAGATTTCTTCCTCAGCGTTTGGCTTGCAGGCAGCAAGGACTGGGTGGGGTTGCTATTTTGCAATATAGAGTATTGGGGACACCCGTTTCTTCCCCACAGGGTACATCTACACAGCAACATTATTTCAAAATAACTAGTATTATTTCAAAATTAATTAGTCTGCGTCTACACAGCAGGCAATTATTTCGAAATAGTGTCAAAATACTGTCAAGCTGGAGGACTTCTTACTCCGACTCCTGTAACCCTCATTGTATGAGGAGTAAGGGAAGTCGAAGGAAGAGTGCTCTATTTCGAGGTAAGTGCTGTATAGATGCTTTCAATTTTGAAATAAGCAACGCAATTGACGTAGCTCAATTTGCGTAGCTTATTTCGAGTTAAGCCTTGCTGTGTAGATGCACCCACACTGAGCTGTCCTCTTCAACTCAGTTGCTGGTGGTGGGGTTTGGGTGTGCTATTTTGACATGCAGGGACTGGGGGGAGATCCCTTCCCTGGGCACTGATCCATCCCCTCTCCCGTCCTGTCTCTAGTGTCTGTGCTTGGAGCCTGCCCCCTTCTATTGCAGGTTATGCTTGGTGCTCTCCCTGTCCATCCATCCATCCCTGGCTATGGCACAGCATGAAGCTGCTAGTGTGAGCATCCTCAGCCTGTCACCAGCAACAAAACTCACTCAGCCTGTGGCGGGTTTACGGGTGTGAGCACCGCTCCCCCCCCCCCTGCAGGAGGGGTGGAGGGGCTCCGCGGACCCTCCACCTGTATTTGCCCGATATGCGGGTTGGGTGCGATCACCCCTCGGCCCAAAGGACCGGGGGGGTTCAGCGGACCCGTCAATGCGTCGCCCCTGTCGGGGCTAGAGGTTCGGCCCAACTGCGGGCATTGGGGTCCAGGCCCCTTTCTCGCCCTCTACCGGGCGGTTGTGCGACCGCAGGGCTGGGTCGTGACCCCGTCCCTCACGGTGCCCTCGTCGCGTCGGAGTTTTTGGTCCCTTGGGGGTGTTTCTGGGTGGGGGTGGGAGTGAGTGTGTGGGGAGTGGGGGACTCGGGCCCGCCCTCTCCTCCAGGTCCCGGCCCGAGGCCCTGAGTGGAGCTCGGCGCCTACGAGCCGCTCTTCATGGCAGACGGGGCCGTTGCCCGCAACTCGTCTGCCCACGGGCGCCAGAAAGGCCTCGCCTCGGGCTCCTTCCACTCCCTGCCCGCCGACTCCTTCGGTACTGGCGAGCGTCGGGTCACTCACCCCGTCGGAGGCGCTGGGTCCATCCCCACACGGTCCGCCAACTGCCGGCGCTGTCCTTCTTCGCTGCCCGGGGGGCGGGAGGCCTGGTACCCCTGGCTGCCAGGGTGGCTGCTTCCTCGTTCCCCCTGTCCTCAGCGTCCGGCCGCCGCCTTTAGCGTCCCCGGGGAGTGACGTCAGGGGGGGAGGCCCCGCCCCCCCTGTGCCTCCCCCTCCGCGTTCCTCCCGGCGTGCGCCCAAGGCTCCACCCCCTGGGGCGGGCCAGCGCTCCTCGGCGGGACGGCGCACTGTGGCTTGCGCCCGTCCGCGCTTCCCCCGGCGCGTGCCCGGCCGCGCTGCCCGGCGCCCTGGCTCCAGCGGTGCAGAGCCGGCCCCGCCGCTGCCGGCCATGGCGGCCGCTTCCCGAGCCGGGGGGGAGATCCTGCCCCCCAGCTAGTGCGGACCCCACCGGGTCTGTCACACAGCCGTTTTGCTGAATGGGGGCTCTCCTGTCAAAAGCAGGGTTCCCCTGCCCCATTGCTTCTAAACGTGGGGTCCCTCCAGCTCCACTACACAATTTGTTTGCCCCTACCCTTCCAAAACACTGTTAACTCATTGAATGCTTTGGGAGACAACACTCCCCATAACAGCAACAGCTGCTTTGGAGCAACATAGCAAAAAGGCACCAATGTGTTGTTACTAACAAATAAGCTTGCTTTTGCAAAGGGTAAGGCACTTGTCCAACAAGCTTGGGTTTGAGATCCATAAGTTTTATCATAATTTTGTAAAAGTAGTGACCATACTAATAGACACTGTCCCACAATCTTTGGAAAGTATTAAATGGGGAATATTAACTCTGCATACTGCACTGGGGAGGCAATTAATGTAATGGTGTCCACCATTTACAAAGGATGCTGAAAAATTGGAAAATGTTTAAAAAAAACCCTACAGGGAAGATTTATGTTAAGAAAGAGAGCTAAGAAGCTCAAGACTATTTAGCTTATCAAAGAGAAAGTAAAAGCCTGACTTGATCATGATCTAGAAGTACCTATACAAGGAGATGGTTGATACAAGGATGACCACTAACGGGCTCTTTAATCTGGCAAAAGAAGACATAAAACCCAATGTTTGGATGCTAACCCTAAAAATAGTTAAACTGGAAAGTAAAAAAAAAAAAAAAAATTAGCTCTGAGGGTAATTAACCATTTGAACAGCTTACAATGAGGAGTGGTACATTTTTTTATCACTTGGAGTCCATAAATCAAATAATATGTTATAATTCACCCAGAAATAAGTGTTACAAGAATTGCTAGGTGAAATTATATGGCCAGTGTTACACAGGAGGTCAACACAGCTTATCTTAAACCATACCAAAGGTAGTCACTCTATCTACCTAATCTATGATATTGTTCAATGGTTAAAACTAGCCATTCATGTCTGTCTTACCCAGATAAAGTTACTATACTCACCACAAGGAATAAATAGGTAATAATGAAGTAACCTTGGCAGGCTCTTAAGGGCATCCATTGAAAGCAAATATTCTGCTCAGATTGAATACTGTTATTTTATTTATAACCTCATAAACAAAGAGGTTAAAGAGAGAATCATTGACAGACATTAACTCTGGTGGGCTCTACCGTAATACCATCTGAGAAGCATGATTTACTAACTGCATTAAGGTATAAAGGTCATGTGACAACCTATCTATTTTAAAGAATACCTGTCAGCATTTGTGAAAGATTTAGCGTTGTGAGGTAAACACTTGTGGCTCCAAGCTAACTCATGAAATCAAAGAGAAGTGATAACAGATTACTATAAATTAAAGTGAATTTATAATTTGTTAGGTAGGCCAAAATTAATGGGTCATACTGAAAATGGTATCCATCAATATACGTAGTTATTCCTCTTTTAAATTAAATTGGTAATGAATAAGGACACATCCGGTTTGCCTCTAACTTATAATATGAAAAGCAAATTTCTAATAATTAATAGTGAAATTATCCATTATCAGACCTTAGATTGTTGCTCAAGAAATCAGGCCCAGGGGAGAAAGAGACAGCAATAATAATCTGAGAGAACTGACATAGCATCATTTAGGAAAATGTTCAGGTGCTCCATGTAACTGATACAGTAGAAAGAAAAACACAAAAGGAAGAGTCCTGATTTGTTAACTAATATAAGATTGAAACAAATTTAAGACTGAGACACAGGCTCTGTGTGATTTTAACATCTGTCCTACATCCGTGACAGTTTTAAAATCATCAGCCAACCCCAAAAAATCAAAATATGGGTTTAAAATCTGAAGACTTTTATTAATAAATGTTGAGGCATTTTAATGTATTTTCTAGTATTTAAGTCTTTAATATTTAGTTCACATTTTAAGGCTTTTTTCAATCACCTTGAAGGCTGAATGCTTAATAAAAAAGTCTGGATTGTCACAAAGTCATTTGACACAAGCTGCTAGGGCTTAAAGAAAAATGGAGTTTACCTACCTGTAACTGAGGTTCTTTGAGATAAACTTTGCATATTCACACTCATAGGATGCTGTGGCCAATGCAGTTAGGATGGGTATACTACCTAGTACAATAGTAGCTGTTAGAGAGGATACGCTCCTCCCATGCCCCTCACTTCAGTGAACACTGAGCGCTCTAGAAGAGGGTATAGAAAGGGCATGATGCTTCAGCCAACTCAGTTCCTTCCCCTGAAAACCCAAACCATATAGTAAGTAGGACTGTGAGATATGAAGGAAAGGAGGGTAGGATGCTTGTATATTTAGAATGCATCTGATAGAAATTTGGTTACAGATAAGTAAGTATCATTTCTCCTTTGAGTATCCTCTGCATATTCCCAGAGGATACTGGGATTAATAGATTAATAAATAGCACTCAGGTCCAGGATGGTGGAATCATGGCACACTAATTAAATAAGGACTGAAGGTAAGTGTTGCCAAAACTTGAACCAGATCAAAATTCTAAATCTAAGGTATAGTGTTCAGTAAAGGTGTGAACCAAAATCCACATTGCCGCTCTACATCTCTCTCTTAGAGGAATGTACCTAAAAAAGCCATTGAATTTGTTGTGTATGTAGTAGATTGTGTTCTAATTCCTTGAGAAAGAGACGCTTTCAATTTATAAATCTCATTAATATATAATCTAACACATCTTGAAAGCATTTACACAGAAATAGATTTTCTCTTGCTCTTCCTTTCACAAGAAATAAACAATTTTGTGGGACTGTCTAAATTGCTTAGTCCTGTCTAAACAAAAGGCTAAAGTTCTTCTAAAATCTAGTATGTAATTTAGCCTTTCACTCCTGAATAAGAGGTTTGGGGAAGAAAACCAGTAAAATAGACTGATTTATGTGAAATCAGAGACTTATTTGGTAAAAACCTAGGGTCTGTACAAAAAACTTTTTGTCTATGTGAAAAAAGTAATTCTGTCATTAATGCATGTAATTCACTTATACACCTTGCAGAAGTGATTACTCTAAAATGCTATCTCTATAGACAGATGAAATAAAGAACAATTTCCTAAAATATTCAAAAGGAGTCTTCAATAACTGCGATAGCACAAAATTCAGATCCCAAGATGGCATAGGGCATCTTATTGGAGAGTATGTGTTATTAATGCCTTTTAAGCACCTTATAACCACATTAGTATGCTAATATGGTTGTTTTCTCAAAACCATTTCCATTTATGACTGTAACATTTTCATGTTGACTCTTTTCAGGAATGTAACATTATATTCTGCACCTCTAATGCACAACTTCATTTAGATGTTCCAGAATCCTGTTTCCCATGCTGTTAAATGAAGTGACTGAAGATTTGAATGATAAACCACCCTATATTGTTGCAACCAGAGGTCTGGTACCAGTGGTAGAGGCTCCATTATTTCTCTTGACAGGTGAATTAAGTCCGGATAGCATTGTTGTCTGGGCTATGCTGGCACTATTGAAATTACCCCGTCCTTGTCCTGTCTTACCTTATTTATCACTCTCTAAATGAGCGGATATGGGGGAAATGCATACATTAAACCCTGACCCTAGTGTATTAGAAAGGGATCCAATACAGAGTCCCTGCTTCTGCTTGTTCTCAAGCAGAATTTGTGACTCTTCCTGTTGCTGATGGATGCAAAAAGATCAGTTGTTGCATTTTCTTTTGTTACTTTGTCCTTCAAAAACCACTTGTGTATGTGATATTTTGACCTTCTCAGATGATCTGCAACGGTGTTTTATTTCTTGACTACATAGATTGCTGTTGGATAAAATATTGTATTCTAAACACCAATTCCAAAGGCTGTGTGTCTCCAGTCATAATTTCAGGGAATCAGACACCCTTTCCTTGCTTGTTCAGATAATATAATGCTGTCATATTGCCTGTTACTACCCGAACTACTCTCTGTTTGACCTGAGGTAGAAATGAATTTAGAGTCAGTTGGATTGCTCTTAGTTCTAATACATTTACATATAGGCTCTCATCTTTTGGTGACCAATGAGCTGTGACAAGCAAATTGTTGTTCAATATAGATGCAAAGGAGGTAAGTATTTTTGATGGCGGATGGGAATTGAAAAGTCTTCCCCGCATTACACTGTTTGTTCACCATATTAGTGATGTTAACACTTGATGTGGGATTACTGTTTTGCAATGCATGTTGACTGACCCTGGTTTATAATTTTATTGCTAACTAGTATCTCTCATCTGAAGATAAGCATGTGGCATCACTGAGTGTGGTTGATGCCAAAAGACTCAGCAGGAGGAGAAAAAAAGAGAACTGGTTGATGTGGGGATTGGAGAAGGAGATATATAGACATGTTTATTTTTATAAATCTCTCCTCTGGCCACAGTCCAATTGAATATAATCTCTATAAATAGGATCCTCTGAATTGAGTTTAGTAATGACTTTTTCTAATTTATTTGTAATCCAAGACCTCATAAGTCTGTATACTGTATATTTGTTTTATATATAATAAGATATCTTCCCTGAGTGATACTTTCATCTAGGTATGGGTAGACATACATTCCTTGCCTCTTAGGTTGTTGCTGCTATAGAGAGGCATTTTGTAAACAACCTGGGTACCAACTAGGAAACATAGCTATGTCCAATGATATGAAGCACCTATAGCCTTATAAGGCTCTGATAAGAACCTAATAACATCTTCAATCACCTCACTTCAGGCAGACCGGGTGGAGTGAGGAATTAGAGAGGACTGGACTTTTGAGGTGTGTTGCCAAGATTTGAAAGACCAGAGAATCGGAGGAACAGAGACCCTGTCCCAGTAGAGCAGGGATACTCTCTCCCCAAGCATCAAGGACTGAAGATAATCTGACCCAAAGGGAAAGAGGGTAAGAAGCCTGCAGAAGTTGAGAGGGGATGAAGCTAAGACCCAGACCTCTTTTTTATTTCCCTTCTCTACCATCTTCTTTGGCCACTGATGGGGCCCTCAGTGCCCCAAGAGCAGGGGCAAAAGGTGATATCCTAGACCCCACCAAGAAAGGTGTGGGGCTCACCATACCAAAATTGTCCATTTTGTCATGATAGCTTCATAATGAGATATATGCATAATTAATGTAGATGAAGATTTTTTTTTCTTCCAGATGCATCCACTCTTTCCCTCTCTTTAGCAGATGAAGAAACATTTGGCCATTTCATGATCTTTGAAGTAGTGTTCAAACCATGAATCAGGAGATGATTGTGTATGAAACATAGCAAGCCCTTCCTGAAAGAAGTGATATAATTTATCTGATTTTTTTTTTATGAAGACTGAGTGGATGTGTGAGTATTCCAGATCACTTCTGCTTTTCCAATGAAGGAAACATAACTCATTGACCACTGGCTGCTTCCCAAAATGTCAAAAAGTAGGGGATAAACTCACCTCAAAAACTGAGGGAATATTTTCAGCATCCTCTGGTAGAGAGGCTGCTGAAGTGTCTCCCACATTTTTATCTGGAGAAGGCATATTTGCAGAATTTGGATCATACTTTTTGAAGTTCAATAGTTCTTCTTCCTCACATACTTCTTCCCTTACTCATTATATAGGTAATTTATCCAGTATGAGTTGCACTGATGGATTCACATCCTTTGGATCTAACAATGTCCTTTTGGCAGGAAATTGGTGAAGGGCTATTCTAATACATAGGACTTCTTGATAAAGCATGGGAGATGGGCAGTGTGACCATTTAATGCAGGGGATACTTGCCCATAAGGCCAAAAGCCCCAAAATGTATCTGGTTGGAATTACTTTTGTGCGTATGGATGATACTGTCTATAATATTCTTTGTCTGGATCTGATCTGCATCTCTTTCTTGATCCCAGTACTTTATGGTTCAGATGGCACTGGAGATGACAATCTCCTATGAAAAGGGAATAAAAAGGAACACTGTCTGGAGATTCAGAAGGGGTTTTGGGTAGTGGAAGTAAAGGAGAAATACTGACTGCTTCCAGCATTCTGCTGACTTCTGGAGCAGTTATTTGGATCAGCTGTAACAAAACATCCAGTATCTGCTCAGAAGAAATGCCTGGCTCAGTTATCAAATGAACTGGAGACAGAGAAAATCAATGAACCATTGCCTTAACTGTTGTCTGTTGTGGTACTCTGTTGGTGCCAATTACTGAACCTTGATTAGTTCATTTCATTGCCAATTCCTGAGCTCTTGCTTTTGGAGCCAGTTCATTTGGGTCCAACATGATCGGATTCAAAAAGAAATTCTCCTGACCTACTCTGAGGACCTGTATCCAAGACAGGTTTCTTAAAATGTCTCTCTAGTAGGGATGTAAGTGATTAGTTGACTTATTGGATAGTTGACTAGTGATGCAACTAGTCATTCCTCCTTGCTGCCTCTCTCAGAGGCAGCAAGAGGGGGTGGCTCAGGAGCCAGTGATGGGAGGAGCCGGCTTAAAAGCTGGTTCCTCAGAACACTGTCTCCATGGGGGAAGGGGAGGTAGAGGCACAGTGGGAAATGGCACCGGCAGGGACTGAAGCAGTCTCTGCTTGTGCCACTTCTGCTGCGCTTCTGCTGCGCTTCTGAAGTGGCACAAGCAGAGAGGCTCTTGTATATTTCATAGGCTCTTGTACAGTGAGGCTCTTGAACATTTCATAGGCTCAGGTGCCACAGGTAGCATGGGGCCAGTGACGGAGTCCCCTGCTGGTCCCGTGCTCCCTGCAGAGCTTCCTTTTGAAATATACAAGAGCCCTATTGGGCCTCTTGTATATTTCAAAGGCTGAGGAGCCACAGGGAGTGTGGGGCCAGTCCCCCGCTGGTCCCGTGTTCCCTGTGGGGTTTCTGCTTTTGAACTGTAGCAAGAGCCTCATAGGGCTCTTGCTACAGTTCAAAGGCAGAGGTGCCCTTATTGACTAATTGAATAGTCGATGGAAATCCCATCAACTATTTGATTAGTTAATTAATCTAAATTTAACATCCCTACTCTCTAGATAAGACTTTCTCTTATGGATGGCATCTTTGCAAAGAGAACAACATCAACAATGACCAGACATTCAAAATGATACAGCTAGGGTGCTGAGCATGAATATGGTTGGAAACAGATGATGATGCCACCATGGCCATTTTCTTCCCATCCTAATTTTTCTTGCATCCTGTAGAATTGGGCAAGAAGAGGACCTGTCCTTCTTCCTGGCCAAATTATTCAAAACTAACCCAGACCTCTGAGATCTGCCCATTTGCTTTAAATAAAATCATTAAGAAAGGGATGGATAATGAGACAGAAAATATCATATTGCCTCTATATAAGTCCATGATACATATACATCTTGAATACTGTGTGTTGATGTGATTGTCACATCTTAAAAATATATTGGATTTGGAAAGGTTAAAAAAGGGTCAAGAAAATAATCAGCGTTATGGAACAAGTTCAGTATGAGGAGAGATTAAAAAGATTGAGACTTTGGAAAAGTGACAACTACGGGGCGGGGCATGATAGAAGTCTATAAAATCATGATGGATGTGGAGAAAGTAAATAAGGAAGTGTTGTTTACTCCTCATGATGGAAGATGTAGGGGGTCACCAAATGAAATTAATAGGTATTAGTCTTAAAACCAAGAAAAGGAAGTATTTCTTCACACAATGATCACGCAACATGTAGAATTCTTTATTAAAGGATGTTGTGAAGGCCAAGACTATAACAAGATTCACAAAAGAGCTAGATAAATTCATGGGGTCCCTCGCCTCTGTTTGATAGAAGCTTAGAATGGGCAGCAGGGTATTAATCACTTGGGTTATGTCTACACAGCAGTGTTATTTCAGAATAAGGTATTCAAGAAGAGATATTCCGGAATAGCTTATTTTGAAATAGCATGTCTACACAAAAAATGTGTTTTAAAACCGCGCTTAGCTATTTTGAAATAACACGTCCACACTGATAGGACGCTGAATTACATTTAAGGCCACCTGGAACCAGTTCAGGCAGGGCATCAGGTCAGTAGTTACCTTGTGTGGCTGCTGCTTGAGGCTATCTGAGGCTCGTGCTAAAGGGACCCCCCTGGACGGCCGGTTCTCAGGTTTCCCTGATTGCTTGCCTACCTCTCTGAAGGACAGCAAAGCATTTTCTCTTCTTGCTCTGTTTTCCCTGACTCAGGACACCACAGCACTTTCCGCTTTGGAGCAGGAGCTGCCTCCGGGCAGTCTTCAGCTCTTGGAGCTGTTGCTGCAAGTCATGCAGCACTTTCTACAGGCTGCCTCCCAGGCTCTGCAGGAACCCAACCCCCAGGGCTTCTTGGAGACCCTCATCGGTTATGTGTCGGAGCAGCTACAGGACCTAGATGCCACCCGCCATGGTCTGGACATCACCTGCCGTACCCCACCACATCTGGTGTGTGGACATCAGTGCAGACTGGTGGTACCACATTGTTTTGGAGCACTGAGGAGACTGACAATGGCTCCAGAACTTCAGAATGAAGAAGGGCACCTTTCTCGAGCTGTGTGAGTGGCTTGCCCCTGCCCTGAGGCAACGGGACATGCACATGGGGCCCGCCGTTCCCGGTGAGTGAGAGAAAGGGGAAGTGGGGGAACTCTCAGTCACCCTGGCACCCCTGTGGTTCTCAGTTTGTTTGTCTCCTTCTACAAGTGGTCAGGGCGATCAACAGCATTCTGCTGCACAGAGTCATCCACCTTGTAGATGTGGATACCATCATCGAGGGGCTTGGCCCCCTGGGTTTCCCCAACTGTGGGGGGGTGGCTATTGATGGGACACACATCCCTATCCATGACCCAGACCACCAGGCCTTAATGTACATTAACTGGAAGGGATACTTTTTGGTGGTCCTGCAGGCTGTGACTGACCACCGGGGTCAGTTTACGGACATAAATGTTGGGTGGTTAGGGAAAGCACACAGCACAAGTTTGTTCAGAAACTCTAGTGTCTGCCAGAATCTGTAAGCTGGGACTTTCTTCACTGACTGCCATATCAGGGTCAGGGATGTGGACATGCCCGTATACTTGGTGGGGGATGCAGCCTATCCCTTGCAGCTGTGGCTCATGAAGCCCTACACCAGCTTCTTCAAGCCTTCACGACAGGCATTTAATGCCAGGCTGACTAGGGCCCTCATAGTGGTCAAGGGTGCCTTCGGCCACCTGAAGGTGCATTTTAGATGCCTCCTCACCTGCCTGGATGTCGGGTAGCACAACATTCTGCATGTGGTGGCTGCGTGCTGTGTCCTGCACAACGTGTGCAAGAGGAAGGGAGAGGCCTTTCTGCCAGGATGGGAGGCAGAGGTGGACCGCTTAAGCAGGGCCTTCAAGCAGCCGTGCACAGCTGCCATCCGGCAGGCCCATCAGGGGAATGTGTGCGTCCGGGAAGCCTTGAGGGAGAGCTTCTCCCCAGGGAAGCAGTGACATTGTTCCGCCCCAGTGGCGGCTTCTGCTTCACTCCTCACTGCTGTCCTTCCACTTACCCCCTCCCTTACCCCCCGTTCCTGATGAACAAATAAACACAGTTTGGGGGTTTTTTTGGGCCAAACTTAAGTTTCTTTATTTTACAGAACTGGAGGGTCAATGCAAATGGGGAATGAACCTGGGAAAGGGGAGGAGAGAGGGTGGAAGAAGGGGGGTGGTGAGAACTTTGGAAGAGGGAGCTGGAAGGGGGAGAGAGGGGGAGGAGAGGCTCAGGGCTCAGGCTGGGAATGGCACTGGCCTCTGTGGCTCCCACTGCAGCAGGTGCGGGGGCCTTGGTGTCCACGGGCAGGGGTGAGGAGGGTGTGGAGGGAGAAGCAGGAGGGAGAGAGTGGGAGGAGGAGCAGTAGCTGGAGAGGTAGCAGAAACTGGAGCGGGAGGAGGCAGCATGCTCTGCACCAGGGTGTGCACAGCACTGCACAGGGAGTGGCCCTGTGCAAGCAGCTCCTGCCAGCTCTCCCGCCATAGCTGCAGGGCCTCCTCCATCCAGTGGTTGATGGTCCTGTGCAGGGCTCACAATGCTGCCAGGTGCTGTCACTGGTATTCATCCACTGGACGTATACGACTGCGGAAGCCTCGGGTGCGGAAGGATGTCCCTGGGTGGTGTGGGCCACCCTCCAATTGCAGCTGGTATGGCTATGGAGAACAAAAAGAGATGGTCAGTCATCCCAGGGGACTCAGTGCCTGAAGCCAAGCCTCCCTCTGCAAGCCGAGAACGACAGTTCTTGGTGCCATTGCAGCTGATGTGCTTGGAGCCAGGCCATGTGCACTATGGCCAGTAGTCCCTGATATCCCCAGGACTGGGGGCTGCCCTGAGACCGTGGCCATGCCCCTGTGTCATGTGTGAGAGTGCTCTGTGTGAGTATGTGGTGTGGGGGGATGTCCCCTGCCTCCTTCTAGAGGCAGCTTGTGGAGGGAGGCGGCTTGTGGAGGGAGGGTGTCCCACCCCAGGGTGAGAAGCATGGCAGGTCTCTCCAGAAACCCTGTTGCAGCCTGCTGGGGCCACGTGCCCAGGAGCAGCACGGCACATGCTCCAATGTGCATAGGTTGCTGCATGATCCATGGCCAGCAAGGCCCAAGTGTGGAACGCCTAGTCCCTCCGCATGCATGATGGGAAAGTGATGGCACTCACACAATGTTCCTTCCCCGGCCTTGGACAAAGCCTGGGAGATGTCCGCAGGAAGGACTCGGGGCTCCTGGGTCAGCTCGGTGGTCAGGCTGGCCTCGCCCAGGTCCTGGGCCTCCTCCTCGTTGCCGTTGTCTGGGCCCCCAGCGAGGATGACGATTGGCATCTGCACCCCGGAGTCTATAACTATGGGGATGGAACAAACTGCCATGAGGAGTAATGTTAGTTCAAACCAAGGGGTTTGGTTCGAACTAACGCGTCCCGGCGTGCACTTTCACTTTCGAAATAGCTGTTGATCGGAGTACCACGCCGGCGAGATCATGCTAATGAAGAGTGGGATATTTAAATCCCCGCTTCATTGACTATTTCCAATGCCTACATTTGCATCCCTAGTTTGAACTAGGGTGCAAGTGTAGACATACCCTTAGTGACCATGGGCAAGTCACTTCATCTCTGTATCTGTTACATCATCTGTTATATGAGAATAATGGCATCTACCTCCTGTGTAAAGTACTTTAAGATCTAGTAATGAGAAGCTTTATATAAAAGGTAGGCAATATCATTATTTCAGTGGGATTTGTGTGTCAAGACAGTTAGTCTCCTTGGAAAATTCTACCCCATATCTTACTTTGTGCAGGATACTATTCTTTGGGCAGTAGATATAGGTAGGCCTGCTTTTCCCAGCCAAGACTGAGTAAGATTCTAGTTGTTTATGTTAAAACTGACCTATTCCTTTTTTGTTTTCATGTATGCTATTTCCTGAGTGATTTCACAGGATTTTCATGACTTCAAACAAATAAACTTTTGATCAATTTCAAAGGGAGAGATTAATTTGTTCATTTAGTTGGATAGAGGTTTTGCATACAAATATTAACTCCCTAATTCTTTTATTGTCTATCTTAAACCCCAGACCAAAGTATTTCCATTCAAGTGAAAAAGAGCTTGTAAAGCACAAGCCTAGAAATAATGGTACAAAACCCAATAACACATACAAACAGTAATTGTCACACACAAAAACTAAAATTGAAATGCAATGTCATATATTGAGGGATTTATCCAATAAATTCTGTGGGCTTCCACACTGAGAATCTGTGGAAGGTTGTGCAAATTATTCTGAAACATTTAATGTGCAGAACCTGACATTTGTTGATGTACAGAACCTGACATTTTGGGTAAGTTCTTAGATTGCCTCTGTGATGGGGTGATGCAACCCCGCACTTACCCGACCCCCTCCCGGGGTCGGAGGGCCCTGGAGCGGCTTTCCCCCGCCGTAGGGGAAGCGGCGGCTGAGGCAGCTGGCATACGCCGCCCACTTGGCGGCAGGGCCTCTGACCCCCCGGAAACACCGGGGCGTTCCCCACCGCGGGAAAAGCAGCGGCAGCGGCAGAGGCGCGTCGAACGGGAGGAGGCGGGCCCAGCGGCCCCGCTGACGTCCCAGGGGAAACCCCTGTGCCCGCGGAGGGCCGGGAGGGGGAGGACGTGGAGGGCGGGGCCAGCAGGGAAGAGGGTTGGGCGGCCGCCCTGCAGGACACAGGTGCGGGCGTCCTTGAGGGGAAGGGCTACACCCCCGCCCTTGATAAAGACGGCAAAGGCCGGGGCAGAGGAGGCCCGGAGGAGAGCCCCAATGAAGGGGCTCAGGGCTTCACGGAAGCAACACGCGAGGGCTCCCGGTAAGCAGGGGTGGGTGAGGAAGCAGCCCAGGGCGGGCGCCATAGAGGAGGCCCACGGGCTGATGAGTTGCGGCACCTTGCCCCATCAGCCAGACGAGGGGAGAGAGGATATTCTCCCCCCCGCCTTAGGGCCCTGGGCTGGGGTCTGGAGAGAGGGTGGGCCCGGATCCCCCTCCCCTCCCCCCGAGTGGGGACGCATAGCCGAGCAGCCTGGGAGTGGCCAAGTGGCCCCACCCAGAGGCCGGAAAGGATGGAGTAGAGACCTGGGTTAAGGGACAGGACCAGGGTGGACCTGTGACACTGGGGTTAAGAGACAGGACCAGGGTGGACCTGTGACAGCCTCCTATAGGAAGGCTGGGAGGATGAGAAAGATGGATTTCATGGTAATGAATTCTGCCAGTTGATTTATTTGCAATCAATCACCCTTAAAACAGATTTTTTTATTTTGATTTCCATTTTGAAGAAAAGGAGAGACTGAATAATTTCTATAAGAGGCATGAGGGAAAATTCATAATAAGGATAAGTAGAAACTCTGGAAACATCCAGATAAACTTCTAAGTATATATGAGTTTTATAATGTTTCTATCAGGAGTAGTCAGTAGCAACAAGGGCTGGGTTCAAACGTCTGCATCCTTTTAAAGTTAACTATGGCCTTGTCTACACTGGCACATTTCATCACCAAAAACTGCCTTATGGAGACAAAACAATGAAAGTATTTACAATGTAATGTGACTTTTTTCAGGAAAAACACCCAGACTTGGTGACAAAACCTTCCAACCCTGCGAGAGACTTTTGTCTTTTTCCATCTCTTTATTGTTGACAAAGAGCCAGTGTGGACTTCTGTCAAGGCTGATTCCCCACTCTGGCACAATGATTGCAGAAGTGGGGGCCTGCAAAAGCAACCCCAAAACCTTATCTTTCCAGGCTTTGGTATAAAGTTTTCCCCAAAAATCTTAAAAACCTAGATTTTGGGAATAAAAATCCGCTGCCACCACCCAAGTAATGGTAAGAAAACCAGGGAAGAGATCACTTGGGAAATCTCAGCTCTAAAATAAAACCAGGACACAAAAATTAACCAATACCAGGTTAATAAAAAAGAAAGAACTTTTATTATCACAACACTACTCCTGTTACAAGTATAGTTGGATTGGGTAGATAGTAAGAACCACCAATTAATAAACTCATGGGGAATTTTCCCATGGGAACAAAACTTAGTTACAAAGAAGAGGGAAACTCATGTCTAAATGCACAGACATCAGATCCACAGTCCCAAACCATAAAACAATAAAACCTAATGGATTTATCTAAACTTTACCCTACTTACAGATAGTGAAGAGTCTTTTCTTGGAGAGAGAGATTTTCTCTGTCCCTCTCAGTACCTGGAGAGCAAACTGGCCCAGAGACAAAGGAGGGAAT
Organism: Rafetus swinhoei; assembly: GCA_019425775.1. Lineage (NCBI taxonomy): Eukaryota > Metazoa > Chordata > Testudines > Trionychidae > Rafetus > Rafetus swinhoei. The sequence continues at coordinate 74,359,610 of CM033427.1, read as the reverse complement.
ACCCTAAAATTCCTTTGTCTCAGTTTGAAATTCCTACCTGCATGTCTATTGGCTGACTGCTACCTGGCTAAGTACAGTTAACCCCTTAGTCCCCAGGCTGCTGGCCATCCCTCATGACCATGACAACATCACTGTTTGTTTTGTAAAGAGAACTGGTTTCTGCCAGTATCCCACAATGCCTTCCCTGATGACTGTGGTCATTTTTTTGTGATTTCTGCTGCCCCACAGGCACGTGCCCCTCCTGTTTCAAAGCTCCTGGAAGCATCTGACAGCTGAGTGAGCTGCTCTGTTTGGAGAACAAAGAGAAAATCATTGGAATGCTTCTGTTCTGCCCTGCTAGAACACAGAAACAGGCAGACTGCTGCTGCAACAGGAGGGCTGGAGAGACTGCTGTGCTGCTTTGACATTCTTTAGAACAGAGAGTTCACAGAGCTAGGAAGGAATCCCAAGAGGGTTCATCTCTGCCTCCCTATAACACTGCACTCTAGGATGCATACCCAGAGTGCTTTACTCTATCTGTTGACAGGATGCTAACAATGTGTCCATGAAATGTCAACAATGGAAGGCAGAAAAAACAGTTTGACCAGTTTTCACGTTTGGTGACTTTTGCATATTGACAGAACTCTTGTTGCCAAACCTTCCCAGCATAGACCTAGCCCAACACTCATCTAGAAACCTGGGAAAAACTAGATACCTTTTCTGAGTTATGTTAACAGGTAATACTGCCCAAATTGCAAGCACTGATTTTGCATATAAACAGGAAAAGATTAATAGGGGAGGTTAGTATAGTGATTTTAGCTTAAATGGAGGCCATTCAGCTTTGTTGCTTCCCTTTGTGCCTCTTCAAAGAGTTGCTTTGTGCTGTCTTTACATCACCTTTCACTACACTTCTTCATCTTCTCTTTGCAAAGTCTTCAATGCAGGGACATAGTGATGTATAGAATTGTTGAGTTGAGTTCTTGCCTCAAAGTGGAAATCCTCTCCCTCTTCTTTCAGTTTTGTCCCACTATGCTATGGAGTTTGTATGCAGATCTGTTGACTCCCCTAATTCTCTCTTGGAGGATTTCTGGATAGAAACTTTATGCAAATAATCATTCGCTGTAGCTGTGTTTTCCCTATTCACCAATAGATGGTGGCAGAGAGTTAATTCACCTATGGAGTTTCTGTCCACCAACAGATGGCTAGTAGAATGCTCCCTACCCTCACTCTGGTCCACACTTTCGAAATAACAAGCAGAGCGTCCACACTATCAAGCCTGTTATTTCGAAATAAGGGGCTTGTTATTTAAAAATAATAACTCCTGCTTTCCTTGGGGAATAAGCTTATTTTGAAATAGTTATTTTGGGAGTTATTATTTTGAAATAAGCTATTTTGAAATAGTTTCCTAGTGTAGATATACCCCTCTAGAGCTACAGGGCAAAGGGCTTACCCTTTATCATAAATCATCTTTCATATTTTTATTATCTGTCTTCCACTGACAGAATAGCCTCCCACATTATAAGTCAAAGAAAATAGAGAAGGAAAATGCCTGATTGTATATAATCTAGACTATACTCTTGTCAATTCTTGATTAAAGTAAGATCATGACATACAAAAATTTTGGGTAAATGTAGTTGTTAGAACGAAAGACCTCTTTAATCACTTGCTTGAAAGGTCAGACCTTGCAGGAAGCAACTAGTCAGTGACTAATCAGAAAATAGAGACTCCATTAGCATTTCTAGGATGAAACAGGTATGAAAAAAGTGAAATATATTTTTGAAAGCCTGTCAGATGTGTTTGCTTCTTCAATCTTTTTTCCACTTAATACAAGCAGTTCCAAATAAATGTAGCACTTTTTTTGTAGTACAGAGAGATCTGGCCAGATCTGATTGATTTTCTATTTGTGTAAATTGTATAGGAAATGTGTGGTATTGGTTGAAAGCAAGTAAAGGACCATCACATCCAGGGCTTGTATGGTAGCTAGTTTACCATAACTAATTATGGCCTAGGTTATAGTGTGACAGGCTAGTGACTCTAAGTCATAAGATTATGTATAGTGATAAGTGTGTAATAAGTTTGTTTATTGGTATGAAGTGAGAAACCACAAACATGGGTTACTGGTATTTTAGGGTGTTCTAAGTAATATGAATAACTGAAAGTCATAAGTGTTAATCACTATAGTGCTATAGTTAATCACTATAGAAATAAGTTAATGCATGTACTAATAATTATGGAATAAGTAATTATCTTATTAGAATCGGGGACCCCAAAATAAGTGGGAGTGGCAGTTCAGATAAGGAAAGGGGGTTGGAATCACCAAGAATTTTCATGAGATAAACTGGGCATTAGTATAATGCATGTTTCCACACATAAGCGTTTCAGGAGATGCTAGGATGATGACCACCAAGAATATTTTTAAGAAAAACAAAAGCAAAGGCTGAACACTAACTAAACACATGTTCAAGTTTAACCTCAAGTGAATAATTTAGCATTTCAATAATCTGAAACAAAAAAAATCACATTTTTGGCAGTGCAGTTTTTTCAACATAAAATCAAAGAAATCAGCTGAGGAATGTATATTGCCTCCTTACAAAGATGGACTGTCATTTCTTTTTAAAGTCATTTGTTTCCCTGCCAACTAGAGCTAGTGGCTTTATTTATAAGATTGTTGCAACAATGCAAGCACGTGACCTAAAGCTTCTATTTTTTGCTGTGCATAGCTTTTTTCCCTCCAAGAACAGTCTAAACAGATACTGAATCTATTCCTTCTAAATCAGAGCTATTGGATTCATTGTTAGAATTTCATTTCAAATGTTAAAAATAAAAATCAATCAATGTGATTACAGGTAGGTGAAAGATGTACCATCAAAAATATCTGTTATGACTGGCAATACTGTATATAACTTTTAACTGATGCAAAATGCTCATTAAATGTTTTGCTGCAAGTCACAAGTGCTGAATGTTTTTAATGAAGGAAATTAATCTTTATTGGTGAAATGTTGCACCATTTTGCTCTGATCATTCTTTTTTATCAAAACAATGCCATTAAGAGAAAGCGATGAGAAAATTGGAACTGAAAGTCCTGGCTTTTTTTAAAATGAGGTTCATTTGAACCTAATTAATAAATACCATCATCATGAAGTAATACACAGAAAACAGGGCTATTCAGTTCATTTGCATCAAGCAAACTGGAACCAAGACATTTCCCCCCTCTCATCATTTTCATGGAGTCTATAAATATTGGTCAAGTTAGGGCATTTTTTGGCAGGAGTTACTGAAGAGTTCCAATAGCTGCCCTACAATGGTTATTCATACAATAAATCAAATAAGCCCTAATGATGTATGTGCACAATGAAAATTCCAGGCATGTTATGCAGTTTTCATACAGTAGCAAAAAATCTGGCAACTTTTAAAGTGAAAATTTAGCAGACTGTTAGTTCTTTTTCTTTTTCTTTTCTTCAGTTCTCAGTAAAAAAAAAAAAAAAAAAAAAAAAAAATTGGACAGTTTAAAATATGATTAACAAAATGTTAAATAACATGAACATTGGAGTAGAACTTTTAAAAAGTGCCAAAAGGCACCTCTTTCTAGAAATGTTTCAATGTTTTTAATTTTGTATTATGATTCACTGTTTATTGCCTCATGCTTTGCCTCTTATTTTGGCTTTTATAACAGATGAAGTTCAAAAGATTTAGCACATTGTTAGAACGCAGACTGTACTAGTAGTAAAAAAGCAGGTACATGAGATTAACAAAAAGGTACATGAGGTCACCTTCCTTTTTGAAGTTCTATATTAATAGCAACTTTCCCAGTTTGAAATTAAAGTGAAGGCTTCTACAAAGTTATCTGTGAATGTAATAAAACATAATGCTAGATTTTAAAAGTATTTTATTCTAAATTGACATTTATCTGAATTCCTAAATGCACTTTAAGGCTCCACGCTGTAATGGGGTTAATGACAATCTTTAATTGTTCAACCTGAGACATGTGCAGTAAAACCTCAGAGTTGCAAACACTAGTTATGACAGGTCTCTCAAACTCATGGCTCATGGGCCATCTACAGGCCAGAGCAGATTCTCAATCTGGCCCAGGAGACGTGACAACATGGGGGAGGTGTGCCCATGCCTGTCTGCATCTCCCAAGCCCCACCACTTCCTGCCACCCTCCAGCCCTCTCCTCAATGCACCCCACCCTGAAGGACACGACCTCAGGGATTACTGAGGGGGCCTGGTGCAGGGCAGCAACACTCAGCACATGTACTCGGTCTGCTTCCCTAAGTCTTCTGCCACCACGGGTCATGTGGAGGAGCCTGACTGCTGCTGCTACCCTGTACCAGGCCCTTCCCCTATCCCCAAGGCTGCATCCCTCAGGGAATGGGGTGCAGTGAGGGGGGAGAGTGGAGTGGTGATGGGAAGGGAGGCTTTGGGGGACAGGAACAGGCACCCCTCCCCTCAGTTTCTGTATCTTCCAGGCCAGATTGCATGTATGCTCCGGCCTATAGATGGCCCACCGGCCATGAGTTTGAAACCCCTGGTATATGAACTGAGTGTCTGTCTGGGTGGCACCTCATTTGGAACCAGAAGTACACAATCAGACAGCAGAAGAGAACAATCTCCCCTTCCCCAACCCTACCCTGCACAAATACAGTACAGTGCTGTGTTAAATGTAAACTGCTAAAAAATAAAGGGAAAGATTAAAAAAAATTGACAAGGTAAAGAAACGGTTTCTGTGCTTTTTATTTAATAAATTATGATGGTTAAAAAGCAGCATTTTTCTTCTGCACAGTAACATTTTTAAGCTGAATTAAGTCACTGTTCAGTTGTCAGATTTTGAAAGAGCAACCATAACATTTGGTTCAGCGTTAGAAACATTTCAGAATTATAAACATTCAAAATGCTGAGTTTCTACTGTATTATGACTTCCGCAGCATGGGATAGGATGGATATTATGCTGAGCACAAGGTAGAATCCTCTGGCTGGTTCTCAGTAGTAAGTGGTGATTTTAACCTTTTGAAGTCTGCAACTTCATGCTTTCTAAGTATCTTATCATTTAGAAGCAAGTCCTTCCATTTATCTTCCATCGGTGCAGGAAGCCTGAACTCAGACGATCCGATTGATTCCATCCAGTGCATGGAGGAAAGGACAGCATCCTTGTAGCCTGTATTGCGTATTTCCATCCACTGTGTGCTGCAGGACACAGTTACATATGAATTCGCAGGTCCCCAGCATGGAAAGAGATTTGGGGGTAGCACAATGAATCTGTAACAATAGTGGGGCAGCACTTCTACTTGTAATAGTGTCATGTAGTAGCTCCACTGCCTGCATCTGGTCTGGGTGGATGAATGCTTTGGCCTCCAGTCACTAGGGACTTCCTCACTCCAGAACCTATTTATTTGCATTGTACAATGAGTACAGGTCTGAGTACAGCTTACAAAACCTTTTTTCTAGTTTTGTAATTTTTGTTGACACAGTGAAGATCGAGGGCACAGCTAATGCCAAACTTACAAAAATGTTCCCCTGAAATTGTCCCTGAACATTTTTGGATAAGTAATTTTGGACAGTCCCCAAACTCATATTTGCATGGGCAAATGCTGTTCGTATGTTCAAATACAACAGTTTATTTTGGGGCCGATATGCACAAAAGCATAAATAAGAATTATGATTGCAAGCAAGATGGATGCCATTTGGAAATTTGGCTGCAGTGTGTGTCCAAAGAAAGATTGTTCTCGGAAGCTATATTTGACATAGGCAAGGGGTTAAAGAAAGCTTCCTAATTATTACTCTTTTTTTACTTTTAACATCTCACATTGACTCCTTCATTCCATGGAAAAGATATCCAACAAAATTCACTAACTCACTTTGAGAGGACCTGAAACTCAAACCAGAGAACTGACTGGCACATGACCAACTCCACAGTCAGAGGATTACCTAAAAATTGTGAGCATTTCCCCCCTCTTCTGATTTATACAATCTACCTACTATATGTTGTGAGATTGTGGCATATTATAGCATACAAATGTAATCATTTGCTAGGAATGTATGTATTTCACATGGCCAGGACATTTTTTATTACTCCTCAACACCCAATAATTCAATCAATGGCACATCTTGTCCATTTTTTAAAAAGAAAATTTGGTAAGAGCTCCTATTTTATATAACTCATTACTCATTGGTCATCCATATTTTATTCTTTAATGATGTTCAGTGGAGGAACATGTGGTTGCAATTGGAAGCAAAAATGCAAATGTAGACTAGGAAACAAGTGCAGAACCTGCCTAACCATAAGAAAAGTATAACATAAAGCATCCCAGAAATGACGCTTACCACCATTCATCTTCAAGTGCTAAATATACAATGTACAATAAGAATCATATTTTTGCAGCTGTGATGGTGATCGTTTTTTCATTTCCCCAAATCCTGCTTGGCAAGCACCATAAAGCAGACTTTCCAGAAAAGCTGCAATCATCATGTGGTTTATGATCAGTGGAAAGTCTAATCTGATTCTGAGCTATTGAAGTAGATATAGTGGCTCTTGTACACTTGGACAAGAATGTGCACATTAAATTTCATCTACTGTTTCCTGATAATGCTGCTTCATTAAGAAAAGTTAATGTCACAGGTGAAAATTGAAGCCTTGTAATCTTATTAAACCTCTTTACATCAAGGAGATTCCATCACAGGCATGTATAGATTGATGGTGTGCTCAGTTTCCCCTGCTGGTGGAGAGCAGAACTAGGTGGAAGTGGGGTGGGACTGTAGAGGAATAGCAGCAGTTTCACTGAATACTTCTCCCTGTTTCCAAGCCATACTCTGAGAAGCCAGGAGAAGGCGTTGTGGTGATGCATTCTAAGGGAGCCATTGCTCTATTTAGCATGTTTACCTTTTGAACTTCTGCAGATCTAGTTGTGTAGCCATGTGGCCAAATTAGTATTGTTCCAAGCAACAATAACTCCCTTTCTCTTACCTGTACCTCTCTAAGGTTAGGGTAGTTTTGCATGTGCATAAGGAGGGAGGTCAGTGAGCTGCCAGATGTCAAGAAAGCACAAGGCTTGGCAAAATAGCGGTTTTTAGGTCCCCAATGACTTGAGGAGCTTGTTGCCAATATGCTCCTTATCTTCCCTTACAGGAGAACATGAAATAGGAACTCTCCAAGGTCTGCTCTGGACTTTTCCCCTCCCACATTTTTTCTATGGAAGTTGAAAATTGGAATAATATTTTAGGAATAATAATCTTCTGTTTGTGGCTTACTGGACTTCAGAGCAGGTGAAAAATAAATAATTTTCAAAGTCACAGTAAAAGAGCCAGACTCCAAGTCCTGCATGTAAATCATTGGCTTATTGTTGTAAAATTGCTTAATGACTGTGGTGCAAATGTACCTACAGGTTGGATCTTGCTGGTCTGGCACCCTCAGGACCTGACTGGTCCTGAACGAGGCGATTTGCCAGACCAGGGCAGGTCTCTGTCTTCCTGGGTCGTGCTGCCACCGGGTAAGGGCTCCACACTGCCCCCGCTGCTGCCCCAGCTTTATAGATGCTGTTGGCCCCACTGATGCTGGGGCAGAACGCTATGGCCAGCGCTCCATAGCCAAGGCAGAGCTCCGTAGCCAGGTCAGAGCTTCCTGGCTGCTGCAGAGTCTGGAGCCAGAATGGGACTGGGGCCAGAGCTCCACAGCTGCCCCTGGGAATGGAGCACCCTGACTGTGCTGCTCATTTTCCACCCCGCCCCTCCAACACACACATTTGGCTCCTGTCTGAGTTGCTAGTGCCCCTTATGGTGCTCCTGCCCCGCTGCCAGACCTCCCTGTTCCTGGGCTCTGTGGTCCAGGAACATCTGTGTTCCAGCTGGACCAGGGAGTCCCAGATTTGTCTTGAGAAATGTGCATCTTGTACTGTCCAGCTCTTTCCTTCTGGACAATTCAAGCTTGTAGAAAGTCTGCCAAGTCATTAACAAGATTTGTGCATATCATTTTATATTATCTCAGACACTTTAGTCCAAACATACTGGCTTAGCTAAAACAAGTTTATTAACTACAGAAAGATAGATTTTAAGTGATTACAAGTAATGAGGCATTAGTCAGAATTGGTTGTAAAAAATCCAAGGTAAAAAACTAATACCTAATTTAACAAGCAAGTAAATTTAAAGTAAAAAGATTTCTCTCATCACATGTTTACAGCAGTCTGGCTGGATTCCTTCAAAAGTTTCAGAGAGGTAGCTGAGTTAGTCTGTAACAGGAAAAACTTAAAAAACAACAAGTATCAGAGGGGTAGCCGTGTTAGTCTGAATCTACAAAAGCGGCGAGGAGTCCTGTGGCACCTTATAGACTAACTGAAGTGTAGGAGCATAAGCTTTCGTGGGTAAAGACCCACTTCGTCAGATGCATGTAGTGGAAATTTCCAGAGGCAGGTATAAATATGCACGCCAGAATCAGGCTGGAGATGACGAGGTGGAGCCAATCAGGGAGGATGAGGCCCACTTCTAGTAGCTGATCTGGAGGTGTGAATTCCAAGAGAGGAGAAGCTGCTTTTGTAGTTAGCTAGCCATTCACAGTCTTTGTTTAATCCTGAGTTAATTGTGTCAAACTTGAAGATGAACTGTAGCTCAGCAGTTTCTCTTTGTAGTCTGGTCCTGAAGTTTTTTTGCTGCAGGATGGCTACCTTTAGTTCTGCAATTGTGTGTCCAGGGAGATTGAAGTGTTCCCCTACAGGTTTTTGTATGTTGCCATTCCTAATGTCTGATTTGTGTCCGTTGATTCTTTTACATAGGGACTGTCCAGTTTGGCCGATGTATATAGCAGTGGGGCATTGTTGGCACATGATGGCATATACTACGTTAGTAGATGTGCAGGAGAATGAACCAGTGACAGTATGGCTGATCTGGTTAGGTCCTGTGATGGCGTTGCTGGTGTATATATGTGGGCAGAGTTGGCACCGAGGTTTGTTGCATGGATTGGTTCCTGAGTTAGAGTTATTATGGTGCGGTGTGTAGTTGCTGGTGAGAATATGCTTCAGGTTGGCGGGTTGTCTGTGTGCAAGGACTGGCCTGCCTCCCAGAAGCCTCCTGCTACGTGTACCCAGAAGCCTCCTGCTACGGGACAAGCCCAAGAAAGAAACCAACAGAACACCACTGGCCATCACCTACAGTCCTCAGCTAAAACCTCTCCAACACATCATTAGTGATCTACAACCCATCCTGGACAATGATCCCTCGCTTTCACAGGCCTTGGGAGGCAGGCCAGCCCTTGCCCACAGACAACCCGCCAACCTGAAGCATATTCTCACCAGCAACTATACACCGCACCATAATAACTCTAACTCAGGAACCAATCCATGCAACAAACCTCGGTGCCAACTCTGCCCACATATATACACCAGCAACACCATCACAGGACCTAACCAGATCAGTCATACTGTCACTGGTTCATTCTCCTGCACATCTACTAACGTAGTATATGCCATCATGTGCCAACAATGCCCCACTGCTGTATACATCGGCCAAACTGGACAGTCCCTATGTAAAAGAATCAATGGACACAAATCAGACATTAGGAATGGCAACATACAAAAACCTGTAGGGGAACACTTCAATCTCCCTGGACACACAATTGCAGAACTAAAGGTAGCCATCCTGCAGCAAAAAAACTTCAGGACCAGACTACAAAGAGAAACTGCTGAGCTACAGTTCATCTTCAAGTTTGACACAATTAACTCAGGATTAAACAAAGACTGTGAATGGCTTGCTAACTACAAAAGCAGCTTCTCCTCTCTTGGAATTCACACCTCCAGATCAGCTACTAGAAGTGGGCCTCATCCTCCCTGATTGGCTCCACCTGTCATCTCCAGCCTGATTCTGGCGTGCATATTTATACCTGCCTCTGGAAATTTCCACTACATGCATCTGTGAAGTGGGTCTTTACCACCCAGCTTATGCTCCTACACTTCAGTTAGTCTATAAGGTGCCACAGGACTCCTCGCCGTTTTTTAAAAAACAACAGATAGTCTATTAGCACCTCAAAGACTAAATAGTTAAAAGAGGCTGATAAGAACCATTAGTTTGCACTAGGAAAGGAAAAGTACTAACACTAGATTCTACACGGACAACAAGAACCATTGGCACCTTCATTGTTTGGTTGGTTGATAATGTGCAAGCCATCTGATATCATGATTTAGGCCATTTGCATGAGAGTTAAACTTGAGAATGAAGTGGAGTTACAATCCTTCTCTGAGTATTTGGCTTGTGGAATTGGTCTGAAACAAAAGAGCAACTTGTAGATCCCTTAACAAGTATCCAGGGACGTTAAAGTGTTCCCCAACAGGTTTTTGTGTGTTGCCTTTTTGGATATCTAATTTGTGTCCATTAATTCTTTCCCATAGAGACTGTCCATTTGTCCAATAAATATCGCAGTGGGGCATTTCTGGCATTTGATGGCATAGATCACATTACTGGATGTGCAGTTAAATGAGCCTCTGATTTGGTGGCTGATGTGGCTGGGTCCAGTGATGAAATCGCTTGTATAGATGTTTGGGCAGAGTTGGCACTGGGGTTGATTGCAGGGGTTGATTCCTAGATGCTTATGATGTAGCTGTGTAGTGTGGTTACCGGAAAGAATTTGTTTGTGGTTAGGGGGTTGTCTGTAAGTGAGAATAGGCCTTTCCCCCAAGGTCTCTGAGAGTGAAAGGTCATTTTCCAGGATAGGTTGTAGATTGTGGATAATGTGTTGGATGGGTTTAAGTTGTGGACTGTAGGTAAAGACTAGTGGAATTCTGTTGGTTTCTCTTTTGGGTCTGTCTTGAAGTAGTTCATGTCTGGGTACTATTTTGGCTCTGTCAATCTGTTTTATTCACTTCTCCATGTGGGTAATTCAGTTTTAGGAATACTCTATATAGATACTGTAGGTGTTTGTCTCTGTCTGTGGGATTGGAGCATTCCTGGATTACTTCAGTCAGGACTCCTCCCAAAGTCCAGGGATGCTTCCTTTGTCTGTCAAACATTGTTGATGGCATGAGTGGAGATGATGGGGCTTAGGTTATTTCAGGTTAGGTTATTTCTGCCTTGGCTGTGGCGCTCCGGCCATAGCGCTCTGCCCCAGCATCAGCGGGGCCGGCGGCATCTATAAAGCTGGGGCAGCAGTGGGGGCATGATGGAGCCCTTATCCAAGGCAGCATGACCCAGGAAGACAGAGACCTGCCCTGGTCTGGCAAATCCCCTTGTTCGGGACCATTTTTATATTTCCTCCTCTTCTTTGAGAATCAGCTTCAGCTGGGGTTCAGGTAGCACTGGCAGGCAGTCTATTTATATGGGAACCTACAGCTGTTCCATTGCCACAATGTGAATTTCTGACTTGCACTCTTCTTCCTGCCAAAGAATGGCTGCCTAATCAGGTGATAGTTCATTTGATGTGTTTGACACTGGCTGAGCATCACTTTGCCTTTTGTTTCTGAAGAACAGGCTAGTACCTGCTTTTCTAAACTTGGAGCATGTTGCAGGAAAGGCATATGGTAGAATCTTATAATTTTACACACAAAGTTGCCATTCCTATTTTACAAGGACAAAAACCAGCAAATATTGAGTTTTCAAATTATACCTCATAAGGCATACTTTGTGCAAAATTTATCATAGTCATATAAAAAGGGTAGACATAAGGATATAGACTGTCTGAGGGGGGTTGGTGCAGGATGGGTGCAGGATGCACTGGCAGAGTTGGAGGTGTGGCAAATTTGGAATATAGGTTGGGTGGAATGAACTGGAAGAAGTTGGGGTGCACTGGCTTGGGGGTATGTCACTTTCTCACTTGAGCCCTTCAATCTCCTGAGTCTGCTACCAGCCATTCCCATTTATCCCCTTCTCCTTGTTGTAGACCCTAACTATCCTTTCCCTATTACCCTACTCCTTATCAGCAGGGTCTACACAGACCAATTAATGTGCAACACATTAAAGCACATAAATCACACCTCCACAGCATGCTTTGCAACACTGGGTATATAAACCCTGACTGTAGAAAAATGTGTAGTTTCAGATGTACTCTACTAAAGTGATGGGCTAAGATGGGTGAATTCTCTGGTCCTGCATTACTGTTGTGTAACCTTCCAGCCAGAGCAGTCGTAGGTGCTGTTAATGTTGCCAATATGTTTCCTCTCCTTATTCTTTACCTTCAACATCTAAGCATGGCACAGTGTTTCTGGCTTTTCATACTTAGAATTATGCTTTGATTTACTTGAGTATAAAGTAGAGTTTGTATTTATATTCTGCTCAGCCTAGATGTTTATACTCTGTTCACCATTATAACACAAGGATTTGAAAAAGTAAAACATTTTAAAAAGGATATACCTGTGGCAATGGTGATAAGATGTGATATTTAGAAGCTGGAAGACAAAAGCCAAAGCCAATGAGTTACGGTAGTTGCAATTCAATAGCTGTAAGTGTGTTACAGGTGTGGCATTAGAAGATTATGCTAATATCAGGGAGGACTGTAGGTTCATCTGAATGTTTAGATGGCACAGATCATCTCCTCTCACATTAAAGGTTGTGGGAAGGGATTTTTGAGGAGGAAACATCCACAAGATCATCTTTCCCCAATATTGTACCATCTCCCAAACATAAGACCGTTTTGTGTGCTCCACGTTTAACCACTGTCTGTCCCTTCTTTCTTCCTAGCATAGCTGCACTACCAGGTACTCCCTGCTGGCCCCTGAGACCTCTGGAGATGGCTATGTGGAAAAGGTAATATAGCTGGTTGCCACATTTCTTTTAGTAAGCAAATTTACAGGACCCAGTAGTGACCGACATGTTTTCTGCCCTGTCTGTGGCTTGCTTGGTTTCCAATTTTTCCTATAGCACAGGCTCTGGACAACGTGGAGGGGATTCTGTGTCTAGGTATGGAGGCAAGACAGTGTCTTTGAAGGTCCTAAGTCTCCTTTCCTATGGAAGGGAAGAAGCCGCGTATGAAGGACTCCTGCATGACCAGTCTCCTGAAGTGCAATATAGCATATAACTGGGAAATCTTCTTGGAGGAGTATGAAAAAAATCCTTTCAGCTTTCAAATTCTCTGAATCCTTTTCTTAGTTCTGCTGTTTTATGTCATACTTTGCTATTGACTTTCATTTCAGTAATGCATAAAGATAGAGTTAATAAGTGAAGTGTGAGAGGTGAAGGTAACTTGACATTTCTAAGTAAAATACTTCACATATTCCCAGATGTATCTAAAGCAACACAGATTCACAGGGAAAAAAAGGCATTGCTCATATCAGCGTTCACATCTCCTACTATAATGGCTCCTGTGCTTTTTTCTGGTAAGCTCAGATTGTTTGCAGATGTGAAACAGTTTTTTTTTCAGTTATGGTTATACAAAACCTTTCTCACAACACAACTGAATAGTGTAGAGGAGAAGTTCAGTAAACAAGGTTCAGATGGATTTGAGAACCTGCTGGCAGAACTATTCTTCCTGACATTTAGCAGTCAGTTTGTTATATGCTGTGGTATTTTATTTTATACCAAACTTGAAAGCGTTCCGCAGGCACTCTGTGCTACTGTGGATTTATTCTTCTCTTTTCTCTTTGTAGATGGTCTTTTAGAACATTTGGTTCTTGTTTTCTGATTTTATACATGCAATCCAAAGTGATCTGTGGACTGAATCAGGACTAATAATTATTAATATTGCATATTTTTCTGTTAACTTTTTAACTTATCAGTCTCTATCAATCAAGATATTATTGGTGGTAAATTTTGAAAACCAATAACAATGATAAAACTTTTTAAAATAAAATTTAATGTGTCAGGTTTTACCTTACAAAAAGAGATCCCATTTATATCGACAAAAGAACAACTTAAAGGATAGTCTCATTATAGGAACAAATTGATGCATTTTGCTTATCATTTTGTGGTAGCCCCTTAAACAACTTCCTCTAAAAATCTTTTTCAGTACTGAAAAATAGTAAAATTTCAGTTTTTACCTCATTTGTAATCTTTTTTGAATAATTTCCAACTTGTGAAATATATTTCAAGCCTTATCAAGATCCCGACAATATCTAGATCTTTTTAAAATTGTATTTAGCAAACATGACACAGTTTATTTAGGAAAAACACTATTTCTGATATTGGTGGTTAGGACAATAAAAGAACAATGAAATAAATAGAAAAACTGAGGGATATTTATACCCAGAGGTGAAACAAAATTGGTGCATCCTGGTGCATAGCTCCAGCAATAGCTGGCTGATCTGTGGCAAAAGCCAGCAGGGAGCTATTTAAAGAGCTATCAGGGACCTGGGTTGCAATAGAACAGTACCTGTAAGAAATTTTAAGTTATTTTCACCGCTGTTTATATCTAATGAAAAAAGGAATACTGCACAAAAGTGAGCAAAGTTGCCATGTTCAGCAGAGACCCGTAAAGTAAGAACAACAGAAGAAATGTCTGGCAGGCTGTTTTTGAAAACTGTAGGGATTTCACCTCGCCTTGTGTTGACAAGTATGGTGCCTTGCAAAAACCATTTGCTCTCCCTAGATTTTGAAGAGGGAGGACAATTACGAGAGTGACTAGAACATGAAGAGTTAGAACATGATTTTACATTTGATTTTGCCTAACTATTGCTGGTGGAATTCTAGAATTAGGCTAACAATAAAGGGAGTTGATCATAGTATTTATAAGTGATGGTAGAGGTACTTAGAGGGATGTAGGTGGGTGCTCTTACATATTGGGAAGTAAATATACAATGAGTACATTGTTGCATAAATTGTGGTTGTCTGGAAATTGTTCACATAGCAAAGAAAAACTATTTTTTCACTGGCTTCAGGGGGTAGCCGAGTTAGTCTGTACAGAAAAAAACAACAAATGGTCTGGTAGCATTTTATAGACTAAAAAAACAGGTAGATGGTATCATGAGCTTTCATGGGCACAGCCCAGTTCTTCAGATGACTAGAGTTTTGAGTTTAGGACGTGCAGACCCAAAATAAATAGGAGGGGGAAGGGCAACGAAAAAAAGGAGGGGTGGGAGACAGGGAGCAGAAGGTAGAGGGAACCAGTAAGTATCTGAAGATTGGGTAGTTAAAACAAAGCAGATAAGAATCAAAGTCAATTGATAGTATCCTTCCGGACATAGGAATCTATTCAAAGAGCTGTTTGCACCTTTATTGGTAAATAGTGTCCCAACCATCCTTCATTAGGATTGAGTCAATTAGCATGAGAATTGAATTTGTGGATGAATTCTAATTCCAATGCTTCTCTGTGTATCTGGCTAGTAGAATTGGTTTGTGAGAAGACAGCCACTTGAAGATCTTTTAAACAGTGATTAGGAAGATGAAAGTGTTCCCCAATAGGTTTCTGTATGTTTCCTTTACGTATATATGATTTGTGTCCATTGATTCTTTCCCGCCGAGACTGTCCAGTTTGTCCAATATATATAGCAGTGGGGCATTGCTGGCATTTGATGGCATAGATCAAATTACTGGATGTGCAGTGAAATGATCTTTTGATTTAGTGGCTTATGTTGTTGGCTCCAGTGATGAATTTGCTAGTATAGATATATGGGCAGAGTTGGCATCGTGTCTGGTTGCAGGGCTGGGTTCCTGGATGCTTATGATGTGGTTGTGTGGCATGGTTACCGGAAATAATTCATTTCAGGTTGGAGGGTTGTCTGTAAGCGAGAATAGGCTTTTCTCTCAAGGCCTCTGAGAGTGAGGGATCATTTTCCAAGATGGGTTGTAGAATATGTATAATGCGTTGGAGGGGTCTGAGTTGTGGACTATAGGTAATAACAAGTGGTGTTCTGTTATTTTCTCTTTTGGGTCTGTCTTGAAGTAGTTTATGCCTGGGTACTTTTTTGGCTCTGTCAATTTGTTTTTTCACTTCTCCAGGTAGGTATTTCAGTTTTAGGAATGCTCTATAAAGATCCTGTAGGTGATTGTCTCTGTCTATGGGATCGGAGCAAATCCTGTTGTATCTTAGGGATTGGCTGTATACAATAGACTGAGAAATGTGTGTGGGATGGAAGCTGGAGGCATGAAGGTAAGTGTAGCAATTGGTGGGTTTCTGGTATAAGGTGGTGGAAATTTGCCCATTATTTAACTGTACTGTAGTATCCAGGAAGTGGATTTCTCATGTGGACTGGTCCAGATGAGAAATTTGTCAAAACTCCGGTCATCTGAAGAAGTGCGCTGTGCCCACAAAAGCTAATGATAACATCTGCATGGTTTGTTAGTCTATAAAGTGCTATGAGACCATTTGTTGTTTTTTTCTGTACAGACTAACTCGGCTACCCCCTGAAGCCAGTGAAAAAATTGAAGCCAGTGAAAAATTTCTACAATAGACTGAGAAATGTGTCTGGGATGGAAGCTGGAGACATGAAGGTAAGTGTAGCGGTCAGTGAGTTTCCGATATAAGGTGGTGGAAATTTGTCCATTATTTAACTGTACTGTAGTGTCCAGGAAGTGGATTTCTCATGTGGACTGGTCCAGATGAGAAATTTGTCAAAACTCTGGTCATCTGAAGAAGTGGGCTGTGCCCAGGAAAGCTAATGATACCATCTACATGTTTTGTTAGTCTATAATGTGCTACCAGACCATTTGTTAATTTTTTCACTGTTTATGCTGAAAGAATGGGACTCATTTGTAGAAGTTGCCTACATTTTAGTGATGATGAATAAAATGACCCCCTTTTCTGTAATGTGATACAGATGCAGTAAAGGGCCAAAATATGTCTTTCTGTGCAAAGAGAGGTGAACCAGGAAAAGTTAACTCAAATGCTTCATGAATTAGGCTCCAGGACTTGGACTTGATTATCTTCTGGGCTGGAACTGAGCTTCAATGCAAGCATGTGGGATTCCTCAGGGGTCTGTTTTGGGGCTGGTTCTGTTCAATATCATCATCAATGATTTAGATGATGGCATAGAGAGTACGATTATTAAGTTTGCAGATGATACCAAGCTGGGAGAGCTTGCAAGTGCTTGGAGGATAGGGTCAAAACTCAAAATGATCTGGACAAACTAGAGAAATGGCTTGAGGTAAACAGGAAGAAGTTTAATAAGGACAAATGCAAAGTACTCCACATAGGAAGGAACAATCAGTTTCACACATACAGAAAGGGATCTAGGGGTCATAGTGGACCACAAGTTAAACATAAGTCAACAGTGTGACAGTGTTGTAAAAAAGCAAACATGATTCTGGGATACATGACCTGCCCTGACATGTCCCCTTCTTCAGTAGTGTGAGGGAAAAATAGGCACAGGGTTCATCTGCAGCAGAGATGCACCAGCCAGAAGTCCCTCTATGTCATAAGAATTCTCTGTTGGGCACTTGCAGCTAGACTATGGCTCCTTTGTATCACTCAGAATGTCTGGCTAATTTTCCCCTTATAGGGGAGGGTAGCGTCTCACTTGCACCAACCTATTGCCCTAGGAATATAAGGGATATAAGGAAACCCAGAGGAAACAGATCTCATTGGATCCCCTCCCCAATGGCAGCACTGCCCTCTCAGTGGCCATGGGGCCACTGTTCCAAGACATTTCTGAGGCGATGTCCAGACTACACGCCTTTTTTGACAGAGGCTTTTTTGAAAGATACTTTCGAAAAAGCCTCTTTTGAAAAAGAGGGTCTAGATTGCACTAAGCAGATCAAAAAAACCCTCCGCTTTTTCGAAAAAGAGCATCCAGACTGGCTGAACGCTCTGTCAAAAAAAGGGCATCCGGAAACACTTCTGCCAGGGCATGGGGGCAACCTTTACTTCTGGGTCCTGCAGCATGCTCTTTGCAGAGACGCGTGCTTAAAGGGACCCCCCTGAACAGCCATTCCTCTGCTCCTGCAGCTGGCTTGCCTACCTCCTAGAGTTACAGCAAAGCTTCTGCAGTGCTTGCTTTGAGTGCCCTGCTTTCTGGGACACCACAGCATTTTTTTTCCTGGTTGGTTTTTGTGCTTTGAATTGGTTTTTTTTGCCATGGAGCTGGAGCTGCCCCAGGGCAGGTGATGGCCCCACTCTGTAGTGCTTCAAGTTCTGCTGCAACTCCATGAGACCTTAATGATGTTCGTGCCAGATCTGGATTCAGAACCCAGCTTTGAGCCCCTCACTCGGACTGCAGCTCCACTGCCCTTGACACCTAACTTACTCCTGGAAGGGCGAGTTTGGAGGCTGGACACCAGTTCAGACTGGTGGCACCGTCTTGTTATGGAGCAATGGGATGATGAGGCTTGGCTCCAAAACTTCCATATGCAGAAGTCCACGTTCCAGGAGCTGTGTGCCTGGCTTGCCCCTGACCTATAACGCCAGGACACCCACTTGCGGCCCGCCAACCCCCGAAGAAGTGGGTCACTATTGCCCTGTGGAAGCTGGCCACCCCCGACAGCTACCACTCGGTGGGACACCAGTTTGGTGTGGGAAGGTCTACTGTTGGGGCCGTCTTGATGGAGGTAAGTCACTCTCTGGGGACAGTCCATGGGAGGAGGTGTGTGGATAAGGGGGATGGTCAGGACCGGGCAGAGTGAATGGGGGATGGGGTGGGAGTGGTAGAAGCCCTCCTGGCCTCACCCTGCCGTGGTGCGGGGCGGGGGGGAGGTTTGCCTGAGAGCAGGCTCTTGGGGTCTGGGAGGGGAGGGGTGGAGGAGCACCTCTCATCAGCTCATGCAACTCCTGTAATTTCCTGTTATGTGTGTTTCTATTTGTCCCTTTCTGCAGGTGGTGACGGCCATCACTTCGGAGCTGCTTCACAGGACTGTCCACCTCGGAGACCTGGATACCATCGTCACCAGATTTGTGGGGCTAGGATTTCCGAACTGCAGTGGAACACTTGATGGAACTCACATCCCAATCCGCACACCACCCCATCGAGCATCCTAGTACATTAATAGAAAGGGATACTTTTCCATGATGCTTCAGGCCCTGGTTGACCACCGGGGACAATTCACAGACATTTGTGTCGGGTGGTCGGGCCGGGCACACAATGCCTGGATCTTCTGGAACTTGTACCTGTACCACAGGCTGGAACATTCTTTCCAGAGCAGAACTTTGCAGTTGGGGATGTGCAGATGCCTATGTGCATCATGGCTGACGTGCGTACCCCCTTATGCCCTGGCTCATGAAGCCATTCACTGGACACCTGGATGCGAAAAGGGAACTGTTTAACTCCCACCTGAACCGGGCTCGCTTGCAGGTAGACTGTGCCTTCGGGCATCTGAAGGGCAGGTTTAGATGCCTGCTCACTCGCCTGGACACTGGGGAACGCAACATCCCCGAGGTGGTTGCTGCCTGTTGTGTGCTGCACAACCTGGTGGAGAGGAAAGGTTAGGCCTTCCTCCCAGGGTGGGGGACACGGGCTGATGTGGAGGGGAGGCAGTTTGAGCAGCCCGGGACAGCTGCCATACGCCAAGCCCACCTGTCGGGATTGTGAATTTGGGAGGCCCTGAGGGAGAGATTCTTCCAAGGAGCCCGATGAGTTTCCCCAGGGCCTTCCAAATGTGGGTTTGCTCCATTCTCCCAGTGCCTTCCTCCACACCCCCGCAACCCATCCCTACCCCACTTTGTACACATACACAGAGAAGAGAGACAGGTGTGGTTTACAAAATGCTTACAGTTTATTGCACTGTTGTATGTAACAAACAGTATAACTCTTTTGTAAAGAAAAATAAACTGTTTGTTAACAAATTAAAGTGCTTCCCTTACTGACTGTCACTGGTGGGAAGGGGGGATGTAAATCTGGAAGGCGGGAGGGAGGATGTAAACCTGGAAGCAGGGAGGGAGGCTCAGGGCTGAGGGTGTTCACTGGATGAAGAGCTGCCACCTCGGGTACGGGGGCCTGCTTGGAGACAGCCATGCGTGTGGGTAGGGGGCTGGCCAGGAGGTGGGGCCGCACTTGGGTCTGGGATGGCAGGAGGTGGGGGGGGGGTAAGGGGTAGGCGGGGCAGGCTGAGCAGGAGGGGCAGGAACAGGGACAGGACCTAGGAAGGCCATCACCTCCCGGATAGCAGTGCAGACTGCAGTGCACTACTGGATGAACTTGTCCAGCAAGTGACTGCACCACTCTGCCTCTGCCTGCATCCTCTGCATAAATGTGTCCTGCATCCCTTGCAGGACCGAGATGTGCTGGTGCGTCAGGTCCAGGTATGTGCGCCAGTGCCAACGGGTTCCATGCAGCCATCTGGATGGTGGGACAGGTGTGGCGCGCCCCTCCTGGACAGCTCCTCTGGCTGTGGAGGACAAGAGGGAAAAGTCGTCAGGCATGCATGCTCACACTTTCCCTGAGAGGGCATGCCCTCCTTCTCAGCAGTCAGTGGCTGTCCTAGGGTCAGGGGATGCTCATGTGGTCTCAGCAAGGTGTGGTGTGGCCTGGCCAGCAGCCACGGCTTCCCTGGAGCCCAGAAGGTGTGCAGGCCACCATCCTGCCCCCCGCCCTCACACACACACGGCCAAGCAGCACAGACAAGTGTCAGGTCATAATTGGGGTTCCCACAGGTTGCTGAGAGGCCTGAAGCTGCGTGGCAATCCCAGGGTCCCCAACCCATGCCTGCAGCTGGCATCACCATCTGCAGGAGCAGGTGGTGCCTCGCACCCATGCGGGTGCAGGGATAGGATGGCCCTCCCTGCAGTCAGCCATGTGTGGGGCCCCCCCAGGCTGTGATCAGCATGACACGTCACAGTACCACACCATCCACTTTGCTCCTGCCTCCCCTGCCCTGGGTGTGTTGGACCCTCACAGCACTCATCTGATGTTCCCTCCCCGTGTCCGAAGTTGTCTGGGGGGCCTCCTGCGTCTGGGTGTCTGGCTCCTGGGTGAGGCTCACTGTGCTCCTGGTGTCCTCTTCCTCCTCCTCGTCTTGAGATGCTGGTCTTCAGTGATGTCATCGTGGAGCTGCGGCCGCTGCTGCACAGGTGTCTCCATTCCAGACTCCACAACCTTCTCTGGAGAGAGGAGTTCCCCTCCCCCAGGATCTGGTCCCGATCCTCATAATACGCACATAGTGTGCCGCTTCCCCAGAGCGGGAGCTGTGCTCCTGGGCCCTAACTTAACCCTGCCGCAGCTCCTTGACCTTTGCTCTGATTTGGCCTAGTGTGCGGGAGTGGTGGCCTTTCTTAGCAAGGCCATCGGTCATTTGGGCATAAATGTCTGCATTTCTCCTCCTGGACTGCAGGGCTTGCAGAGCCTCCTCCTTGGACCAAAGCTCCAAGAGGGCTTTGATCTCGGGCTCAGACAATGAGGGTGCCCGGTGTTTGGTGCCCTGGCTTGGTGCTGGGATGTGTCCCTGGAAGGGGCAGAGGAGTCTTGGGAGGCTCGTGCCTGGGACATGGCTCTGAGTGGGCCTACCAGCAAGAGCCGAGCAGTCAGGGTCCTGCTTGGAGCTGGTTGCTGCCACAATGCTGGGTGCCTGTGCCTTTAAAAGATGGCTACAGGCAGGAACAATAGAGGTGAGAGGTCTGGCAAAGAGTGTCCACCAGGGCTTCTTCCTGGAGGCCTTTATTTAAAAAAAAAAAAAATTCCCCACGTCCACACATACCTTTTTTCAACAGAACTCTGTTGAAAATAGTGTTATTCCTCATAAAACGAGGTTTACCGCCGTCGACAAAACCACCGTGTTCTTTTGATTTACTGTCGACAGACCGCGGCGGCAGTCTAGACACAGGTAAAGATTTTTTGAAAAAAGGCCGCTTTTTTAGAAAAATCTCTGTAGTCTAGACACACCCTGAGAAAGTAGAGAGGAAGATAATGTTGCTCCAAGAACCATCGACTTCTAGAACATTTATGGGTAGAAAATCCACAGGGTAAGTGGAGGACCATGTCACATGCTCTCTCTATCTGATCCTCCGCCAGCCTGACATATATCCCTGAAACTGGGGGGCTCAACAAATGTAGTTTGTTCCCAGGTTTGGAGAGGGTCAGAAAGAAAAATCTGATATGGAACTGCTTCATTCTTCCATTGGCCACCTCCACCTGGCACTTGAATGTGTGTGCTCCCTTCTGTACTTCAGAAAGATTTATGTTGGACTGTAGTCTAACCAGGTGAGAAAAGAGACTTCAATGTTGTTTTCAAGTTCAATAGTGAATTGATAGGTGGCTGTACATCATCTCAGCTTCTTCCTGCCGACTTGTTGTAAACAATATCATTGAGAGACCGTATAATAGGATGAGCATAAAGCATCCTGTTACATTTAAATAAATGCCCTGATGTATGCAAGATGATCATTAACAGCTTTTCAGTGTGTAAATCTTACCACTAAAAGTTCTAGATTTTCCATTTACTGGTACACTGTTGGGCAGCTTCTCTATACATGACTACTATTGTAATGGAGGACAAAAGGGTCCAGTCACATTTTTTAAATTGACTTTTGAAAAACAAGACAGTTGATGAGATGGTAATATTTGTTCTCTCTATGCAAAGGACACCCTGATTCTGATTTTGGTGACAAGGTATTTACATTATGGCACTTTCATTGACTTCATTGGAGATCCTCTGACTTAAGCCAGTATAAGCAAGTGTGATCAGAATAAGGATTCATAGATTTTTTCCCCCCCTATGGTGGACTCTTGGTCCTTCTGTCAGTTCCCTTTTAAAACCTGTTCTACTGCATAGTGAAGAAGGCACCACAGTGCTCCATAGAAAGTTCTTTTTGCATCATAATTCTACTTCCAAAGAAAGTTAGATGAAGAAATGAGGACCCAATCCTGGATAACGATTCATTGACTTCAACAGGAGCGGACTCACACTCACAGTCAGTAGGCTTAAAATAAATTATTTTATAAAATGCCATCCGAGGCCCTACTGGAATTTCCCAGTGCTGAGTCTCCAGCTACTGCCTTAAAGCAGCTTTTGGTCTTCTTTTTGCTGCTGGAGTACTACAAAAGACACTTCAGAAGAACCAGAGTTTGAGCCTACTGACCGCAGAGTTTGGTCCAGAGAGAAACAGCAAACTTTTCAATAAGGAAGAATGAAAAATGAAGTATGCTATACCTTCCACCTTCTGCCTTTGAATTTAAACTAATGAAGCAAATTGCTGTCAAATGGTTGGGGGAGAGTTCATTTTTATTAAAGGACTTAAAAGAATAACAATGTAAAAATAACCCAGGGACAAAGAGAAAAACGATCATTTACATATTCTTATAATTTATGGAGATATAATAGGTCTATTACTATTATTATCACATTATAATTAACCAATTTTTAAACAGTAAATTGCTGACCTTTATCTCACAAAGGCAGAGGCGTAACAGAAAACTTCAGTTTCATTCGCCCTATTGGCTTTTCAGGTTGCTTTGGGCTCTACATAAAATTTAAAAAGTATAAAAAAGAACCTCCCCTGGCAACAAATCAAAACAGAGCCAGAAACAAACCCCAAAACAGCCCCCAAACAAAGCAAGTTTAATTTTCCTACGAGTGTGCATTTGATAATGAAACTAGCTCCTAAATGTCAGATTTGTGGCTGGTCCCTTTGTGGTGTTGCCAAATCTTCAGGTCACCTGGGTTTTGCCTCTGGCTTTTGTTCACATGAACAGTCTGGGAAAAACTTATAGCATCAGAAAGTTTAATTTCACTACAAAAAGTGACAAACATCAATGGCATAGATTTGGCTTGAAAAACAGAAATGAAGGCCCAATTGTCAAGAGCAAATGAATGATTGCTGTGTGCACTCTGCATGCCCATTGCATTATAAATTAGCTGACTTTGAAATGAATAATGATTTTTAAAAAAATCTTCCACCATTAACAGTTTCTGAGCTTTCAGAACAAACCTCTTCTTTTTGTATTAAGAATTTTATGGCTGAGAATGTCAGTCCATTAAAGAAGAGGTAGCCAGCCTTGCTTTGCAGGTTGGCATTTTCATCTTGAAACAATTGTCATTTAATGAGCAAGAAAAGAGCACTTTGAGAGTCAGTGTTTATTTTTATGCAGTATGATTATCCTACTGGTTGCAAGACAGTGTTTTTAATGCACAATTTAAAATGGTTTATATCAAATTGAGCTCTAAATGGACACATTTCATTAAATCTGCAAGACTTTCCTTCTAATCCCATTAAATTTCATTATAAAAATCACCAGCCTATAGCTTAAAGTATTAAAGTTTTATCTCTAATACTTGTGCAGTTTTTTTAATGCCAAGTCCAAATTAAAATAAAACATGGCGTGTCTTATTTTTAAGTTCCACATCTGTGTTAGAGAATTAAAATATTAGGATTGGACCCAAGATTGCAAACTTCCTGTCCACAGGAGGTTTTGTTACCAGCAGCCTTCATTATTTCATCCAGAAGAAAAAGGAACAAAGCCAACATTATATGTAAGTGGGAATGTACCAGGAAGAGGAACTTTTTTAAGGGCACCTTACAGAAAGGGCTAAATCCAGCTCACCCGACTTATCTGAATATTCCCACTAGTCAATCAGACAAATCTGGATATCCCCTACTCAGGCAAAAATCCAATTGAAGTATATTAGAGTTTTGCTTAATAAATGCTTTGTATACATTAATGACCCAATAGGACCAGTCTCACAAGAGAGACCAACAGGTGGTCTACACATTACCCAGCAGCACCCATTCTAATACACTGACATCCATTCTCATGATCTTAATCTCTTTTGATCAGTTTTTAAAAAATTACATCATGTGTATTTCTTTCTTTCTGTTTACAAAGACCAAAATCACGTTGCTTTTCAACAACAAAATAGAGCATACTATATTTGAAAATGAATTTTCAAATTCTTGTGAGTTGACTTGTCACCATCTGGACTTCTCAGTAAAACAATATGTATCGAGCAACAGGCAGAATCTAAATACAACATAAACACATGTGCAGTCTCAAAGTTTCTTGGACCACAATCATCTTTTGGTCAAAAATCATTACGTTAAAATACTTTCAGACACAAATGCAATTATGTTCAATACTTACGTTCTCCAGCAGTCTTAATGGAGGCATGAAAGCACTTTCCATCCAAACAAATGGGATGTCACAGTCCTATTCGCACCCATAGGTATTGGAAGTGATTGGGTATATTATTATTTTATTATTCATACTTTGAAGTGAGATGATGTGGTTTCCTTGAAGAGACACTATCCAAATGTTAAGTTCTCACAGTTAGGCTTTCTGAAAAAGAAGTGTAAAATGTTCTCCAGATGTCCAAAATAATTATTAGAAAAATCCCCCAGTTCAGTGCTGAGAGATTTTTGGCTATTTTTTAAAATTATGCTGTTACTGAGATGCAAAGAATGTGTTCCCTTTGGCCTCATAGCGTATGTCTACATTTCAATAAAACACCCATGGCTGGCCCATGCTAGCTGAGTTCAGCATGTGGGGCTAAGGGTGAGAGCTTATAAAATTGCAGTGTAGACACTCAAGTTCCAGAGGCTGGGCTCCAGTCCAAGTCTAAACAACTATACTGCAATTTTATAGCCCCACAGCCTGAGCCCTGTGGGCCCAAGTCAGCTGACACAGGCCAGCTGCAGTTTTTTTACTGCAGTGTAGACAGACTCATGAATTTTAAGGCCAGTGGGGAATATTATATCCTCTACTCTGACCTCTTGTATATTTACGTGACTGTCTGCAGGCAAGATCAAGTCAGAACACTTTTCTGCTGCCATTAGGACTCAGTCCATTTGTTTAGGCAACTAATGAACAGTAAATATTCCAACTTTTCATTTTAAAATAGTTTCATTTAGAAATTTAGTTAATTTTGAAATAGTGTGAAAAACACCACTGCTAACCTGAAACAAAATGAAAAACAAAAACATAATTGTTTTTGTTTAAACCGAATCAAATATTGTTTAAATGTTCATTTTGGTTCTTTTTTTTTTTTTTTTGGCTTGGCCCCCCAAACAACAACAACAATAGAAAACCCCAAAATCAAGTATTTACTCAATTGTAGTTATAATACAGTACTCCAACATAGCAACATTGCGTGCTTCCTGGACTATTTATTACGTATTAGAATGGATCCAACTGACTCCATGGTGTTACTGTAAGAGTTGAAATGATTCAAGTTCTTTGGTGATATACTACACTTACCACACTCCACAGACTCCAGCATGTGGTGGGTTCCCATCAATATTAACATAGTTCTAATACATAAATATAATTATTTTCAGGGGCTGGTAGGAAAGAGAAAGGGAAAATTCCCTACCCACAATTTTAGAGGTTAAAGAGGAAGATCAAAGTAATAGATGTAGAGCAAATTTAGTCACTATAGGGCAATTCAATAGATGGGTACAAGAGTAACTGTGTCCCATGGCATTTCTTAGTCTAGTTCCTGGGATACCTCTCCATCTCATCATGAGAAGGAAATCTAAGTACTGACTTCTAGGAACCCAGAGCCAGAATTCAATCCTGTTGACTGTGTACTATTTGAGGGCCCCTTTGAATTGTCTTTCTGTTATCAACTAGTAGGAGGCCTTCTTAATTGAAGATGGTTCTAATATTCTGGTACAGGTTGTACCTCCCTGCTCTGGCACCCTTGTAACCTGAGTGGTCCTGAAACAGGGAATTTGCTGGACCAGGGGAAGTCAATTCTGGACATATTGGGTATGTCACATCTAGACTACATCCCTCTTTTGACAGAGGGTGTAAATTAGGCACTTCAAAACTCCAATGAAGCCGGGATTTGAATTTCCCACACTTCATTTGCATAATCGCGTCATAGCGCTCTTTCGAAAAGGTGCTATTTCGAAAGTAAAACTGCAGTCTAGACTCAGTTCTTTCAAAAATAGAAGCCTTTTTTGAAAGATCCTATAAACCTCATTTTTTGGGGGGCACTTGTGGGAAGAGGCAGGGTGGCTGCAGAGTTCTGTGGTAGGGGCCAGGACCCCCAGGATTGCAGTCCCAAAAGAGTGCACCAAGCTCTGTGGCCGCCGGGCTGTGCTCCCCAGCACTGGGCTCTCTACCCACTCTGTCTCTTCCCCCAAATGTCCCCCTATCCCCGCTCTTTCCTCCCCCTCTCCGAACGTTAGTGCTTCAAATTAGCTATTTTCGGTCCTCTGGAAGTTTGGGGAGGGCAGGGGAGGAGTTGCTGAGCATGGGGCCCACCTTTTCCCCATGAGTGCTCCAGCCCAGGCTATGTCTAGACTACACTGATCTATTGGGAAAAAGTATGCACTCTGCAATTTTTCTGATAGTTTTTTCGGAAGAGGCTTTTCTGAAATTTGGCCCGTCTACACTGAGCCAAATTTTGGAAAAGGCCTTCTTCCTTCTGGGAGGAGGAAGACAGGGCTTTCGGAAGAGCGCATCTGCTCTTCCTCAAAAAAAGTGGAAGAGCAGACACGTTCCCTGGATATGGCAGAGTTTAGACATAGCCCCAGGAGCAACCATGGGGATGCTGGATCACAGATGTTGCCGGATAATGGAGGTCTGGATTATAGAGGACCAACCTGTATTGACACAGAAGATGTCAAGATGTCATCCAATCAGCAAACAGAAAAAATACCACCTGTCTATAATAATTAACCAACACAGCATGAATTGGAAATTCCTCTCTACCCCCAAAACAAAGTTTGTGAATGATCTACAGGCAAATAATCTGCCCCCACCAAAACAAAATCTCTGAAGAATTAATGAATAATTTGAGGTAAAACCATAACATTCGCATGTTTTTGCATGCAAATGTTATGATTAGTTTGCAGACAATCTGCACAGAGGGAAAAGGAAGGCATTCTTTAACAAAATTGTTGTGAATTTTCTACCCAGCTCTGTCCAAGACTGGAAAGAGCATGAAGCATGGTTTATCACCATAATCCTTTTCAGAAGTGTTGGGAGTCAGCATTTCCCTTAAAATGTATAAATGCCTTGAATTGTTTTGACTCTTTAACAGTATCCAGGAGAGAAGTCTTTTTCTTTTAGCTCCTCTGTGGCAAGCTAAGACTCTCACACCCACAACATATGAAAGAAATGGCAAACTTGTTGGCAATGAATTAAAAGCTTTCCATTGTTTTAATTCAATTCTGAATGTTAATGCTTTGTATAAGGTTTAAGACTTTAGCATGGGGCTTTTTGTTACCAATCCTAGGCAAGATATGGGCAATAACCAATAAATCATGGAAGCCCTAGCCCCATTACATGGCACTGACCGCCTGAGCCCTGTCGCAGTCTGGGAGGCTGACTGCCCAAAGCCAGAGCTCCACTGCTGTGTGGGACTGAGACTGAAGCCAGAAGTCATGGAGGTCTGTTGAAATCACAGAATCTGTGACTTCCATGACGAAATCATATCCTTAATAATATGGCTATACTCCTACCACCATTTTTGGGTGTTTTTTTCCTTGTGCTCTTCACAGAACTCGCCCCCCTTGGCAATGAGATAGTTGTGTTGCAAAGCATCTTTCCTGTATTAAATTAGGATGAATTTGAAATGTAATGCAGATAAAGACCAAAGCAAACCTGTTCACTCACCAAAGGTCCCAGTTCAATCAAGCACATAAACATGTACTTTGCTTTCAGAGTATGAGTAGCTCCATTCACTTCAAATGTTACACGCATGCTTGTCTGGATTGGGGCATATGGTCTGCAGGAAGGGAATGCACATAGACTCATAGGCTAAGTCTACACTGCAGGCTTTTTGCGCAAGAAAGGCTGTTCCTGCGCAAAAACTTGTGGAGCGTCTACACTGCATGTGTGTTCTTGCACAAGTACATTTACAGTAAAGCATCAGAAGAGAGGGCTTCTTGCGCAAGAATTATTCCTCTCCCCACGAGGAATAAGCCCTCTTGCGCAAGAACTCTTCTTGCGCAAGAACTCTTGCGCAAGAAGGCAGTGTGGACAGGCAACAGGGGGTTTCTTGTGCAAGAAACTCCTATGGCTAAAATGGCCATCAGAACTCAGTAACTCAGAATCACCCCTCCTCCATCTAGCATCATGTCACCAGCAATTGAGGATATTTGCTACTAGCAGTAACATATTTTATGTATCTCATGGAATGTTGCAGATGACTGTGGTGGAAGCAGGCAAAGCAAGGGCATGGATCCATATTTATGTGGAAACAGTGGTATTGTTACTACACTAATTGCTGTATGGGGACACTGCCTCCTAGATCAAAGGAGGATTACATCTTCCCAGACCCTCCATACTCCATCCACAAAGAACCCACGTCTTTCAGTTTTATTCAAGGGAAGGGAAATTAATCTTCTATAACTAAATATGTTGCTTCCACAAATATATTGTGTGTCCACTGGATTCAAGGAGTATTTAGAAATGTGCTTATTTGTTGTAGGAGTGAGATTATAACTCAGCACTACACTATTAATACTTGTTTTTATAAAACCTTTATGAAGCTGTAAAGTTATATGGTGCTTTCCCCAGATCCAAAGAACTTGCATATGTGCTTATAATTGCCTTGCTTGACAAAACCCTCAAGGCAGCTGCTGTTCAAAGAAAGATTTTTTAAAAAGAGTTTAAGGAAGGCTGACTAAAATGCTTATGGAAAGAGGAATGTGCTGATCCTAAGTTTAAAATGAACTAAGGGAAGCAGATTTGAAGGTACTGGGCAGAAAAGGCCAATTCCCCAAGGGGTGTAATTAACAAAGGCCTTGATAATTTGCTGTATCTCCAGCCTGAATTTAGGGATATTTACTAAATGAGTATGAGAGGGCCACAAAATGTGAGATGGAACATAAGGAGAATAAAGATCACTTAAATCAGAAGAGATATAGCCATGAAGGACCTTGTAGGTTAAAGACGATCTTTTTACATCATTTCAGGACTTTATGGGAAATCAGTGTAGTGGTTCACAAGAAATAGGTGAAATATAATAACACTTTGTGTTGGTGACTAATCTCATCTCAGCATTTTAAACCATTAACTTTTTTTTTTCAGGACAAGTTCAGGAACACCATCTGGTATGGGTGATAATCAGTACATGAGGTGACAAAATCATGAACAAGCAAAGTCAGCAGGAGAAGGCAAGAAATATTACCAGTCAGTAACATTTCTTAAATGACAAAAAGAGATATTTTCCCTCCCTGCTTCCACTGTGGCTCAGATAACAGTTGGGAATTCAAGGTGACACTGAGTCTATTAGTGAATGCTGAGGCTGTAACTGGAAAGTGGCCTGTGAGTGTGTCGTCATGCCAGCCTGTGAGTAGCGGCCACTCGTTGTGAGCTTTAAAATCTGTATCACGTGTTTTTAAATGTTAACTGTAAATGTTGTTTTCTTTGAGCAAGAGAAGCACTGAATGCTTGGAGAGTCTGGAGGCATGACTTCATAGGATCCCTCCTAGAGCTTTTCAATTATTTGCCCTGTATCACCACTCTCCAGAAGTTTTGTATCTCTGCACAAATACTTTGTATGAAAAAGTATTAGCTGAACATTGCTACATTTCAAAAAGAAGTGGCTGGGAAGCAGTATTTACATAGCCTATACCTGCATGGTAAGATGTGTGCTAGGTAACTTATAAATACCTCATATATTACTGATAGATAATTCCATTCACAGTACAGTATATTGCAAAACCAAAGCAAACCGGACACCAAAACCAACAATGCAGATATGTGGTTTTGTTGTACTTTACATATTTCTGCATGCATATCATGTTTCTGTTCAAACTATAAAGTGAATATCTATGGTCAATATTCTTGGTATTAGAATGAAACTCAGGGACTCAGTGGGTCCTGCATGTGCTCAGTACTTCTCAGGCTCAGGCATTTAATCATTAGTCTATGCATCTGTAAGTAACTAAAGTAAATTGATGGTGGTACTTTTGCTTTATCTGCATGTCCTGAAATGAGTCAAACTCTCATTACATCTCATTAATCTCTTTTCTTCTTTCTTTCTAGATCTCCAGAAGCTCATCATTCCTATTCAGCTGAAGTTTTGCATTAGTGAACACTGGGCCAGGAGAAAATGAGGTTCTGCTCTGAAAAGTGGCTCTATAAAAGCAGCATAGAGTGAGTTCTACATTTACTGCCTCTAAGTGATTTCCATACCAATGTGTTCTATTTACAAGTGAAATATGTTTTTTTCTGACTGCCTGTCCTGCAAACTCAGCTGGGGATTTGAGATGTATAACTGATTGGAACTTAGTAAATCAATGCATGTGATACTTTAAAAGGAAGAATAAAATCCACCTCATTACTTCATAGTTTGCTCCACACGGCTAATGAAAGTAAAGAAGTAATATAAACTTATTTATGTCAATGGGATAAGTAGATATGAGTCTGAATATTAATAGGTAACAGACCTGTGGTGTACAAAGGATATGTTATTACATTGTCATTTTTCAGTATAACACCTGTGGTAGTTATATTTAGACTTAGCATTTAATCTCAAAATGGCACTGAATGGCAAAGTAATCAGTGGTTTGTATGAAAAACAAGCTGCATGTTTTTGTATGAAAAAGGATCTGATATCTCACATTCCTTTACTAACTATTCAGATCTACAACGAGGAGTCAAGTGACATCTTGACTCCTGATGTAATCCTGATGTACATCCTGATGTAATTAGCCTCATTTACACCATACCCTTTTTCTTTTTGTTGTCCTTGTATATACCCCTGCCTCTGTAAACTCCACTCCAGTTCATATGATGAAGTGGCTTTTACCCACAAAAGCTTATGCCCTAATAAATCTGTTATGTTAGTCTGTAAGGTGCCACAGGACTCCTCATTGTTTTTGCAGATAGAGACTAACACAGCTACCTCTCTTAGACTGTTCAGATCTAGGTGTGTCAATGAAGTGGAAGACCTGAAATACAATGAGAAAACTTGTTCTTCTATTATTTTAAGCCAATTGGAACCTGAAAATACCGGATCTTATGATGTTTCTAGTCCTATTTCGCAATCTTAAGAAGTTGGAAGCTTTCAGATATGGTTTGAAAATAAACTTTGCATGCTTAGCCACCTCCTATCCTTTTTGATATATACTTGGCCTGAGCCTGCAGTCATTATTGTTTATTTCTTACATTGCATCATCAGG
The DNA here is from genome assembly GCA_019425775.1 of Rafetus swinhoei. Lineage (NCBI taxonomy): Eukaryota > Metazoa > Chordata > Testudines > Trionychidae > Rafetus > Rafetus swinhoei. The sequence goes on along the minus strand of CM033427.1, from coordinate 74,327,788 downwards.
ATAAGACACATAAAAAGACAAGTTTCCTGCCTTGCAAACAGGTAAGAAACAGTGGATCCTTTCATGGCTGCCCTACAGTCACTTTGTGCTAGAGTGGCTAAAAAAACAACTGTGTCCCTCATTATCCTGAGTGAAAACCCAGCACAGAAAGCCTTCCCCACCATGGCATCTCAAGGAGGGTGAGGTGCATTCTGCAGTAGAAGAGGATATGGTCATGGCGTAGGGGTGTAGCCATGGGTGGGCCTGAATGGGCCATGGTCCACCCTCTTTGAACCCAGGTCCATCTCCCTCCAGCCTGCCCGGTGAACCAGCCAGGGAAAGGAGCTAGGGCTTGCTCCCCTCCACCACATTCTTGGCTACCCCCATTCTTGCCCACCCACCTGAAGTTGGGGCCAATCCAAGCAGGCTTTTCTGGCTATGCCAGTGCCATGGCTGTCATGTAAACTCACAGCTCCTCCTCTGCCATGAAACCCATAAGGACTATGGGCAATCAGTCACACATTAAGGTAGCCTAGCATCCCAAAGGTTAGTGGGAAATAAGCTGTTCCACCTTGTTCCCCAGCACCCTTGTTGGAACTCTGCACTGAGACAGGAAAACATTCCATCCTATGTGCCTGTTTTAAAGGTCTGGCAAGCTAAATAATGGGAATTTTATCTGAGGAAGGGCTGCTGGCTCTGACCCACAGGATTGTACACTGAGTGCTGTGGGATGTGTCACATCCATATAGGAACAGCGTAATGTATGAAAAAGGGACTTCAGAGTAGATGATAAAATACTGGTAGGTTTATCTCTAATAACAATATGTTCTTTCAATCTGCCAGTCCTTGTAAAAACACAGCCAGGAATGGTGGATCTTGCTATGACTATATGGGACCCCCAAAATTATGCATTTTATGAGCACCTGCAGACAGTTTATTCATCAAATTAAATAGTTTACTAAACATAAAATGCACCTAATCATAAAAACCCTGGGCACATGAACAAAATCCAGAAGGAAACACACCTACTGCAACTTTAAAAAGAAGAGACCTCCCTTCCCAAATACATCTCTTAGCAAAGCAGTACTTACACCACTCAAACAAAAGCCTGCTGAGAAGGTGGACATGGTGCCATGTCCCAGTCGCTGTTGCCGTTTAATTGTTTTTCTGTCATTTGCTACTATTTATCTTGCATGGATCACCAGATCAGACAAAAGTGCATAGAGACTGACTGTGTGGAGTGTATAAGCAGTTGCAATAGGGGAAAGCTCCGTGTTACTGGTATTTTAATACTATATAATACAGCTTCATTGTATGTCTGTATTGCAGAGACAGGGTGCTCTTCCCCATGCAGGGGAACTCAGTAGTGTTCCCTGGGTTGTCAGGAAGGCACTGAAGTTGGCATGGAAGGGCTCTGTAGTCAGATCTTATTGCTCATGCCTCTGCATCCTGATCCATTAATCTCCTTTGTGCAGAGAGACTAATCTCATTGGAGAAAGCTTTGGAGCTGGAAGAAAATAGCTGGATTGTGGATAGTTCTCCAAAAACATCCACTCAGTGTGCAGCAGCAGTCAAAAAAGCAAACAGAATGATAGGCATCATTAAAAAAGGGATAGAGAATAAGTCAGTGAATATCTTATTGCCTCTACGTAAATCCATGGTCACCCACATCTTGAATAGTGCCTACAGATGTGGTCACTTCATCTAAAAAAAGATAATATTGGCATTGGAAAAGGTTCAGAAAAGGACAACAAAAATTATTAGGGTTTTGGAACAGGTCCCATATGAAGAGAGATTAAAAAGACTTGGACTTTTCAACTTAGAAAAGAGGAGACTAAGGGGGGATATGATAGAGGTCTATAAAATCATGACTGGTGTGGAAAACGTGAATAAGGAAAAGTTACTTCCTCCTATAACGTAAGAACTAGGGGTCACCAAATGAAATGAACAGGTAGCAGGTTTAAAACAAACAAAAGGAAGTTTTTCTTTATGCAGCACACAGTCAATCTGTGGGACTCCTTGCCAGAGGATGTTGTGAAGACCAGGACTTTAACAGGGTTAAAAAAAGAACTAGATAAATTCATGGAGGTTAGGTCCATGGATGGCAATTAGCCAGGATGGGTAGGAATGGTGTCCCTAGCCTCTCTTTGTCAGAGGCTGGAAATGGATGACAGGAGAGGGAGCACGTGATGATTACCTGTTGTGATCACTCTCTCTGGGTATCTGGCATTGGCCACTGTCAGCAGACAGGATACTGGGCTAGATGGACCTTTGGTCTGACCAAGTATGGCCATTCTTATGTTCTTATGAGGGTTTGTGAGAGTAGGAAGAGGAAAAAAAAAATGCTGTGCCCTGAGTCTCCCTGAGTGCATAGCATAAGAGGACATATTGAGAAGGAGGCACTCGGCATCCAGTTCTTTGACACCTGGGTTCCAGCAAAGATGTTTGTGCGCTCCACACAACAGGAAAAAAAATTACAAAGGCCGTAGAGAGAGGAGCAGGTTTGGACCAGTGGGATAAAGCCAACCCAGATATGCAAGTGTGAATTTGGTCATGTGGGATACATGTACATTACTAGTATCTATGGCTACGTCTACACTGGCATGATTTTCCGGAAATGCTTAAAACGGAACAGTTTTCCGTTATAAGTATTTCGAGAGCGTCTACATTGGCAGGATGCTTTTCCGGAAAAGCCCTTTTTCGGAAAAGCGTCCGTGGCCAATGTAGAGCGCTTTCGGAAAAAGCCCTGATCGCCATTTTCGCGATCGGGCTTTTTTGTGAAAAGACTACTGGGCTGTCTACACTGGCCCTTTTCGGAACAGTTTTCGGAAAAAGGACTTTTGCCTGGCGGGAGCAGCATAGTTTTCGGAAAAGCAGCTGATTTCTTACTGTAGATCGTCAGTGCTTTTCCGGAAATTCAAGGGGCCAGTGTAGACAGCTCGCAGCTTATTCCGGAAAAGCGGCTGATTTTCCGGAATAAGTGGCCCAGTGTAGACACAGCCTATATGTTTAGAGTATTTCTCTTTTAACATTTCTAGAGAGGTGGGGAACATTGCAGCTCAGAGGACTATGGATCACTTTCCACACAGTTCTCTAGCTCTGTGCGTGAAAGACAAAAAACACAGGACTCGCAGAATGATTTTATTATGTCTTATTTTTAATACAAGTACTTGGTATTTATTTAAAAACAGATGGGTCTTGGGGGCAGAGCTTAAAAGATAGATAAAAAGGAGAAGGTGCTGCTGATTACAAACCCTGGTCTAGCTATGTAGGAGAGAAAAATGCAGTGCTAAAAAATGCAGTGCTGAATACTCATAATTGATTTTGGACTTAAACTCCTTTAAGCTGCACCGTTTTATCTGCCAACTGCAGAGATAATGACAACAAAAAAGAGAAGAACATTACACAGGGCATGACGTGGGTCTATGTGGGAAAAAACCTAGCAAATTCCTTTGATAAAGGAATGCCATAGATCTTAGTAGTTTCACACAAGACAAATTAAAAGTGCACTTTTAATCTGAGATAAATTTATAATATGAAACTGGTGTGGTGAAGTAAATGTTACATTATAAATGAATGATGTATCCAATGAATTATAAATGAATTACTCTATGTTAAATTATAAAGAATTTATGTAGAGTATCACAGCTAGAAAGAAAAGAGGAGATTGCACACCTTCTATTTTTAAGAGCTTTTCAGTTTTCCCAGGAGTAATGAAGTATGTAGAGCAGCTGAACCGCAAAAAACTACTTTGTTTTATTGCACTACTACTTTTTGTTCTTTATCCTGTGAAAAACTGTGCATTTACCAGCTCCCTGCACTTATCATTTATCAAAATCTACGGTGCAGGCCTCATCATAACCTCCATGGGGTATAGATAGAGCAATCTATGTACACACTAGTGGTGGTGGTGGTTGAGAGAGAGTTTATCTTCCTCTGCAGGGCTAGTAGCACGTTGCTCTGGCCTTTTAGTCAGTCCTACACTAATGATTAGCAAGTGGCCCAGTAAGGACATTCTATCAGAGTCCTCTACTTGAATTTTTATATGAGCCAGAAATGCTTGACAAAATACACACATTTTGACCTCTTCCTCTAGAGGAGACTTTCTTATGTAGCCAAGAGCAATGGCTTTCCCTGTGTCTCCTGCTAAATGGAGCAGAGAATGTCTGTGGTGATAGACTAAATTCCTGCTCAGTTTTAACTTCCCCCTGTGTGGTGTCATAGATTAAGTGCTCTGTTTCATGCCGGGGTGTTCTCATTAACTCTTCATTGTTCACAGGGACTAGAGAGGACAATAAGGTTTTGGCCAGACTTTACTACTAAACTAAGAAAGGGAAGTTAGTTCCTCATCTCCTAGGCTATGTCTACACTATGATGGTTTTTCGGAAAAAGGTACGCAAATTGCGCTCCTCAATTTTCGTACCTTTTTTTGATACTTTTGTCGGAAGAGGCTTTTCCGAAATTTCACCCATAAACACTGGGCCAAATTTCAGAAAAACCTCCTCTTTCAGAAGATCCCTTCTTCCTTGTGGAACGAGGAAGTCAGGGCTTCTGAAAGAGCACGTCTGCTCTTCTGCAAAAAAACAAAAACAAAAAAAAGCGCGGAAGAGCAAATGCGTTCCCTGGACGTGGCAGAGCTTTTTGGGATACCGGAGGTATCCGAGCCCCCGCAGTCTAGACGTACCCCTACTCAATTACCCTCAATTGCTTTAGAACTGTTTCTAGATTCTTGTCACGTTTTGCCTTAAGAATGTAAGTGTATTATCAACATTGTAAAATGTTTGGTGTAAACTGCTCCAGAACTGTATAAATTGTTCACATTGAAGTGGGAATTGCAATTGTTATTGTATCTTGGACTTCATTAAGCTAAACTAATGTATAACACCTGGGAATCAGGCCTTGAATGTAGTATGGAATCACATCTGGGAACTTACGAGTGAAGTTGAAAGAGAACCAGTTTAGGATTACGGAACTGGACATAGCTGTAATATTGCCACTTGAAAACAAACTCTAAAGAAAGGTTTAAGAGACAGATTTACAAAGAGTGCTCTCTGGGCAAGTCCACACAGGACTTGCTTGCAGATTTTGGAGAACTGGTTGCTCACTCTTCTCCTTCTTTCCAGTTGAAACAAAATCGGCAGAGACCAAAGGAAGAGCAAAAATGCACTGTTGGGATTAACTTGTTTCAAGAAACTTTGAGCTACAGACAACTTAAATCAATACTTTTCTGTGTAACATTGCTGTAGTTGACACAGGGAAGTTATGATATCATGAATGTAGTTCATACCTTCTTGAGATGGCCAACGAGATAATCTCTCTATTATTAAGTAGAGCACACTATATTCTAAGTTTTAAAGAACTACGACTTTGATACCCAGATATCAAGCTAAAATATTTGGAGGCCAAATAGTTATGGGAAAGCTACAGGTTGTAAAATTGTCATGGTCTGCAGACTAAGGGTTTAGGATTGGTCCTACTACATAAATTGGCAGAATGTTAAATCTGTATATAAGAAAAGTAACCTTGAAAATTTGCCCTCAAATACCATTTCTGACAAACTGTGTATTGTACGAATAGTTTTTGGCATGCAGGTTATCTTGAAAGTGTAGAAAACTGCTACTCTTATTTTTTTCAAACAGCTATGTGTTCTAAACAATTTAAAAAGTAGGAAGAGCTTAGAAGGTTGGATAATCTGAATGCTATAGAGGAAAATATAATTAAGAAAAAAAGCTGCATTTGATAAATCAAACAGCAAACCAGATGACATCTATTGCTTATGTGGTAATAATCATCCAGGTTCTGGAAATACATCAGATGGGTGCATCCAAACCAGGGAAAAACATTTATTAAACTGAATGGTGGAGTGGCATACCAGATAGTATTAACAACTGAAAGATCCAGAGTTTGTCATCATAAATGCCCATTTATTTTTATAGCACTATGTGACGGGGCGGACAGGTCCCGCACCAGAGGGCAGGGGGTAGCTCAGGCCCAGCTGGCTGAGAAGGCCCCGCCCCTCCAGCCCTGCTGGGCATGCTCCCAGCAGAGCCTGGGTATAAAAGCAGAGAGAGCCCTGCAGCCAGGGAGGCCGGAGGGTGAAGGAGTAGCCCAGGCCGTGCCAGTGTTTCTGCAGCAGCTGAGACCGGAGTCGCCATCCCCCGTGCCTGACCCGGGGGCAGAGCCAGCAGCTGCCAACCCCAGGGAGACAGGAGCGCACCCGCCACCCCGACGGCAGCCCCGGCAAGTACTGACGCGGAGGCAAATAGGCCCCAGGGGAGCCAGGGCGCGGTAGGAAGCAGCCCAGGGCAAAGGACTAACCGTGCGGCTCGGCGTGTGTCGGCCGGATTCCCCGCCGAGCGGGCAGGAGCCAGAGTCCCTGCCTAAAGGGCCCTGGGCTGGGACCCGGTGGAGAGGGAGGGCCCGGGTCCCCCTACCACCTGTTTTCCTTACCCTGGATAATCAACCCTTGGTCCCGGAGAGGCTTCTCTGGGCGGCTAGGCCTCCAAAGCCGTATTTCCCTTGATAGAGGGGCCTGTACTTTATATTGGGACTGTTAGTGCCGTATTTACCCAGATAGAGGGGCATGGACTTTATACTGTTAATACCGTGGATGCCCTGAGCTAGGGGCCCGAGAAGGGCAACGAGACCTTAAAAGGGGGGGGTGCAACCCATGCCAGGGGCGTGCCCCGCAACACACTACCACGTGGGTAGCTTTGGCAATGTTTTCCAGGCATGTGTGCATGCAGTTGTTCTCCAAATATTTATGCAGTGTGTGTTGATTGCACCAATATTTAAGGATTTGATTTTGTTCATGCAAATTATGGTATTTGAAAGTAGGACTGAACACACACATACAACTAATACACTGTTTAGGACGGCAAGTGTGGGGAATAAAGTGAATTCAGTTTATGGATCTGGAAGATACTATAAGAAGGCCTTGTAGCAATGCTAATCTACTATATACTTGAGAGTGTGTGTGCGTGTGAGTCCGTCTATCTGTGAGTCCGTTTGTTGAAGAACTCTTCTTAAATGGTAAGAACTAGGACTACCAAATTTGGTATGCAGCTTCCTCTTATCATAGCTTAAAGCAAGGTCAGGTTTTTGTTGTGCCAGGACAATGGGATAAGCATGGAATTTGATTGCTTCTCATCAAATGGAAAGGAAGGGGTCTGGTAAGAGGCACAGTTATACTGTTGAAAGAACAATAGGAGGCAGCAAAGGGCCAGAGATGGGGACAAGACAGCTATAACCTCAATGGGGCAGCAGGGAACAAAGGTGCGAAAGGGTCAACTATCCACTCTATATTTCAGAGGGTATGCTTGTTTGTGTGTCTGTTTGTCTTTGTTTCTAACCATGGAAGGTGCTGCAGTGGCCTTGGACAGGCACTTTTCACCTGGCCCCAAGCTGCTGCGAGGGCTGGGGTAGTCCTCTCTTCCTCAGGCAGGCTATGTACTGAGCCCCTCATTCCCAGCCCACCCTACAGTAATTATTTAAATGAAGAAAAAATGTATTTGAGTTAAGGATCCAAGCAATGCTGGATAAATCTACTAGTCTACTATGTATTTTAGAGAGTGTTCCTAGTTCTTCAAGAATTCCTTCTAAATGGTAAGAACTAGGACCAACAAATTTGGTATAGAGCTTCCTCTATCATAACTTAGAGCAGCTAAGGGTTTGGTCGTGCTAGGAAAATGGGATGGGCCTGGAATGGGACTGTTTTTCATAAAACTAAATAGAAAAGAGACATTATTACCAAATCAAGTGCAGTCCTCAAAACTGACATAACTAACGAAATGTTGAAGGACACTAGCCCAAGATGAGCCAGAAAAATAGTATGAATCTAGAATAAGATCATTTCTCAAAAAACTTTACAGAAAAGAGATAAAATGGTGACATTTGGAGCAGTGCTCTGTTTTGGCACAGCTAAATCAATGCTTAAGGTTTACAAACTAGAAGACAATGTTACTGGAAACCAAATTGATTAGAACCCTTTTTCGTTGAAACATAGAGAATGATAAGAGTTCATAGCAATGAAGAAAAAAAATACTGTATGGAATTCCCATTTAAAAAATTTACTAAAATTAACTTCATAAAAATAAGACTGTATTTTTGAAAAATAAAATCATTGGGGAAAAAAGCATGCATGTTTTCCTTTTATTTAAAAAATTAATTGAGTTAAGGACCTGAGCAATGCCAGGTAAATCTGCTATTTATTAATATTACTTGATACTTCCCATTATAAGAATTTTTCAGTTGCTTAAAACTGCCAAACTGTAACTGTTTAGGGGATGAATATTTTACATGTTGTCTGAATAATTTTTGGAAAATTACAACCAAAATGGCAAAGATTTTTCTGAGAATGAGGCCAGGTTAAAATACATTGCTTTATACAAGTTAAAAGTTCTTGCAACATTTTTGGGGAAATTTTAGTCCCCCATGCTTCGGAGCAAGGACTTGACATTTGACAGTGTAGCCTTTGTGTCAGAGATGTATCTTTTTCTTATTCTGTGAAAATATGCCTAAACCTGCCCAAGTTATGAATCCTGGCAACCTTAATTTCAGCATTTCTTATCTTTAAAAGTTTGACTTTGCAACCTTAATAATGTTGTTCTATTTTAGTATTTATGCCTATAATAATAAACATTGCATAAGTTATAGGCCATTTAGCACAGTAATTCTTCAACCAAACCATACTAGCACCCTGGCACTGAGGCAATTAATAAAGTTGGTCTCAAGATTTTCTAGTGGAACCCTTTTCAGTTAGAAAATGCTGATTTGTTAAAAGGAACTTAACATTTTAATAAGGTTTTCAGCATCTGGGAGTAGAAAACTTTGTTTTACTATTTGAAAATAAATTTTCATTTCACTTTTTAAAATTTTATAGAAGGGTAAAATTCAAAGAAATTTTATGTCAATAAATAAAAGATTTTGATCAGTCCTAAATGATTTTTCAGAACTTTGTTTCAGAGAACATTTCAGAACTTTTTGTTTTCATTCTCTTTTATAAAAGCTAAACAGTCAAAATCATGACATTTTCCACAATACAGAAAATCTATACATGGCTGCTCATGTGCATGTGTGTACAATTGGTTAAAATATTAAAAAAGAATTCTGACTGTTCAGAATCTTAAATCTTGGACGTGTCTGTTTAAATCAGAACAGAACCTATATATTTTATAACTAAGGTCAAGTATCGAGTCAAAATAATGATTTATTTTTTAAAAAAAGAGAGAAATCTTAAAGTACCCTAAAATACTCTAGGGCTGATTTACTCATCTGTTTATCTCAATCTCTCCTCCCTTTGTTCCCACAAACATGCTCTGAAGTATCAAAGCCCCCAAGAATAATCCAGGCACTGCTTCTTTTTTTTTTATAAAAGTTAGGATATCCAATCAGGAAATACCAATAACACTGTATGACTGAGGTACTGCTCAAACAGATCCAATATAAATCATGAATATCAGTCTCTCAAAACAACACAGAGGGTAAAAAGTTTGCAAGAAAACCCTATCCTGATATTTCTTTGCACAAGGTAATCTTCATACAATTTTAAACAAGCTAACACATTAATCACAATTATGACTGGTTTCACAAACAATTTTTTAGGCTGAATTTGATGGATACATAGTTTGGAGCCAGTGAACTGCAGTGCTGGTGTTGGTCTACATGACATTTGGCAGAAGAGCTCTTTGGAATGTCTAATTCTGCTCATTGTGCTATAGAGGATAATTTGCTTTCAAATATATAGTGATGTTATGCGTCAGCTAACCATCACTGGCAAAAAGCTTTAAAGCAAAAAGAATCCATGGCATGTTTTGAGATATTTTGCAAATCTGTACTCTTCATTGAAATAACAATATCTTTAGTGGTTATACTGCATCATATTTTTCTTGTTAAATTTGATTGTCCGTTTTGTCCGCTTTTATTTGTTGCCAGATTCACACTATATATTACTGAGGTATGTACAGAAACACTCCTAGAAAATAGAAAATTTTCTTTAACAATGATAGAAGTCTATGCATAGGTATTGATGGTAAAGTTACTTGCAATCTGATAAACATTCCTAGTTCTTAAGGCCAGAAGGGACCATTATGACCATCTCATCTGACTGCCTGCACAACACAGGCCATAGACCCCTATAATTCCTCTATTATAACTTCTGGTTGAGATATAGTACAATTTTAAGAAAAGAAAGTCACAGTTTAAAGACTCCAAATGATGAAGAATCCATCATATTCCTAGATAGATTGTTCCAATGACTAATTACCCTAATTGTTGAAAAATTGCCCCTAATTTTTAGGTTGAATTTGTCTATCTGCAACTTCTAGGCATTAGATTTTTTTGTATGCTTTTGTGTGTTAAATTAGTATAAGACATCTTCTCTCAATGTACTTCTAGTCTACTCTACTCCTATTCAGTATCCTCTGCTTATACATCAGTATTATTATTCATTCAGTTATATCCAGAGAGACCCTACTGAGGACAGGCATTGTAGAGTCATAGTGGATGGGGAGCAATTCCAGTTCAGAATGGCTATCCCTGTCTGTTGTATTATGAGACTAAAACACATTGCTGAAATCACATATCACATTAATAATGACATTTCTGTTGTATTCATAATGGCACTCTAATCACAGAAGAGGAACCCCTATTCAGATCTTCAGGCTAATTTGTGCCAACTGAGGATTTGGCGTACTGGTTTCTGCATTTGTAATTAAACATATTTGGACACTAACAAATACTAAGATGTAGATTGAAGGGTGTGGTGTTTGCACTCTATAGTGGGATGGATTGTGCCTTAAAGATACAGCCCTGTACCAGAAGTGTATGATGAGAGGGGGGATGGCGTTCAGAGTTCCAGGAGGAATTCTGTTAGACCTAATAAGATTTTCATCCTGCTGACTCTGATACAAATGTACACTGCAGTTTATGTATGCAGGCAGCAATGTGTTTTCCTGTCTTTGCTTAGTCAGCTCAACAGGATGCAGAAAGGAAAAGTCAGATCACTGATCCGTGTAACAGAATCTTTGGTGGTGTCTCCCTCAGAAGTTGGGAGAACTTGACCACGACCAAATGTCTGTATTGGGTGGTCCCAGCATAGGCCCCACTTCCTTACTATTTGCAAGGGGAGGTGCTGTCTTTTGTGGGCCTTCTTAAATCTCTCCAGTTTGTGGGGATGGGGTGTCAAAATGAAAGTCACAGTCCCCAAGGTATTTGTGAATAATCCCTACCTTTATTCCCACCAAAGTGGAGGGGGTAAGAGCAGTTGTCTAAGTAAGCCTCTGAATCAGACTGAGCCTGTCCATCTTACCCTTGGAGACTGCTGTTCTCTCTTCAGGTTTGGGGATTAAGAAGTCCCCACTGCTTCAGAAATCGCTTCTGCAGTCTACAGCTTACGGCAGTACTGCTCCTCCATCCCCTGCCGACTTCACCTGCCTCCTTTTGAAAGAACTCCTCCCCATCATATGTGACTGGCATGGTGGGAGCAGTCCTACCACCAGGGCTTCTCTGACACCTTTCTGGTCTGTGTGAAGTCTATAGAGTACACATCTGTAACAGTCCCCTTTGGGGCAGCTGGCACTCTTGAGGGCTGGGGTGGTGGGCTAGCAAAGGGCTCCTTACAAAGCCTTTCCTTTGCCTTCAGCAGACTTTGGATCAGGCAGTTGGTGAAATTTCACTGGCCCTTGGTTACACTGTGATTGGCTGCTATACAAATACATAGGAGAGGAGAAAAATTCTTGTGTCCTTCCTCAGTTTTGCAAACCTACACAGGATCAAACAAAATCTGGTCCTAGGTTTCTAGCGATTTGTCCACAAACCAACAGTGGATTTATTAGAAGGCTTCAAGAATTTTTTATTGGTTATTTCTTTCAGTTAATGAATAGCAGGCTTTGGGTTCATCTCAAAAGCCATGTTGACATATCAGACATAACTGAGATCATTTAAAAGTGCCAGCAAGCCTGATGTAAAGGAAGTCTCTTTCCTGCATTGCATTAGCTGTGGTGAGCTATGAGATTCTAAGAACTTTGATTTTTGAATGGAACATATGGTATTACAGTCTGGTCTGTCACTGGGCTTTCTGAGTTACAGTTGTCTTGATAAAAGGTGCATTATACCTTTCAGGTTTATTAAAAATGTAAGTTTTTTTCACTATAGAGAGCAATACTATGTAAATATGCTAGTATGTGCTACTTGGCATCAAACACAGCACAATATTGAGGAGAGAGTATGTAATCACAGCATATAGTAGAATACAAACATTGAATGTCTTCCTACCCTTTTTTGTGCTTTATTTAGCCTTCAGATATCATAGCATAGTTTATACACATATTTAATATATATTGTAAGATATGACTTTCTTGTCATATAAGAACATAAAATTGGCCATACTGGGTCAGACCAAAGGTCCACCTAGCACAGTATCTTGTCTGCCAACAGTGGCCTATACCAGATACCCCAGATGGAGGGATCACAACAGGTAAACCTCATGTGATCCCTCCCCTGTCAGCCACCTTCAGAGAAACAGAGGCTAGGGACACCATTTCTACCCATCCTGGCTAATAGCCAGTGATGGACCTAACCTCCATGAATCTATCTAGCTCTTTTTTGAACCCTGGGAAAGTTCTAGCCTTCACCACATTCTCTGGTAAGCAGTTCCACAGGTTGACTGTGCGCTGAGTGAAGAAAAACTTCCTTTTGTTTGTTTTAAACCTGCTGCCTATTAATTTCATGTGGTGACCCCTAGTTCTTATATTATGGGAACAAGTAAATAACTTTTCCTTATTCACTTTTTCTATATTAGTCATGACTTTATAGACCTCTATCATATTCCCCCCCTTAGTCTCCTCTTTTCTAAGCTGAAAAGTCCAAGTCTTTTTAATCTCTCTTCATATGGGACCCATTCCGAACCCCTAATAATTTTTGTTGCCCTTTTCGGAACCTTTTCCAATGCCAAAATATTTTTTTTTAGATAAGGCGACCACGTCTGTACGCAGTATTCAAGATGTGGGCATACCATGGTTTATTCTCTATCCCCTTTTAAATGATTCCTAACATTCTATTTGCTTTTTTGACTGCTGCTGCACATTGAGTGGATGTTTTCAGAGAATTATCCACAATGACTCCAAGATCTCACTCTTGAGTAGTTATAGCTAAATTAATCTCCATCATATTGTGTATATAGTTGGGATTATTTTTTCCAATGTACATTACTTTACATTTAACAACATTAAATTTCATCTGCCATTTTGATGCCTAATCACTTAATTTGGTGAGATCTTTTTGAAGCTCTTCACAATCTGCTTTGGGTCTTAACTACCTTGAGCAGTTTGGTATCATCTGCAAATCTTGCCAGGTGACTGTTTACCCCTTCATCGCGATCATTTATAAATAAGTTGAATAGGATGGGTCCCAGGACAGACCCTTGGGGGATCCCACTAGTTACCTCTCTCCACTCAGAAAAATTACCATTTATTCCTACTCTTTGTTTCCTGTCTTTTAACCAGTTATCAATCCACGAAAGGACCTTCGCTCTTATCCCATGACAACTTACTTTACTTAAGAGCCTTTGGTGTGGGACCTTGTCAAAGGCTTTCTGGAAATTTAAGTATACTATATCCACTGGATCCCCCTTGTCCACATGTTTGTTGACCTCCTCAAAGAACTCTAGCAGATTACAAAAAACAGGACTATGTAGCACTTTAAAGACTAACAAGATGGTTTATTAGGTGATGAGCTTTCATGGGCCAGACCCACTTCCTCAGATCAAATAGTGGAAGAAAATTGTCACAACCATATATACCAAAGGATACAATTTAAAAAATGAACACATATGAAAAGGACAAATCAAATTTCAGAACAGAAGGGGGTGGGGGGGGGGGGAAGTAAATGTCTGTGAGCTAATGATATTAGAGGTGATAATTGGGGAAGCTAATGGTCCAGGCTGAGATTGATGGTGGGGTGTAGCTTGTTAAAGTCTCTGTGGAATGTCTCCAGTGTTTCTTGGCCATGTGTCCAGATCATAAAGATGTCATCGATGTAGCGTAAGTAGAGAAGGGGTAAAAGGGTATGGGAGTTGAGGAAACGTTGTTCTAGGTCAGCCATAAAGATATTAGCAGATTAGTAAGTCATGATTTCCCTTTACAGAAACCATGTTGACTTTCCCCCAACAAATTATATTCATTTATGTGTCTGACTATTTTATTTTTCATATCATATGAAACCTTGCATGTATTATATTATGAAATCATGAAAAACTCTAGGCTATATTTTTAGCTGATGTACATTAATATAACCCAATGACATCCTTAGGTTTATGCCAGTTTAGACCAGCTGAGGATCTGACCTACTATATCTTAGCTTAACATTTTGATACAATGTAGGTTTTTTTTAAATGTACATGTAATGCTGTGTTACTTACAGCACACACCTGCATGGCTGCAGCTCCATTGATTTAGCTAGGATTGCACCTGTTTACACCAGCTGGGAATTTGGCCCATTATATTTAAATATAACAGAGTGCAGTCTCTGTTTAATAATGAATTTAGCAGGTGATCCTCGGTAAGGTTAGGGTATAAGCAAGCAACATTTCTGTTATTATACCAAACAACTGGGACAGTTGGTAGTGCATAAATTAATCCACAGTCAGTTCCCCGAGAAGTGTTTCTTGTATCCTCAAGAGTCTGCAACCTGTAGCAGTTGCATAAATATCAACTGCGTAATAAAGATGTAGTGACTGAAAAGACACTTCAAGACATCCACATATCAGATCTCTTCATATAGGAAGCTATGGAAATTATGTTGTCTGTTATGGTCTGTTGAGCTTCATTTTTAAGCATTCTCTCCCTTTTGATGATCACAGTTTGGAAAAAAGTAAACAAGGCTTGTCTCTGAAGTGTAGGGATTCCAAGTCAGGTGAAGTGCAATTAGTAGTGATGTAATTACAGTCTAGAAGCAATAGAAAATATGAGAAACAATTTGTAAAACACCCATGGCATGTCCCACTTAAAACTAAAATAATAGCAATGTTTATGGAAAAGTATATAATTTATGCAGCTTCCAGTGTAAATAACCAGATGGCAAACAAATATATTCTATACATATTGTCATTCAAAAATGTTGATCCCACATTTTGGCTGCCAGGGTATGCCTATGGTAGCATAAATATGTCATTGATAATTTGTCAGTTTGCCCTACTAATGACAGAAACTGTGACTATCAAAATAATTAAGATGATTTTTTAAATAATAGCTGTCAATTAGGCACTTTTGATGGATCTCTTTGATATTGAACAAATAAAGCATTGTTTGCAAATATTCTATTAAATGTTTTATTGGCAACATTAATGAATGGAAATACAGTGTAAGTAGGTTATAGGAATGGCTCAGGAACACTCTCCCTCAACCTATTCAGCTCCCGTCATTATCAGAATGTGATTTTGCTTTCAAAAAGACTTAAGATATACCACTGGTTTCTGTTTTTCATTTTTAAGTTTGCTATCTGCCTAAAATTCTGGGTCAGAAGCCCCTCTAGTGTGTCTTTAAGGAAAATAACTACAAAGATGTTATGTGACCTTTTTTAAAAAAAGCTCCCAAGCCTTTCAGATTTACTTTCTTCTGTTCAATGAAATATTGTATAATGAGCAAAGAGTGAGACACATAAGACCAGATTCACCCCTATGTTACTTGATTGGTTTTGTTTTGGCCCATGCTCTATTTCATGCATCAAGATTGCAGAGTGAACCAAGGGAAGAGAGGAGGTGAAATTGGAAGGAAGATAGAAAAACAAAGAATGTTCAGTGCATACAACAGAGTAAAAGTGTTCAAAGTCACCTTGTTGTAATGAAGACATTGAAAACATTTTACTTGATTTAGTCTTTGATTGTTTTGGCAACTCTGTGAACTATCTCATCCAAACTAGTTACATTTTATGTAAGAGAACTACAGTATAACCTCTGTGGGAAGCAGATTAGGAAACAAAGTATAATACTTTTTAATTTATAGATATTATAATTTTAAGTAAAGCAAACCTAACTAAGCATAATAATTTACTGAAATGGGAAGAAAGCACCCAGACTGCAAATAAATATACTTAGCAAGGTATTTGTATCTTGCATCTTTCAACAGAAAAATCATGTTGAAATATCACTCTACTGCCCCTATGAAAAGAATGTTTGCCTTTTAAAACTTTATTTAACTATTAGGTTTTATTAGATGTAATATTATATTCTGACAGTTCTATGGTTAAACTGTTGTTCTGATGCCACTTAAGATTGTGGAGCAGTCCTAAATCCTCAAACAACAGCATAAAACTGTTTGGAAAACATGAGCTCAAGTCAAGTCAATTTTCTGCAGATAGGATTTTAGAATTATTTTCATAAAAATGTGGCAGTTGCTTTCTCTAGCAAGGCCTGGGAGACTAAGCATTATCTTTTTATCATCAGGGAAGAGGAGTTCAAAATATTGATCAGGGTCCATTGCTCTAAGTTTGGCAGTTCAGATAAACATCCAAATATTCATATGTGTATCAAACTGGCAATGGAGACTTCAGTGTGTTTCTCTCCCATTCAGTTTCTATTCTACCTAACATATTCCCGGCCACTCACTACAATCCCATAGTTATCTTCTTCTCCTTCAATCCTCCAGCTCTCTTATATCCTTGGATTTCCTGGGAGTTACCCCCAGCCCTTACTACGTGAGACATCTGCAAATAGGCTGAATATTGCTAATGATCTCAACGGTATAAAGCAGTATGGGAAATCAGCTGGAAAAGGGCATAAATGTGCCATGGGGAGAGGGGTGAGATTCTTGGGAACTAGCAGCACGTTAGACAGGTCTCCAGAAGGAGAAGTGGCAGAAGAAACCCAGAGGCTAAGGTGGGGGAAACAAGAAATGTTAAGGAAGAAAAAAGGACAAGTTAGGGGTAGAGACTCTTCATCTATGACTTTCCAAAACTTAAAAAGGTTTCTGACATCTAATTCAGATCCTTCTTAAGAACATAAGAATGGCCATACAGGGTCACACCAAAGGTCCATCTAGCCCAGTATCCTGTCTTCCGACAGTGGCCAGTACCAGGTGCCCCAGAAGGGGTGGGGCTCTATGGCAAATGAGCTGGGAAATTGATTCCCAGAATGCAGTACAATAGAAAAAATATATTACAAAAGGTTTCCTAAGTATACTAGCCTCAGACTATGGATAATCAGTACGCATTGGTTAAGAATTAGCACTTTCCACTCATATATACAAATGCAGTTAATGATATCTGTGTAGATAGTGATATCCTCCTTGTGATGACTTGGTGATACTGGAGTTGTTAATTAGGTTCTCCCAATGCAGACATATGTAGTTATGTCTATATTACAATGAAAAACTCATGGCTGGCTGTCCTCCCACCCTGCCAGTTCCTAGAATCAGGACTTCAGCTTGAGCCTGAACATCTACACCAGTGTTTCTCAACCAATGGTATGAGTACCCACAGGGGTACTTGAGAGGGAGAGGGAGAAGGAGAGGGAGAGGGGGAGCCTATACAGGAAGGATGGGCTCCACCTAAACCAGGGTTGAACCAGACTGCTGGCACTAAACATTAAAAAGGCCATAGAGCAGTTTTTAAACTAAGAGACGGGGGAAAGCCGATTGGTGTGGAGATGCACGTAAATCGGAGGGAGACTTCTCTTAGAGGAGAATCCATTGATAGAGATTCTCTAAGCTGTAGTCAGAAAGAGAGGAGGGGAGAGGACAAACCATGGGCCAGAGCAGACAAACAACCGCATATAAAGGAATCCAATGCATCAGGGAAGGGCAGACAAATAAGCAGTGGCAAATTTTTAAAGTGCTTCTACACAAATGCTAGGAGTCTGACTAATAAGATGGGTGAACTAGAGTACCTTGTATTAAAGGAGGAGATTGACATAATAGGCATCACTGAAACCTGGTGGAATGAGGAAAATCTGTGGACACAATCATACCGGGATATAAAATATATGAAAGGATAGAGCAGGCCGGGTGGGTGGCGGAGTGGCACTGTATGTGAAAGATAATGTAGAATCAAATGAAATAAAAATATTAAATGAATCATCATGTTCAATAGAATCGCTATGGATAGTAATTCCATGCTCCAAAAATAAGAAATTAGCAGTAGGAATATATTACCGACCACCTGACCAGGACAGCGATACTGACATTGAAATGCTGAGGGAGATTAGAGAGGCTACCAAAATAAAGAACTCTATAATAATGGGGGATTTTAATTATCCCCATATTGACTGGATACATGTCACCTCAGGAAGAGAAGCAGAGATGGCTTAAATGACTTAAGCCATCAATGGCTTAAATGACTGCTTCTTGGAGCAGCTGGTACAGGAACCCACAAGGGGAGAGGCAATTCTCGATTTAGTCCTGAGTGGAGCGCAGGATCAGGTCCAGGAGATAACGGTTGCAGGACCGCTTGGGAATAGTGACCATAATATAACAACATTTAACATTCCTGTGGTGGGAAGAACACCTCAGCAGTCCAGCACTCTGGCATTTAATTTCAAAAAGTGGAATTATGCAAAAATGAGGAGGTTAGTTAAACAGAAATTAAAAGGCACAATGACTAGAGCCAAATCCCTGCAAGCTGCATGGAAACTTTTTAAAGACACCATAATAAAGGCCCAACTTAAATGTATACCCCAAATTAAAAAACATAGCAAGAGACCTAAAAAAGAGTCACTGTGGCTTAATCACCATGTAAAAGAAGCAGTGAGGGACAAAAAGGCATCTTTCAAGAAGTGGAAGTCCAATCCTAGTGAGATAAATAGAAAGGAACATAAACACTGTCAAATCAAGTGTAAAAATGTAATAAGAAAAGCAAAAAGATTTTGAGGAACAGCTAGCCAAAAACTCAAAAAGAAATAACAAAATGTTTTTTAAGTACATTAGAAGCAGGAAGCCTGCTAAAAAACCTGTGGGTCCCCTAGACGATCGAGATATAAAAGGAGCAATCAAGGACGATAAAGCCATTGCGGAGAAACTAAATGATTTCTTTTCTTCAGTCTTCACGGCTGAGGACATTAGGGAGATTCCCAAATCTGCACCGTCCTTTGTGGGTGATGAATCTGAGGAACTGTCCCGGATTGAAGTGTCATTAGAGGAGGTTTTGGAACAAATAGAAAAACTTAATGTTAACAAATCTCCGGGACCGGATGGCATTCATCCAAGGGTTCTAAAAGAACTCAAATGGGAAATTGCTGAACTATTATCTGTGGTTTATAACCTATCCTTTAAATCGCTTCACCTAATGACTGGAAGGTAGCCAACGTGACACCAATATTTAAAAAGGGCTCTAGAGGCGATCCTGGCAATTACAGACCGGTAAGTCTAACTTCAGTACCGGGCAAATTAGTTGAAACAATAGTAAAGAATAAAATTGTGAGGCATGTAGAAGAACATAATTTGTTGGACAAAAGTCAGCATGGTTTCTGTAAAGGGAAATCATATCTTACTAATCTATTAGAGTTCTTTGAAGGGGTTAACAAACATGCGGTCAAGGGGGATCAAGTAGATATAGTATACTTAGATTTTCAGAAAGCCTTTGACAAGGTCCCTCACCAAAGGCTCTTGTGTAAATTACATGGCCATGGGATAAGAGGGAAGGTCCTTTCATGGATTGAGAACTGGTTAAAAGACAGGAAACAAAGGGTAGGAATAAATGGTAAATTTTCAGAATGGAGAGGGGTAACTAGTTGTGTCCCCCAAGGGTCAGTCCTAGGACCAATCCTGTTCAACTTATTCATAAATGATCTGGAGAAAGGGGTAAGCAGTGAGGTGGTAAAGTTTGCAGATGATACCAAACTGTTTAGGATAGTCAAGACAGAAGCAGACTGTGAGGGACTCCAAAAAGATCTCACCAAACTGAGTGACTAGGCAACAAAATGGCAAATGAAATTTAATGTGGATAAGTGTAAAGTAATGCACATCGGGAAAAATAACCCCAACTATACGTACAGTATGATGCGGGCTAATTTGGCTATGACAAATCAGGAAAGAGATCTTGGAGTTATCGTGGATAGTTCTCTGAAAACTTCCACACAGTGTGCAGCGGCGGTCAAAAAGGCAAATAGGATGCTAGGAATTATTAAGAAAGGGATAGAAAATAAGACCCAGAATATCTTACTGCCCCTGTATAAAACTAAGGTACGCCCACATCTTGAATACTGTGTACAGATGTGGTCTCCTCACCTCAAAAAAGATATTTTGGCCTTGGAAAGGGTTCAGAAAAGGGCAACTAAAATGATTAGGGGTTTGGAACAGGTCCCATATGAAGAGAGGTTAAAGCGACTGGGAGTTTTCAGTTTAGAAAAGAGGAGACTGAGGGGGGATATGATAGAGGTATATAAAATCATGAGTGGTGTGGAGAGGGCAGATAAAGAAAAGTTATTTATTAGTTCCCATAATAGAAGAACTAGAGGACACCAAATGGAATTAATGGGTAGCAGGTTTAAAACTAATAAAAGAAAGTTCTTCTTCACACAGCGTGTAGTCAACCTGTGGATCTCCTTGCCAGAGGAGGCTGTGAAGGCTAGGACTATAACAGAGTTTAAAGAGAAGCTAGATAATTTCATGGAGGTTAGGTCCATAAAAGGCTATTAGCCAGGGGATAGAAATGGTGTCCCTGGCCTCTGTTTGTCAGAGGCTGGAGACGGATGGCAGGAGACAAATCGCTTGATCATTGTCTTTGGTCCACCCTCTCTGGGGCACCTGGTGCTGGCCACTGTTGGCAGACAGGCTACTGGGCTAGATGGACCTTTGGTCTGACCCAGTACGGCCGTTCTTATGTTCTTATGTCTGGGGGGGGTATGTCAACACAACTGAAATTTGGAGAAAACTGAATTTTTGTTTTAAGTTTTACTGCGCTTTATTATTTTTGTATTTTTTTACACCCAAAAATTTCATCACCTGCCCAGCTACGATTAAGTTGTTTAAACAAATGTGTTGCAATGGTAGAAAAAAAAAAATTGTGTGTCTGGAAACTGTAGGTACTGGGAGTACTTACAATTTTTTTTTTTTTTTTTTGGAAAAAGGGGATACTTACAATTTTTTAAAAAGGGGTACTTTATAAAAAAAGGTTGAGAAACATTGATCCACACCACAGTTACGTAATCTCTTAGCCTGAGCCCTATGGCACAAGCCAGCCATAGGTTTTAATTGCAATGGGACAAACTCTAATGCAGGTTCTTTGCTTTGTGAGACAATCATGTATAAAGAAAAAGGAACAGATTGAATCTGAAAAGTCTAAAGGGGAAGAAATGGTATCCAGCAGCAGGCATCACTAGGCGAAATTCTGTCGTAAGTGATGCCAATGGTCAAACTCTTATTTTTTTCAGTAAGGTCAAAGATTTCACTTACTATGCTCGAAAGCAAGGCAGAACCCCATGCTCTGTTTACCTGGTTGTAAAATACATATTGAGAGAGCAGTTGATTTTTCACAAGCATTCCAGCTAGTAAAGCCCTGATAGTCACAGAACAGAATATCATGACATAAGGGTTGCAAAAAATGTTAATTTGAAATTCACTTTTGAATCTGAATAAATATTGACATACATTTTCCCCCTCTCATTTGGGATAGGATGTCCAAATCTCACACTGGAGAAGAAGGGATTAAGGATCTGCTCTAGGCCCAAACTTCTCTGCCCTGCCACACCTGCAATACATGCACAGAGTAGAGGGAGATCTTACAAGGGGAACAGTGTAGCTCATGTACAGACAGCCAGTGGAGGTGAAAATACCTACATTCCAAAGAACTTCAAAAGAAGCCCTGGGGGAGGCACATCTACTAGGACTCCTGACTGTTGATGGTCTGCCAGACCACCTGTGGGAAAGGGACTCTAGATATTTGAAAGATTGGAGATGACTTCATTGATGTTTTTTGTTTACTTTGCTGTTTCTTCTAACTTGGGAAGACTGGTAGGAAGTGATCTGGAAAGGCAGCAGCATAGCACTCTAGGATGTAAGACTCAGCCCCCCATCTCTGGGCCTTGAATTGGAAGCCAATGGAGAACATGGACAACTTCAGGGAATGGCGAGACAGAAGAGAACCAATCACATCCTCATCTGACCACCATTATTCAGGTCTCTCCACATGTCTGGTGTGAAATTAGCTGCAAGAATTGTCGTGTACGAGGGGTGCACAACTGGCTGAAAAACCAGAGTAGTTCTCAATCCAAGGATGTATCTACTGGGGTCCCACAAAGGTATGTCCAAGGTGTTGTTAATATTTCAGTAATGACATTGATAAAGGGGTAGAGAGCATGTTTAAACAATTTGCAGATGACACCATACTGGGAGGGGTTTCAAGCACTTTCTGACAGGGACAGGATTAGAATTCAAAGTAACATTGATCAACTGGAGAATTGGTCTGAAATCAACAAGATGAAATTCAGTAAAGGCAAATATGAAGTACTATTCTCAGAAAGGAAAAATCAGTTGCACAGCTACAGATAGGAAATAACTATCTATGCAGTAGTTCTGCTGAAAAGGATCTGGGAGTTACAGTGGATAAAACTGAATATGAGTCAGCAGTGTGATGACGTTGCAGGAAAGGCTAATATTCTGGGACATTGTGATGGAGCATCTGCCCCACACTGGCCCTACAAGGGTTACACCCAATGAAGCAGTCTAGGGAGGCTAAGTGGTAGGCAGCCATAAATGGAGCTGCAGATAACGAGAACCCAGCTGGGGCTATATAAATAGAGGCTCCTGGAGAGTATGGAAACACACAGCAGTGGAGCAGGAGAGACCTGGCTGCTAGGGAACCTACAGAGGCTCCTGAGACCGAGAAGTGCTGGGGAAAGGCAGGAAGAGCTGGGGAGCTCTGGCCAGGCAAACTCCCATGCTGAGGCCTTAGGGTACTAGGGCTGCAGGGAGGCAACCAGGGCAGGAGAAGGCAGCAGGTCCACACCCCTTGCCAATGCTGAGTGGTCATTTCTCATTGTAGTTTGCCCCCCAAGATAGGGGCTAGAGGAAGACTGGCAGTGGGTCACTGAGGCAAGGTGGGCAAAGGGGTTGGGAGACCTCAGAGAGACAATGCAGTACCCTGGAGGAAGGGCTCCATAATGTGGGAGAAACATGGTCTTGATACAAGATAACAGCAGGATAGACACTGGAAAGGGGTGCTCCAGGGCTGAACAGAGCTGATTCCCCAAGTGACCAGCAGGAGGCGTCATGGTGGTGTTATGGGTATAATAACGTGAGCATCATATATAAAACATGGGAGGTAATTGTTCTACTGTGAGGCCTCAGCTGGTATACTGTACTCAGTTTTAGGCCCTAGACTTTTAGACAGATGTGGACAAACTGGAGACAATGTCCAGAGGAGAGCAACAAAAAGGATACCAACTTTTGAAAACCTGGCCTAGCCTATGAGGCATAGGCTTCCAAGGGAGTTTGTAGAATCCCCATCACTGGAGATTTTTAAGAACAAGTTTGACAGACACCTGTCAGGCACGGTCTAGAGTATACTTGTTTCTGCCTCAGCAGGAGGGGAAGGCCCAGCTGACCTCTTAAGGTTCCTTTCAGCCTATAAGATTCCTATAAGATTCTATAATTTTGTGAACTGTATTGTGATCTGAGATGTTGGCTAATAAATGAAAAAAAGTGAACGAAAAGAGGAAAAATCTGTATATGACAAAATCCCTGGGAGAAAATGGAAAGTGAAGGAGATGATATTTAGCAGACTGGTAAAGCAAATTTTAAAATATTTACAAACATGCACATGACAGATGAGTAACTAATACTTTTTCCTTGGTGAACAATTATTGTGTTCGCATTTGGAACTTTAAACTACATTACATCAATTAATCACCTGTTTTATTTGACTGGACTAATGTGGTGGTTTGCTGAAAGGTTGTATGATGTACACTGTACAGTTGTCCCCTCCCCCCAAACCAATTCATTAAACTTTACATAGGCCAATAGAAAAAGAATCATTTAAAAAAAAACTGGAAGAAATTTTACTTGGAATATTCATAATAAGCTATATTTGGTTCTAATGAAACAGAAGAAACGCAAGATGAAGAGCAAAAAAGTCTACTTTAGAAAAGCATATGAAGTACATTAATCAAAGCTCATGGTGGATTATCATAGTGACTTCTTTCTAAAGTAGAAAAGGTGAGTACCAATGTTCCCTCTATTTTTTCCATCCATGTGCAGAACAAGGCTGTGTCTGCACTACAAAGAAATGTTGGGAAAAGATACGCAAATTGCGAACTGCAATTTGTGTATCTTTTTCTGCTTTTCTTCCAAAAGAGGCTTTTCCGACATTTGTCCCATCCACACTGGGCCAAATGTCAGGAAAAAAACCCTTTTTCCGAACATCCCTTCTCCCTCGTAAAACGAGGTTTACAGGGATGCTGAAAAAACGCATCTGCTTTTCTGAAAAAAAAAATTCAGAAAAGCAGACATGTTCCTTAGACTCAGCAGAGCTTTTCCAGGATACCAGAGGTATCCTGGAAAAGTTCTGTAGTCTAGACATACCCTTAATGGTGTCATGTGCACAAAAGCATGTGTGGATGTGCACCAACAGTAGAAACACATGCAGCTATCTGTAGGTGCTCTGCTAATCAGCTGGGTGGCATTTGAATCTCCCCTGGGTGGGTGACCAAGCACTCATCTTACATGGAACGCTAGTGAGTAAAAGTAGTTTGATTTTTAAACAAAAATACTGGGATATGGCAAATCTGAGGTGGTTGGGAAAAAATCAGTTTTTTAAAATATTTGAATAAAAAAAAGCCTTGCTAGGTTTTTTTCAAAATAATATTTTTTTTAGTTTCTTATGTGTTGTTATTCTCTGTTCATACGAACATTTAATTTATCTATAGGACCGATTATTTAAAATGTTGAGTGATTTCTCTCATGAATGTTTTCTATCTACATTTTAAAGTTTTCCTGTGAACTGTAGGCAATATGAATAGCCTTACAGTAAATACTTAAAGTATCTCATAATGCAGGCAATATCCTTGTTACTATTATTGTTTATGTAAAATCGTAAGTTTTTCCACTTTCTTTAGTGTGAGAGGTTCATCAGCTTCACAGCAAAATCTTAATGTGTCAGCTGAAGTATGCAGCCAAGATAATACTTCATAGAACAGTGCCCGATTGAGATGCTAATAGGGCCTCTACCATCTTGTGAGAACAAAATATAAATCAAGCAATAATTCATTCCTGTATATGAGAGTGGTATATCAAGTAAAAACAGACTTAAGATCAGACCCATAAAGTCACTTTGAAGATATTCAGTTGCACTCTAATACAAAGTGTTGGTGGATGCTTGTCAACTCTGTATTTGCACATTACTTAATGGTACTTTTAGAGTTTTGGAACCTCCCCCCAGGCGGTGTAGTTGCTGACAAAATAAAACTCAAACATAAAATAAACGTAAAAGGAAATTAAATCCTTCTTTCGTAAAGCTTCAGAAAGGGTCACAACTCAGCACTGTTGTTGGAAATTTCCCAGGAGGCAAATGTCCTTCCCAATTGTCATGAAGAGTTTTGACTACTAGGAACTGGAGAAGAAGGATTTAACACAAAAACAGAAAACCCTATACCTCAAATAGTCTTGAGTTAAAGATAGTAGGGCAAGCATATTTTAATGCTGTTTGAGGTATTGTGTTATAAGATTGAGTCTCATGATGTCTAAAATCTTTGTGTAGGAGTCTTAGATTTTATTCTCTAAATACATTTACAAACAGGAAAACCAATAGAAGACAGTTGTAGCAATATAACTACCCCAGTCAAACAGTATAGAACATTAGGGAACAGCTGTGAGCAAAGGAAAGCCTGCTGTTGACACAACTAGGTTTGTCGGAATTCATTTTTCTAGTAAATGTGATGATATGTAACTTTTTTCTGATTTCTTAAATCTTGTTAATACTTTTTGTATGGTAGGACTGCAGGAGGCTCCAGGCCTGGCCATGGGACTGGTGGCATTGGGTCACTTAAAGTGTACGCTATAGGAAAGGCTCTGGTCCTGGCGGGGCAGTTCAAGATTACAAAAAGGAGGACAAGCCCCTGACAGTGTGGGAAGACACCCCTATGCAAAATGGCTTCTGCCCAGGGACAGACAGCACCCCTACTTCCTAGCCAGTGAATGAGGGAGCAGAATGGGACCAGAATAGTGGAGCACTGTTGGGTGCAAGGGAGGTTGCACTGTTTATCAAGAGATATTTTTCCATCTATTTCTGTACACCAGGTGAAATAAATCTTTACCGAATCTTGTCAAGCCTACAGATAACTGAATAAATCATTGAAGTAGAAGAAGGCTCACTTCAGTGACCATATGATTAGGCTTTAGAACAGAAAGCCACACTGAAATGAATAGGCCTTTCTGTTTAAAAATCAATGGCATGACAGACCTTCCTATTTAATAGGAAGAAAAGAAAATGTGACACACTGTTCTTTACTAAAAAAAGAAAACCTTTCCCCTCACTGTGCCAAAACTTGTCCGTTCCCTCTATAAAAAGCCCCCCCCATCTTCTGGCTTCAATACTCCCCAGTCCACCATTCCTCCCTCCCCCCCAGTATTTCATTAGGCATCTCTAGTTGGCTCCCCCTTGCCTATAGCTGTTCCTTATAATAGCATCAGTGGGTTGCTGGAGTTCTACCTGCAGCCTCTGCTGGCACACAGTGCTGTCAAGGAAGTCATCCCTGTGGTGTCCAGCTGGCTGTTCAGACAGGCTCCAGTTGGTTGATTAGGGAATGACTATCCTTTTAATTCCTGAAGTAGATATATCTTCTCTGACTGGTCTCTCCCTGTTGTGGTGGAGAATGGAAGAGTGGAGCCTTCAAGGCTCCAGGCTCTCTTCTAGGACAAGTCAGCTTTTCTGGCACTAGGCTGGGGCTGGGTAGGTAGGTATTGTAAAGGAGGAAGGCAAGTGAAAGTTTCTACAGTACTGCCATCCAATGCAGTAGTAGTCTCTCCTTATCATCTATTACATTGCTGGAAAACTTGGCAGAAAAGGGGGCAGTTGAGGAGGAACATGTGGTACATCATCACTGGGTACCTAAATACACTGGTGAGGGACAGAAGAAGGTACTTATTGTTCTTGTCGCACTGGGTACACCTTGAGAAGGATGAAAATGTCAACAGGCTGAATAGTCCTTTGCAATTTGGTGTGGGTTGAACAACAGGTATTTTTTCCTACTTCTTTCATAAAATGTAATCAGTTTCTGTCCACAATTACTGCAGTGATACATGGATTGGACTAGTGTTTATTTGTGAGGGTGCTAATTCTCAACTACATCCTTCTCATGTAAAACAATTGTGTTTTGCTTGGAAATAAATCTTTATGTACTTCCCAGTCATCTACAGTAGAGCCCAGCTATATATTCCTTTCAGCCTAAATCGTCTGTTTGCATTGTTTTATGTTGTCCAGATTGTCTTCACAAAAACAAAGGCTTTTTTCAAACGAAAAAATAAATTAAAAGCAGCTGAGTCTTTTCACAGGTTCCAAAGGCTGTTCAATTAATGAGGGATTGCAGGACTCCCCTTCAGCTGATCACTATTCAACAGATTTCAGGCCTTTTAATAAAATTCACTGCTTCTGTTTGAGTTTTTAAAAAAAGAGGCTGGAACTACCTCTAAAGCATGGTGGTTTATGGAGCTGATCATAACTAAAACCTTGGAGTAGAAAAACATCTTATCTTGGTGTCAGGGCAGGCCCACTGACAGGAGTTGGGCTGGGGTGGAGGGACCACAAAGGGGCAGCTGCTCCATGGTCCCGTTCACTATAGTCCTCCCTTTCCAGGGTAGCACTGTCTTTCCTCGCAAATGTTTGTAGGCCACCTTCTCATTCACTGTCCCAGTGATGCCACTTTCCCAGTGGCTAGTAGGGGAACCCAGAAGGACTCCATGTTCCAGCTCAAGAACCCTCCCAACAATCAGCAGACAAGTTTTACACCATCCTAAATCTTGCTTCCTTTTCCCTGAGCCTTTCCTATACCTTCTGGCTTTTCCCACCCCATTTGATAGTTCAAACTTCTGCATCAAAGGGGGTAACTCAGGCTAAATTCCATACATATTCCCAGCCATTCTTCCCTCTCTCCTGGAAGAGACTGCTTCCCCATAGCCCCCTTTTGCCACCAGCATCATGGCTTTATAGGAGTTCCTGCACAGGTGAGTTCCCCCTATTTAGGGATTTCCTCTCAGCCAAACTATCCTATTGCAGCCTAAGGCTATGTCTACACAGCAGCATTATTTCAGAATAACTGACGTTACTCTGAAATAACATAGTCCGTATCCACACAGCAAGCAGTTATTTTGACATAATGTTGAGCTGGAGGACTTCTTACTCCTACTCCCATAACCCTCATTTTATGAGAAGTAAGGGAAGTTGGAGGAAGAGTGCTCTTTCTCGGACTTCTTTCTGTGTAGACAGCACCAAAAGACGAAATAAGCCATTTTGACTTAAACTACGCAATTGACTTAAACTACGTAGCTGAAGTTGTGTAGCTTATTTCGGGTTTAACCCTCCTGTGTAGACATGCCCTCTACTCTCCAGAGCCTGAAGAGAAGTGTATGCTTGCTTAGGCCGGGACCTATTCATGAGTCTTTTAAAAGTGGACTGGACAAAGTGCTAAAGAATTTTTCCGATACTGGCAGGAGGTTGCACTGGATGGTCAAATACGTCTTTCTTCTCTTCAGTTTCTCTGATTCTGGGAGTTATTTTAATGTGTTGCAATGACAATGGCAACATTTATGGAATTTTATGCATAGTGAGTTAATACAGTTGATGAATGGCATTTCCGTAACATCCGCAATACATTTCTTATTACTTCCTATTGCTGCAGAATAATTTTTATGGAATTAAACCTATCGTAAAAAAAAAAATCATTGAATGTGTCATTGCTGGATAATGTGATAGACTGGGAATGGGCAGTGAAAACTCAGACATAAAGGGTGAACTTCAAGGAGCTTCCAAATTCCAAAGATAGAGAATGGGCCTGGCATGCAGTTATTTCATATGGCTATGCAAGTGTCCATGCAAAGCTCTTATTTGCTTTCACCTCTCATCCTTCAGCTTCTGTGGAAGTTTGTCAATGCCCCTTGAAGTACTGGGCAGAGAGTGCACATGAGTCACATACTCCCTGTCTTCCTCCAACCCCTAGGCATGAGTGCATTGGCTCTTGCAGGCTCCGTGAGTGAGTATATTTCTGAAGTTAACTTTCCTGCAGAGCAACGCAGCCACTGCTGCTCGGACAAGAGCCAAGAGGAACAAATTCCAAAGAGAGAGTCCCTCAACAGAAAGCTCTGCAGCTGAAAGGCACCCTGAAACACAGATCTGTATCCTTCAACCTGCTTTGTATGTGTCTGGACCCTGCGCCAGCATCTTGAAAGAGATGGGCCAACTATGCCACAGTGAGAGCTTCTTGTCGTCTTCTTTGCTATGAAAGAGTATAGGATGAGAGACACCTCTTAAATAACTGTGTCCTAGGCCACTTGGAACTTTAAAGGCACCCCAGAAATGAAGAGGAAGCCAGAATAGAGACATGAGCACCAGGGTTGTGTGTATCTTCCTCATACCTCTTGGTAAGCAGTTCCTGGGTGGTGAAGCACTGGAATGTGTTACCTAGGGAAGTGGTGGAATCTCCATCTTGAGAGGTTTTTAAGGCCAACCTCGATGAAGATCTGGCTAGGGTGATTTAGTTATGGTTGGTCCTGTCTAGATCAGGGGGTTGAACTAGATGACCTCCTGAGGTCTCTTCCACCCCTCATCTTCCATGATTCTATGAAGCTTTCTCCAGTGGGCTTTGAGAATAGCCTAAGTAATATGCTTTGTGGTAATCTAGCTTGGGTATGGCCAAGTCATTGTGACTGTTCTGAAGCCTGTCTTAGGGAGTAGAAAATCTGCAGTCACCAGGCTGTTCATAGATACGGAAAGGTACTAT
This sequence comes from Rafetus swinhoei, assembly GCA_019425775.1. NCBI lineage: Eukaryota > Metazoa > Chordata > Testudines > Trionychidae > Rafetus > Rafetus swinhoei. Next base: position 74,297,895 of record CM033427.1, on the reverse strand, counting down.
GGCCATGGCTGCTACCTAGCAACCCAGGAGCAATGACACACCCAAACAGACCTATTAGACTCAGAGTCATTTTTATCAGGATAAGGTTGGTAATAACCACAATGGGGTACGTCTATACTGCAGCACTATTCTGAAATAACTTAGTCTGTGTCTACACAGCAGGTTATTTTGAAATAGTGTCAAAATACTGTCAAGCTGGAGGACTTATTACTCTGATTCCTGTAACCCTCATTGTATGAGGAATAAGGGAAGATGGAGAAAGAGTGCTCTATTTTAAAATAAGTACTGTGTAGATGCTCCCTATTTTTAAATAACTTATTTCAAAATAAGCTATGCAATTGATGTAGCTCAATTTGCGTAACTTATTTCGAGTTAAGCCTTGCAGTGTAGATGCACCCTGATAGATTAACTGACCTTCATTAACCCCATTAGAGTGAGTATGGAGAACATCACACTGGGTTATTGTTTGTTTCCATTTTATTTCTGGAGGCCAAACTTCAAAGCACAATTATTCAGGAATTTAACAATAATGGGGCAGAGCTTTCCTTCAAGGTGGAGTAAGGCCCCTCTGGGCCTTGCATGCACAGATTCAGTTTTAGTGGTTGTTGCGAATATTGCTGTTATGTTGATTTATAACCCCAAGCAAGGGGAAATTCATCTGGCTAAGGGTTTTTCTGCAAACTGAGCTCAAGTTCCCCAAAAGCAGAGAAGATTTATAATGAATCCAGGTTGAATTTTGAGCCAACCCATTTTCTCCCTGTGAGTTCTAGGTATGGATTTATAGTTTTGTGTCCAAAACAATGAGAAACTTGGCTGCTCCAGCTGAGTTACACTTTGAGTTTTTTTGGTCCATATAAACTCAAACGACAAACCAAAATTATAAAGATTTTAACCAATGGAAGAGACAAAAATGTTTCTTTGACACTCATGCAAATGGAAATTGACCAGTTTTGCACCACTCTAGAGAATAGCTACAATTTAGGGTTTTAATTGTAGTTGGGCTCTCTGACAATATAATGGTATTATTTTTAGTTTTGAGGAAAAATATTTATTTATAGGTTAAACTAATTGCTCTCAAAATAATCTTTAGTCATGCTATTCAGACTCTGTTCCATACCTCCCACCATTCTTTTGCCCAGCCCATAATTCCAGCTCACAGAATTTCAGATCGAGACTGGAGTTTACTTTCTTGTGTGACTGAAGACGTGAGTTGAGGACTCAATGATTAATAATAAATAAATAATCTAGCTAGCAAGTGCCTTGAGAAATTACTTGGACCCAGATCTTCAAGGGTATTTAGGAGATTGATACCTAGCTCAGTGGGAAACTCTCCCACCTTTACCTCTGCATAGTATTCATTTACATAATGGCTGTGTCTACACTGGACCCCTTTTCCGGAAAAGGGATGCAGATGAGACAAGTCGGAATTGCAAATGCAGTGGGGATTTAAATTTTCCCCGCTCCATTTGCATGAACATGGCTGCCGCTTTTTTCCGGCTCGGGGCTTTGCGGAAAAAGCGCCAGTCTAGACAGGGATCTTTCGGAAAATAAAGCCTTTTCCGAAAGGTCCCTTATTCCTCTTCCACTCCCCCTCCCACTGGCTGGGGAAATAGCAGCAAAGGAAACTGTTCACCTCGAGGCTTTCCCCACTGCTCTGATTGTCTAGAACCTCAACCAGACCCCATGCCAAATCCATTCCTGCACCTTAGCACCTGCCTAGACCAGCCATTCATTACATTATATATTTTAGAATAAATGAATTGCTGCAAATGTCATTCCACATACTAAATAATAATAAACCAGTGGTTTTCAAAGTGTGGCCCTTACACCATAGTGGCCTATGACTGTCTTGTGGTTGGGCCATGGGCTCAAGGCTCGCACAATCCCCATATGCTCCCCCTGCGAGGTTGGCTTTCCAGTGCAGGCAGGAGAGGCCCAAGCCTCATGGGCCAGATCCAGCTCACAAGGGGGAGGAAGCGACTCTGTGCACTTCCACTCCCCCTCCCACTGGCTGGGGAAATAGCAGCAAAGGAAACTGTTCACCTCGAGGCTTTCCCCACTGCTCTGATTGTCTAGAACCTCAACCAGACCCCCCATGCCAAATCCATTCCTGCACCTTAGCACCTGCCTAGACCGCCCAACCCCAGCCTGCTCCTGCACCCAACCTCCCAGCCAGATCCCCCTCCCTCAGCCCATCTTGCACATATTTTATCATCATGGGTGGTTGGCTGGTGGTCTGCGACAAGGTCTGCACCGAGCAGGGTGAGCCATGGGCCAAAAAGTTTGAGAACTACTGAAATAAATTGATACAACATACTGTATAGCATGTATTTAAATTTTGAAAATCGTCTTTCACTCACAGAAATGCAGATCTTCAAAGAACTTTTTAGCCATTTTACTCACTAAAAATATGAACCCCGCTGAAAATATCTCCATGAAAGTAAGAGCTCAATGGAAAGGGTCAGTGTTCATTAAAGGAGACATAATATTAATAAATACCAATAACCTCAGAAAGTGTGACTAGAACGTTTATGCTGGTCTTGGGAATAGCTATGAGCAAAACATGAGGTTATAAACAGTTTATTAACCATAATAGTACGTATTGCTTGGTCTAAGTTGAAAATATTTAGAATTAAGCAATTCTGCCTTTTCTTAACTTTTTTTTTATTGTTGTTTAAATTTTAGAGCATTTTGCAGCATTTATATTCTCTGCAACTTTCTGTTCCATGACAGGTTGAATGGATCAGCAGCCAGGCTATGTTGTACATTAGCACACCATATATTTCTAGACCAATCTGGGTTATTTTGCAATATTAATAAATCTTGATTCATAAGCTAGGAAGCAAATACTGAAAAAGCAAGAACAATATAAAATGAATGACAATAGAAACTTCCTTCAATAATTCTACCTGTCTGTGTAAAAATACCATGATTTATTTTACTAGAGTTTATTTGAATTCTTGACGGTAATTGTGCATGTGGCAAGCCACTAAGCAGATATGTTTTAAATCTAATTTCCATACATTCACTTGGACTAATTATGGATGATGCCTTAAAAAAAGAAAAGTTTCATGCCAAATGCTCACTTAAGACATTAGGGATTGGGTGTGATTATTCTTTATTCAGTCATACTTTCTAGAACCGTTAATTATTGCTTTCTTGAAGTCATTTGAAATTTCCTGTGCAGATATGCATGATAGAAGGATTTTCTAAAAGAATTCATAGGTTTCACTAACATTTTTTATTGTAAACTGTGATTTCAGAGATGGTGTCCTAAGTATTTCATCACTAAATACTCAGAGTCTTGGCATACAAAGATAGGGCAGTTAACAAATTTGAGAAAGAATAATGGTGAACTTTGAAGAAAGTTTAAGGACTAGCATTTTACAGTTAATATATTTAAAATAATTGTTGTAGCTTTGCAGATGATACAAGTAAATGTTGATTTTGAAAGTCTCATGGACACCACATTTTCCTGAGTGACTTATACAATTATTTTCAGTGTCAGACTATTATTATTAAGTACTTTTCTTTCCATAGTGCAATTATTACAGATGCATTCGTATACTAGGACTCTATTATACTAAGTGCATTACAAAACACAGAACAAAACCAAGGAGCTTTAAATCTAAGGAAAAGACAAGAGACAGCAGATAGATACAGAAAGATGGATGGGGCAGTAAGAGGAAACAATTAAATAATAACAAACTGCAAGATTGGCAAAGACCTCATCAGCCTGACTATTGTCAATTTATTTGTAGTTTTCAAGAAAAAGGAGATCTTTTTAAGGGTTGTTTTGAGGGAGGATAATGCATTTGATTAGCAGATGTTTACACTGAGCTCCTCCCAAGTGTGAGGGGTAACATGGAAAAAAGCATGAAAGGGCTTGTTTGAAAAATTAATAAGTTGGGTGATGGAGGTTGGCATCAGAGAATCAGAGGCAGACATTGACATCCTAATAGTGAATTAGAGATGATAGCAAGGATGAAGATAGGTGGTGAAGGGCATTGAAAATGAAGTCAAATAGCTGGGTGAGAATTTTATCATCCTCTTTGTAGGCCAGCAACTAGAGAGGGAGGAGGCACATATTTTGCCAGTGTCTTTTACAGCTATCTGCTGATAGCAGGAGTATTAAGACTGAAGAATATTGAGTTCCATACAAAATCATGGGACTGGGAAGAACCTCGAGAAATCATCAAGTCTAGTCCCCTGCACCTTCTAGACCATCCTTGACTGGTGTTTATCTAACATGCTCTTAAAAATCTCCATGAGGGAGATTCCACAACCTCCCTAGTCAATTTATTCCGATGGTTAACCACCCTAATGATTTTCCTAATGTCCAACCTAAATTTCCCTATTTTAAATTTTTAAGCTCATTGCTTCTTGTCCTGTCATGGATGTTTAAGGACAATATTTTTTCTCCCTCCTCCTTGTAACAACCTTTTAGGTACTTAAAAACTGTTATCATGTCCTCTCTCAGTCTTCTCTTTTCCAAACTAAACAAACCCAGTTCATTTGATCTTCCCTCCTAGGTCATGTTTTCTAAACCTTTAATCATTTTTGTTGATCATCTCTGGATTTTATCCAGTTTGTTCACATCTTTCCTGAAATGTGGAGCCCAGAACTGGACACAATACTCCAGGTGAGGCCTAATAAGCACAGAGTAGAGCAGAATTACTTCTTGTGTCTTGCTTACAATACTCCCAGAATACTCCACTTTCTTTGCAACCGTGTCACACAGTTGACTCATATTTAGTGTGTGGTCCACTATGACCCATAGATCCCTTTCTGCAGTACTCCTTCCTCGACAGTCATTTCCTGTTTGGTATGTGTGAAACTGATTGTTTCTTCCTAGGTGGAGTACTTTGCATTTATCTTTATTGCATTTCATCCTAATTACCTCAGACTATCTTTCTGGTTTGTCCAGATCATTATGAATTATAATACTATCTTCCAAAGCACTTGTAACCATCCCAGCTTGGTATCATCTGCAAACTTTGTGTGCTCTCTATGCCATTGTCTAAATCACTGATGAAAATATTGAACAGAACCTGATCCAGAACTGATCCCTGAGGAACCCCGCTCATTATATCCTTCCAACTTAGAATCATAGAGCTGGAAGAGACCTAGGGAGGTCACCGAGTCCAACTCCCTGCCCAAAGCAGGACCAACACAAACTAAATCATCGAAGCCAAGGCTTTGTCAAGCCGGGACTTAAAACCCCTAGGGATAGAGATTCCATCGCCTCCCTAGGTACCCATTCCAGTGCATCATCACCCTCCTAGTAAAATAGATTTTCCTAATATCTAACCTCGACCTTCCTCGCTGCAACTTGAGATCATTGCTTCTCATTCTGCCATCTGTTGCTACTGAGAACAGTATCTCTCCATCCTCTTTGCAACCTCCTTTCAGGTAGTTAAAGGCTGCTATCAAATCCCCCTCATTCTTCTCTTCTGTAAACTAAACAAGCCCAAATCGTAAGAATGGCCATACTGAGTCAGACCAAAGGTCCATCTAGCCCAGTATCCTGTCTTCTGACAGTGGCCAAAGCCGATGCCCCAGAGGGAATGAACATAACAGGTAATCATCACGTGATCGCTCTCCTATCATCCATTTCCAGACAATCAGAGGCTAAGGACACCGTTCCTACCCATCCTGTCTAATAGCCACTGGTGGACCTAACCTCCATGAATTTATCTAGCACTTTTTTTAACCCAGTTAAAGTCCTAGTCTTCACAACATACTCTGGCAAAGAATTCCACAGGTTGACTGTGCGCTGTGTGAAGAAAAACTTCCTTTTGTTTGTTTTAAACCTGCTACCTATTTATTTCATTTGGTGACCCTTATTTCTTATATTATGGGAACAAGTAAATAACTTTTCCTTATTCACTTTTTCCACACTAGTCATGATTGTATAGACCTCTATTATATCCCACCCTTAGTCTCCTCTTTTCTATGCTGAAAAATCCAAGTCATATGCGACCTGTTCCAAACCCCTAATAATTTTTGTTGCCTTCTGCTGGACTTTCTCCAATGCATCCACATCCTTTCTGTAATGGGGGCCCCAGAATTGGACGCAGTACTCCACATGTGGCCTCACCAGTACCAAATAAAGGGGAATAATCACTTCTCTAGATCTGCTGGCAGTGCTCCTCTAATGCATCCTAATATGCCATTAGCCCTCTTGGCTACAAGGTCACACTGTTGACTCATATCCAGCTTCTGATCCACTATAATCCCCAGGTTCTTTTCTGCCAAACTTCTGCTTAGTCAGTTGGCCCCCAGCCTAAAACAGTGCTTGGGATTCTTCCATCCCAAGTGCAAGACTCTGCACTTGTATTTGTTGAACCTTACCAGATTTCTTTTGGCCCAATCCTCCAATTTGTCTAGGTCACTCTGGACCCTATTCCTACCCTCCAATGTATCTACCTCTTCCCCTAGTTTAGTGTCCTCTGTGAACTTGATGAGGGTGCCATTCATCCTCTTATCCAGGTCATTAATAAAGATGTAGAACAAAACCGGCCCTAGAATTGACTCTTGGGGCACTCTGATACCAACCACTAACCAGACATCGAGCTGTTGATCGCAACCCATTGAGCCCGACAATCTAGCCAGCTTTCTGTTCACCTTACAGTCCATTTATCCAATTCATAGTTCCTTAACTTGCTGGTAAGAATACCGTAGGAGCCCAAATCAGAAACTTTGCTAAAGTCAAGGTATATCATGTCCACCACCTTGCCCATGTCCACAGAGTCAGTTACCTTGTTATAGAAGGCAATCAGGTTAGTCAGGCATAAGTTGCCCTTGATGAATCCATGTTGACTATTCATGATCACTTTTCTCTCTCCCAAGTGCTTCAAAATGGATACCTTGAGGATCCTCTCCATGATTTTTCCAGGGACTGAGGTGAAACTGACCAGTCTGTAGTTCCCTAAATTGTCCTCCTTCCTTTTTAAAAGATGGGCACTACATTTGCCTTTTTCCTATCATCTGGGACCTCCCCCAGTTGCCACAAGTTTTCAAAGATAATGGCCAATGACTCTGCAGTCACATCAGCCAACTCCCTCAGCACCTTCAGATGCAGCCCCATGGATGTGTGTATGTCCAACATTTCTAAATAGTTCTTAACCTATTATTTCCCTACCGAGGGCTGCTCACCTCCTTGCAACACTGTGTTGCCTGTAGTACACTATATTTATACTATATTTGTCCTTTTCCAGTCTTCTGGAATCTCTCCTGTACTCCATGCCTTTTGAAAGATAATAGCTTAATGGCTCAGATATCTCCTTAGTCTGGTCCTTGTGCATTCTAGGATACATTTCATCAGGCCTGGATGACTTGAAGACATCTAGCTTGTCTAAGTAATTTTAACTTGTTCTTTCCCTATTTTAGCTTCTGAACCTACCCCATTTTCACTGGCATTCACCAAGTTAGATATTCAATTGCCACCATAATTCTTAGTGAAAACTGAAACAAAGGAGTATGAAGCACCTCTACCATTTCCACATTTTCAGTTATAGCTTTCCCTCTTCAGTGAATAATGGGTGTACTCTGTCCTTGATCTTTCTCTTGCTTCTAATGTATTTGTAGAATGTTTCCTTCTCACTCTTTATGCCTCTAGCTAGTTTCAGCTAATTTTGTGTTGTGGCCTTTCTAATTTTGCCCCTATATACTTGTGTTATTTGCTTATATTCATCCTTTATAATTTGACCTGGTTTCCACTTTTTGTAAGGCTGTTTTTTAAAATTTTTATACCACTCAAAATCTCCTTAAGTCAGCGTGGTCTCTTGCCATACTTCGTATCTTTTCCGCACAGTGGAATAGTCTGCTTTGTGCCCTTAATAATGTCTCTTTGAAGAATTGCCAACTGTCTTCAATTGTTTTACCTCTTAGACTTGGTTCACGGGATCTTACTACCAACTCCTTGATTTTGCTAAAGCCTGTCTTCCTGAAATCCATTATCTTTATAGTGCTGTTTTTCCCTCCTACCATTCTTTAGAATCATGAGCTCTGCCATTTCATGATTACTTTCACTGTAGCTGCCTTCCACTTTCAAATTCTCAATCAGTTCCTTCCTATTTGTCAAAATCAAATTTAGAACAGCCTCTCCCCTTAGTAGCTTTCTTCAGCTTCTGGAGTAAAAAATTGTCTCTAATACATTCTAAGAATTTATTGGATAATCTGTGCCCTGCTATATTATTTTCCAAACAGATGTCTGAGTAGTTGAAGTCTCTCATCACCACCAAGTCCTGTGCACTGGATGATTTTGTTAGTTGTTTAAAAATGCCTCATCCACCTCTTCTTTCTGGTTAGATGGTCTGTAGTAGACCCCTACCATGACATTACCATTATTTTTACCTTTTTTTGTCCCTACCCAGAGACTCTCAGCAAGTCTGTCTCCTATTTCCATCTCAGGCTATGTCTACACTGCCGCTTTTTATCAGAAAAAAGGTACACAAATTGCGCTCTGATAGTTTTGTCAGAAGAGGCTTTTCCAAAATTTGGTCCGTCTACACGGAGCCAAATTTTGGAAAAACCTCCTCTTTCAGAAGAGCCCATCTTCCTCATGCCACGAGGAAGACAGGGCTTCCGAGAGAAGACATCTGCTCTTCTGCAAAAAAACTCCATAATCTAGACATAGCCTCAACCTCAGACCAAGTGTATACAATTTTTAATATATAAAGCAACACCTCTTCCTTTTTTCGTGCCTGTCCCTCCTGAGCAAGCTGTCCCCTTCTATACCCATATTCCATTCATATTATCCCAACAAGTCTCTTTGATGCCAACTATGTCATAGTAGTGTTTATTTAATAGCATTTCAAGTTTTTCCTGTTTATTCCCCATGCTTCTAGCATTAGTATACAGACATGTAAGATACTAATTTGATTTCACCACTCACTTCTGTCTTATCTCTCCTTTATGCCTGTTATTGTACTCTGTGCTTTCCCCAATTTCTGACCTTTCTCCCAGGTCTCCATGTTCTTGATTGCCTGTGGGCTTTGGTCACCTGTGCCCTTCAAACCTAGTGTAAAGCCCTCCTCACAGTCTGCATCAAAATATGTTCTTCCCTTTTCCCAATAGGTGAATCCCTTCTCTGCTAAGCAGTCTTTCTTCCTGGAACAGCATCCCATTGTTAAGGAATCCAAAAGCCTCCTGGGGACACCATCTTTGCAGCCAGGCATTCACCACCTGGATGCATCTCTCTCTCTCTCTCTGTGTGTGTGTGTGTGTGTGTGTGTTAAAATACTGCCTGCCAGTTTTATCCCTTCTTTACTGTACTGTCACTGTCAGTGTTTGAAGATAAAGGACAAATGACAGGGATATTCTGGCATCAGTCCAGCAGTAGACTATTGTTAAAGGTATTGTGTGGTTGGAGGAGCAGGCATAAAGCAGTTCTATTGGGATGTAAAAAAATAAAATAAAAAAATTGGAAGGGTTAGGGGAGAGCAAGGACATGAAGAAAGCAGACATGGAGCGACCTGATCTGATCGTTACTGGTGAGGCAGAACTGTTTGGTTATGGACTAAGAGGTACAACCTTACAGTTCTGGTTAGAAAACTGAGGAATTCAAATGAGACACACATTACATTTTAGGGCTCTCAAAATATGAGAACAAGAAGACCCATAGACAGTCAATAAGTACATGGGTGTGTATTAGGAATGCTGAGAGCTCAAAATTGTGATCTCAGCATTACCTGTAGGCCAAATCACGTAAGTTTGTATACGTATTATTTAAGTTGATTTGTTGTATTAAATATAAATACTTGATAAGCAGTTGTGTGGCAGTCCCTCTCTTGAAGCTGACTATAAGATATTAATGAAAACAGCAGTTCAAGGTTTAAATATAATAACCCTGAGTGGATATGGTGTAATGCTTTCTGACAACTCTGGCCAGTGCCTCAGAAATAATTGTTAGAAATATGTAAAGGAAGGGGAGTGGAATAGTAGAAGTACATATTTTTCCTCTCAATTACAGTAACATTACCTGGCATACTTTTCCACCATATGCACATTTTCCTTCTGTAGGAAAAAGCTCTTTTGTGCCACATACAAAAATATGTGCAATTTGCTAATGATTCCCTTTTCCTGTATTTTTCTGTAACTATGTTTTTACTGCTCCTATGGTATCTTGCTGTGTGAAAGAAAGGTAATTACACCTAATTAGAAAAGATTAAAATGCTATGACTCAGAAAAATAATGAAACTTGATTGTGTTTTATATAAGGCATAAAATCCCAAACCTGCATTTTACACTTGAAATTAGTTATAACTTGATCAGCAAATAAATGGCAGTGTTTTGAATGTTCGTCAATGTGCTTGTTTTCCTAAAAGTGTCTTAACAGCCATTCCTGAGCCTAATTATTATGAACAAAACTTTCTTTATCCAAGTGAAAGTAGAGTTTCATTTTATTACCTTAATTTACTTATATATATATATTTTATTACACTTTTTTGTGATAATATAGATTAAATCGCTGCGTTGAGGTGAGGGAAGACTATTAGAACACAGCTTTGATATATTCAAATATAATGTTTTTTTAAATCTGCCCTCTAATAGCATTTTTAAATTTAAGGACCTTTTTCACTTTTATTAACATTACCATCAAAAAGTTGAAATGTGAAATGCTCTTTATTTTAGAACTAGTTCTTCACACTGTTGTTCCAGCAGAAATGTTCATTTCAATTACAAATCAATTAAAAAAGATACTTGCTACATGCTAGCAGTGCACTCAAACCCTGTATGAAGTTTTATAGCAGGGCAAAGGCAGACATTCAATACAGATAGATTTTTGCATGAAATATCCTATCAAACATTGGTTAGATGGAGAGGAAAAGACAGGCCTACATAAAAACATCACCTGGATTAAAGAGTAACTCTTGTATATGGAGAATATATACGTATCTCAGAATCCAAGATTCCAAGAAAACTGCGACGGATGTATAAAGCTTGCAAGCTGTCCAATCACACGATGATTATTCAAATGTTATACTGGATATGCCATGAAAACGTGGAGTCGTCTGCCTAAAAATCCATTACCACTCTTAAGAGAATCTCTCTTGTACCTTGGCAGCTATATGTGAGCTGCAATTAGATCCTAAATGTCTATGACTGGATTGTTTAGATCAGGTCTCAAGTTCCCAGTCCGTGGGCCATCTATAGCTGGAGCAGTTGTGCAATCCAGCTCAGGAGTTCTATGGGCTAGTGGTGGGGCGGAGGGAGGCTTGCTGTTCCCATTAATCAAGCCCCCACGCTCGCCCTCTCATGGCACTCAACCCCTGAGGATGCGGTTTCGGGGATTACCAGTGGTGGGTGGCTGGAACAGTGTGGCAGCAGCCGTCAGGCCCCCTGCACTCCCCGTGGTGGCAGGAGCTGCGGGGAAGTGGAGTGCACTCAGCTAGCACAATTGCTGTGCTTTCCCACAGCTCCTGCCATCACGAGGAGTGCAGGGGAAGGGTCTGACCGTGGCTGCTGCACTGCACCTGGTCCCTTCAAGTAATCCCTGACTGTGTCCTCAGTGGACAAGGTGCCATGGGGAGGGGAGGGAAGGGTGATGGCAGGAAGGGGCAGGACCTGAGGAATGAGAATGTACAGCCACCCCCACCACCTCCATGGGGTTCCTGGGCTGGATTGTGCAACTGCAGAGTCCAGGAGTTTGAGACCCCTGATTTAGATAATGAGAACAAACAAACGTTTTCCACTCTATTAATATGAATATATTTCAAGGGCTTTCTTAGTTACATGTTCTTCCATATATCATTTGGCAATTTTACTTAAGATAATTATATTTTATATACCAATCTCCTGTGTATACCTTTCAATAGCAATTAGCCATAAATATTATTTCAGTGCCATGAATATACTGTCAGAACACAGGAGTTGAGAGACAGTGAACATTTTTAGTAGTAGCAATTAATTTGAAGTGGCATTTATATGCTTGCATTTTCCCTGATAGGTTCTCATGCAGTTAGTTCCATTGATAATAAACTTTTATGTACTGAACGGTGTGAGAATGGGAGACATTAAAGGGACAATGCGTTATTAGTCTCTCAGGAGAAAATATGCAGGGTCAAATTTCTCAAAAGCTCAAGACCAGATTTTCAAGTGATCGGAGAGTGAGAATGATTCTGTAGTGCCATGGGTGGGTGGAAGACTTATGTTCCAGTCCCCCACTCCAATGCATATTTTATTGCTTATAGACAGTGGAACAACTTTAACAGAAGATGTTGAGAGCTACCTGCCACAGAATATCTCATAGTTAAATAGGTATAGTGCTCATTTTGGAAACGGGAAACCCAAGTTTAAATTCCCTCCTCAAATGAGAGAATCCAACACATCTCTCATATCCTGGGAAAATTCTTTAACTACTGGACTAAAATTTTATAAGGGGCCACCACCACCTCTTCCTCTTCCCCTGGTCACTTTGTGCATTTTATATGTGCCTTGAGCATATCTACTGAATCAGGCTGACAAGAAAAGATAAGTAAGGGAATATCTAGTCTGTGAATCCTTCGGGGGCATAGGAACTCAGCTGCTGGGTTGCGGGGGGCATATAAGAACTGAAGCCGTGATGTACATACATACCTAGCTACTAAGATACCTTCGGGACAGTAACAGTGGAAACTTAGACACCTCGGGTGTGTCTAGACTACAGGGTTTTGTTGACAAAAGTGGCCTTTTGTCGACAAAACTATACCTGCGTCTACACTACTGCCGAGACACTACTGCCGAGACATAATGTCGACAGAACTCAGCAGTTTTGTTGACGGTGGTAAACCTCATTCTATGAGGAATAACGCCTTTTGTTGACAGAGTTCTGTCGACAGTAGGCATAATTGCATCTACACTGTCCTTTGCGTCTACACTCTCATGTTGACAAAGCGGCTTGCTTTGTTGATAGAACAGGATGTAGTCTAGACACTCTTTGTCGACAGAGGCTTTGTCGACAGTATCTGTCGACAAAGCCTCTGTCGACAAAAGCCTGTAGTCTAGACGTACCCCTCCAGAATAAAGCAACAACTGAATGGGTATTTGCAGTGAATACCAGTGGTACCTTAATATTAGAGTTGGGCACCAGACAGGCAGATAGGTGCCAAAGTGCCGCTTGTGAATACCTCACTGATCATTCTGCTAAACATTCTTGAAAATCTGGCCCTTTATTCTGGTGCCTAAAGGGAAGATGAACCCTTATGAAAATCTGACCCACAGTATTTGTATAGATGTACTACATTCCTATGTGCAAGGTATTTAATGTCATGTGCCATAGGGTTTGGCACTAAGTTGTGAAATACACATACACGCACACACATTATTAACAAAAATAGAAATGGATATATTTAATTTGTTCATGATTTATTTTGATAGGAAATAAGGATATGCTTCCATCCTCTGTCACCCTAAAATATTTGTCCCAATAGTCCTCATGAAATTGAAAAACTAGTGGCATAGCTCCAAGCTTGACACAATCTGCTAGATCTTCAGCTGGTGTAACTCAGCACAGCTGTAATAAAGTCAGTAGGCTTTAATGGCTTTACATCAGAAGGACTGACTGTGATGTAGCCAAACTGCTAGACCTACAGTTATTGGAGCACTTGAGAATCTGCACCAGAGAGTCTGATACCATGACTAATGAAGTCAGGGAAAAGAGTCCCTTTGCCTCAAAGGCTGCGTCTAGACTGGCATGATTTTCCGCAAGTGCTTTTAAAAAAGTGGTTTTGCGCAAAAGCATCCGTGCCAATCTAGACGCAGTTTTGCGCAAGAAAGCTCCGGTGGCCATTTTCGCCATTGGGGCTTTTTTGCGCAAAACAGTTTTTACCTGTCTACACTGGCCCTCTTGTGCAAAAGCACTTGCACAAGAGGGCTTTTTCCCGAGCGGGAGCGTCAGTGTATTTGCGCAAGAACACTGACAACCATACATTAGATCGTCAGTGTTCTTGCGCAAATTCAAGCGGCCAGTGTAGACAGATGGCAAGTTTTTGCGCAAAAGCATTTGCTTTTGCGCAAAAACTTGCCAGTCTAGACACACCCAAAGAGTTTTGACTTGGCTAAGGTCTGGGTAGGTTTGAGTTTTTTTTCTCTGTATTGTTTTTCTAGTGGTTGAAAATCCTTATTTGAACCCCCTTCCCTATTTACCTGGTGAGCATGGCTACACTATCGATTGATATATTGCATTGAAGGGATAAGGAAAATGAACATAGAAAACTTATTTTCAGTGATAAGAGATAATAGGCAAAACTTCCATTGACTTTGATAGCACACAAGCTATTTTTCTAAATGTGGGTATCAATCTCCTGCTGCTTTCCTTTGATGGGCTGACAGACAGAGTTCCACTGCATCATCCATTGGGTAGCTCCAATTTACAAGCGTCTTACAAGTAATTTATCATTTAATTCTGACTGATGAAAACTTATAACTGAGAGAACTCAATATCTTTTCTTTCCATATTAATATATAAACTAAAGAGTAACTTTCTTTCTGTCTGAGGTCATGCAGCCCTTTAAGATGTGAATTTTTAGTATGTATCTCAAAGCATTAATAACTTAAAATAGTCCCTACTTATGTTGGCATTGCTGATAATTAGTTGTCAACTGCTTCAATTTATGCTAAATAGCAGCGAACTGATGACAGTTCAGAATAAGACATTAATGTCAGGTGTCAACAGGCATTTTTAACAAAGGCTCAAGAAGAAATATTTCTTGTTAATAAATGTCACTAAATTGTTACAGCTGTGAAACACACTTAAGGGCTTAAAAGTCTGTGTCTTGAGAGCAGCAGCTACTCTGGAGCCTGTAAAACATTCTGTATTATATAAAACTTTCCTGCCCTTCCCTGTCAACAGATTTTGTAAGAGTGATGCATTTTGATAACAAGATGCACAGATATCACTGAGATGAGTATGTGCAGATTATCTTTCTCAAGTGGCCTGGTCTTGTGTGTGTGTATATAGCTGGAACCAATTATGAGTGGATACCACTTGATCCAACAAGCCAATGAGTCAATCTTTGAGGCTCCTTGAGGGAATGAAGAGTAACCAGAGAAAGAGGGTGAGTTGTTTGAGTGCTCTTGTACATGGCAAACACTTTGGTAATGAGACTAAGATGTTGCATTGTGGAATATATACTATAAAAGTCACCTTCTCCATTGGTACTGGATCATATTAATGGAGAACAATGGAAGAAAGAGGGTTAATCTGGCAGGCAAATCTCTATTTATAAAGAAATATATTTTCCTGGGCAAAATCCTGGAAGATGCACTTCAAGTCAATGAGTTTAACTGTTGAACAGTTTTAAAGATTTGATCTCTATTGTGCCCAGTACAACAAGGTGTTGAGTACCCTCAGCTCCAATTGAAGTCACTGCCCTGACCATCCCCCAAAAGGTCCTCAGCATTTTGCAAGATCAACCCAGTTAATTGGAATATTTATTGCCATAATAAAACTGCCCTTAAACTTTGAGGTCACTGTATGTGCACCTCAAGCAAGGAGTATTAGAATTTTACTTTGATAGTGATGAAAATCTTATTCTGTTCTAAAGATTAGAGCATTTGTTCCCAATAATTAAATGAAAAACAGATTTTTTTCCGTAGCTGTTAAAATACTTACCCAGATATAAAATCTCCATGGAAAGACATCTTCCTGTGAAGTCCTACAGGTTGAACCTCTCAAGTTTGGCACTCTCCCGTCTGACAACACCTGTGGTCCAGCATCATTTTAGTTAGTTGGATGTTCACTTATCTTGGGTATGGCCAAGTTTCTTGTGGCTCCTTAAAATTTGTTTATAGCCACCAGTCCTGGCTCTCAGTGTTCTGTGTTAATTATCTTTAATTTACCCTTAAATATCTTCTAAGAGCCCAGTAAGCAGTGGAAGTGTTGATACTGCTGCTAGACAATGTTGACCTCCTGTGGTTTTCCACATTTCCCGATTTGGCACCTGTCAGTTCTCAAGCATGCTGGACTAGGGAGGATCAACCTGCATTATAATCCTTCAGTGGCACATTTCACTTGGTTCTTCAGCTATTTAAGAAATGTAGTACAATTAGTCATTTTTTGACTTATGGTTTAATAGATATTTCATGACTTTAAACCATAATTTTATTCTAATATTAAAAATTGAAATAGTGTTATCACTTAGAAACTTTAAATTAATATACTACTTTTCCTTGGTCCTTCCTTACAAACATACTAGATGACATTAATGAATGAGTTGAATGAACTAGTTTGAAATTAGAAATGTTTGCAATAATAACTGGAACATGCAAGAGTCCTTGGATTGAGGGTTTCATTAAAAAAATAACACAAATCCATATGTGTTAGAAGAAAACCTGAGAGAATGCTATACTGGTTCATATAACTGTTCATTCAATAAAAATAAACTTCACTTTTGCTTTTCCTGAATATTGTAGTGAGTTTACTGCCCAAAATATTTGCAAAAACATATTTTAACCACACATTGGAAAGCATTAACAGAAGGTGAATTTTAAATTTTGTGAGAGTATATGCACTGAAATCTCAATCCTAAAATGTCCATGTATCCAGTTAGATACAAAACTTGGAATCCACCTGGCTAATCAAAACTAATCCATGAAACTCAAATTTTTCATGTCAAATACTCAAAGAACTCTTCCAAAACAATCCAAGGTGCCTAATTTTCAATGAAACTAGCATATAATTTTGATAAATAAGTATATTCAAGAAAACAGTTAACTATGCATATAAAATTCACACAAATTAATCTGATTACTTATTCACTGCTGATTACTTTCTTAGATCACTAACATTAGAGTGAATCTGGGTCATTTTAGAGTTTGAATAATGTTATGAAAAATGTGTATCTTCTTTGTTCTGTGCCTACAAAGTATTAAGCTAAGATACAGAATGACTTTGTCAGAGAGGAACCACCTTCACATCAGGCCTCAACTAGCATTTGGTCCTATAGAATGCCTTGACAAGAAAGTAAAACTGCCAGTGCTGACCTTTTGAAATAGAATAGATTGTAGCAGAAGAAAGCAGCACAGCAGGTTGGGGAACAAGCACCAGAAACATGAAGGGGCAACAACAGATCTGTAACCTTGCTGTTGAGTGGCCCTGCTGTTGTCTTGCAGGAAAACATTGGCTAAGTCCTTTTGTGCCTCAGTTCTCCTTGCCCTTTTGCTGAGTTAGATGCAACTGAGTTAGAATGGAACAAGGCTGAAAGAGATCTTCCATTATCTGAGTGGGAGTGATTCAATTTGTGGAATTCAAAAGAGAAGAAAGGGAGTTCATGGGAGTCAGCAATATCCTCCATGATTTTTTAAAAATAAATGTGAGATGAAGTGCAATCTTATCCATTCCAAAGAGAAAAATTTGCCAGGAATATTTTAATGAGCCCAATGATAAAGTCAGATTTGGCAAGGGTGATTTAACATGATTGAGGAAAGGAATCAGTTCTCTGTCAGAGGCAAAAAAATAATCCTAAGGCTCCCTTTAGTTGGGTGGTGAAATTCGAATAAAGGGTTCCCAGAATCTTCCAAGAGCCTCTTTTGCTGTTCAGTCATCACATCTTGGTGTACAGATAAATGTGTGTTTTCATCATGGTTTACGAGAGTCTAAGGTATCCAACATTTCAGTACCTAGGCATAACAAACATGGCACATGTTACCATAATGACATCAGGTGTGGGAAAAATTAGGTTTCTGCTTTGGGCCTCTTAGGCCCAACAGAAAAAATGACTGTTTTTCTGCCAAACCTGAGTTACGTCCACACTGCAATTGCGTTCTCTGGAAAGTAAATTGAAAGAACAGAGGGGTTTTTCTGGAGTTGATAATCCTCTTTCTATGAGGAAGAAGCCTTTTCCGAAAGAGCTCTTTTGGAAAAAGGCGTGTGTGGATGGGGAAGAGGAGTTCTTTCGAAAGAAGAGGAAAGAGGAAAAAGTACAGGTGCCCTGGTGGCCACTTGTCCATAGTAATCGCAGCTTAAATGCAAGATAGTGTCCATTCAGTGTGAATGCTATCTTTTGAAAAAGCAGATTGCTTTTTTGATGCGCTTTTGTGTGTGGATATTCTCTTTTGGAAGAAGTTTTTTCTAAAGATCTCTTCCAAAAAAATGTTCTTTTGAAAGAAGCCTGCAGTCTAGACATAGCCTTAGATGTGTTTTACAGCTTTTACTACTGGTTGCTGATGTTTGTAGCGTTACCACTACACTGAGCCTTTCTGCTGTGAATCTTAGCATCACTGCCCCTTTTGGACAACATGGATACTTCGTATTTGAATAAGTGTGAACAGGAGTTTAACAGTCCCCCATGGCTGCTATGGGGCAATGGGAAAGGGGCTTAAACGTGGTTGTGGCCTACATTTTTTTTATTCTAGTGTTAGGCTTCAATCACATAACACATACTGTATGAACTGGACAGGCAAAATGGAACAAATTCTCTGATCTCAGAGCATGGCTGCCCTTGGGATACATTAAACTACCATGTAATGAAGAAATTTAAAATAATACCAAATAGCAGAAAATGTACCCATTTCTTGTCTGTATAACTCATGAGATAAAACAAGTCAAAATACCCTTGAGGAGTGCAGCCATCTCTGATCTTTCTCAGAGCTCTGCTGCCTGTGGGTTTCGCTTATAAAACCGTAAAGCCTTCCATTGTCTTTGATTATTAATAACAAATCAGTTCCCAAGTACTGTAATAAATGGTAAACAATTCCCAGCATATTTATTGTTGTTGTTCTGAAAGGGTAGAAAAAAAGAAAAGATGTGATGTTTTCCTCACAGGCTTACAGACAGTAGTCTAACTACAAAATAGAGTCAAAATGGCTTCTGCTGAATCTCCTGGATACACATGGCTGGCTGTGCCAGTTGGAGGACCAGAAACAATACCCATATGATTTAATTTGTTTGTCCAGTTCCAATCAGCTTAGCTCAGAACTCAAAAATACACTGCAATAAGCTGCCTGGAAATTTTTCTGTGCATCCAGATAATAGAAAAAAGCTTCAACTGGGAAAAAGAAATGTCTTGCACTGAGAATTTTACAACTTTACTGTAGAAAGATTAGAGTCTTAATTTTGCAGCAGATATTTTACACAGTTCTAAGTAGTAAGGTTTAAAATGGGGTTTACAGTATGAGCGTAGCAACTTTGTTATCAGGAAATTCAGTACACATCCTTGTTTTTCATTTACAATGGCTTGAAGTCTGCATCGGCACAACAAAGGGCATTGAATAGCTGTGCAACAATGCAAACCCATGAATACAAGCTTCAGTAAGACTGAATACTAGACATAGTTTTGTGAACTGCATGGAAGTAAATGTTAAAATCCTTGTGTGCCTCTTTCCCTGCACTCAGGAGTATGAGGCTAGTTAAAGAAGCAAAGTCATAGGAACAAATGTACAACTTCAAAAAGATACCAATTTAACAGTAGTATTAAACATATGATTGACCCACTTTTATAACTGCTTTATTCTTTGTGGTTCATCTTCTCACCTTGAGTAACTTTGTGGCTGTGTAGCATCATTCTCATAGAGGAAGCTTCAAGTTCTAACATGCTTCTCTGGTGCCGACATAAAATACTTGATTCCTACTCTGTTCCGGATCAAGCACAATAGACTAAGAAAATGTATTTTTATAGTAACAAACTCCCATCAATGCAGTATCATGACACCAATAATTCACAAATGAAGGGTTACCAAGTATATACTGAAATACTAGATATGTTCTATGAGCTATGATTCATAGATATGTGTTCGTGTCCAGTAAGAACACTGAACATGAATTATAATTATCATTATTGTTAAATCTTATGAATAACAATAGTTGGCTTTTTCAACTCGTGTTGTAACTTTTTTTGACAAAAAGAAAGCAAGGAAATTCACAGTGCAAGTTCCCACTCTAGGCTTGAGTCTTCACAGATACAGTGTTACTATGTATGATTTTTGCATTCCACAATGTGTGTCTAATAGAAATCAAAGACCATTGCTTATATGGGAAACAATGGTAACTGGAAGTGCCACTTACATCAGATGACTAAGATTTGTAGAGCCCCAATCTAGCAAATCACTTAACTTATGATTAACATTAAGCACGTGGTTAAGAGCTTTGCTGCATCAGGGCCTAAGATATGGGTGGCTTCATATCATGATTCAGGGCATAAGCTAATTTCCAAAAAGGCTATGAAGGAAATTTATCCTTCATGTAAAGAACTTACTGCTGGGGTTTTGCTTAACCCAAAGCTCTTGGTAAATTTACTCATTGTGAGGCGGCGGCAAGAAACAAATCAATGAGGACACAGCTCTCTGGCCAATATATATTGATACAAGCAGGCAAACAAAAGTGCCTTCACTCAAAGATTCTACTTTATTTAGTCTCCCATACTCACAAACATCTACATAGGTTAGTAGAGCACATCACATACTCCCAAATTCATATTTGCCCAGGTAATGAAGAGGTCTCAGTGGTTAACTGTAAAGCACAGTCTTTGGTCTGCATGGGAAATTGATACATGTCCAAGGGTCCTTTGAACTCAGATTTTTTTCTCTTTATACCCAATTTGTTAGTATTACATAGCTTGTTCACCAAGAAAAACTTAACTTCTGTTCAGCAGTTTAGTGTGGAGTTTTCCATCCTGCAGTGTGGAATTATCCATCAGTTAACTGGGTATATCTCAGATAGCAATAGGTAACTATTGCTAGACTTTTCATCTTGCACAACTGCACACTTCAACAAAAAGCGTAAGTTAGGAGGGCACACGGTTATGTTTATTCCAGTGGTCACTTGTTTCTCCCCACCCCTCTTGGCATGTTAGTTGTGCTAATATTTCAGAAAGACCTTTCTAGCTGCTTTCAGCAATAAATATAACAATTGATATCCCAGCTGTAGGCAATGGTCCATGCAGGTTATTGGATCAGCAAAATGTTCTGCTTACAAACTGAATTAGGCGCATTTAAGGGGGTTAGCACTTTCCCCTCAACATTAGGCATTAGCTTTTGCTGGAGACAGGACACCAAGCTAATTGGACAGATAGCTGGAAACAGGGAAATCCTATTTGAGTAATAAGTTAGAATATGCCACCACATAGAATGGTATATAAATATGTATAACCCATCCAAGAGTTGCTAGACTTTGGGTAAACATAATCAAAATAAGTCTGAGTTAAAAATAAGGTACATAAAAAAAAGAGCTAATAGGTTATCCAGGGAAATGGTTCTCAGACTGCTGTCCATGTGGCCCACAGAAATTCATCTCATCACCAGTTTGGAATTGCTCCTTGCTGTATTTATTTATATTTACATATACACATTGAAAAAAAGCTTCAATCCATATTCTCCAGGTGCCCTTGACATAACTTAAAAATACAACAACATTAAAATACAAAATTAAAACCCAGACATAACTAAAGGGCAACAGTACAATTCAATAAAATGAACTACCTTTACCTGTAAACCAATAAACTCCAAAGCTAAAATTACCCTCTGCCTCCAACAACTTCCACATTTCTACAATTCCTTCCACTTTCAAATACGTGGGGAAAAGGTGGATCTTTGCAGTGCTACTGAAGGCCATCAGTAATGCACTGTTTCATATTGGTGGGGCAAATTTTATTTAAAGCTACTGTGCCCTTTCAGAACTGTTAATCCATTGCTGTGTTTCATCTAGTTTTCAATAAGGAAAGAGCTAAGACTTCTACTGCTGACAAACAATTCCATATAGAACTTGTGTGAAGTGTCTCTGAAACTTAGCCAAAAGTTTTCCATTGTCACATTCATCTATATTTATATCACTCTAATGAATTCTTCTTTGTATCCTTGCAATGTGCTTTCATTTCCCCTTTGCTCAGCCCAACATACGTAATTGTTCTAATATTTCTTGATAAGTCAAATATTTTGGTCACTGAGCTGTTGGTAGGTTTTTTTTCTGAATTCCCTCCAGTTTATTGCTCTCCTTCTGGTATTGAGGTTTTATAGAACTGAATGCACAATTCTAGGACACACATTTCTTAAAGGGAAACCATTGAAAAATGTAAGAAATTGTCCTTAGATTGTGCCTATTCAAAATATAATAGAAAACCTCCCTACTGTTATTTTACCAAAATGAAGTAACTAGTATTCTATTACTGGTCAACAGATAGGGGACATTTTCATAAATAAACTTAAGAAGAACAATATTTTTATGCTATTGAAGTTGACATGCTGCTTGTTAGTCATTTGAAGAGTTATTGCTTGTTAGTACATTGTGTTTGAAAAGTCAATCTGCCTTTTATAGACAAATGTAAAGTAAATCATTTTATGCCACTCCACTGAGAGCTAGGAAACATTTAAAACAATGCTATCAATAGAACAGAATATTTTTCACTTCCATCAGTTCTGATGCCACACTGGATACCATGTTACTGTTTTGTAATCTTGAAGATGAAATGATTGGCACATAAATTATCTTTACTTTGACCCAAGAAAAATTGGAAAATGATAGGCTGATCTAACAGATTTATCTTCAGAATAGCAGACTGCATCTAAAAATAATCTTTAATGATGCCTTTTTATGTGCTTTTCAATGTGCTAGGAACACTGTGACTTATTACAGTACTAAAAATTATGCTTAAATGTAACATTAATGAAGCATACAAATTTGCCATCAAAACTGACAGAGAAGTACATGCCCAGAGTCTATGAAATAGAATTGAATGTATCAAGCTAATTTGATATAGTTTTTGACACTGAAAATTCAACATTTTAAAAAGTTTTTACATGGTGGTGCCTCAGTTACTGCAATATTTTTTAAACAACTGTGATAGACTCTGTAGGGCAGATCCAGGAGTTCCTACTGGATTATTGGGGCCTTCATTACCACAGTATGTCAGCCCTTGGTTACTGTTCACAATTTGCTGACAGCCTTATCATCTGTCTGCACAGTTTTCCAGTAATGATAGTCTACACACACAACTGTTTATAAAAATGTTAAAGTCCCATTTGTTCAGATTATGCCTTTAAAACTTTTTTTTTCTTTTTTGGAGGGATGGAGAGGATGAGGTGCTGAAAAAGGACATATTAGAAGGACTATCTGCTGTTGAGTTTGGTTAACAATTTAACACTTTAGCTACACCTGCATCAAACTAATGCTGTTTTCTGTGTGAAAAAGCAAACTGTAAAAGCATGACAGGTTTAGAATCCAGGTCTGCCAGGCAGCTGGCATCTCCACTCTGTCTCCCAGCAACATCTGTAATAAGCTTTCATTTCATTGCTCATGACCTACAGTGGACAGACCATAGGATCTGCCAGGCAGCAGCCTTCCAGCACCTGATTGGCTCCTCTCCCTATCTGTATCTAAATGGTAATTCACGAAGTGTACAGGACAGTTGGTAGATCCCCTGCGGCTGCCATGACCATTCCTGTTCCTGAACTCCTGGTTTTGACCTCAGCTTAATTTGGACTTTTTCTCCTCATACAGACCCCGAAACATACCTCAGATTCCAATTGTTGATATTGACCCTGGCCTGGAATCTGACTACACACCACTCCCACCCTCTGGTTTGATCCTGACTGCCTTTATTGGGATCCTAACAAAAACTTAAACAAGTCATAAATAAAGAAACATATTTTCTAAGCACATCAAGATAAAGTATTCGCTGGATGAAGTACAACCTGCTTCTGATTATACAGCATATATGGATTTAAGGGATCAGTTCACCACAAATTTGCTTTTTTCAAATTACATTCTTAAATCAGCTTTTAAATAGATTTATGTTGCCTGTGGATATGAAGCAGCAAAGTAAAGCTAAATCTCTCTGATTGCCAAAACAGCATTTAAAGTACTATAATTCACTTTTAATGAAGAAAAACAGCAAAATAAGCGTCCACAAGCATTTAACTAGAGAATTTAAGCACATAAAGTTTTTATCCTCTGCTAAAATCTCCTTCACCTTATCTTTTTATTATATGCTGAGGCAAAATGTTAAAAGGGAGTTGGATATTGTTAGCATGCTATTAAATTAAACAAGGAATGAATATTAGGAATAAATTTTAGTCTATTTGACTAAGGCATGGCTGGAAATTTTCCGGAGTTGTATGAATCATTTTCCTTTTAAAGGAAAGAAAGTACTTTATTACTAGTAGAGCAAGAAACAATAATGAGGCCATGTGTCCCTGACATGGGATTATAAAAGATAGATCTTGTCAGACAAACCTGATTTTTTTGATAGAATTACAATATTAGTAGGTGAAAGGAAAGAAGATATACAATAGTTGGATTTTAGTAGGTATTTGATAAAGTGTGCAATCCTTCTCTCAAAGATGATTTAGATCAGATTGGATGTGAACATCATAATTGCAGCCCTACTAAAAAGACTATAAATAAAAGTTTAATGATAAATAGTGAAGTATTATAGAGGAGTGTCTGAGGGTATATCTACACTACAGAGTTTTTTTGGAAAAACAGCCGTTTTTCCGAAAAAACTTCAATTACATCCACACTGCTAATATATATTTGATAAAATATGTACTAGCTAGATTATCTCATGCATATGCACAAAAGAATAGAATTACGATCCATGGGCTGGTAAAGCACAGATGCGGAACCATGGACCTGACAATTTCCTGACCCTTTCTTGGATGGTTTGTATTGCAGGGGTTATTACCTACTCAGTCCTCATCATGTTCTCATCCTTAAGCATCTACCACGTAAAAACAAACCACAATCTTGCTGGGTGTGTGTGTGTGTGTGTGTGTGTGTGTGTGTGTAGCTGAAAATTACATTTCATGGTATTAAGAATAAGAGGACGAAGGACTACACCTTTGTCCTCCCTTTAAGCAAAGCATGCAGACTACTGTACAGGACACTAGGATACAATGTCCGATATATTGGATACAATCTATAATAACTAATGCCTGAGCAGTCACTTGCCAATTTTAAGACCATGCTGTCACTTAGGGTGTGTCTAGACTACAGGGTTTTTTCGAAAAAAGTGGCCTTTTTTCCAAAAAACTTCTCCTGCACCTAGACTGCTGCCGCGTTCTTTCGAAAGTAAATTGAAAGAACGCGGCAGTTTTTTCAACCGTGGAAAACCTTATTTTATGAGGAAGAATGCCTTTTTTTGAAAGTGCTCATTTGAAAAAAGGCGCTATGTAATGCAAACTGTGCTTTTTTGAAAGAGAGCATCCAGACTGCCTGGGTGCTCTCTTTCAAAAAGCGACTTCCGAAAAGTACTGGTGATAGCCTAGACGCTCTTTTTCAAAAGAGGCTTTTTCAAAAGTATCTTTCGAAAAAGCCTCTTTTGAAAGAGGTTTGCAGTCTAGACGTAGCCATACTGTACTGGACAAGTCTGATGAATAATAGCAATGAGCTAAACTTTGCACTCATATAACACCTGTCACCTGAGGATTTCAAGGTGCATTACAAACATTTAAGCCTCACTACACCCCTGGGAGGTAGATAAGTATTATTTTACCTGGTGACAGATAGCTAGCCATGGAACGGGACTTGTAAGACAGTGTTACATTTCTATACATTTCTATATTCTCGATGCTGCAGTCTTGACCTTGACTCTGCAGGTGTGGAAAATCTCTTGGCAGTGATCTCATGAACAAGGGGGCAATTTTTCATGCTCCTCCCCTTGAAGGGTGCAGACTCCAGCCCCATGAAGGTCCTTTAAGGCAGATAAATGGTGGTCTTGGGGAAGAGTTCCTTACTCCCTTTCCCCTGCAATGCATGCTGGGGTTTTGATAAACTGTTGTGGGCCCACCAATTCACAAAGGGGGTAAGTGGAGCAGGACAACTGCCAAAGTTTGGAAGTGGTTGCAGCTCCAGTCTTAGCAGGTGTCAGAGTTGGGAGGTGGGTTTATGCTGGCCTAGTGTGATTCTGTTGGGCTTAGATTCCCTGGTGTCTAAATAAGCACTCTTACAAACCAGGTGACTAATCAGAGGCACAGATACATGTATCACCTACATTGGCACTCCCATTTTCCAGTCTCTGTTCTTAACATTGGGCATACTCCATTCCATATTATTCCCTCACAAGATGAGCTTGTTAAAAATAAACTGATGAACTCTTGTGCTGCCTGATTCTTTTTCTTGATTTCCTCACCCTAGTGAGGTGCTCTACCTCATTATTGAAGCTCCACTGAAACTCTGCTGGGCATCTAAAATAGTTTCCTGGTTTTCTCTGTGATGCTGTAACAGCTTTTTCAGCTACAATGGCAGCCCTTAGACACTCCTAGCTGCTCTCCTGGAATTTTCTTTGGTGGTCCTGGCCTTAGTTATATTTCCAGCTGCTCCTCAGTAACCTGGCACGGGGACATAATGTGTCCTGGATTTGCCAAATGTCTGGAAAAACATTGTCTACCGTAAAGACAGAGTGCCTGTTTACTCACAAGAATATGTGCTATAATTGTTCTGTGTAATGACTGTCATACAAATAAATACAAATGGAACATAAGTTATCCATGATCAGTGTTTTTAGCCACCTCTAAAGCCTTTACATGGAATTTTGCAAAGCAAACCATTTTAGTCTATTCTAATGAAGGACAATTGTATTCTTGTAGCAGAAAATGCCATGCCTTAGTTTCAGAGATGTGCAGTTGCAGAGAAGTGACAGAGATGGTCCCCATGTCTAATAGCAGTTGCCCAGATAATACTTATGTACTGGTCATTTTCTAATTTACAAAAGTAACAGAAATATAAGCTGGCCATCAGGACAAGTTTCCTCACAGTGACACATATTACATTGTTGAGCACTCTCCTAATAAAAGAATAGTAGTCCCTTTGCTTAAGACAATATATTTAGAAGATATACTGGCATGGGAAAGGGTATTGCAAATGACATAGGAGAGCTTTTCTATGTTAACAACTTCTTATTGCCTTTGGAATGCTAGAAAACATGGTAATTCTCTTGTTAGTAAATAAAGAAACTGCAGATATCAAATTAACTGCTCTACCAATGGTTTGTCTGATAGCACCTGAATTGTCCTGAGGACACTCAGAATGTTTTTTAGTTTAATTTAGAAATATACTGTTAAACTGCCTCCGATTTGGCATCAGCAAAACTTAGGCTCCAATTACATTTGCATACATGCATGATTAGTATAGAAAACACAGCCACTTTCCCAAAAGAAAGTGATTTATTTAAATAATGTTCTGCACCATTTTCCCTTTCATGCTCTGTAAGGCCTATGGGAAAGGATATGGGAAACCAACTAGTTTCTAATCTGTCTCTTTGGTAGATTTATGGAGCAGAAAAGGCTTTTTGAAAGGATGAAGGATACTTCCCCAAAGAGTGGAGGAAAATTCTAATTTTAACACTTGTAACTTTCTAGAGAACAGCCACAAGAAGACATTCAGAAGATGGCCTTAACTTGAAATCCTACAAACTTTCCTTTTCCTTTTTCTGAGTGCTCATCTTTAATTAGGTTCTACACCAGCTATAGGCCAGGGCAGAGCCAGATACTCCAATAAATGACAACATGGCACAATGTGTCTTCCCATCAACAGAAATGAGGATCAAATATCCTTAGAAGTATGAGAAAATTAAAGAGGAGTTAACAGATAGCTGTCTCCAATACATAGAAGACTATTTTTAAAGAAATTGCTCATATGTTTTCATTTTAATTCCAGGACTGTCATTATGGTAAGAAATAGAAAATAATAAACTGGAAGTAAAATCTAAAGCAAAGAATGTATTATGTGGGGGTGACTCTGTAATTTGTGCACTGTTTGGGTCAGGGCATGTGTAGAACTGAGATGCTCTATATGAATAGATGAAGATTGTACAACAAGTTTAGGGTGTGACCCCTATGTAGATAATGTATCTGGCCCTCCTCCAGAGGCCAATCTAAAAGGTTAGGGATAAATGTTTGAATTTAGGTGAGCAAATTTCTCATAATTGAACTCTAGACTGGGTGAGAGTGAAAATCAGTTGGGTTTCAAGTGAACGTGTCTTGAGTTTTGAGTGGTGCAGTAGGTTTCTATGTTTTAGGGATGTTTGGGTACCAAACAGGCTTTATGATTTAGGGATAATTGGAACATTTTTACTGTGTGGCAAATCTGTACTCTGCACCAATGTTTAGTTGCTGTAAAAGTAAACTAGAAGAGTGAATATGGAGCATGAAGTAGCTGAGAAATGGTAATTAACTTAAAAAGCTATACACTGGAGGACTAAGTTGTATATTGAGTATTGCAGTAATTTTGCATCGCTAGAGAGCTGGGTTCAAGTTACCAATGAGAATTAATTTTGTTTTTCTTAATTTTGATCTCATTTTTCACATTCAAAAGACATAATGCAGGGATGGGAAATCTCCAGCGCATTGGCCACACTCAGTTTGTCAGGTTTGTTGCAACTCCCATTGGCTGGGAATGGTAAACCGTGGCCACTGGGAGCTGAGAGGTTCCATGCCTGTGGACACTCAGGCAAACAAAACATCTGGTGGCCTGCCAGTGGCTAACCCTGTTGAACCATGTGTAGCCTGCAGGCCGGAGGTGTCCCTCGCTTGCCATAATGCATCTAATAATCTCTGTTTAAAAGTGAAAGTAAGAGTTTTGCAAGTGAGGTCAATACTGAAGTACATTAGTAGAACAATATTGAGAAGCTTGTAACAATGTCTGTTAATACCGGTTACAATTCCACATAACCCTAAAACAGGATTTCTAGTGCATGGTCTCTGCAGGAATTCATTTTATCCCTAGAGAGAACATACCATTGTTAGTGAAGTTAAAGGGAGTTCCAGGTGCTCCAAAGCTGTCAAAATTCAGCTGAGTCACATTGTAGAAGACAAGTAGCTGTTTTAAAGCATCGTGCACACTACTGATGTAAATTAGATGTCATGAAAAGGGCTGGAGCTGTAATTTATCTGCCTCTTTGCTGCTAATTTAGAAAGTTGAGAGCAAGACGGAAATTAAATGTACTAAATAAATATTGCTTTTTCACCTTTTATTGTGGATATATTTTTCTTATGATAAATTGGAAGACCTGTGGATACCATGAATAATTATAATCATTTTGACTTCAAACCACTTTAGCTTTGATTTATGGTTTCTAAAGCACTCTGCAATTTGAGCAACAAATGGCAAACAATTTAAGTAAAAATAGCTGTTTATGCAGAGTATTGCAGCATTTGGAACTGATCATCACAAAACTAACTAGCCAGACAATTATTAATTAAATCATTACAAGGAAACATTTATCATACGATTGACTATCTGGGCAATTAAGATGTAAATTAATTGTAAAAATGATGTATTTTTTCTCATTTCAAAAACATATGGATGGGATTCCACTTAGTGCTAGATTTGCCAGCTCTGTCAGTCTTCTAAATACCAGTTACTTGCTTTTTAAAGCCAATGAATAAAAGTTTGTTTTGCTGCTTTCCTTTATATTCTACATCTGTGATAGTTAATTAGCTCTAAACAAAAAACAACAGTAACAAAAAATGTTACCTGCCAATAAATAAAGACCTTGATTACAACATAAGAATTAATATTTCTATCTTTGAATAAAGGTTGTACATCTACATTATTAGCTATGTGTGTGGCAATCTCTAACAGCAGAGGTGACGCTGATGATCTCTGGCAAGCTTTTTGAAGAGTGTTTTGTAGGAGGCCCGGGCAAGGCACATGCACTAGTGAAGATGCTCATCTGTTAGGCAATTGTGTTGTTAGTTTTTTTCCTAAAATTCAAATTAGAAAACCAGATTTGGAGAGATAAGTTGATCTCAACATCATTAAAAGATGGATGGTTAGATTCTTGCTAATCTGAAAGGGCACATCTACACAGCAGGGAAAAGCTGAATAAGCTACACAACTTGAGCTACATCAAATGTGTAGCTTAAGTTGAAATAGCTTATCTTGGCTTTTGGTGCTGTCTACACAGCAGGAAGTCTGAGAGAGCACTCTTCCTCCAACTTCCCTTACTCCTCATAAAATGAGAGTTAGAGGATTAGGCATAGGAAGTCCTCCAGCTTGACATTATTTTGATATTCTGTCGAAATAACTGCTTGTAGTGTAGACGCGGACTATGTTATTTCAGAATAATGTCAGTTATTCAGAAATAACACTGCTGTATAGATATACCCATTATATTGAATTCAGAAATCAGAAAGTCTCATTTCTCTGAATTTTACCTGCAAGACATATAAACTCTGGAGCCATGCTATTTCTAATTGAAAGGTACCTTCAATTAAATCAAGAACGATATTTGTTTCAGAAGTGTCATGTCCACCAGGAGAGATGACAAGTGGATCATAAACAAATAAAATAAAATCCAATGGTATTTTAAAATTCTCAAATAATATTTTAAAATTTTTGATCAGATTTAATAATTCTTGCATTGTTTTCATCAAGTTTCATCTAAAGGAACAACACACAATGTGGGAAAGTGCAACATCTTTCCCATTAGCTCTACCTAAAAGATTTCAAGATTCCTTGAAAAGCACACACTTTTTCAAACAGATCCCCAACACTGCTTACTCAGCATTGGAGCTGCAAGATGAGGGAAGTGCCCAGTAAAATTGCACAAAAGCTATCTGTGACACAAGGGAACATCATTATAAATTCCAGGAACTTGCAAACCTTGCTGGTCTTGGATTTGAAAGAAATTCTATTTCTTTTTAAAGTGCACAAAAACTTCTCCAAAGTGCATCCTTACTTAACCAATAAATGTTGCTGTGCGACAACAGGTCACTGCATTTGGTTGAAATGTCTCATAAAAGAGCATTAAAAAGATGATGTTGCAAGGTAGATATTGAGCATATACATTTCACTAATCTCACAATATTCATTGCTTGTTCCCCTCTCCCCCCAAGTTCTCTGACCACATACTGCACAAGACAACCTGGTTGATGATGCAGTGTTTTTAATGAAGGGTGTATTATTGTCAGACATGAAGCGAAGCCCTTTTGGTTTGATTTCCATCTGTAATAAGCAAATTTAATTTCTGAAGATCTAAAACATTTTTTTTAAAGAAGCCCTTTACCTTTACAAAAATGAACTCTTACTATGTAGATTTCTAATGGTATTAAGAAAAAAAATCTTCCTTGAAAACTTCTGTAATAAAATCTAACGAACAGTGATAGCTAGGGCAATGTTACTTAAATCACTTGATTTGCCCACTGTGAGAGGCATGTATTTGGCTTTTTTAAAAAATCAGAAAGCAGTGCTAACAAACAAGCCTCATAAATTACCTCCCCTCTTCATTCTGCTGTGGAATCAGACAGGGGAACTTGCTTTACACAGTTCACAATGTCATCTTTGTTTTTATCTCCAGCAACAAGGTCCTGCAGCATTTCTAACATGCATTCCTTCACAAGTTCGGCATCCAGGAAAGGCCTTTTCTTTTTAGCTGGTACCAATGTTAATTGAAAAGAAGAAGCAGTTGCTTTTTTCTGTACAATCACTGTTATTGTGAAAAAGACATTTGAAGTGTGTTACAAAGTCTTCAGATTTTGAATATTGTCACATCTTCCAACATTGCCAGGAGGATAAGCCACGATTAAGTTACTGTGCTTTGATTCAAAATGGTGCTTCATGTTGATGACCTTACAGATGGACACAGTTGTTTAGCATATTGAACACCTGGATTTTGCTTTTAAATGAGGTGGCATAATAATAAGAAAATCCATGGTTCATCCTGGGTTAAAACTTTGTTTTTTGCTGTCAATGTTATGATGTTTATGCCCAATCATAGTCACTGATGAAAAATGGGTGGTGTCCTAGCTCAGCCATACCTGATGCTATCTAGAAAACTTAACATCTAGCATTTGTGCTGGGGCTTGCCACCTGTGGAAGCCTCAGTATATAGGCAGGTGGTGAGGAGGTTGGAATTCTCACACCAACACAGGCTGAAAAGACCCTCACAGCTTGTCTATGACTGGTACTGTTATCTCAGAACTAAAGTAGTGCCTATGTCTTGTTACTCAGTCTCTAGATCCAGGAAAAGCTCAATGGAACCTTACTGCCCTGGCCAGGGCCATCCTCTGCCCTTCTGAGGCTTTCATAGACTTCCTTTGAAGTCTGCTGCATAGCACCACAGGTGACATACTGCCCCCCGATGTAGTCTGGCTATACCCTGCCTCTCTTCACACTGTAGAACTTCAGTGCCAATGGTGCATTCAGGGCCTTTCAAAGCGTTTGCCTGAGCTGGTAGATTTAGCTTAACTGAAAGAAGAGTGGCTTAATGCAGCGGTTTCCCAGGCTGGTTAGCGTATCTCAGATACTCAGAGGAGAGCTTGCTGGTTGCATATTATGGCTAGAAAATAGTCTCCAGTGCCATGAGTGTGAGATGCTAGACAATGTAGATATGAAAAGCCTCCTTCACACCCAGTGCACTACCACTGGCACAGATTTTTCCACTAGAGAGTTCCCTATACCAATAGAGGGGAGAGTCTGATTTGCCTGAAAATATTGCCCCCAGGACTGGAATTGAACATTCAATAGTCTGATGCTCAGATTCAATAAAGATATAGTTTAGCAATGTTGAGACTAGTACACCATCCTGTTTGGAATACATCCAAACTCTGAAGGAGCTCCCTGAAAGATCACACAGAGGGGACTTGCAGACAGAGTAGGCATTGGCTGGAAGACAGAGCCTCCAATACTTCCCCAGAATGGGCTGTGGAGGCTCTTGTAGCCATTAGTCCCAGGCTTGGTGGTGCTCCCATGCTGTCATCACTAGGGAGGTTTTCTGTCCCCATAGAGATTGTAGCACTAGGTAAACCTAAGTGCCTAAATACCTTTCAAAATCTAGCCCCTAGCCTATTTCCTTAGGGTGGACACCAAGGAGAAGATTTTCTCCTTTATTTGCAAATGGTATATTCCAGACAGTCACAGATGGTGGGATTCACAAAGGTATTTAGATGCCTAACTTACAAATTTCAATGAGAATTAGGTGTCTAAATACCTTTGAATCCCATGCAGAGAGATTTTCTTAAACAGCACCCATGTTGCCTAATTCTTCTCCACATACATTTCTTCATTTATTAAAGAAACCATTCAGCTCCTCAATTAGCTGGTTCACTGCATTTACATGAGTTCCCAGTGAAATCAGTGGGGCTCTATGTAGGATCAGGGTCTTGACTAGTTTGCAGATAGGAAGCTACTGTAGCAAGTTGTTCTTTGTGGCTCTGTTTGCTATTTTTCTTGCATTTTGGAGAGATTTTGGCATTCTGCACTTTTATCCTAAGTGTCTCAGATTGGACTTTTCATCACCTGACATTTTCTTACATTATTTCAACCATTATCTCCTGGTAATTATTTTAAATATGTTTTTATTCCCAAGCTCCTAGATCTCTGCATGTAAATCACTGCCAGTTTGGGATAGCTTCCATTACATTGTATTTTTTTCCAAGAAATTATTAAATTATCTGTACTGTCTCTTTGTTACAAACCACAAAGAAATGAATAGTGTTCTCTTTGACTCTTATTAAAAACTGAAGAATGATTATAATGGTTTATAAGTACTTGTACAATAGCCCAACACACCACTTATGTAATTGCACTGCATGCGTTTCATTCTTGTTTTGATTAGGAGGTGACTAGGCACTGTTCAGATTGTAGTACTTAGTGCAATAAATTGGGCTAGTGTTGACGTCTTGAAAAAATAAATCAGACTGCTTTTTCTTGAGCTTTGACAATGTAACATCCTCTGTGCCCATGTTTAAAAAGTTATCCATGGACTTATTTTTCGATCACTGGAAGTAGAAGCATAAACAATTTGAAAGAGACATGAGCAATGCTTTCCTGGACAGTATGCATGCTATACACAATTAACCTGATATCAAGTTTTGTTACAAATGCAAAATTCAGATCACACTCCTCAGAACGTTCATGAGCTTTCTGAATGACTTTGTGCCCAGTTTTGAGTGAAGCTGTAATGATCTATGTGTTTAGGATTGAAATGATGCCAAAGCCATGCTTTTTGCAGTTTTGACACAAAACAAGGTGAACTGCCATAGTTTAGATGTAGTTGCTGGATATATTTCAATCTTAAAATTCAGAGTGAAACTTGGGGATGTGGAGCCCTGAGAACTGGAAAAGAAAATGTGTTTGCATAAACTCCAATGAGGCGAAATGTCTGAGTTTCTCAGAGGCTGTGCTAATGAGTAAAAGTAAAATCAATGTTTTTAACTAGGCCACTTGATATATAATTGATATTTTTTCTCAGATCTTGGTGGTTGTATGTCTTTGACTTTTCTAATTTGTGTGTCTGCATTTTAGATGGGATTTAGCTTTGCTTCAAGATATAAGCCTGTCATTAACTGATGCAGGGGGGAAGTTTCTGTGGTGGGGGAAGCAGGTTACAAATTAAGCTTGTCCTATAGGAAGGTTGTTCCATAATTCTCCACTATGGGGTTTTCCTCTGAACCAGCTGATACTGGTGGCTGACAGAGACAGGATAATGGATGAGATGGGCCACTAGCCTGATTCAATAAGGCAATTCCTGTGTTCATCTTTTGTAGTCATGTCTCTGTACAGCTATGTCCTCACCACTCTGAGCTGTTCTTTGGTTGTTTTTACTGAATTCGTATCCTAGGTATGGGCTGGATGGATATAAAGGGTTATCTGCAGTCCACTTCTGATCTATCACCATTCTACTTCTAGTCTACTGTTGATGCATAATCTCTTACTGGCTTATTGTGATATTCCTATTTTTGTGGTTGCTGTGTACATAGGCATGTAGGAATGCTAGCTACTCATGGGTAAACCTTCCCTCTTGTCTCCAGATCATGTAGTTTGGCTTGGCACTGGAATAAGGAATATTCCTCTGTGGGGACTGAAAGGAAGAAATTACCTCATGAACTGGGAGCACAAGTGGATCTGCTGTGTGATCACAGCTGTATTCTTAAAGCTGCAGTAGCTCTCAGAACATCTGCATCCACACTTAGAGGAGAAGGAAATGGATGAGGAGGGAATGAATGGGGATTCTGCATTGCATTACATTCTTCTTCCCTGCTTGATTCTCCCTGGAACCATTCCATCTCATCCCAAACATCATTGTCCACAGGAGATTGACTGCCTGTGTGAGCCCCACAAAACCTCTCCTCCTTGTTCTGATTCAGGCCATGTTGTTTTTGCCAGTTTTGGGGCAGAGCCTAATACTGGAGAAGGGTATATGGTTTGCCAGTTAGACTGTAAGCAACTTGAAAGACTCTCATCTCTTTTCTTTGCATACAGCACCAAGTGCAAGATCTGCCCTGACTAAAGATGCTGATAGTGATACTGAATAGTTCGGAGAACTATCCACAATGACACCAAGATCTCTCAAGTGGTAGCAGCTAATTTAAACTCCATCATTTTATATGTATAGTTGGGATTATGTTTTCCGATGTGCATTACTTTGCATTTATCAAAATTAAATTTCATCTGACATTTTGGTACCCAGTTACCTAGTTTTGAAAGATCCTTTTGTAGCTCTTCGCAATCTGCCTGGGACTTAACTATCTTGAGAAATTTTGTGTCTTCTGCAAACTTTGCATCTCAGTATTTACCCCCTTTCCTACTTCATTTATTTTGAAATTGTTAATGTTCAGTAACTGAGATTTCTACTTAATATTTTCACAAAATTAGTGTGGGCAAGTCTCACTAATGAGTCAATTTGTTTTCAAAAATAGTAACTAACAATATATATTGTGTAGTGGGACTGGAATATTAAGACAATAATCTTGTATGAAAGTTCATAGTTTTATGATGTTCATAATTGAATTAATAACATAGATATAATAACAGCTAACATAAAGCTAGTTTATAAAGATATATGGATACAATACAAACTAATAGGACGAATGCTGCAGACAAGGTCACTGCAATTTATTCGTTATATTCACATTGAACCTTCAAAGCAGCATTTCTCATCCTTTGATTTTATTTTGATAAAAAAACTTTTGTTGCCGGTTTCTTCCAAAGTTCCAGGAAATATTGGATGATATTATTTCATTAGGAGGAAGATAGTGCAGGAATCTGTCAGGCTATATGTCTGCTTGAGGTTGTATTGATCTGACTGCCGTGGGCAATTCTTTTCTGGCTATAGATAATGTTGTTCCTCAAATGGTCCATAAGTCCTCTGTCTTTAGAGGTCATACAATTCTCAGAATATCCCAGGACAAAGTCCCTCAGTTATTCACAGAGATCATTATCATGTAACTATATTTAACAGGTCTGTTGCAGGTTAGTTACGGCTCAGTAGATTTAGTGAGCTTTGAAGAAAAGAGGTTTAAAACAAAGAGAGACGAGACTTGCTTGTACATTAACATTAATTTGTGCTTTTACCCTGTACTTTGTATTTGCTTCCTGGAGCTTAATGTTACATCTCTGATCTACAACAAGCGGAAAGATCAACAGAAAGGTTTGCTAGAGCTGTCTCAGCAGGGTAGCCATGTTAGTCTGTTTCTGCAAAAACAAGGAGTCCTGTGGCACCTTAGAGACAAACAGATGTTTTAGGGCATAAACTTTCATGGGTAAAAGCTACATCATCAGATGAGTTGGCATGGGAGGCAGGTTTATATACAAGAACAACAAAGGAAGTTACTTGTCAAATGTAGGATTGGTGTAAATGAGGCTAATTAAATTAGAGTGGATGCGTCTCATTCACAGCATTTGATGTGGAGATTTGAATAACAAGAGAGGGGAGGTTACCTTTGTAGCGTATTAATCAGTTAAGATCCTTATTCAATTTTTAGTTGATTTTATTGAATTGGCAAATGAACTCCAGTTCAACTGTCTACTTTTATAATTGGGTTTTAAAATTCTTTTGTAAAAGGATGGCTACTTTTAAATCCATTACTAAATGTCCAGGGAGGTTCATAGAATCATAGAGCTGGAAGAGACTTCAGGAGGTCATCAAGTCCAACCCCCTGCCCAAGGCAGGACCAATCCCAACTAAATCAACACAGCCAGGGCTTTGTTAAGCCAAGACTTAAAAATCTCTAGGGATGGAGATTCCACCACCTCCCTAGGTAACCTATTCCAGTACTTCACCACCCTCCTAGTGAAATAGTTTTCCCTAATATCCAACCTAGACCTCTCCCACTGTAACTTGAGACCATTGCTCCTTGTTCTGCCATCCGTCACTACTGAGAACAGCCTCTCTTCATCCTCTTTGGAACATCCCTTCAGGAAGTTGAAGGCTGCTATCAAATTGCCCCTCACTCTTCTCTTCTGCAGACTAAGCAAACCCAAATCCCTCAGTCTCTCCTGATAGGTCATGTGCTCCAGTCCCCTAATCATTTTGGTCGCCCTCCACTGGACCCTCTCCAATGCATTCACATCCTTTCTATAGTGGGGGACCCAGAACTGGACACAATACTCCAGATGTGGCCTCACCAAAGCTGAATAAAGGGGAATAAACACTTCTCTGGATCTGCTGGCAATGCTCCTCCTAATGCACCCTAACATGCCATTTGCCTTCTTGGCTACAAGGGCACACTGTTGATTCATATTCAGCTTCTCATCCACTGTAATCCCCAGGTCCTTTTCTTCAGAACTGCTACTTAGCCATTTGGTCCCCAGCCTGTAACAATGCTTGGGATTCTTCCATCCCAAGTGCAGGACTCCGCACTTGTCCTTGTTGAACCTCATCAGATTTCTTTTGGCACAATCCTCTAATCTGTCTAGGTTCACTCTGGACCCTATCCCTACCCTCCATCTTATCTATCTCTCCCCCTAGCTTAGTATCATCTGCAAACTTGCTGAGGGTGCAATCCATCCCCTCATCCAGGTCATTAATAAAGATGTTGAACAAAACCAGTCCTAGAACTGATCCTTGGGACACTCCACTAGAAATCTACCTCCAACCTGACATTGAGCCATTACCCGTTGGGCCGACATTCTAGCCAGCTTTCTATCCATCTTACGTCCATTTATTCAATCCATACTCCTTTAACTTGCTGGCTAGAATATTGTGGGAGACCATATCAAAAGCTTTGCTAAAGTCAAGGTATATCACATCCACTGACTTTCCCATATCCACAGAGCCAGTTACCTCATCATAGAAGTTAATCAGATTGGTCAGGCATAACTTGCCCTTTATGAATGCATGTTGCCTATTCCTGATCACTTTCCCCTCTTCCAAGTGTTTCAAAATGGATTCCATGATGTCCCCCTTTCTGGGGACTGAGGTAAGGCTGACTGGTCTGTAGTTCCCTGGATTGTCCTTCTTCCCTTTTTTAAAGATGGGCACTACATTTGGCTTTTTCCAATCATCCGGGATCTCTCCCGATCTCCACGAGTTTTCAAAGATAATGGCCAAAGTCTCCACAATGACATTTGCCAATTCCCTCAGTACCCTCGGACCCATGGATTTGTGGAGGTCTAGCTTTTCTAAATAGTTCCTAACTTGTTTTCCCCACCAATAACTGTCCACCTCTTTCCCGTACTGTATTGTCTAGTTCCTTAGTCTGGGAGCTGACCTTGTCCGTGAAGACAGAGGCAAAGAAAGCATTGAGTACTTCAGCTTTTCCCACATCATGTCACTAGGTTACCTCCCTCATCCAGTAAGGGCCTCACACCGTCTCTGATCACCCTCTTATTGCTAATATGCCTGTAGAAACCTTTCTTGTTACCCTTCACATCCCTTGCCAGCTGCAATTCCAGTTGCGCTTTCATCTTCCTGATAAGTCCTCTACATTCTCGAGCAATATATTTATACTCCTCCCTAGTCATCTGTCCGAGTTTCCACTTCTTGTAAGTTTCCTTTTTGTGTTTAAGCTCACCAAGGATTTCCCCAGTAAGCCAATCTGGTCGCCTACCATATCTACTTTTCTTACTGTGCATCGGGATGGTTTCTTCCTGTGTCTTCAATAACACTTCTTTAAAATACTGCCAGCTCTCCTGGACTCCTTTCCCCTTCATATAAGCTTGCCTTCCCTCCCAGGGAATCCTGCCCATCAGTTCTCTGAGGGAGTCAAAGTCTGCTCTTCTGAAGTCCAGGGTGAGTATTTTGCTACTCTCCTTTCTTCCTTTGGTCAGGATCCTGAAAGCTACTATCTTGTGATCACTGTTTCCCAGGTTGTCACCCACCTCTACTTCCCCTACTAGTTCCTCCCTGTTTGTGAGCAGCAGGTCAAGCTGCGCATGGCCCCTGGTTGGTTCCTTCAGCACTTGTACCAAGAAGTTATCCCCAACATTCTCCAAAAACTTCCTGGATTGTCTGTGTACTGCTGTATTGGTCTCCCAACACATGTCAGGGTGATTTAAGTCCCCCCATGAGAACCAGGGCCTGCAATCTGGAAGCTTCTCTCAGTTGTCTGAAGAAAGCCTCGTCTGCCTCATCCACCTGATCCGGTAGTCTATAGCAGACACTAACCACAATATCACCCCTGTTGCAAGGTTAAAGTGTTCCCCTACAAGTTTATGTTTGTAACTTTTTCTGATGTCTGATTTGTGTCCCTTTATCCTTTGGTGCACTTCCCAAGGTGGATATTTAAGTTTTAAGAATGCTTGATAAAGATCCTGTGTTTGTCTCTGTTTGAGGGATTGGAGCAGATCCAGTTGTATCATAGGGCTTGGCTGTAGACAATGGATCATGTGGTGGGTCATGGATGAAAGCTAGAAGCATTTAGTTAGGAATAGCAGTCAGTTTGTTGGAGTTGTTATTCTGAGGATGAAAATCTCAGATGATTGAAATACTAGTATATTTCCTGTCTGCAAAGCAGGATCCCTGTGTGACAGGACAGTTGCTCCCCGCACCTTCAGTGAGGGACTTGCTGGGGTAGTGCAGCGAGTGCCATGGTGAAGGGGGAGCAGTGTCTCACCCATGGCGCATGTGCGGGGTTCCACACCATCCTGGCAGGTGAGCTGCGGTGGCCCACTAAAGGGGTGGGGGCCGCAGGGTGGCACAGATGTCTCCCCATCAGCAGATGTCCCCGGCACTGGCATGGGGAAAAGAACGTGTGGGGCGCAGGGGATAAAAGGGAGAAAGAGGGGGAGAGCCGAGGGAACCTGTTGGCTGGACTCTGAGCCAGACTCTGCAGAGGCTGGGGAGGAAGGAAGTGACCGGGGGGAGGGCTGAGTGGATGCCTGTGGGTTGGTGCATTTAGGGGTAACTTCCCCACAAACCAAGCCGCGGAAGGCTTTCCCCATCTTTAGGGCCCTGGGTTGGGTCCTGGAGCAAGGGCAGGCCCAGGTCCTTCCTTCCTTCACCAGCGTGTCATATCAGAGAAGGCCCATGCATGGGGAAGAGCTGTGCGACTGAGGGCACGGGTGTAAACTTAGGGGAAAAGGGTGTTAGCCTTGGAGCGTGTGTGGCCCACTATAAATAAACATAGACCTATTGATAAACTTAGAAAGGGCTTGCCAGAATCATTGGAACTGGGAGTAGACGCGGGGGGCAGGAGAGGTATAGCTCGTGGCGTGTCACACCCTGTTTACTCCAAAAGGGTGGGCATCCCTTGCAAGCTGTGGAGTCCCCTCTCCACAGAGGCGCCTTCTCTACTTCATGAAGGAAGGATTTGATGATGGCGTGTCAGTGAACTTGTGACTTCATGGATTCTTCTGCTGTCCCTTAATGCCATGTAATAGGGACATCCGGGATGCAGAAATGACTGCAGCACTGATATGGTGGGAGTGGCTATATATTGGTCTTTTTGCAGTCCCCTACATCTTGGGGAGGTGGAATTGTTACCTGCAGTCTCAAGATCTCCTGGTGCTATGCCCTGTCCCACAAGCTTGGGAGAGGGGGAGGATTTACCTCTTAGAGTAAGTCTACATTGCAATGCTATTTTGGGATACCAGAATATCCTAAAATAGCTATCCCATGTCTTTACAGAAAGTCTGTTATTTTGGACTCACTATTCCAACGTCCCTGTAAACCTCATTCTATGAGGAGTAAGGGACATTTCGGAATAATGCTTTATTTTGAAATCTGTCGCTGTCTACACAGTGCCAAATAATGAAATAAGCTATTTCAAAATTGCATCGAAATAAGATACGCAGTTTACATAGCTCAAATTGCATATCTTATTTCGAGTTATGGTGCAGTGTAGATGCACCCTTAGTCAATTGGGATATACCTTAATTGCAAGGCATTTATATCCCTTAATTGGGATATAAGCGCTAGTCCCATAACATGCAGTAGGGTCTCCACTTTCATAGGCTTCACATGACTCAGGAAGTGGGAGTTGAAGACACCCTTCCCTTTCTATGATCAGGTCCTTAGTGAAGTGTATTTGTTTTCTTTTTTTTAAGACCCTGTATCAATCATCTAGATCAATAAACTAGATCAATCATCATAGAATCATAGAATACTAGGACTGGAAGAGACCGAGAGGTCATCAAGTCCAGTCCCCTGCCCCCATGACAGGACCAAATACCGTCTAGACCATCCTGATAGACATTTATCTAACCTACTCTTAAATATCTCCAGAGATGGAGATTCCACAACCTCCCTGGGCAATTTATTCCAGTGTTTGACTGCCCTGACAGTTAGGAACTTTTTCCTAATGTCCAACCTAAACCTCCTTGCTGCAGTTTAAGCCCATTGCTTCTTGTTCTATCCTCAGAGGCCAAGATGAACAAGTTTTCTCCTCCTCCTTATGACACCCTTTAGATACCTGAAAACGGCTATCATGTCCCCTCAGTCTTCTCTTTTCTAAACTAAACAAACCCAATTCTTTCAGCCTTCTTTCATAGGTCATGTTCTCTAGACCTTTAGTCATTCTTGTTGCTCTTCTCTGGACCCTCTCCAATTTCTCCACATCTTTCTTGAAATGCGGTGCCCAGAACTGGACACAATACTCCAACTGAGGCCTAACCAGCGCAGAGTAGAGCGGAAGAATGACTTCTTGTGTCTTACTCACAACACACCTGTTAATGCATCCCAGAATCATGTTTGCTTTTTTTGCAACAGCATCACACTGCTGACTCATATTCAGCTTGTGGTTCACTATAACCCCTAGCTCCCTTTCTGCCGTACTCCTTTCTAGACAGTCACTTCCCATTTTGTATGTGTGAAACTGATTGTTCCTTTCTAAGTGGAGCACTTTGCATTTGTCTTTATTAAACTTCATCCTGTTTACCTCAGACCATTTCTCCAATTTGTCCAGATCATTTTGAATTATGACCCTATCCTCCAGAGCAGTCGCAACCCCTCCCAGCTTGGTATCATCTGCAAACTTAATAAGAGTACTTTCTATGCCAATATCTAAATCGTTGATGAAGATATTGAACAGAGCCGGTCTCAAAACAGACCTCTGCGGAACCCCACTAGTTATACCTTTCCAGCAGGATTGTGACCCATTAATAACTACTCTCTGAATACGGTTATCCAGCCAGTTATGCACCCACCTTATAGTAGCCCCATCTAAGTTGTATTTGCCTAGTTTAAAAGTTTAAATAAATACCAGTGCAGACTGTTTTCAGGTTTCTCTCATTTTTGTTTTATATATATTATCATATCTCTTCTAAAAATACACTGGCAGTTGTTTGTGACTGAATTAGGCAAACCCTTCAGGGCAATATACAAGACAGGGTATTATTCCAAGATTAAGGGAGGAAAATGAGAACAAGGACAGATGGGCACAGGGGGGGCTAACAAAAGGCAATCTGGAGAGAAGGAGGATCATACCTGGTTTCCACTGCTAGATAAAAAAAGAACTCATTGTGTGCTTTGAGACAGTGATTATCTCAAGTCACTGAGACTAATCTGCTGCTTCACTTACCTTTTTTCCTTGTACTTAGAAAAGAAACACCAAAAAACATTAATATTCATTATGGTTAAGATCCACACCAAAAGGA
This sequence comes from Rafetus swinhoei, assembly GCA_019425775.1. Taxonomy (NCBI): domain Eukaryota; kingdom Metazoa; phylum Chordata; order Testudines; family Trionychidae; genus Rafetus; species Rafetus swinhoei. Next base: position 74,255,222 of record CM033427.1, on the reverse strand, counting down.
CCATTAACTAATCTGTGTTAAAAGACTTGCTAGATAAATTTTGATTCCCAAACACACTTTGAGCTGATTATTTACCCTTTCCTAATATATTCATTTTTTCTAATGTGTTTGCAGGTATTGTCTAAGTGAAATGTATCCTGGACTGAAACTCAGTGTATCCTGGACTTTTGATTCTATGTAGCCGTGGATTAGGATTTTGAAAATGAGGATATCTGGGTCTTGGCTACCAACAGACAAGATTGTCAGCTGCTCTATGTCAACGATATCTATCCCTCTCTCAGGGGTGTAGACTGAAGTGCCAGAGGTAGATCCTCACAAAATGACAAAGCAGGTCAGTCTGGAATCATCATTAATAAGCCTCTATCAATGTAAAAATCCTGAAATTGAATGGTTATTCACAAAGAATAAGGCAATTATTAAGTGACAGAGAAATTATCTCTTATAATATATCTGACACTTTATATCTCACTGACACCTATTTCTTTTGAATATAATACGATTTTTTTCTCTTCAATTCAGCATGAAATTAAATCAACTATTGTATCTTTTCTTGTATTATTGTATACTTAATTAACTTGTTAAATGAACTATTCTAAGTTACAGGTAACAGTACCAGATATGCCACTCATGTGACATTGTAATATGCTCAATATTAATTTTAGACATTTTTTATAGATTTCATTAATGACAATAGGTAGCCCAAGGTCTGACACAAATGCATTTGCTGTGTTTCCCTCAAACACGTGAATGTGCACGTGCATGCACATACATACAGACACCCACGTTGTTTAATTTCCTCACCTCTTGCTGTGAGGAATTTATCTTCTTTATTTCTCCACATCCAAATGGTGTTATGGCCCACCCGGATCAATCAGCTGAAAGCAGGTCCAGAAGCACAATGCCTTCCTTTCAAGTATTTAGCCCACCACACAAAAAGTAGCCATGGAAGCTCTGAGGGCAATGGAGACTATCACTTCTGACTCTGACCCCTTTTCAGAGAGCAGAGGATACTTGACTTGAGGCCTCTCCTATCAAAGGCTGTTACCACTTCTTGATGAATGGAATTAACCACCCATTCTGAAAAAAAAACCAACCCAAAACCCAACAACAAGAAGTCCTGTGTCACCTTCAAGGCGAACAGATTTATTTGGGTATAAGCTTTGTTGTTTTTGTAGATAACAGACTAATACGGCCACCCCTCTGAGACACATCCTGAAGCATGCCACAGTCTAACTAATAATAATGCAACACTGAGATGTTATATAAAAAAAGTCCCCACTGGCTGTCAGCAGCCAGTATCCTGGATTCCTTTCAGTCGGGCATCAGGCCAGAGCACAGAGTAGGGAGAGTGCATGTTGCTCTGGTGGGCAACATTCTATCCACAAAGAACAAGGAAATCCAATCATGCTCCTCTTAATGAGCCCATCTAGGCTTTTGGTGCTGATGATTTTTTTTGTTTGTTTTTTACAAACAAACATGTTCTAGCTTCAGGAGACTGGAAAGGTGAATGGAAATTACTTTAAATAGCTCAAGTGCCTACATGCAGCTGATCACAGAGAGTTACAGGTAACTGTTGCTCCCCCTCCAAATCTCCACAATGCTGAATCATTTCCCCCAGCACATCTGTTGAAGTGGATTTTACCCAAGAAAGCTCACGATCCTATATATGTGTTAGTCTCTAAAGTGCCACAGGGACAACCTGTTGTTTTTAAAGTTACAGAGTAACATGGCTACCCCTTTGAAGCTCCCACGTATGGTTCAGCATCTATTATTCCATTGGGACAACTGTAGCACAACTTAGGCTGAAATGCCAGCAGTATATCTCCTTTATGACAGATGAAAGTGGAGTCCTTCTGGATGCCAAAATAACCAGGATGACAAAAACATACTGACACCCATACTGTCATTTGCAACTGGACAGAAGATTGTCATCCTCCTGGACACAGGCCTGGTCACAATGATCCACGTATTCATGGGCTCTAGCCTTATTATTGTAACACATTGTATCTAGGAGTGAAGTCAGATGTCCTGAAAAAAACTTCAACTGGTACTAAATGTGACAGCTAACCCATCAGATTAACCACCCAAGTTGCCATGATGACTACATCAACCTAGTATTCTGTTCTCTGTGCTCACAATACATTAAGTTAATGTTCTAGATTAAGGCTTCTGATGTCATTTTCAAAACTTCCCATGGGATTTGCTTGTGGCTAAATGAGAGTTTGCTTTCCCTCTCTGGCCATGACCTCTCATGACAGCTTATGTTCCACTGGTTCAACAATGATTGATTAACTGGGAAGCTCGCAAGCATAGACTTTGACAGAAGCTTATCCTAGACAGTGGAATATACTCCTGCAAAAAGTAAGAATGACTGGAGAACTTTCAGAGATGAATTTTTCATTTAGTTATTTCATTTAGGATTTTTACAAACTTTTCAACCTCCACACATAGATAGACATACTCACTCATACAGATGCCTACATTCCACCTACTCATATCTGCATGCACACATACACCTTCTTCCTTTCCTTCCTCACATACACACCTCTCTGCTACAAATTAATCAGCCTACATCTACAGACTGAGAATGAAGAGAAAGATTGCTAGACTGTTACTCCTATTCCTAATTTTAAATATTTGTGTGAGATTGTTGAAGTCATAGTGGGAGTATACATGAGTATATCTTGGCCCACATATTGTACATTTATGAAAAAGCTGACAAATGGCAAATTATATATGCAAAATTAAGTGATATTGTAATAAGAATGTGATATCAGTTATTTCTCTGTTAATTTAAATGAAGTGTAATCATATGACAGCATGTTCCTTGGAGAAACAATGTCTTATTAATAGGTTGTATAAAACTCATAGGACACAGCACTGATTGCTCTTTTGTCAGTAAAAAAAGAAGTTAGGTTGGGGGGAGAAACAAAAATTTCAATTACATTTACAGCAGCAGCTGAAGGGGAACAAAATCAATGAAAGGAGCATACTTATTAGAGACCTGCAGTTGCCATAAAACTGAAACTAAATCACACTGACAGTGTCTGAACTTCAGATAAATTGCTTTGAATTCAGAATGGGAGCCTGGAGAAATAATGGAAATGATATTGCAGTTGTTGAAGAAAGGGATAGAACTTTTTATATCCATTGCTTCTTTGGATCTTTTAGCTATTGTAGGGATCAAACACTGATTTATCTGCATTATTTTTTGTAGAGGGACTCCTATTGTTTCTCTAGCAGATAAACACTGTTGTCAATCACCCTGGCATTTCATAGTATGGAAATTATGCTGTTTTGAAGGAGGAGAGGTTCCTTGTGGGTAGACAAACAAAGGTGACCCATTGCATTTACAGAAGAGATGGAGGAGGAAGAAATATGGGTACACTGAAATGGCCACTTAAACTTACTTTTGCCTAAAATGATTCATTTCACCATTCATTTTCTGTGATGTTCTGATGTTAGTCCTGTGGAATGAAATCTCACATTGTTTCTCGTTAGTATTATTTAGCCAATACAGCTGAGATCTCTGGATTCATAGAATTTGTGTTATGGTTTGACTCAGGCTCAAAACTTTTATGAAATTGCAGCTTTTGCCTTTGTTAATTAATGGTCTAAATTCTATGCTGTGCCTCTTAAGGAGTGCCTCTCAACAGCTCCAGCACAGGGGCCTTTTTGACATCTCTGTGCTTTTCTGGATTCTGGGCCCCTGAAATGACTCCTAGGGTATGTCTAGACTACATGGCTCCGTCGACGGAGCCATGTAAACTAGTTTACCTGACATAGTCAATGAAGCAGGGATTTAAATAATCCCCACTTCATTAAAATAAAAATGGCCACTGCGCTGTGCCGACAATCAGCTGATCCGGCACAGCACGGCAGTCTAGACGCGGATCAGTCGACAAGGGAAGCCTTTGTTGACCGCTCTCTTATGCCTCGTGAAACGAGGTTTACAGGAACGGTCATCAAAGGCTTCCCCTGTCGACCAATCCACGTCTTGACTGCCGCACTGTGCCGGATCAGCTGATTGTCGGCACAGCGCAGTGGCCATTTTTATTTTAATGAAGCGGGATTATTTAAATCCCGCTTCATTGACTATGTCAGGTAAACTAGTTTACATGGCTCCGTCGATGGAGCCATGTAGTCTAGACATACCCCTAGTGTAAAAAGCTGCCTGTAGGTAGCATAGCAGCCCTGAATTTTCTTTCTCATCATATTCAGAGTTGTTGGCAGGCCCACCAACAGCGTTAAGGTTGGAGGGGTGGGCAATTCAAAGAGGCCTGGACCCTTTTAATTGCCTTCAGCATGCTACTCAGAGTTCTTCAGGTGTCTCTTAGGGCTGGGGGGAAGGTGCACTATGTGCTCTGGGAAGCTGTGAGGGCTGGGGGGGACGGTGCACCACAGGGGCGGACTGGCCCGGTGGGACACCAGGAATTTCCCGGTGGGCCGTCCTCCAAAGGGCCGGCTGGAGGCTGCTGGAGGAGGAGGGGGATTGTGATGGGGCACCGAAGCCCCGCACTTTAAATTCCCTGGTGCCGCGCGCAGGCCATGTACGGAGCAATGGGGCTGAGGGAGCGCATGTGCAGCGTGCTCAAATGCCGCGCAACAGGTGAGAGGGGAGATGCCCGGGCATGGCGTGATGTCACGGCCCGGGACTTTAAAAGTGCTCAGCCCAGAGTTGCATCGCGCGGCCCAGCTCGAGGCCCGGCACATGGTCTGGAGCCCCGGAAGCAGTTGGGGCCCTATCATAGACTCCAGCCCTGCAAACTGGAAGGCAGAAGGTAGGTGGGGGGGGGAATAGGAGGAAGGGGTGGGAGAGGAAGGGGCATGTGCTGAGGGGAAGGGGACAGGTCAGGAGAAGAAAGGGGAAGGCACCAAGGGACAGGGTGGAGAAGAGACAAATGCCAGGGGGCCAAGTGTAGACAATGAGGAAAAGGGCAGGAGGGGAGGTGTCAGTGGGAGGGGGCAGGGTTATGCTGGGAGAGGAGAGGGTAAGGGCATTGGGAGCTAGAGGGGGAGGTGCTGGGATAAGGCTTGAAAGAAGGGGTGGGCATGAGGAAGGTGGGGATGGAGCAAGTGTGTGAGGGCACAGGGGCATGAGGAGAATGGGGGCAGAGGGTGGTGAGGGGTGAGCATCAGGGAAAAAGAGGGCAAAGGGGCAGAGGCAGGAAGCGGGGAGGCACCAGGAGGGTGCAGGGGTAAGGGAAGGTGCAGGTGCCAGGGGATTCTGGGGATTCTGGGGGTGAAGTAGAAGGGCAGACACCTGCAGGGGAGGGACCAGCACCAGAGGAGAGAGGCAGGGCAGGTGTGTAGAGGAGGGTATTAGGAGAGGGGATGAGGAGGGGTAGTTCACATGATCAGAATGGGGCTACTGTTGCCTGAGATCCTGCCCCTTCTGGGGATGTGGAGCTGCCCCCCCCCCTTTGCCTAGGGGGTCTTTGAAGGCTTTTGGCTCCCCTGATTGTTGGTGTATCTCCTCCTGCCCTTCTACTGAGGCTTGCAACGGAGAAGGGGGTGGTGAGCAGGCAGCATAGAATCATTTACATAAGTTCTATATTGCTCCTGCACTGGAACAGGTTGTCTCCTGGCTCCAGTATGGTCTGTAGAGGCTTTTGCAGTTGCATATAGGGGCCAGTATGTCACCAGCGTTGTGGTGTTTCCCCAATTACATTAGGTAATTTCAAATACATCATAACTTTTATAATAAAAGTGGACTATAACTGAAAAGAATTACACTTATCAGAGGCTCTAATAGACCTGTAAGATATTAAGACTCACAACATGTCTGTGTGGTATGTATTGGTAAGAGTTAGCCCCATGACACCATAGCTTAAAAAGGGAGTTCAGCTTTTCAAGAAGCAGAAACTCTTATCTAGTTTTAGTCAAATTAATCAGTAATTTATGTAAAAATATGGATATAAATATTTGGTTAAGGAGGTATTACAGGGATTGTACACTGCCTCACAAGATGCACTAGTTTGTGCATCTGCATTTATAGATTATTTTCTTTTTGTAGAATGCTTAGTAATATTTTTAATCTATTCTGTTTGTGCACTGATTAGCACTGGGTAACTCCCACACTGTGAATATAGACATGTGTGAATTTAAATTAGAGGTTTATGCATTCGTAGGAGGTAATTTCTTCATATAAATAATGCAGTCATTCCCAGAAGGAGGAACTATGTATGGTTGGTGCATAGATTAATAGTGACTTGCTTTTTCCACTAAATGGTTAATAATATTAAAATATTAAAGAGTCTTTCATTAAAATATTAAAATATTCAAGAGTCTTACATTTGGAATTATTTTAGATTCACTGCTTAACATCCCTTTGATTCTTTGGGTTTTGCCAGCTCTTGCATAGTGTATTGATAAAAGTTTCCAATCCTGAATGCCAAACATTACATTCTAACTAGTCCAACTCTAAATTTTGGAATCTCCTTCAGTAATTATGTACAGACAAGCTTCTAATTTTTGTTTTTGTTTGTTCAAAATACCTCTGTATACTTACAAATGAATTTGGATGGGAATATATTTCATGAAACATTTCCTAAGCAGAAATATATGTATTTTTTAAAAAAGAAAACAGTTCAAATATGGAAAAGAATGATTATTCAGACGCATATTCTGTGAGCCAATATAAAACATTTGCTTGAATTTACAAATTGCTTTGATGGGTGATGCACATAGATGTTTGCCTTGAAAGTGTTCAAACCTCCCCACAATTGCCAAGATCAGTGCTCAGACTAGGGGTAGAGGAAATATTATTACTGTAGGATACGTTGGTATCTTTTTTTCCTCCACTTCCCCCATTCCCCTCGAATCAGTTTTGTTTCCATTTTTCATCTACAAGCCCAGATAAAATCCTGTTGGTTGGTATGCCTATTTATGCCCCTATAATCTAGCTGTGCACTAAAGAGCACAATGAAGCTATCTAAGGCTACATCTAAACTGCAGCCTTTTGTCAGAAGAGACAATGCAAATGAAGCGCTCATTAGCATTTGTTGCGCTGTCATTCGCATATCTCTGCCAATGCTTTTTGCAGAAGAGGTTTTTGCGCAAAAACAAGCAGTGTAGATGGGGCCGTTTTGCGCTAAAAAACCCCTTTGTGCAAGATCCCTTATTCCTCAAAAAAGGACGTATACAGGATCTTGCACAAAAGGTTTTTAAAAACGGCCCTGTCTACACTGCTTGTTTTTGCACAAAAATCTCTTCTGCAAAAAGCATCGGCAGAGATATGCGAATGACAGCACAACAAATGCTAATGAGCGCTTCATTTGCATTGTCTCTGCTGACAAAAGGCTCCAGTGTAGACGTAGCCTAAGAGTAGCTTTTACTAGGCACTGATCCTAGACTGAGAGCCATTCCTTCTTGTTAACCCATATGGCCTGAAGGAAATGTTTGAGTGTTTTCCATCTGGAAGTCATTGCTGAGATGGAGTCTCAAAGTTAAGCATATTAGGATCTATTGATAAAATTATTCAGGTCTCTACCTATCTGAAAATATAGTTGCTCTTCTGGGGCACATAAGCATCAACATAGATTCAGCCCTCCTCCCCCCCCATCATCATTCCCAAGGGCCTGGTCTATTTATGTAGCAATTTCATGATTCTATTCTTGAAAAGAAGGCAGATGTATTTATGTTTTTTTAATTTAAATATTGACATGGTGTTACAAGGATGTGTTGTAGCTGAGAGGGGCGATCTTGTGGATTTCCAGGAACCGCTTTCATATTAATTCTGCCTTCTGCCAACAAACTGAAAGGAAGGTTCACATGATTTCCTGGCCTCTGACAGTTCACCCTTCTCCAGACACTGCTGTATTTTTCCTCCCAGAGAGAATTCATCCCCTAGGATTAATAAACACTTCTAAAGAGCAAGGGGGTTTTTGCCTTTGAAATGGAACATATTGCACCAGATGGCTGGTATTTCTAAAAAAAATGTCCCAAAGGAGGAATTTCTCTGACAGCTCTATAAGATCTTCATACCTAACCCCCAATATGAACTATGCAGTTTGAATGCTGCTATGCTATTAAAATATTCAGTATAATTTCGATGAACAAAGTGTAAATGCTTCTGGCAAAGGGTATAAACTTGTTGCCTCCTTCAATGGTTATCAGAAAGAGTCTCAATTTCATTGGGAAAACAAATTAATAGAATCATACAGGGCTCATTCAAGAAGAAAAATGCACCCTTGGTTTGAGATTTATCACTGGCTAAGAGGAACTATTTTTGTGGGAGCCTCATGTTAAAGTATTGGCAGAACATCATAGGTATGCCAGATACTCCAATAAAATATGGAAATGCCTTGAGAGGAATGTCTGTCACTATGGAAGTAGAAGATTGAGGATTTAAGGGCATATATCTGAGTGAGCCCTAAAGGTCAATCAGGGTCATCAGAAACCACTTGCGAGAACAGAACTGCTATGTAATGTTCTTACAGGGAGGATCTGAGATGAATGTCAAATAGATGTCTGTTACAGAACCTGCATAATATTTGCACAGGATTTATTCACAAACAGATATGTACTTTATTGCTTAAATTGTTCATTTTTTCTTCAAAGAATGCAACTAAAGAAGGGAATTATCTACACATTTTAATGCTTGACTTGAGAAGAAGTGGTTGAACCAAATGAAAACTTTCGTGCTTCTTTCAAGTGTGGTGAGATAGTAAATATTGATTAAGCCTGCAGTCCTTTTCAGAGCACCAGCACTCAGGCTATGTCTAGATTGCAAGCTTCTTTCAAAAAAGAGCATCTCTAGACTACAACCAGTACTTTTGAAAAAGCAAGCCGCTTTTTCGAAAGAGAGCACCCAGGCAATCTGGATGCTCTCTTTCAAAAAGCACAGTTTGCATTACCCAGCACCTCTTTTCAAAAGAGCACTTTTGAAAAAAGGTGTTCTTCCTCGTATAGTGAGATTTTCTGCGGTCAAAAAAACTGCCGCGTTCTTTTGATTTACTTTCGAAAGAACGTGGCAGCAGTCTAGACACAGGGGAAGTTTTTTTGGAAAAAGGCCACTTTTTTCGGAAAAACCCTGTAGTCTAGACACACCCTCAGACGGAGATCTAACAATGTTATAAAGCAGGTAAAGGACCAGGTTCCCTTGCTGTCTGTTTCCAGGAAGACTCTATCTCATCTACCGCACCCCTGCAAAATGAGAACCTGAAAAAGAGGCACGAGGAACAGGTGTCAGGAGACTGATTTTTGTTTTTCCTTAGGACTTCACTTTCTGGATGATTGTTGGAAGCATAAAAAGAGAGGATTTATTTCTACAAGGTTCTTGAAATCCAAAGGAGCATTGGGCCGTTAAGTCATTTGGTATTTGCAAGTGAGATTCTGCTGCTCAGGGGCAACACATATGAATAATGAGTTGGTAAAACAGCTCTTTGAGAAAAGCAGATGGTCAGTAAGTATATGGAAGAAAAAAAATTGACAAATAAAATATATGTATAAAACCACATCTAACAACCACTTACATCATATTAAATGTATACATCCTCTTCCAGCATTCCTTCTCTTCATATCTCTGTGTGTGTATTACACATAAAATAAGCTTAATGTTTCAAAGTAAAATATTTTGAATAAAAAATGAGGGTGCATTCTTCACAGCACCATAAACTTGAAATAAGATACTCAATTTGTGCTATGCAAATTGTGTATCTTACCTTGACTCTATTTCAAAATAGCATATTTTGAAATGTGGTGGATCTACACAGTGCCAAATTTTGAAATAATGCGCTATTTTGAGCCATCTCTAACCCTTGTACAACGAGGATTACCAGGATGGCAAAATAGCACACCCGTTATTTCGAAAAATATTTTGAAATAATGGGCAGCTTGTGTAGACCCAGGATAGCTATTTTGGGATACCTCTGGTATCCCCAAATAGCCGTGCAGTGTAGATCTACCCAGACAGAATTAGATTATCTGTGCAAATGTATTTCTGTGCATGTGTGTAGTGGAATTATTGCCTCACTCTGGCAAAGGAAGGGTTAAAAGCAGGCCTGAGGGAGCCTGCACAAACTCCTTCCAATCAGGGGAAGTCTTATAGGGAGCCAATCAAAGGGCTGCTTGCTGGGGCAGCCCTGATATAAGGAGCTGCTCGGCAGAGCAGATGCAGTTGTATCCTGACCACCAAAGTAGAAGGACTGGGTCCCTGGAAGAAGCACCTTAGGAGGAGTAGTGCTGGGCAGGCTCAGAGGAGCTGCAGAGAGGATCTCGCCTGTTACCTCCCAGGCTGTGGATTTGATACAAGGGTCAAGAATGCGCAAGGGTCACAGGGAAGTGGCCCAGTGCATGGGAGCAGTAAAGAGCACATGAAAGAAAGCAAGACAACGCTTCCACCAGAGTGTCTCTGGGCTGGGACCCAGAGTAGTTGGTGGCCCTTTCCCTTTGTACCACACCAACCCACACTGAAGCATGGCTTATACCAGGGCTGGGCAAAAGGGCCTTTGAGGGCTGGATCCGGCCCACCAAGCAAGTTAATCTGGGCAATCAGGGCCTGGAGGTGGGGGAAACATGCAAAGTCTCCTCCCACTGTCAGGGGCACAGATGCCTGGAGGGAACCGCCAGCTGTTCAGAACACCTGGCAGTTCTCTCTGAGGGGGCAAAGACTTTGTGTGCTCCCCCAACCCCAGACCAATCAGGCTTTGTGCGTGGGGAAGCACGGAAGTTTCCTGGGCCTGCCCCTTCTGCCTGAGGCCCTGCCCCTTCTGGGGTGGCCCGGGGCCACTTCAAAAATTTCTGAAGTGGCCACCGATCAAAAATTATTGCCCACCCCGGGCTTATACAAACTGAAGCTTCCCTTTGAGGTAAGGGGCTAGACTTTGGTGCTGCAGTTGGTGTTGGTGACAGGTGTATTGATGGAGGACTGCTGATACCCCAAGAAAGCAGTGAGAACAGGGTAGTGGGCATTGCTGGAGGGCAATGTCCTGAAGAGGATGCCATAGTCCAGGGAGCAATGTGGGTCCCAAGCCAGAGTACAGAGACAGTGAAACAGAATGATGATGGGTGAGACACTGGCCAGAAGGCATCACACTGTCATGGACAGATCTAATTCCCAGCAAGAGGTGCCCCAGTAGTGAGTCACAAACCTATTACAGTATGCTTATGTTATGATCTTTATTTACATGGTCAGATATTTTATACCTTGGACCCCTGCCTCATTCAGAGTCCTATGGTTGGTGCTGACCTGATAAGCAGCTATTCAGTATTTTGTGTAATCTTTATTGTTCAATATGTGGCCCTAGTACATTAGTTACTATCCATTAATCAAACTGTGCTCTGGAGAAAAACTATTAATTTCCTTATTGGCTTGTCTGTAGCACTCATCACTATAATACCTAAGTGCTTCACAAACTTTAACAGATTTTCACAATATCCCTGGGAGTTGAGGGCTGCTATTAGTCCCATTTTACAGAAGGCAAACAGAGGCACAGAGATTAAAGTAACAAATACCCATTTCTTTAGGATGCCCAATTTAGGACGACTAGGACCAGAATTTTCAGAGTACTTATTGTATACCACTCAAAGCATTACTCCCATTGACTTTAAATAGAGGGATGCAAAAATAATCCCAGTAAGTATATCTTTAAAGTTTAAATATAGAGGGAGTATTAATTTTGTAATGCATGCAGTTCAGAAGGAGATCTGGACTCGTGTCCTATATCTTCCACAAACATGTTGGCAGTCTCTTGATATAGCTCGTCAGTTTCCCATCTGTAAATTGGAAATAAGACTCCCCTCTGTCTTGTCTTTCAAGATTACAGGTTCTTCAGGCAAAGAACACTTTACTATATTTGTACACTGTCTCGAACAAGGGTGTGGGAGGGAGGATCAGTCTTCATTATGGGCTTCAAGAACTACTGTGATGCACACAAAAAGATTTGATGCTGATACATATGTGCATGAGTATGGCCAGATTCTCAGCTGCTGTCAGCTGATGTTATTCTGTAGAAGTAAATGGCACTATGCTGGTATCTCTGTTAAGGATCTAGCCTGTAAATGCTACTTTATGCCATTTTGATTTTTTCATCCAAAGTTTAGCAAGACAGTGTGAAGGCTTATTTGGAAAGCTTTATTTGGCTACTGTTAAGTAGCTGATGACTAGAAGTCTTAATGTATATTCTTTTCACTCACCATAATTCACACATCACTGGAGAGATTTTTCTTATAATAAATAAAATATACTAATTGGCAGAGAAAAAGCATGGAACAGTTCAGCTGGAAAGATAACTTTCTGAAAAAATTAATTAGCATATAAAAAGTCTCAGGGTAACTTAAACATAGTAGTTGCCACTAGGCAACTACTATAATAAAAGAAAGCCATCATGAAGAGTACATTTTCACTTACTCTGAATAGAAAAAAGCTTTCTTATGATTTAACATTTTTCTTTTATTTATTTCAAATGTCAATTTTACATTTCATTAGGTACAACAATGTACCATCAGTCTAACCCTCAATTTACAAGCACAAGAAATAATATATAGCACAAAAATAACACATAGAGGGAGGCAACAAAAGAGCAAACCACCTTACCCTGAGTAATCTGTGCGCACACTCAGGATACTATGCTAGTATGAGTCAACATAAAGCAGAAAATATTGTTTATAAATAAAATAATTTCTCTAGTGAATCCCAGAGAGAACTAGCCATGTAAAGATTGTTTGGTTTCTGATAATGATCCAAATTTTGCCATCTAATATTTGGGCTTGTGGTATTGCTTATAAAAAGTGAAGTCATGTGTACATACCAAACATTGAACCATCAAGTCATGTCTATCCCGCTGAATAACCAAGTGATCTAGTTTTCCCTGTGTTCTCCTCCAACCCAGTCTAGCTATCTTGTTCTTCTCTTTCCCCTTATCCCATCATCTGGGAGTGGACCATTGTGCAAACATCCACCCAGGACAGATTATGAACAGGAGGTGAACTGACAACTCACCAATACCAGATTCTACAGGCCTCTCTCCTGTGACCCCACTAAGAAATACTAAAAAAACATGAAAAAACTGCTCATGAAGCTCCCTGATGCTGCTCAGGAACAAATTTACACTAACACCCCCCCAATCCCCAACCAGGAACTTTCTATCTGCTACCCAAAATACACAAACCTGGTAATCCCGGACAGCCCATCATCTCAAGCATTGGCACACTCACCACAGGATTATCTGGCTATATCGACTCCCTCCTCAGACCCTATGCTACCAGCACTCCTAGCTACCTCCATGACACCACTGACTTCCTGAGGAAACTTCAAAACATCAGTAATCTTCCTGAAAATGCCATCCTGACCACCATGGATGTAGAATCCCTTTACACCAATATTCCACATGAAGACGGATTACAGGCCATCAGGAACACCATCCCCGATAACAACACTGCACACCTGATTACAGAGCTCTGCAACTTTGTCCTCACCCACAACTGTTTCCAAGTCAGAGACAATTTCTATCTCCTAGTCAGCGGCATGGCCATGGGCACTTGCATGGCACCACAATATGCCAACATCTTTATGGCTGACCTTGAACAACGTTTCCTTAGCTCTCGCCCCTAACAACCCTACTTTACTTATGCTACATCGATGATATCTTCATCATATGGACCCATGGAAAAGAGACTCTTGAAGAATTTCACAAGGATTTCAACAACTTCCACCCCACCATCAACCTCAGCCTGGACCAGTCCGCACGAGAAATCCACTTCCTGGACACTACAGTACAGTTAAATAACAGACAAACGAAACCTATTGGGGAACACTTTAATCTTCCTAATCACCGTTTAAAAGATCTTCAAGTGGCTGTCTTCTCACAAACCAATTCTACTAGCCAGATACACAGAGAAGCATTGGAATTAGAGTTCATCTGCAAATTCAATTCTCATGCTAATGGACTCAATCCTGATGAAGGATGGTCGGGACACTATCAACCTAACATTCAATGAATGTGCAAACAGCCCTTTGTGTAGATTCCTATGTCGGGAAGCATACTATAAATTGACTTTGATTCTTATCTGCTTTATTTTAACTACCCAATCTTCAGATACTTACTAATTCCCTCCACCTTCCTCATTTTCTATACCCTCTGCTCCCTGTCTCTCACCTCCTCCTTTTTTTCCTTCCTCCCCCCCCTTCTCTCCTATTTATTTTGGGTCTGCACATCCTAAACTCAAAACTCTGGTCATCTGAAGAAGTAGGCTGTGCCCATTAAAGCTCATGATACCATCTACATGTTTTGTTAGTCTATAAAGTGCTACCAGACCATTTGTTGTTTTTTTCTGTGCAGACTAACTCGGCTACCCTAAAGTTTCTAGATTTTGTTAGCCACATTCCAGCCTTTGACTTCCCTCATCTCTCTGTCATTTATCACATAATATATAACTACATGAATCACATAATGTCTAAACTACTACTTAAGTCAATGTAACTTATGTCGCTTAGGGGTATTACAAAACCACTACACTACGTTGGCAGAACACACTCTCCTGCTGACAAGACGCCCACCTTTTGTTGAGAGGAGGGGACAGCACTCTCCCATTGATGTAGTGAAGACAAGCCCTCAGGTAATATATATTTCCAGGCAAAAACTATATTTTCTTGCATTTATGAGACATCTAGTACATTTTGAATTTAATAATTAATAAATCCTGTTGGACTGGGAGCACACAAGGATAGTTATTTTACTACTATTGGAAAGTATTCTATGTTACAGAATATATTGCATC